>CM038795.1:265711803-266409767 GCA_021764765.1 Vicia sativa
CGGGCTTATAATGAGGCTCATGCTAACTCAATCAAATTGCCATCATAGGCAAACAGTTCTTTCGAACTCATGATACGTGTTTAATCAAAACTAAGGGCCACCAATGGATCTGTGATAATGAATGGTGATGTAGTCTTCTTTTCTGCTTATTTCAAGGTGTTTTGTGATCCAAGAATTCCTCACGGAGAATAATTTGAGCTAGCCGCCCCAAGGCTATGGACTTTCTTGACCGCAACGAGCATGTGTGGGCGATTCCATGTGTTCGATCTGGCCCGTATTACTGTCCATATTAATTTCTCAAACCATCTGGCATTGCCATCATTCAAATGCGAACATTTCATCCTTTCCAACACCAAATGTCAAGGCGAGAGTTGGTGTAAGGCTTGGTTTGCAAAGATGCTCTCAAGGTTGTGGGTTCTAATCTACACTGTGGATCATGTTCTAATTTTTCTTTACAAACTTTACTATATTATTTTCATATTTCTAATTATTCAATATTTACATTTTATTTTAATTAATTTCATAATTTCACATCGCATTAAAAAATCATCAAAATTATTTTTCTTTTTACATTATTTCATAAAATCTTTATTTAATTTAATAAATTAAAAATATAATTTTGCATGCATATTTATTTTTATCTAATATTGCATTTAAATCACTTTTAATCTATTTTAATTATTAAATGCATCCAAAAATCCCAAAAATTTATTTTAGCATATTTATCTTATTTCCAGATGACATATTTTTCTCATTTTAAAATTTGCATTTTTCTAACATTTTTTCTCTTGTTCGATTTATCGCATTTTCCGATATTTCTCATTCTTTTGCAAAGTGATCCGATTCATTGATCTCTTCTTTATCATTTTTTATTTTTTTCCAATAATGTAACTGCTTCATGGATGTAATAGTTTAAATTAGGCTTTATTTTCCGTATTTAAATTATGTATCTCGCCCCAAAGCCATGTAATAGCGAGACATTTACTTTCCGCACTTTACATTCCGTGATTTTAATTTCCGCACCTATAAATTGCTAGTAATTAGGCGTATGGCAAGATAATAATCAACATAGCCCACTAATTTTCAAGATAAAATATTCAATCAACACACTCTTTTCACATGCACCCCTTTAGGTAATTCTCTCGCTGGGTTTTACGAATTCAAATATGGTCATGTCCTCGAACGTAGAGGTATTCTAGCACCGCCGCTTTCTTCCAAACAAATCATCATAGTCCTTCGATACAAAGATCATAAGACCCACGATGTCGCCTACGAATACATGATCTTGACCTCGATTGTCGCCTACGAAAAATGATGATAGTCCCTTCGAATGTGCTAGGATACTTCCAAGTTGCTTTCTATGACCATCCGATGTCCTTCGTCCCGCTACATCCAACGAATGGAGTTACCTACCAACTAATGGTATGGCTAAGCTATTCTAAAGGAACGTAAGTAATAAAACGACCAATTCCGGGAGGGTAATAAGTCTTTAGTTGCTCTGCCTATCAAATACTTTTTTCTACACACTTTTTGTCAAAGTTCAAACTTTTCAAAACGAAACATTTCCGAACACTTTGTATATTCCTACATGAATCATTACAAAGTCAAAGCGAAATGCCTTTTCAAAACATTTTGTCAAACACATGTAGCACAATTTTAAAGTGATCTAAGAGCAACTAAGAGCCCAGAGATAACTACGGATGGAAAAGGAAGTAATACCTTCCTTTTCATAACCTTCTCCTGCATTTAATCTACGAAGGTCTTTTTCCACTTTTACCTTCCCTTAATTGATAAAAATAAAAGTCGGTGGCGACTTGCTATCCGCATACATTGGATAAAAATCCTAAAAAGTCAGCCTTCAGATCACAAAATCAAGCGATCACGGGAGACACCCTAAAAAGAGAGAATGCCTTGGATTTCTAGATCACCTTTATCTGCTTCGTTTGACTTGCTGCTTTATCTTTAGGGTTGCTTGGGTATTATATTTGTGGGGATCCTACACCGGATCCGGTTTCCTTTTAGGTAAGTAGCAATAAATCATCACACCATAGATTTATATCAAAAACGTCAACATGATGGCTACGCTAAGCGGGACACTTGGATGTCCCGACACTCTTCATTCCCAAGTTGAGGATAGTATTTGGCTTCGTGGTGTCATCAAGCGCCAACTAAATTTTAGAACCTTAATTGACCCATCTTGGCCATTAGAAGGTAGTGAGATGGCGCTTGGTGCAGACCGAGGTTGGTCGACACCTCATGCTACGCCATCGAGACTACTTTGGGACATTTCTATCGACCACTTGGTAGTGATTGAAATAAGCGCCACAAGAAAGATCGAAGTGAGATTCCTAGAACCTTGTTACTATTATAGGAGGATGAACCAACCCAAACTTTGGTAGGGTAATCACCTATACTTTCAAAAAGCCTTAACCCTAGGCTCATGTGAATTGTTCAGCAACATGACATCATGACATCATTTGCATTGCATATCATTTCTAACTATTTCAAGGACCTAGGGATTTATCTTTGCCTGCTTGTAGGGATTATGGTCGAAAGACTATCCAATCAACTTCATGGGTACCTTCTCAACTCAAAGAATCTTTAAATTCCCACCATGCTCTACCATCAAAAGACATGGTTATTCACTTGATTTGGTTATCTCTTTGAAGAAGATATGATGCATGTCCTATTCCAGCTTCTTTGATCCGAAACACCATTGCTTACATTCCCAGATTATCGCTTGTTCCTCCTGGAAGAGTTCTCTAAGCTACTGGGATACCTATTCTGACCAAATGCCATTCACCTGGCTTAGAAAAGGTTCCTAAGTATCAAGACATTGATCGCCTTTACATCTTAAGCTACTGACATCAGAATAATTGGGAAACTAGTGGAGTTAAGGGTTTACTTTCAAGTTCTTAATTAAGAAAGCCCGAGAATTCCTCAAAGTTATGAGTTTCCATGCATTCAAGACATGTGGCCTTGCTAATCTATGGTTGGTTCTATTTCCTAACTCGATCAATTCATAGATGTCAACGCCATCAAGTTGTTTCTTACCCGCAATCCCACTGCCTACTTTACTGGAGACATCCTACATTCTCTCCACACTGCACTACTAAGAGACAAGGAACTCTCATGTGTTGTATCCTGCTACTTTAGGTGGTTTATTTCGCACCTCCACAGCTTTGAAGAATGAACAAAGGATGAAGGGTCTCAAAGACTAATGTCACTTCTCATTCGATATCCGCTGGAGCCTTCTCAAAAGGACTTCATCATCGAGCACTGTGAGAACCTCAATGTACCACTACTTGGTATAAGGGAGGTATTACTACAACCCTTCTTTAGCTCTACGCCGCTTTGGTTTTGCTCAAGAGATGGTCCACATGATATGCTTCTCCAAGATATTGTGTTCGACTACAACCACGATCTCCATTACTGATTTAAGGTTCATACACGCTGGGCATGGTAAAGAAGATCGATACCAAGACTTTGGGGCACCAAAACTTCCCTGGGAACCTTACTCAAATGGGTGTAGCTCGAGCTCAAAACCTCATGATGCCATTCACGCTTTTACCAAGAATTATGGAACTGTCATATAGGTGACGACTTATACTGCCTCTCCATCCCGACATGCCTATCGATTTTGAAGACTGAAGAGATCCCGGATTCTAGAAGAGAGGGATACCAAGCTCAATGTTATGCAAGGAGAAGAAAAGTGAGTCGACTCAAGCTACTTCACGAGGAGCGAACATCAACGCCTACATCGGCACCAAGAGGAAGCGCCATGGAGACTTAGAGCTTTAGGATTTATATGTTTTCTTTATTGTTTTTTGAACTATCTCTTGTACTTAAAAGAAAAAAAGAATAAAAGAGTACTAATAAATGTTTGTTCATTGCTTGTTTAACAAATTTAAACTTAAGGTCCTTGAAAACATTGCATTGTATCGTGATAAACATTGCATATCATAGCATAACATTGCACTGTACATTGAAGATTGGTTTTCTCATTGCTCGCTATTTATTTTAGCGTAAATGGCTCTCAACACCGGCACAAAGATCTCAAGCTTTAATGCCTGGGCCAACAGATGTTCACCACCGTCAACCAAGAAGATCCAAGAAGCTCATCAAAGAAGAAGAAGGTCAGGTCTCCTCAACACGGGCAGACGCTACAAAGGTGGTCCTAGGGTGTTTCAGAATGAATGAGCCTCTCAAGGAAGGTGTCATGAAGACGAGAAAAGTAACAAAGGTGATGGTGAACAAACCAACTTGAGGAAGAACTACGTGATGATGGCCAATACTGATGAAGATGAAGTACAAGCAACTGAAGACCGTTCGAATGTCGTGGAAAACTCAAGATGTCCGGCTGAATTTTGATGATCCGAGTCTTGTCCCTGTCAGTGATTCTCCCAAGTTCAAAGTTCCAACTTTGCTAAGTATGATGGCATGTCTTGCCCAAGCGCATTCAAGTCTTATGTCCTGTAAGATCAATCCCTCACATCGATGATAGAAAGTCAGGATGCATTATTTTCAAGAGAGTTTGTCTAACTCAATTGGAGTGGTATTATCACCAGAGAATGACCGTGATTCAGATTGGAGTGACTTACGATGCTTTCTGAGCAAAGATGAGTAATGTCGAATTGACACCCACTCGATGCAACCACAAAGCATGTCTATGGGTCGTGATGAGAAGTTCAAGGAGTATGCTCGTAAATGGAGAGATCTAGCAAAAGTTCAACCACCCTTGTCCAATAGGAGTTGGTTGATATGTTCATGGGAACACCGACAGCCCATTCTTCAATCATCCGATTGAAACTCTTCACCGGATTCACCGAGCTGATATTGACAAAGCAGCGATCGTCGGTATCAAGAGTGAAAGATTCAGAGAGACATCTTCAAATGTCAAGAGAGATCTTGGTAAGAAAGAAAGTTAATGCTGTGGTATGGTCGAAAAGCCGAGCCAAGACCGACCGTGTTCAATCAAAGCCATGATCTCCAATCCTACATCAAGACAACCTCAACAGACAACGTATGAAGCCATAACGAAGATAGCTTTATAAAGATCAACATGCCATTGTCGCAAGCCTTGCAACACATGTTGAAGCAGCTGACACCTGAGGGATCCTCCTCAAAATGTCAACACTTCTCTCCGAGATACAATCCTAATGCTAAGTGCTTACCATTCCAATAGCCTGTGACATAGTAACCGAGGATTGTTGGGCTCAAGAACAAGATTCAAGATATGATCGCAAGCTAAGATTGAGTTCGATCCTCCCGCTGACTCCGAATGTGATCAACGCGCCTATGCCTAACCATGACAAGAGTTCCAATGTTGGTGATTATACTTATGTTTTCAACATAGATGACTCGACCATTCCTCCTGATGATCGTTAAGAAGAATTTGTTGCAAGCCGTGTCAACCTGTGATGCCCAGAATTGTCGCTGGTGCCCATCCAGCACCGATGGTCAGGCTTGGTCGAGAAGACGGTTCCAAATGGATGATGACAACCGTGAGATACTATTTCAAACCAATGCAAGCGTTGTGAAGAAATGTCTAATGAAGATTGACAATGCGAACGAAACCGCACTCATCTGGTGGGATACCTGGGGCAGCCAAGTGGAAAGTATGATTACATGGTGAAGTAAACCGCTCCTCGAGTTACAAGATTCCTATTGAAGATGTTAAGGGACTGATGGGGTGACGATTTCGTAAGACTATGCCGATGTTAACACTATAGGATTTCTCCTCACGATCCTGCCTAGTAGTGGCACCTCATTATTATCTTTACCTGGCCCATATTCCTCCACAAAGCTATCCTTGAATTATGGAGTCGATGTTTACTATCATGGCGCCAAGCGACCCTCCGACCATGAAGATCTTACGCTGAAGTTACCATTCCCGACATTGACAACATCACCGGATCAAGTAAGGTGACTGAACCCAAGGGTACTTCCCGTATATCTCTCCTCCAAAAGACACCATGACCAACTCAGATTCCAACTATTCAATCCATTCCCCAAGCTAGAGGGAAAGAACCAGTGACTCATCCCGCCAAACTGTAGTACCAAAGGAAGTTATCAAGACACTCCAAACAAGAAATGGAGGAAATTCAAGATTATCAAGAAGAGTGACTACAATGTTGTGGAACAATGGGACATCTGGCCCAAAATTCCATGCTTGCTCGCTCTTGTGCTCCGAGGCTCATGCTAATGCCTTGGTGAAGTTTCAAGAATGCTCACGACTGCAAGACACTCACCACCGACCAGCTGAAGTTTGCATAGCCTGGCTGCCAACAACGGCCTAGGCTCTCGACAACATTGACTTCGCTTGGAAAGAACACAACAAAGCCTTGCACATCTCTGAATGTGGGCACTACACTATCTCATGTTTTGTGGATACCGTTCGGCCCTCAATATCTTATCAAGATCGCTTTGATCGACTTGGTCGGGGGTCGGGTTCCGAGACCCTGACATTATCGTGAGAGCTTTGATGGTTCTAAGCGAACAAGACTTGAGAGCTCATCGCGCTAAAGTCGGTTCCCCACTTTTGACTCCACATTCTGTCATGGACATCCGTCCGCTTTACTCTGCCTACTTGGACGCCTGGATACATGGGCAAAGGCCGTTACTCTACCTTACATCGTGGTTAAGCACCCAAGGAAAGGAAGGTTGTTATGTGGGTGAAGAAGAGTATATGGTCATCATCATGCCATTCATATCTCGAGATGGGTGAATTTTGAGACCGTCAAGCTTTTAAACAATACCGTAGTCATGCCTGCTGACTCTCCTACTCCCGGTTGCTAAAGCTCCGCCAGGATGGCCTCACCGAAAGATGCCTGTCAGCAGCTTGAAGAAGGTAGTACTATTCGGGGTCATCCCGATCTTCCTTTCAAATCCGACAAGACTGGTTTAGGCTTCACCATCAAAGGTCAAGATGATACGCGAACGCGCCGGCCAACTTCCTTTCTCGCGTAGCCCAAAGGAATCCATGCCATAGAAGACTACGACAATCACTCGACATCGAAGTGGATCTTCCCAACTCGCATAAAGGGCTCAAGAATTGAAGATCAAGACGCTATACCAATCTCCTTTAGTCAGAGTAACTTCTCTTGTTTTGTTTTGCTTTTCGTATTTCTTTATGTTTTGAACAATAAACTTTGAAAGCCTAGTGCCTTCCCGGCATCATGGCTCGCCATGGTGGTTATTATCTCGTCGTTCGTTTTCATTCAATAAATTCGTTGGACTTTTGCATTCAATTGTTTGTTTTCTTTACTTTATCACCCCTTCAAAAGCTATGTGTTTCTACACACACCCATGTGATACATCGCGTAATCACTCCGAATCTTCTAATAACAAATATAAGCTATTGCTAAATATGACTTCATAATCCGATCTACCAAGCCAAAGAAGTGAGGAAGATTGTGCCAGAGAACTTGGTCGATCACATGCAAGAAGAGCGAAATATATACCCACACAAGAGCAAGTCGAGGTGTGAATTGGGTAACAGCGAAGACAAAAAGAGATCAAGATAGGAGCGGTCTTGAGAATAAAGTGTTAAAGAAAGGTTGGTCTGTATATGCTGAGACTATATCGAGGTTTTTGCATTATACGAAGACATGCCTTTGGACATTGATATGTGGTAATACACCGATCACAATAAAAGAAGGTTTTCTCCCAGTGAAATGTAAGGTTCGTGACATGGCCCCGAGATGTCGAGAAAATCAAAGCCGTGGTTAGGAAACATCAACGCCTGGCTTAGCTATTACTTCTTATCCGCAGTGGTTGCAAATGTGGTGCCCGCACTTAAGAAGGATGGCAAGGTACGAACAATGTGGATTACGTGATCCGAACAAAGCAAGTCCGAAAGATGATTTTCCACTTCCCATATTGATGTTCGTTGACAACACCGTCAAAGATAAGGTTTTCCTTCATGGATGGTTTCTCCTGCCATAATCAAATCAAATGGCTCTCAAGACATGGAGAAGACTACTTTGTTACACAGGGGCACTTTCGCTATAAGGCGCTGTCGGATCAAGAACGCGGCGCCACTTATCATGCGTGGACATTATTTCATGACATGATTCATCACGAGATAGAGGTCTACCGACGACATGATAGCTCGCGATCACGCATCAAGAAGAACATCTTGATCATTTGTAAACTATTTGACAGTTGAAGAAGCATGATCGAGACTCAATCCTAACAAGTGCACTTTGGAGTCGATCCTAAAACTCCTAGGGTTTGTTTCATGGTAAAGGAATCGAGGTCGCCAAGGTTAAAGCTATTCAAGAATGCAAAGACCCCGCACCGAAAGAAGTCGAGGTTCTCGCCGATTGAATTACATTGCTGATTCATTGCACCTAATCGCTACTTGTGAGCCAATCTTTAAGTTACTTAAGAAAGATCAAGTGGTGGAATGGAATGACGATCGCCGATCGCTTTTGACAAAATCAAGGAGTACCTATGTAATCCTCCTATCCCGATGTCACCGCAAGGAAGACCTCTTATCATGTACTTGATAAGTGTTAGAGAACTCACTGGGGTGGTGTGTTGGGGCCATGATTTAGTCCGGTCGAAAAAGCATGCAATATACTACCTTAGCAAAAGTTTACCGATCGCGGAAACAAGATACCTCAAGAGAAAACTTGCAACGCTGCTCGGGGTCAGACTAAGACAAGAGATATATGACCTCACACTACCTTGTTGATTTCAAGATGGATCCGATAAAATACATATTTGAGAAACCAGCTTTCCTAAGAATAGCAAGATGGCAAATGATCTTGACCGAATATGACATCCAAGACACTTCTCGTAAAGCGATCAAAGGAAGTGTGGTAGCCGATCATTTGGCTCACTAAGCAGATGACTATCGCCTATGCATCAATTTCGTATGAAGATGTTTTACTAGTTACGCATCAGGAAGAACTGTGCCCAACAAGGACTCAAACAAGGATCCCGATGGACTATGGTCTTGATGGAGCATCAAATGACTTGGAATGGCATTACGCCATCATTACATCCCCTACAAAGCATATACTTTCATCCGGGGATTATGTTTCACAGACTAACAACAAGGTAATATGAAGGCATCATGGGTATCAAAGTCGCTATTGACTTAAGAATCAAGTTCTTTCAAGTATATGGAGACTCCGCTTTAGTGATCAACCGACATAAGAGCTGGACGAAACATCCGAATCTCATCTCGACGAGCATGTTTTGAGTTTGATCCCCTACTTAAAGAGATTACTTTCAATCACATTCCGATAAAGAATCAAATCATGAATGACGCTACTATGTCATCTATGTTCAAAGTTGATGGGACAACGAGGCAACCCTGTATCATCAATGAGAGGTTCATTTAACCAAAGATATATTATGAGCTTGATATGTAAGAGAAACCTTGGTACTAGACGTGAAGAGGTATCTTGAGACTCAGGAATATCCCGCAGGCATCCACAATGATAAGAAGTTCAGAAGATTTGCATCCAAATTTTCCTCAAGAACGCACATCTTAAGCGCTAACCACGATCTTGTGCTTACCACTGCACTGTAAAACAAAGAATAACGTGATCATGAAGAGTTACACGTAGCGCATTTGGTACCCATTCCAAGGACACACCACATGTAAGATTTTGAGAACAGTTACCATTGGTCCACCATGGAAGTCGATTGTCACCGCTTATGCTCGATCTTGGTCGCCGACGATGCCGACAAAGTACACGCACTCCAAAGACTCAATGTTTTAACTTCTCCTTGGCCTTTGCAATGGGCATTGACATGATCGAGAAACTGCCCACAGCCCAACGACATCGCTTCACTTGTGGCAATCGATTACTTTCACCAAGTGGGCAGATGCCCCTCGCATCGAGATCACAAGAAAAGTCGCGGCTGTCATCAAGCATAATCTTATCTCGTCTGTATGGCACTCCCAAAAGGATTATCATGTATAACGGTTCCAATCTCAACAATAAGATGATCACCGAACTCGTGACGCAGCCAAGATCAAGCATCACAACTCTCCTTATCGGCCTAAGATGAATGGCGCAGTTGGAAGCCGCCAACAAGAACATTAAGAAGATTATATGTAAATGACAAAGGACTTTACAAAGATTGGCATGAGATGTTACCATTTGCTCTTCATGGTTATCGCACCACAAAGATTTAACATCAACGTGGGCAACCCCCTTCTCATGTATGGTATGGAAGCCATCTTACCCATCGGTTGTGATACTCCTCAACCGAGTCCTCCAGACACAGTTAGGTTAAGACGATCGTCCGCACTACCGACTTTGAGATTAATTTGATTGATGAGAACGACTCACGCCCATTCGCCATGGACAGATTCACGTTTAACATCGTGAGCATTTAACAAGAAGGTCAAGCACCGAGTCTACCAAGCCTGATCTAGTAGTCAAGCGATCATTCTTCCACAAGGGATCCTAGGGCAAATGGACTCCCACCTACGAGGGACCATTTGTAGTCAAGACATGTTTTCTCGCCGGAGCTATGATATTTAGCACCATGGATGGTGAAGACTTCCCACACCTCGTGAACGCATATAGTCAAAAATACTACGATGAAAGAGACCCGCTAGGTCGACCTGACCTAGGCAAAATATGGGCATCCCGGCGAACCAAAAGGTTCGGGCAAAAGTTAAGGATATACAAAACATGTACACCCAGTAAGTCAAAACCCGAAAAGGCCAAAAAAAAGGGTATCCTTAGACCAAAACCGAAGGGCGGTCTAGCAAAAGTTGGATTTAAGCATTTACTATGTCTCTTCCAGATCACCTACCTGCATCTACTACAATACCATTCAAGATTCAAATGGCGTAGATCAATCTACTCACTTTCTACCCATGCAAAAGGAGATGAGATAGTTGAAATATATGAGTACCAGCATAGTTGGAACTTAACGTAGATTGTTTCTGCATAGCTTTTACCTTTCTTGTGTACAAACCACTTGGCCATACGCCACTCTCAAATAAATAAGTTCTTTCTCTTTACAAATTTTCACTTTGTATTTGCATAAGTCCAACGCTTGCTTTGAATGATTACACGATATACAATAAAATCAAACATACGAAAAGTGAACATACAAAAGTAATCAAGTGCTCCGTGAATCGAGATGACGTATGAATCACCAAAACATCCCTCAGAGCATGATCCCCACAAAGGCAGTCACACACTACAACAAACCTCCAAAGGGAGTGCGTTAATCCAAGCAGGATTCCATTCAACTGAAAGCAATGTTACATCACCCCAAGCAAGAACATCACCCTACCAGGTATTTATCCCAATGGATATCTCTCTCACTCTTTTCCCATGATCTGTAGACCAAATTGGTCGATAGTGCACGGAGGAAACCTACAATTTTATTCCTCACCCAGATTATACTGGTTCCCGACTTCTTCCAACCCGTCTCCCTGCTAACTTATCAAATGCCTCCAAATGAGATCTACACCTGTAATCCCCAGAGCGCCTCCTAATTTTCTTCCTCAAGCAGGATCTACATACAAGATCCCCAACGGACTCCTCTCCTGCATTCTCCTCAATAGGTCTATGAGATCTCCAACAACGCGATCTCAATTCTATCACCTCAACAATCTAGGCCCAAGACTTGGTCGATAGTGCATCGGAGGAGTCCATGGATATCTTTCTTCTCCTTCCAAAGCAGATTCTCACCTACTCAATTCCCAAGCGTAAGTCGAAATCTCAAACAACATCCGCTTCTTCAAGATGGATATGTTTTGAAATACCACCATCTATCATTCATACATTACTCATAAAGTCATAATTCATGCATATGTCATTCATATACATTGCATGCATCATACCTTGCATAAAACTAACAAATATTCTATCAAAGTTCTCTTTGTTTTTCTCAAAACAGTAAAGTACTCGACGCAAACAGTCCAGATTAAGCCTCAATCGACGGAAAACTATCTAGTGATCGCCTTGTTGTCATCCTCCACGACTGGTCCAGATTGCCCGAATCGATGGGAAAACTATCCAGATCACTTGGTTGTCCTCCACAACGGATCCGGATTACCACCGACGAGAAACCCTATCAACGATCACGTTATCCTCCGATAATGTGCAATGGATCAACACCATGCACAACAGGACTTATATCCACACTTTGCCAAATTACTATCCCCTCGTGAGTAATCAAGACGAAGATCTATTCTCAATCCTTCCATTATCAATAAAGAATCACAGAGTCTAGCGACGACTCAAATTTGCCCTTGATGGCATCTTAAGCCCATTCCCGACTACTTATCAACATTTCTCCACTTTCGCATGTCGTATATTTGGTTAAAATCACAAACCAATAACTTCATTCAAAGATGAGCACTAAGTCTAACGTGACGACTTCCCGATGGCATCTTAAGCCCATCTCCATGCTCCTTCCAGAACGAACAGAGCCTAGCGCAGGCTACCACTCCCCAAGATCGACCTTTCCAGATGGCATCTTGCCCATCTCCACGATTCTCCTCCTATCAACAACCTTAGTCTAGATACGACTCATCCCCCAAGTCTCTACCTCTCCAAATGGCATCCGTGAAGCCCATCCCCGCATCATCCACCAACAATGAGTGCAAATTTTCTGTGTATTGAGTGTTCAATCATCTTCACCTTCAGTCACGAAAGACAAGTATGTCAATCTAACCTTCCAAGACAAGAAGATTGAACAGGGCAGTCATACCCCAAAATTTTCCTCCATCTTCTCAAGATATTTCATACATCCATACTCAAGGATTCCCAAGAGTCGATCGCATAAACTCTCCTAGATAATCAACCCAAACTAGGTTTGGCAATTCTCGTGCAAGATGGACTCCAACATCTCCAATGGTCTTCATGCCTCATATGCTTCAAAGATTCTCCATGTCAAGTTTCAAGCTTCAAGTCAAGATTGCCTTACAATTGCTCGATGGTCAGAAAATCAACAGATTGACAAAAGTCAATCGTGGTCAATATACAACAAACTTCATAATTTTTGGTCAACATCCTCATTTTGAAGTTACATTCATCATTTGATCAAGGGTTGATCATGATTCATCAAGAAAACTCAAGATTTGCTCAAAAGTCAAACTTTCTAAATTAGGGTTTCTAGAAAAGTCAATCAACTTTGACCGATCATAACTCTTCATACTTTCGTAAATTTTCCACCACCTCTTCTTTTGAAGGAAATTAATTTTCTACAACTTCATGTCTCACAAGAATGTCCAAAAATGCTTCATTTGAGAGGTATGGCTCAAAACATTACAGTCATTTTCAAAGTCAACAAAAGTCAACTTTTGTTTTGAAGATATATTGAGCATGGAAACCCAATTGAGATGAGACCAAAAAGGTTGGTTAGAGACTCTTTAGATTTTCAAAAGTCCAAGAACACTCAAAATGTGGAAAATTGAGCAAGATACACTATTCGTGAAGTCACAATTTTGGACAATTGTACAAAAACATTTTGGTCAAATGCAAAATTTTCCAAACGGCCTAAATCTTTGGTCCAAACTTGTTCATGACATGATTTTGACCCATAAATGTTTGCCATGGTAATTTTCTATTTTTTATGATTTATATTGAATTTTAAAAACATTTAATCAAAATTAAATCATGTAAAATATGAAAAAAAGTTTTTTCAAAAAGATTGATTTATATCTTCCTGAAGTCCAAGATACCCATAATCTATTCTTGTGCTAGCCTCATATGGAAGAAAAAATCAATTTTTCAAAGATTTGATTTGTTTTGAAATGGAAAATATTACATTGATGGATGAATCTTTTCACCCTTTTCTCCAAATCATTCTATAAATACTCAGAACATGCTGCCAAGAGGATTTAAACCCTAGCCCTTGCACTAACCCTTATTCTGCAAAATTTTCCAAGAAACTTGAAAATTCGAGTTTTGTTTTCCAAATTCTTTCCTTACCTCCAAGCACTCAATCGTGTTCTAAGGTGCTTAGTAAGTTTACATCAAAAGCAATCAGATACAACCCCGAATCAGCCCTCATACGATCATACATATGCATATTTTCTTGAATTCGCTTTTTAATTTCCACTGTTTTAATCAATCTAATGCATCATTATGGAGTCCCCGCTGATATAGGGCATGTCCGTGCTATAATGAGGCTATGCTAACTGGAATCTAAATCCTGCGAATGTTAGTATAGGGCTTTATGTTCTTTCTTCAAACTCATGATACAGCCAAGCTAATCAAAACTAAGGCCACCAATGGATCTGGTGAGGTCGATTTAGGGGATGATTCCTTCTTTTCGCTTATTTCGGTTTTGGGTGATCCAAGAACTCACGGGAAGACGACCGAGCTAGGCCCGGCCGTGGACTTTCTTTGACCGGCAGCGAGCATGTGGCACCATGGTTCGATCAGTCTGCGTAGTCACCGGGTCCACGCGGTCGACTGCTTTCAAATAATCCGACGCGGCCATCATTCAAAATTCCATCGATTTCACTTTTCCAACACCAAATGTCAAGTGGCTAGTTGGTTAAGGCGCATGTGCAAAGATGTCTCAAGGGTTGTGGGTCGAATCCACACCAGATCGGTTCCATCTTTTTCTTTTACAAACTTCAACTTTTCATATTATTTTCATATTTTCTAATTATTTAATATTTTATGTTATTTTAATTAATTTCATAATTTTATTTCGCATTAAAAAATCATCAAAAATTATTTTTCTTTTACATTATTTTCATAAAATCTTTTATTTAATTTAATAAATTAAAAATATAATTTTGCATGCATATTTATTTTTATTCATAATTTTGCATTTAAATCACTTTTAATTCATTTTTAATTATCAAATGCATCCAAAATCCTAAAATTTATTTTAACATATTTATGTATTTCAGATGTCATATTTTTTCTATTTTAAAATTTGCATTTTTCTAACATTTTTCTCTCTTGTTCGATCTATATCGATTGATTTCTCATTCTTTACAGTCAATCTTATCTTATTATTCTTCTTTATCATTTTATTTTTTCCAATAATGTAATCGCCTATGGGATGTAATAGTTTAAATTAGGCTTTATTTTCCGTGAGATTTAAATTATGTATCTCGCCTCAAAGCCATGTAATAGCGTAGGACATTTACCTTCCGCACTTTACATTCCGTGATTTTAATTTCCGCACCCTATAAATCTAGTAATTAGGCGTGTATGGCAAGATAAAATCAACATAGCTCACTAATTTGATAAAATATCGAATCAACACACCTCTTCACACATGCACCCTTTAGGTAATCTCTCTGTTGCCTTACGAATTCAAATATGGTCATGTCCTCGAACGTAGAGGTATTCTAGCACCGCTGTCTTCCAAAAATCATCATCATAGTCCCTTCGACAAAGATCATAGACCCACGATGTCGCCCGAATACATGATCTTGACCTCGATTGTCGCCCTACGAAAAATGATGATAGTCCCTTCGAATGAGCTAGGTACTTCCTAAAGTTGCTTTCTATGACCATCCGATGTCCCTTCGAATGTCCCTCTACATCCAACGAACGGAGTTACCTACCAACTAATGGTATGGCTAGCGCTATTCTAAAGGAACGTAGAAGCATCAAAATCACCTCGAAAGTGGGTACAGTCTTTAGCTGCTCATCACCAAACTTTCACACCTCACACTTTGTCAAAGTTCAAACTCTTTTCAAAACGAAACATTTCCAACACTTTGTATACATTCCTACATGAATCATTACAAAGTCAAAGCGAAATTTTTTCAAACATTTTGTCAAACACAGAAAGCACAATTTTAAAGTGATCTAAGAGTAACTAAGAGCCCGATAATAACTAATGGAAATGGGTGCTAATACCTTCCTTTTCATAACCTTCTCCCTGACTTTAATCTAACGAAGGTCTTTTTCTGATTTCACCTTCCTTAATTGATAAAATAAAGTCGGTGGCCACTCTTGCTATCCGCACATTTCGATGCGTAAAAATCCTAAAAGTCGGCTCACCGTATCATGTATAAGTGAATCTTAAACTCCTCAGCTGCTTTCAACAGCCCAGAGTCATGCCCTCGCCGACTTCGCTTACTCCCCGGTTACAAGTTCCGCTTTAGGATGGCCTCACCAAAGATGCCTGTCGCAGTTGAAGAAAGAGGTAGTACCATTTGTCCGCCCCCATCTTCCTTTCAAATTTAGCAAGATCGGGTTTAGGCTTCATATCAAAGGTCAAGATGATACGCCGCGAACGTGCTTTACCAACTTCCTTTCCGTGATCAAATGTAATGGAGTCCATGCTATAGAAGACTACTTACAATGACTTCGACATCAGCAAGTGGATTTTCCTAATTCCCCGCATAACGGACTCAAAGAATTGGAAGATCAAGACGCTATACCAATCTTCCTTTAGATGAGTAATTGCTTTTGTTTTCGTTATGCTTTCGCTTTCTACGCTTTCAACAATAAACTTTAAAGCCTAGTGTTTTGCCCGCATCATGGCTCATTTGTGAGGGTTATTATCCACCATTTGCATATTTTCATTTAATAAAATCGTTGGACTTTTGCATTTAAATATTGTTCTTTCTTTACTTTATCACCCCTTCAAAAGGCTTTGTGTTCTTACACACACCCACGTGATACAATCGCAGAATCACTCAATCTCGCTGATAATAAATTTATGTTATTGCAAATTGACTTCGATAATCCGGATCTACTGTCAAGAATGCAGGTAGGAAGATTGTGGTGCCAAGAGAATTGTCATGATCGCAAAGAAGAAGAACGAGTTATACACCCATCAAAGAGCCACTGAGGTGTGAACTGCATCAATAAGATGTAAAAGAGATCAAGATAGAGCCGGTCTCAGAACAAAGCAAAGAGAGATTGGTCAGATGCTACGAGACTATATCAGGTTTTTGCTTGGTCATACGAAGACATGCCAGTCTGTATATCATATTGTGGTACACCGCCATCACTAAGGTTTTCCCAAAGAAATGTATGTCCGCCGATGCATCCGAGATGTCGAAAAGATCAAAAGTCAAGTTATGAAAGTGCCAATACCGGTTTCCTAGTCACATTTCATCCATGGGTTGCAAATGTGGTACCGTATCTAAGAAGGATGGCAAAGTACGAATGTAAGTGGATTACAGAGATTGAATGAGCGAGTCCGAAAAGACGATTTCCACTTCCTCATAACCGATGTTCGTTGATAACACCGCTCAATATAAAGTTTCTCCCTTCATGGATGGTTTCTCCGACATAATCAGATCAAAATGGCCTCAAGACATGGAGAAGACTACTTTGTTACACAGGGGCACTTCGCTACAAAGTTACGCCTGCCTGGATCAAGAATGTCGCGCCACTTATCGCATTCATGGTGAGTAATTATTTCATGACATGATTCATCACGAGATAGAGGTCCACGCCGACAACATGATAGCTCGATCACATAATCAAGAAGAACATCTTGATCATTTGCGAACTTGATAGATGAAGAAGCATGATCGAGACTCAATCCCAACAAGTGCACCTTTGGAGTCGATCCGTAAACTCCTTGTGGTTCGTTGTCGCGGTAAAGGTATCAAGCCGACCGCCAAGGTTGCTTATTCAAGAAATGCCACCCCGCACCGGTAGGAAGTCGAGGTTTTGGGACGATTGAACCATTCCTGCACTCCATTGACATCCAAATCGCTACTGTGAGCCAATCTTCAAGTTACTTAAAGATCAAGTAGTGGAATGGAACACGATTGCTTATCGCGCTTGAAAATCAAGGAGTGCCTACAATCCTCCTATCCTGCTCAAGGAAGACCTCTCATCATGTACTTGATAAGAGAACTCAACTCAAAATGTGTGGGGCAACATGACGTAGTCCGGGTCGAAAAAGATGCAATATGCTACCTTAGCAAAAGTTTACCGACTCGTGAAACAAGATACTCACAAATGAAAACTTGCAGCTTTTGGCTCATTGCCTACCGACTAAGATAGTATATGTCGACCACACTACTTTGTTGATTTCAAGATGGATCCGATAAAATACATATCGAGAAACCACCTCTCTCCTAAGAATAGCAAGATGGCAAATGATCTTGACCAAATATGATATCCAATACACTTGTAAAGCATCAAAGGAAGTGTAGTAGCCGATCATTTGCCCATATCGTCAGATGACTATCAGCTCATGCATCGAGTTTCCAGACGAGGATGTTTTGTTAGTTACCGATCATGGAAGAACCAGACCTACGAAGGACCGAACAAGGATCCCGATGGACCATGGTCTTGATGGAGCCTCAACGACTTGCAATGGCATTGGCGCCCATCATCACATCTCTACAGTGACACACGCCATTCACCGCCAGATTATGTTTCAGTTGCACTAACAACATGGCCGAATATGAAGCGTGCATCATGGGTATTAAAGCTGCTATCGATTTAAGAATCAAGTTCTTGCAAGTGTATGGAGACTCAAATTTTAGTGATCACGATCACATGATGGATACGAAGCATCCTAATCTCATTCCATATCGAGAGCATGTTCTGAGATTGATCCCCCACTTCGAAGAGATTACTTTCGATCACATTCCATGAGAGAGAATCAGTTGGCAGACGCGTTAGCTACCATGTCGTCTATGTTCAATGTTAGATGGGACAACGAGGCTCCCCAGATCATCATCAAAAGGTTCGACGAACCAGCATACTGTTATGAACTTGATATAGAAGAAAAACCTTGGTTCTACAACGTGAAGAGGTATCTTGAGACTCAAGAATATCCATAGGGCATCCGTCAATGATAAGAAGTTTTGAGAAGGTTCGATCCAAATTCTTCCTCAACAACCCATCTTATACAAGCGCAACCACGACTTTTCAGCTTACTTGTCAGTAGATCGTAAAACTGCATAACGATTATGGAAGAGTTACACGAAGGTGTATTCGCATTCCACTCCAAAGGACATACCATGGCTAAAAAGATTCGAGAACAAAGTTACTATTGGTCCACCTGGAAGTCAACATTATCATCATATGCTCCGATCTTGTCACAAATGCCGATATATGCAGCATAAAGACGACTTCCAAGACCGCTAAATGTTTTAACTGGCCTGGCCTTCGCAATGTGGGGTATTGACATGATCGGAGAACTTCACCGCTCCAACGGACACCGCTTCATCCTTGTGGCAACCGATTACTTTACCAAGTGGGTGAAGTACCGCTCACATCTGCTACCAAGAATGTCAGGCTCAATTTATCAAGCATAATCTTATCTCAATATATGGCACTTTAAAAGGATTATCATATAACGGTTCCAATCTCAACAACAAGATGATCACCAAACTCGCAGAGACGTAGCTCAAGATCAAGCATCACAACCTTCTCCATATCGGCCTAAGATGAACGTGCATGTTGGAAGCCGCCAACAAGAACATTAAGAAGATTATACAGAAATGATGACTTACAAGGATTGGTATGAGATGTTACCATTTTCTTCATGGTTATCGCACTACAAGATTTAACATCAACAAGAGGCAACCCTTCTCTCTTGTATATTGTGATGGCTGGAAATACCCATAGAGGTTCGGATACCCTCGATAGTCCTCCAGAGGCAGAAATAGCGAAGACGATTAGATCCGGCTTTCCTCGACTGCATTAACTCGATCACGAGAAACGACTAAGATCCATCCGCCATGGACAGATCTATCGTGGAATGATCGAGCTGCTCAACAAGAAAGTCAAGCACCGAGTCTACCAAGTCGGGTGATCTAGTAGTCAAGCGATCATTCTTCCACAAGGTGATCCTGTGGGAAATGGACTCCCACCTCATTAGGGACTATTTGTAGTCAAGACAATATTTTCCTCATGGAGCTATGATACTTAGCACCATGGATGGCAAAGACTTCCCACACCCCGTGAATGCAGTACATAGTCAAAAAATACTACGATAAATGAGACCCGCTTAGGTCAATCGATCTAGGCAAAAATATGCACCTCGATTTAACCAAAGAGGTCCTCGTAAAAGTTAAGGATATATACAAAACATGTACACCTTGGAAGTCGAAAACCCAAAAGGCTATTGGGCAAAAGGATCCCAGAGATCAAAACCCGAAGGGCGGTCTAGGCAAGTTAGGATTTAAGCTGCATAACTATGTCTCGCTCCAGATTACCATGCATTACTACTATCAAGATTCAAGATTCAAATGGCTAATATCAATTCACTCACTTTCACTACTAAAGAAGCGAGATGAGAAGTAAAAATATATGAGTACTAGCATAGTTCGAACTCGATTTGATTGTTTCCATAGCTTTTACTTTATGTACAAACCGCTTGGCTACACGCCACCTTTCAAATTAATACAAGTTTTTTCTTTTCACAAAGTGTTCATTTTTGATTGTTTTGCATAAAGTCCTACTATTGCTTCAATGATTATATGCACTGACAATAAAAATCTGCTATTTAACATACGGAAGAAGATACATACGAAAGTAATTACTACAAAGCTCTAGGAATTGAGATGACAACGCAAAGTCACCAACACGCTCCTTGCAGCATAATCCACAGAGTCATCAAGCCACTACAAACCTTCCCTCATCAAGGACATCTTTTCCACTAGTTCCAACATTCCAGTTTCTGGCCGCAGTTGATCCCACCACACTCAACTTGATTATACTACCTAAGCAAAGAACATTTCATCTCCAGTGAGGTATTTATCCCTTTAAGCGTAATATCTCTTAATTATCATTCCTCCCAAGAATAAAGAATATCCGTGACCAACTTGGTCAAATAGGTATCGGAGGAATCCAAATTCACTCCTATTCCTATTCCAAGTCAAGGCTTCCAATTTCATCCTCGAAAACCACAAATCCTCGCGTAACGCTACATCTTCTCAAGATGGATATGTTTTGAAATAATTCATATACATTCATACATTATATATAAAACCATGATATACGTATATAATGTTCATACGCATCAGCATCATAATGTGTGACAAGTCTAACTATATCCGCTGTAAAATTTCTTCTGCTTTTTTCCCACTGTGGAAATCACTTAAACGAAAGGTCAAAGATTAATACCCAAACCGTGACGGAAACCTTATCCAATGACTACTCGTTGTCCCTTCTATTGCACGGATCAACACCAAGGACAACAGAAGCTATCCACATTCCGTCACTTATTATCCTCGAGTAATCAAGACGAAAGATTTATTCAACACTTTCTTATTATCAAATAAGAATTACAGTAGTTCAAGCAGATGCATCGACAAAGTGCCCGGATGGCATCTTAAGCCCATCTCCGACTATTTGCTCACATCTCTCTCCACTTTAGAATGTCGTATATTTGGTTAAAACCAATACAAACCAATAACTTCATTCAAAGACGAGTACTAAGTCTAACGCATAACCTCCTCGGATGGCATCTTAAGCCCATCTCCGTTCCTCCTATAGGAATGTCTCGCAGAGCCGGGCAGGTCGTCCTCAGCCTTCCGCCTCTCCGCATGGCACCTTAAGCCCATCTCCGACGCTTCTCCTATTCAAGCGATATTCTACAAGTCTAAAGACATTTACTATTCCTGAAGCTCCACTTCCGAATGGCATCTATAAACCCATTCCCATGCATCATCTAATCAACGCAAGTGCAAATTTCAGTAGATTGAGTGTTCAATCATCTTCACCTCAGCCACAAAGGCAAGCATGCCAATCTAGCCCTTCCAGTACAAGAAGATTGAACAGGGGCAGTTGTCATACCCCAAAATTTGTCCTCCTACTCCTCAAGACATTTCTCATATCCATCCTCAAGGATTCCCCAAGGGTCGACCATGCAAACCCTCTCTAGACAATCAACCCAAACTAGGTTTTGGCTATCCCGATCAAGATGGGTTCTCAACACTCCAATGATCATCATGCCTCCTCATGTGCTTCAAAGAATTCCATGACAAGTTTCAAGCCTTACAAGTCAAGTTTCCGATAATTGCTTCGATGTTCGAAAATCAATCAGATTGGACAAAAGTCACCGTGGTCAACATACCAAACTTCATGATTTTTGGTCAACATCCATATTTTGAAGTAACATTCATCATTTGATCAAGGGTTGATCATGATTCATCAAGAAAACTCAAGATTGATCAGTCAAACTTTCCAAATTAGGGTTTTCTGAATGAAAAGTCAACTGAATCGATCGGCATAACTTTCTCATACTTTGTCAAAAATTCCACCTCTCATTTTGAAGAGAATTCAATCTCTACAACTTCATGTCTCACAAGCATGGTCGAAAATGTCATTTGAAGGTATGGATCAAACATTACGGTTTCAAAGTCAACAAAAAGTCAACTTTGTAATGAAGTGTTATTGAGCATGGAATTCCAATTGAGATGAAACCAAAGAGGTTGATTAGAGGACATCTAGAGATTTCAAAAGGTCCAGAACACTCAAAAATGTAAAAATTGAGCAAAATACACCTGCACAAGTCAGTATTTTGAAGAATTGCACAAAGGAAAATATTTGACAAATCCAAATTTTTCCAATTGCCTATAATTTTATGATCCAAACTTGATCATACATTATTTGTGACCTCGATGCCTCAAGCACACCCTTTCTATTTGTTTTTATTTATTTGAATTTAAAAGCATTTAATTCAAATTTAAATTAAATAAAATATGAAAGCAAGTTATAAATCAAATTGTTGATTTCTATCAAACTTGAGGACCAAGGAAGCCCACAAGACATGCCAAATTGTAGCATAGCTCATGTGTATGAAGGAAAATCAAATTTTGAAAGATTTGATTTTAATTGAAAGAGAAATATTTTGCATTCAAGAGTATATCTTTTTTCATTCTTTTGCTTCCAACTTGCCTATAAATACCAATATTGCATTCACAAAGACCAAGGACTTCAAAACCCTAGCCTTACAACCCTAAAGTTCCAAAATTTTCAAAGTTGAAAAATTGAATTTGCTTTTCCAGCCACTTTCAAATGCACTCTCAATCATTCCATCAGGTTCCCGAGGTAAGTTTCGAAAGTATACATCACTATCCATGGCCAAACACTGAATCGGCCATATACTAACATATATATTCATTTTTGAATTCGGTTTTATTATTCCATGTGGTTTTAATCAAACTAACCATTCTAAGATGATCATGAGACACTTGCGGTATGATCCTGGGCCATCGCTCATGAGGTTGAACGTCCAAATCGCGTTTTGCCATGTTTAGGGTTTCTTGAACTGTTAGCTTCGAACCGGTTGATACAGGCCATTTCAGTCCAAACAAACACCACCATTGAACTCGCAATGGTCGAATTAGGGGGTAGGGTATCACTTTGCTTTTTATTTTGGCTGAATGTAGGTTTGGGACTGAGGTCGCTGAGAATCGACCGAGCTAGCTCCGCGCCGTGGACCAGTTGACTCAGGTGAAGGCTGGCGTGGCATGTTCGTGGCTTCTGATTCGTTCACGCGTTATACCTGGACCCCACTTGTTGACCGTGCTTTGAATTTCCAAAATATGACACGTTTATCCCTTTTAACCAATTGTTTGCACATTACAAACACCAAGACACCTTGGCTCAGTTGGCAAGCGCGTGTATGATTTCTCCAAGAGGGCCTGGGTTCGATCCTTGGCATGGCAATTTCTTTTTTGCAACTTTGAAAACTAACATTTTCCTTTTTCTTATTTTTTCTTAATATTTTCCATTCAATTTAATTAATCTTTAAATAATTTTCTCATGCATTTAAAAAATCACAAAAATATTTTCTTTTTGCATTTTAATCAAAAAAATGTTTATTTAATTTTTGACATTAAAATTAATATTTTTGCATGCATATTTTAATTAATTGTTAATTAACCATTAAATTGACTTTTAATTGCTTTTAATTATCAAAAACGATCCAGAAAATTCTCAAAAAATTACTATATCATCTAATCAGCATGACTAATCTAAAACCTTTTTCCTCATTCAAAAACCTTAATGTTACTAACATTTTTCCTCTTATGCGAGTTTCTTATATTTTCCGATTATGTATCTGTTCACAGGTTGTATTGGTTTGGACTATTTTTCTCGCTTTTCTTTTCACTATAATGTAACTGCTCATGGGATGTAATAGTTTAACTAGGACTTTTACTTTCCGCACTCCTATTATGTAACTGCCACAAAGCCATGTAATAGCGTAGGATTTACTTTCCGCACTTTACTTTCTGCAATTTATTTTCCGCACCCTATAAACTGCTAGTAATTAGGCGTGTATGGAAAGATAAAATTGAACATAGATCACTCATAATTCCAAGATAAAATATCTGAATTCGGCACACTCCTTTCACACGTGCACCCCTTAGGGTAATTCTCTCTCGTTGCCTTTACGAATACAAATGGTCAAGTCCTCGAACGTAGAGGTATCCTAGCACTTGTCTTCAAAACATATCATCATAGTCCTTCGATACAAAGATCATAGACCCACAATGTCGCCTACGAATACATGACTTGACCGATTGTTGCTACGAAAAGTGATGATCGTCCCTTCGAATGTGCTAGGATACTTCCTACAAGCTTCTATGACCATCCGATGTCCCTTCGAATGTCCTTCCACATCCAACTAATAGGTTACCTACCAACTAATGGTATGGATAGCACTATTCTAAAGGAACGAAAAACAAAAATGACCATTCCGAGTAGGTAATAAGACTTTCAGCTTTTTGCTCAAATCAAAAACTTTTCACACCTCACACTTTGTCAAAGTTCAAACTTTTCAAAACAAAACATTTCCAAACACTTTGTATACATTCTTACATGAATCATTACAAAATCAAAGCGTAAATGCTTTTTCAAAACGCTTTTGTCAAACACACAAAGCAATTTTAAAGTGAGCTAAAGCAACTAAGAGCCCAGATAACTACGGATGAAAAGGGTGCTAATACCTTCCTTTTCATAACCTTCTCGCTTACTCTTTAATCTAACAAGGTCTTTTCCTGTCTTTTCACCTTCCTTAATTGGATAAAAGAAAAGTCGGTGCGACTTGCTATCCGCAACATTTGCGATACAAAAATCTCAAAGTCAGTTCACCGTATTACAGTCACTAATATTTTTTTTAATTAAAATCAACTAGATCTAGATTATTTTCACATAAACTCAAATTTCAAAAATACCAAAAATATTAGGATTAGTTTTCTTTTCCGCTTGCATTTTAAATTCTAGAAAGATTGTATATGTCGCAAATATTTTTTCATGTAATAGCGTAGGATTTTATTTTCCGCACTTTACTTTTCGCACCTCCTATTATGTATCTGCCCAAAGCCATGTAATAGCGTAGGATTTTATTTTCCGCACTTTACTTTCCGCACCTATTAAACTGCTAGTAATTAGGTGTGTATGGCAAGATAAAAATCAATATATACCACTAATACAAGATAAAATATCTGAATACAACACTCTTCTCACACATGCACCACTTAGGATATCCTCTCTAGTTGCCTTATAAATGGTCAAGTCCCTCGAACGTGGGGTATCTTAGCACGGTTGCCTACGAAATATCATCACAGTCCCTTCGACTTAAAAGATCATAGTCCATCAATGTTGCCTAAACGAATACATGATCTAGTCACTCGGTTGTTGCCTACGAAAAGTGATGATCGTCCCTACGAGTATGCTAGGATACTCCTACAAAATGCCTTCTATGACCATCAGATGTCCCTTTGAATGTCCCTTTACATCCAACAAATAGGGTTACCTACGAACTAATGGTATGGATAGAGCTATTCTAAAGGAAAGCAAAATAACACTAAATGACTGCCCGAGTAATAAGTCTCTTTGCTTGCTCAATCTTTTTACACCTCACACTTTTCTCAAAAACTTTTCCAAAACAAAGCATTTCCAAAACACTTCGTATACATTCCAGCGTGAATCATTACAAAGTCAAAGCGAAATGCCTTTTCAAAACATTTTCAAACACACAAAAAGCAAATTTCAAAGTGAGCTAAAGCAATTAAGAGCCGGTACATAACTACGGATGGAAAGGGTGCTAACACCTTCCTTTTCATAATTAACTCCTTACCGTAATCTAACGTTCTTTCCTATTCTTTTCGCCTCCCTTAATCGGATAAAAGAAAAGTCGGTGGCGACTCTTGCTATCTACAACATTTGCGATCAAACGCAAAACAAAACAAGTTAGTTTTCCCACCGTGTTACACAGATGCACAACCAACTGTTGTGACTTACAACAATGCACAAGCCAACTGCAAGTGACTAACACCTCTAAGACTCAACTACTCCTAGCCCTCTTGAGAAATCAACCCCGAGTAGTTTATACAAGCAGTCGGCACCATCTTATCCACAAACTACATAGGGAGCCGATGAATATAAGTGACTGGTCATTATCAGAAAAGCTTTGAAAATCAAGTTATAACAGGGAATGCGCTAATTAAGTTAGGTGACCATCACCAGCTCATTTAATCCAACAGTTGCGGAACCTACAAAAAACTAAAGTGAAAACCATTTGTAAACCAGTTCAGTGGTATCTGGTGCTGAACTCGGTAGGGAAAACCACGGTTCGATCCCCCAAGACTTATGATTTTTAAAAGAAAAAGGGTTACCAACTTGTGTACCAGAACCCCATACATGAAATGATCAGAATCACTAAACGACTACTCTACTATGTACGTGCGAGAGATAAAGGGCTTAATGTGATTGTGTGAGAATGAAAGCGGTTGATTTCGAACTAGAAAAATTAGGTTGAGCTATGATAGCATGATTCAGAATGGTTTGCACAGGAAGGAAGATTTGGACCATGTTTATGGTTTCGTGTCATTCTTGTATCATCAGTGTCGGAGCCTAGTTCCATCTTGCTAAACGTAACGCCTATCAACCACGTACAATTCGAGTTGCATTGTGCGATTGTGTCAAAACTTTGCACTAAATTATTTCAAACCTATCATTTTCTTGAGGACAAGCAAAGGTTCAAGTGTAGGGGAGTTTGATAACACGAAAATGTATCAATTATTTAAGCCAATTTATATGCTTTTTATCCGTGTTTTAATTAAATAATTATTCTTTATTCGTATTATGCCGGTATTTTCTATGTTTTC
This sequence comes from Vicia sativa, assembly GCA_021764765.1. NCBI lineage: Eukaryota > Viridiplantae > Streptophyta > Magnoliopsida > Fabales > Fabaceae > Vicia > Vicia sativa. Next base: position 265,738,814 of record CM038795.1, read on the forward strand.
AGGTTTCTACCAATTATAAGGCATGTGCGAAGTAAGTCGAGAAAAACCGGATAAATCACACTCAAAATCCACAAAAAGAGAATATTTTTTGAAGTGTGTATGCATAGCATGAAATGGGGGTGTGAATAAGAAAACACAGAAGGAAACTCAAAGAAGCAAAGCCCAACCCACTTGAAGCAAGGGAACTAACCCCAACACGTTACAAGGTGTAAAGGTCGTTACACGTGAGCCCTAAGGATTATGGCGATCGTTACAGCTAGGGTTTGGGGACGCTTCCTTAGTAAGCAAGTGTGACAATCGTTGCAAGGCTAAGTTGACTCCGTAGCGATCACTACGGAGGAGATTTAGGAGGCGAGATTTTCTCAACTGCCTTGGAACCATAGCACTCAATGCGCCTATATATAGCATGCCTCACTTCACTCTCGATACCCCTTTTTCTTCCAAATTCTTTTACCGCTATTTTCTTCACCTATTTCTTTCTAGTTTTATTTCTAGTACTCGCTTTTCTTTTCTCATAGAAATCTTCACATCGGAGATTGTCATAACTTTGCCAATTCTAACCTTACGTTAGGATCGCGCCTTTTACCTTTTTTCATTGATTTGGATTATTGAGCAATTAAAGACGATCTCACCGACTTGTGGAGACACCGGAACTCCGCCAAATATTCACTTTTATTTTCGTGTTTATTTAATTAATTTATTTTTAGGTTTATTTAATTTATTTAATTGTTTATTTATTTTATGCCCGATTTATTTGAAATGCATATTTTATCCGAATTGTATGTTTATTATCTATGCTTATATTTGAATCATTAAACATGCTAGGCTAAATTTAGTTATCGGTATGTAGGGTCACATAGCCAACGGGGTTTAGCAACTTCACTCGACTTATTCTGTTTTAAAAAGATTAATTTTCCGGTTTCAATTATTAGTAATTAATGCAACTGTTTTGTTACGAGAGTAAAACACGGATTAGAAGTTAGGGCCAATAAAGCGAGAGTTTGAGATTTTAACTGGACATTAATAATTGAGCATCAATTTAAAATACAGCGAGAGCGCTTTTAAGTTAATTAGGTTTTATTTATTTTCAAAAACTATTTTTAAACTCTAATTGAAACAGCGGGAGCACTCACTTAGGCTTGCTTATAGGATCTGAATCAATAAACACGAGTGTGTGAGAAGAGGATTTTTAAACAAGTACTTCCTACTGAAACAAATTTTGATAATACAATTTAAGTCGATAAGTCGCTAAATCCCTAAGCCTGACCATTACATACTGATACTTCTATTCTGAATCTAAACTAGATATTAATCGTTTAGGCTCCCTAAAACCAAACATCATTTATATTACTAGACTTAGATTTACGTAGTAACCTAAGATAGCGGTAGATCAACATTTAGTCCCTTGGGATTCGATAATCTTTAAAATTACAAGCGATAGGACTGGTCTAGATTCTATAAGACGATAAATTCGCGATCAAGTTTTTGGCGCCGTTGTCGGAGACTAACAAGTTGATATCGTAACTTTTAAAGTTACGTTGTGGAGACTAAGGGACCATTCCCGATTGTATGCCAAGTACTCGCTCTAGAAGTGAAGACTTAGTGCTACCAATTCCCGAACCCGAGCATTCTATTATTAGAAGATGCCACGTACGAGTACCTCGTACTAATCAATTCTCTTCTCAATCTACAATTTCTGTCGAACCAGTTGAAGAACCAGATATGGGTGATCAACCACGTCCGCTCAAATATTATGTTATTCCTTCGCAGGAAAAACCACACAATAACATTGTTGCTCCAGCCATAGAGGCTAACAATTTCGAACTCCAGCCATGTTTCTGCAATATGAAAATACAGTTAAAGCTAATGGGGTCAGTCAAGAGGCGATAAGACTTCATCTTTTTCCTTTTTCATTAAGAGACAGAGCCCGAGCTTGGCTCCAATCTCTACCAGCTAACTCAGTTACCTCCTTGGATGAGTTGAAGAAGTTCTTCCTTGCCCGATATTTCCCACCAAGCAAGACGGCTATGCTGAGAGCCCAAATAAGCGATTTTCAAAAAAAGACGAGTCTCTTTTTAGTGCTTGGGAGAGATATAAAGACATATTGAGGCTTTGTCCACATTATGGGTTGGAAGAATGGATAATAATCCATACCTTCTATAATAGTCTCCTGTATAACACGAGATTGACAATAGACACTGTAGCAAGTGGCTCTCTTATGGATAAATCCTATACCGCAGCTTATGCACTAATAAAGAGTATGGATCAGAACCACTACCAGTGGGAAAGTGAGAGAGGTCAAATAGAGAAGGGTTATGGAGAGAATGCTTCTGGAGAGAAGCCACAAACAAAAGGAGGGATGCACGAGATTAGTAGTCTTGATAGAGTCCATGCTAAAGTAGACGCCCTCACCAAGAAAATAGATAGCTTAACCGCAACACCTCTAGCCATCGTGGCTGCCATGACTCCCAACTGCGAGATATGCGGAGTGCCAGGACATACTGCCGCCGAATGCCAAATCTTAGCAGGATCTCCCACTGACCAAGTGCATTATGCTCAAGGAAATCCTTACTCAAACATATACAACCCTGGATGGAAGAATGATCCGAATTTTTCGTATAAGAATACCAATGCGTTGTATGCACCTGGACAAGAACCAGTTGTACCACCTGGATACCAAAAGGCACCTGCAGCTGCACCTAATATGCCTAGGAAGTCCAATCTCGAGCTGATGATGGAAAACTTTATAGCTACTCAAGCTCAAACCAATAAGGAGTTCCTAAAATAAAATATTCACACCAATGAGCAAATCAAACAGCTAGTGCATAAGGTGGATGCTTTAGCCACACATAAAAAGATGTTAGAAACTCAAATTTCACAAGTGGCCCAAAAACAAGCACCCACAGCTGCACCTGCTGGTACATTTCCTGTTCAACCTCAACCAAATCCGAAAGGACAGGCCCATGTTATTATATTGAGAAGCAGAACTGAATACAATGGACCAGAAGATCCTAGAGCTAAGAATCCCGCCGTGTCCTAAAGCTCTGGGAAAGCAACTAAGAAAGAAAGTGATCTAAAAGATAAAGAGAAGGTAGGTGATGGAGAGGCGTTAGAAAAGGAAAATCCTTATGTTCCCCCGCCACCTTACAAACCACCAATCCCTTATCCTCAAAGACTTACTCAATCTAGAAGCGCAGGGCAATTCAAGAAATTTGTGGAACTTCTGAAATAATTAAATATCACAATACCTTACACAGAAGCTATCACTCAGATGCCCTCGTACGCTAAATTCCTTAAAGAGATATTATCTAACAAGAAAAAGATAGAGGATAACGAGACAATTACACTCACCGCTGAGTGTAGCGCCATCACTTAGAATAAAATGCCGCAGAAGCTAAAGGATCCCGGAAGCTTCTTTATTCCCTATAACATAGGTAAGTTTGTCATAGACAAGGCTCTATACGACTTAGGTGTAACACCCCCTTCTAATTACCCGCGATTTTATAAATAATAATCAGAGTATATAACACATATCAAGAGGCATCACAATTTTTAATATAATTCAAAACAGTTGTCATGCTTTCACTGAAGAAAATTCATTAAATGAAACATACTTAAGGTTATGTTTAACAAATGAAATGAAACATAACGGATCCCTAATACAACATCCATAATTATTCCGTGACATAACATCAAAACATGATTCAAAACCATTAAAATATCCATTAAAGGATTCAAACAACTGCTTCCCCAAAGGTTACATCTACCAGAGCACAACACTGACACGCGGACTAATTAATCGACTCGACTCTAGAGCTATCCTCACCAACTCCAAGCGCCTAATCACTTGGATCCGAAATTGTTAAAGTAAGGGTGAGATTTCAATTCAATATAACATGCATTATACATTTTAAAATGCAATAATAATCGGATACGTTAATCCACTAACCAAACACAAATCATAATCAATTCACAAGGCGCTCACACAATGAACATGTATATAACAAACAATGGAAATTGCAACACCGAATCCATCCTAGCATGTTACAATCCCATATGCAATGCGGACTTATGCATGTGGTACCAAACGTGAACCAAGTCACACACACCGCCTCCGCTTACATGTGGAAAGACAAGTAAATCCATGATTCGCCAACACCGAGTCAAGAATCCACTCCACGATTCGCCCATAACCACCGGGTCAAGAATCTAGCCTCACCACCGAACTGTAAGTCTATTGGCTCGCCACCACTTCCGCACAATGGAATGAACCAATTTAACAAATGCTCATGCATGCATCATAAAAGCATGCAACATCAATTCAACGGAATATGATAACAACATAATTCCACATAAATGCCAATACCAATCTATCACATGATAACAACATAATCATGATTTAAATTATCACAAAGCATAAACATGCCAAACTCTTACTCTTCAATCCGTAAGACTATCACCAGTATATAACAGCAATAACACATGATACCAATACAATCATGAATAAATCACAAGGGAAAGAAACATCACATGAACGTCAATCTCCATTCAACTTGTCAAACAATCTAAACCAATTCATAGATTACGATCTCAACAAGGTTCACTTACTGCCAATTACCAATGTATCGCATTCAATCATAACGAATATCAAGATACAACATAGTAAGCATTAATATTTCATCCGGTAATTTAGACCAATTGTGACAGTTCCTCACTATCCATAACTAATCACTCTTTTCAAAAATCGGGAGCTCGACTCTTTTAAAATAATTTTTAGCAAAATAATATTTTTCCATTTTGAAAGGTAGTATTTTAAATTTAAGAAATAGCTACTAAAACGGCACTAATCGAGTTACGGTTTAGAAAATATGAATTTTGAAGTTTTAGAAAATTTGAAAATACATGGAACCCGTTCCTACCTATACAGAACCGTTCCCGAAAGTTAAAATACCTCGCCTGGTTTATGAATGGGAACCTGTTCCTACCTATACAGAACGGTTCCCGAGTGTAAAAGTCCTAGTTTGCCAATTTTAACACTGGGAACTCGGTTCCTCCCCACAGGGAACCGGTTCCCACGACCTGTGACAACATTTCTGCTACTTTTTGACAGCATTATACATCCATTATCATTTCCAAACTTACTAATACGATTTGGTACATTAGGAACATCATTTCATCATCATTTCACACCATTATAACATCACACAACATGGTTTATTCATCCCTATCAATTATCTGACATACTTATGATTCCTAATTCCAACACCGACACAAATAGGGTTTATTCCTATAACTCATAATCATCATAAATCAAACTCTCTAACATACCCAATCATCCCTATGATTCCCAAAACCCATAAGGCATACTAATCGAAAGAAATCACCCCTTACCTCGCGATGAATCTTCGATTTCTCTCGGCGTCGGCTTTTCCTCTCTTCTCTTCTTTCTCCAATTCTACGTATAATGACTTTTCTCCAAAAAAAAACTATTTTTTACCTTTCTTTTCCTTTTTATACTCCTTTGAATATTCCTTTTAATATTCCAAATAAAACAAATAATTAAAACTTAGTAACAATAGAGTGATTTACTCCTCACACCCCCTGTTACTCTGCACACCTCCATTCCTTCTTTCTTAATTTAATCCAATTAAATCCAAAAATACAAATACTTAAGACTTTAATTAATTAAATAATTAAATTCCCATTTATTTAATATTCGAATTAAATCGGGGTGTCACATTAGGCGCCAGTATTAGTGTAATGCCCCTATCGATATTTAAGAAGCTCGACATGGGAGAATTAAGATTGACTAAGATGTTAGTATAACTCACTGATCGTTCGGTCAAATACCCCGTAGGAATCCTTGAAAACGTTCCAATACGAATAGGTCAATTCTACATCCCTACGGATTTCATCATTATGGACATTAGAGAAGATAGTGTTACCCCAATCATTTTAGGAAGACCATTTTTAGCCACTGCCTAAGCCATAATAGATGTTAAGAAAGGAAAACTAACCTTTGAAGTTGGAGAAGAAAAGGTTGAATTCATCTTTACACAATTCCTACAAGCTCCAGCTATCGATGATACTTGTTATCTTTTAGCGTGATAGACGAATGTGTCAAAGAGATGGAGTCAGTAAAGGAACCCGATTCCGAAACTATGAAGATTCTAATGCCCCTAATCTTAGAAGATGATAATTGGTGTCCCGAATATCGTGATGATACTTTAATTGAATGTCTAGCATTGACACCAAATCATATGCCCTGTCCGAAGAAACCAGACTTAGAACTGAAAGTTTTACCCAAAACCCTAAGATACGAATTCCTAGACGCTGAATTCAGAAAACTAGTGATAATAAACATAGACTTGGGACAACTCGAGACAGAAAAATTGTTACATGTTTTACGAAAATATTCGTCAGCCTTAGGATACAACATTGTTGATCTTAAGGGGATAAGTCCTTCCATTTATATGCATTGCATCATGCTGGAAGATGACTGTAAGACATCCCGAGAACATCAGAGAAGAATTAACCCGATCATGAGCACTATAGTAAAGAACGAAGTAACTAAGCTTCTGAATGCATGAATCATATACCCGATCTTTGATAGTTAATGGGCGAGTCCAGTCCACTGCGTACCTAAAAAAGGGGGGAATCACAGTCACGATAAACAAAGCTGGAGAACATATAGCTGAGAGAGTCGTGAGTGGAGCCAAAATGTGTATTGACTATAGGAAACTAAACAAAGTTACTCATAAAGACCATTTCCCTTTACCATTCATTGATCAAATGCTTGAGCGATTGGCTAAGCACTCATACTATTTTTATTTGGACGGTTATTCAGGATTCTTTCGAATTCCTATTCATCCTGATGACCAAGAAAAGACCACATTCACATGCCCTCATGGTACGTTCACTTATAGACGAATGTCGTTTGGATTATGTAATGCTCCAACAATATTCCAAAGGTGTATGATGTCCATCTTTGCCGATTTCATAGACGATATCATGGAAGTCTTTATGGACGACTTCTCTATGTGCGGGCAAAGTTTTGAAGGATGTTTATCAAATCTAGAAAAGGTATTGGAGAGATGCGTGCAAGTAAGCCTGGTTTTGAATTGGGAGAAATGCCATTTTATGATAAAACAAGGAATTGTTCTTGGACACATAGTTTCCGAAAGAGGTATCGAAGTAGACAGAGCCAAGATTGAAGTAATAGAAAACCTCCAACCACCAAAAACTGTGCGAGAAATACGAAGTTTATTAGGCAACGCCGGTTTCTACCGACGTTATAAAAGATTTCTCAAAGATATCCAAACCGCTCACCAACCTCCTGATGAAAGAATCTGAATTCATATTTAATGATGACTGCCTAAAGGTGTTTGAACGGTTGAAAAAAGCTCTTATATATGCACCCATTATACAACCACCTGATTGGAGTCTACCATTCGAGATAATGTGTGATGCGAGCGATTATGCATTAGCTGCAGTCCTAGGACAAAGGAGAGACAAGAAACTCCACGCTATATATTACGCAAGTAGAACATTGGACTCTGCACAAATAAATTACGCCACTACTGAAAAGGAACTTTTAGCCATAGTTTTTGCATTGGACAAATTACGTTCTTATCTAGTAGGCGCGAAGATATTTATCTATATTGATCACACAGCTATTAGATACCTACTAGCTAAACAAGACGCCAAACCAAGATTATTGAGATGGATCTTGCTCTTGCAGGAGTTTGATTTAGAGATCAAAGATAAACCAGGCTCCGAGAATCTTGTAGCTGACCATCTATCTAGAATGGAGAACCTTAACCTAGACATTGTACCTATTAATGACGATTTTCCATATGAACACTTAGTAGCCCTGATGGAATCTGAAAGTAAAATTAAACTAAGCTCTGAACTTTGCAGCAACAACAAGACAAAGGAAGACGGGGAAGTATTATCTGCTCAGACCTCATTGCCCTGGTACGCTGACTATGTCAACTATTTGGTAGTGAGAGTCCTTCCACCCGATTGAACCTATCAGCAAAAGAAGAAATTCTTTCACGATCTCAAACATTATTATTGGGACGAGCCCTTACTATTTAAACGTGGTCCTGACGATATCTTCTGTCAATGCGTTCTAGAAAGTGAAATAGAAGATGTAATTGCTCACTGTCATGAAGCCCCTTATGGTGGACATACTAGTACATCAAATACCTGTGCGAAAATTCTACAAGCTGACCTCTATTGGCCCAGCCTATGGAAATATGTCCATGCTGCTATCATAAAATGTGACCGGTGTCAACGCACTGGTAACATATCAAGGCGAGACGAGATACCTCAGAAGGGTATCCTAGAAGTAAAAGTCTTTGACGTGTGAGTCGTTGATTTTATGGGACCTTTCCCATCTTCCTTTAGCAACAATTACATATTAGTTGCAGTAGACTACGTATCTAAATGGATAGAGGTTATATCCTCTCCAACTAACGATGCACAAGTAGTGATTAGATTGTTTAAGAACATAATTTTTCCAAGATTTGGTGTACCGAGACTAGTCATCAACGATGGTGGATCTCATTTCATTTCCAAAATCTTCGATAAACTCTTAGCAAAATATGGAGTTCAACATCGTGTAGCAACACCTTACCATCCTCAAACAAGTGGACAAGTAGAAGTCTCTAAAGAGAGATCAAGCAAATATTGGAGAAAACAATTTCCACATCTAGGAAAGATTAGTCATCTAAACTACATGAAGCATTGTGGGCTTATAGGACGGCATACAAGACACCCATCGAAACCACACCTTTTAAGTTAATTTATGGGAAGTCATGTCATTTACCTGTGGAACTAGAACATAAAGACTATTGGGCTATTAAAACCCTGAATCTGAATTACAAAGCAACTGGAGAAAAGAGAATTCTAGACATCCATGAGATGGAAGAGCTTAGACTAGATGCTTACGAAAGTGCCAAGATTTATAAGGAAAGAACTAAGAAATGGCACGATCAATGCATCTCCAGAAAAGAATTCAATGTGGGTGATGTAGTACTCCTATTTAACTCCAGACTTAAACTATTCCCAAGAAAACTTCGTTCTCGATGGTCAGGACCCTTCGAAGTTATAAAAGTACTCCTAAGTGGCGCTGTTGAAATCAAAGGAAAAGATGGTGACCCGTTTATAGTAAAGGGACAGCGTTTGAAGCATTACCACTGTATCGGAAATAGTGATTACTCAGCTAGTCTGAGACTTATACAGCTGCCGGATGAATCACCAAAATAGTTTTCGGTTTTCAAAATTAGATCGAGCTCCCGATGTTAAACAAAGTGCTTTGTGGGAGGCAACCCACCATTTTTATAAAAACTTCGATTTATTAAAAAATTTCATTTATTTTCGTTTATGTATTTCTTAAAATTTCTACAAATATTTTCTGTTCTTCTTTTCTATTTTTGGCATTAGGCCGGAGCTAACTTAAAACTATTTTTAATTACTTACAGGATTTTTATTTCTTCACTGAATTTTTCCATGGATCTTTCTGATACTATGCCTGTCACCTTCCTAAATGAGGCCCAGCAGAGACGCTACGAGACGCTTGCTCAGAGAGAGATGTGCCCCACTGTTTATGCACACGATCCTACATTGTCCGAGTTAGGCATCAGAGAGAGTGTCAATTTCATGTTCAACCAGATTGGGTGGGATTATTTCATTCATAATCAACATCACACTTACCGCAACTTGACACTGGAATTTCTCAGCTCTTTACATTACAACCCTGATGTTGGTTTAGGGTTAGCTAGAGGAGTGGTTTCTTTCAGACTATTTGGTTTTACTCATAGATACACCACTCTTGAGCTTGTTTATCTACTTGATTTCCCAGTTAGTGCTGATGTTGTCATTGAGATTCCAGATGATGAGTATTTGGACAGCCAGCTTGACTACTTTTGGGGAGAGATATTTACTCTAAGGCACGACAACTCTATCCTGAGACACTCGTCAGAGATTCATAACCCAACGATTAGGTACTTTCATATGATTCTCTCGTTTTCCTTATTTGAGAAACCTCAGAATGATACATTGGTGTCCAAGGAGGAGTTATTCATTATATTCTGTGTGTTTAGATCTAGACCAATGGTAGGTACTTCATTTATTCTTGCTCGTCTTCTGAGTATTTCCCAGGCTCCTTATGGACCAATATGTGTTTGAGGCTTGGTGACTATGATTGCTGCTGCCCTATTTCAGAGAGAGAGATTATCCTGTCTGACCCTTGCTACTGACCATACCCTGCTGGATTTGTCTTTTTGTTTTAATGTTGGGATGATTAGATATATGGAGCCGAATCATTACCAGTTGTTGATTCATAGCGAGCCATTTTACCACTTTATGTTGCCTGACATTGCACAATCTAGTGTGCACGACAAGAAGAATTGGACTTATGAGATGGAGGGTGTAGTAGAGAAAGATATGGAGGAAGAAGAAGTGGATCCTATGACACCGCCCCACTATTATGACCCTCCGACAGCTTTGGATGAAGACGGCCCAGAGATGGTGGAGTTGATTGATATGATTGACTTTAACCCTGTTACCCCGCCTCTGCTTGACTATATTCTAGATTGGGATCCACCTATAGCCCCTGCTGCTGCTGACGCCCAGATTCCACGAACTAATTATGTTGCAGCCATTGATGTACTAACGAGGGAGCATGTTGCTACCCGCTTCGATCTTACATCGCTCCGCTCTGATTTTTATGGTTTCATGGATCTTGTTACAACAAATCTAGATCACCTGTGCCAGCAGTAGAATTCTATAAGTGACTGATTTGTGTTTTTAGAATATTGAGGGCAATGTTTATTCCTAGTGTAGGGGAGGAGTGTCTAGATTTAGATTTAGAGGATTTCATTTTTCTTAGTTTTTCATTAGCATCGCATTAGATTCATTTCAGTATTTCAGTTATTCATTTTTGGATTTAGTTATTTCAATTAATTCATTTAATATTTCATCATTTACTTTTATGTGTTATATTTCTCATTGTGTTCTGTTATTATTATGCTATGATGCCATTGTGTTATTATTAAGTATCATCTAAAAAAATAAAATGCATGAATATTTACCTACTAGTCCTAGTATGCATTTACCATTGAATAACACACCCCAATATGTCATTCATTATCTCTCATGCTCAATTTACATTTATTCAATTGAGACAATGAAGTGACACAACCTGCCATGCCACGGTCACCAAGATTCTCATGCATGCATATTGACTTGTCGCGTCCGTTGCAGGCACATGAGATTCCCTTGTCTACACCTTGTAACGACCGTTACAAGGGCAACATGCTAGGCTTGAAAAAGTAAACCATGTGTAACGACCGTTACACATCCCTTAGCCATGCAATTTTATAAAACAACCACACCATTCATTCTCATTCATTCTCAATTCAAATCAATTCAAATACCCCCATTCGTTTCTTCTTCACCAAAAACAGCACCCTTAGTTCCCATTCAATACCTCCATTCATCTTCTCCTCACCATCTTCCTATAAAATCCCTTAGAAAAAAACACCATTATTACTTCCAATTTTCTTCAGCAACCCTTCTACCATTTAAAACCATTTCATTTCCAAAACACTTCACAAAGATGGCTAGAAGAGCTCAAGAAGATAGAGAGGAACCAGATCTCACAGATATGGTGTTCATAGATGGAGAAGTCGGAGTCCGACAAGAGCAACTCTACCGGAGATTCTGCCAAAGAGGTATATTTCCCACAAAATACATTGATGAAGATTGTCTACGTGATTTGGGTTTGCTAGATAGTATGCAATTCATGCTTCATGAATCTGGTCTACACCATATTGCCATTATGAATCTGCCGACTTATGAACCCCTCATGCTGGAGTTTTGGAGTTCTTTTGCATAAGAAACACCGCCTACTCCAGAAGCCGGTCAATATCTAATCGGTGCAGCAACCTTCAGATTATTCAACACGGAGTATACCATGAACCAGGACACTCTGAGTCAAGTACTTCACTTCCACCATGGAGAGGGTATGGAATATCGAATCCCGCACGATGAAGATTGGACGGCAAGATCATTTGAAATATAGGAGCGTTTAACTAGCACTCGAGTTGATAATTGGGTGTAACACGGTGAACTGACTTTGAGATTTTTGTATCGCAAATGTTGCGGATAGCAAGAGTCACCACCAACTTTTCTTTTATCCAATTAAGGGAAGGTAAAAAGTACAGAAAAAGACCTTCGTTAGATTCTGAGTAAGGGAGAAGGTTATGAAAAGGGAAGGTATTAGCACCCCTTTTCATCCGTAGTTATCTACGGGCTCTTAGTTGCTCTTAGATCACTTAAAAAATGCTTTTTGTGTGTTTGAAAAAGATGTTTTGAAAAAGGCATTTCACTTTGACTTTGTAATGATTCATGTAAGAATGTATACAAAGTGTTCGGAAATGTTTCGTTTTGAAAAGTGTTTGTACTTTAACAAAAGTGTGTGGTGTAAAAAGTATTTTTGATAGAGCAAGCAACTAAAAATCTTATTACCTACTTTGAATTGGTCGCTTTCGTGTTGTTTTACATTCCTTTAGAATAGTGCTATCCATACCATTAGTTGGTAGGTAACTCCATTCGTTGGATGTAGAAGGGACATTCGAAGGGACATCGTATGGTCATAGAAGGCAACTTGTAAGAAGTATCCTAGCACATTCGAAGGGACGATCATCACTTTTCGTAGGCAACAATCGAGGGTCAAGATCATGTATTCGTAGGCGACATCGTGGGTCTATGATCTTTGTATCGAAGGGACTATGATGATTTGTTTTGAAGGCAACAGTGCTAGAATACCTCTACGTTTGAGGGACTTGACCATTTGTATTTGTAAAGGCAACGAGAGAGAATTACCTTAAAGGGTGAGTGTGTGAAAAGAGTGTGTCAATTCAAATATATTATCTTGAAAATTAGAGGTGATCTATGTCCAATTTTATCTTGCCATACACGCCTAGTTACTAGCAGTTTATAGGGTGCGGAAAATAAATTGCGGAAAGTAAAGTGCGGAAAGTAAATGTCCTACGCTATTGCATGGCTTTGGGGCAGATACATAATAAGAGTGCGGAAAATAAAAGTCCTAATTAAACTATTATATCCCATAGGCAGTTACATAATATGAAAAGAAAAGCGAGAAAAGTCGTCCGAAACGTTCCAACCTATGAACAGATACATAATCGGAAAATACGAGAAAATTGCATAAGAGAAAAATGTTAGTAGAAACATGATTTTTGAATGAGGAAAAAAAGTTTTATATTGGTAATGACATTAATATGATAAGATAAATTTTTGGTAATTTTCTGAATTGATTTGATAATTTAAATGCAATTAAAAGCCAAATTAATGATTAATTAGCAATTAAATAAAATATGCATGCAAAAATAATAATTTTAATGCTAAAAATTAAATAAGTATTTTTCTGATGATAATGCAAAAAAGAAATATTTTTGGAGTTTTTTAGATGCATGATAAAAATTATTGAAGATAAATTAAATTGGATGAAAAATATTAAAGAAAATAGAAAACATGAAAAATAGTTAGTTTTGGAAAAGAGTAAAAAGAAAGGTCTTGCCAGGATTCGAACTGGAGACCTCTGAGACAATCTACACGCTTGCTTGCCTTTACCACTGAGCCAACGCGTGTTTGGTGTTTGGAAAATAGAAACATAGCATTATGTATGATAACGTGTCATGGATTTGGACTTTCAACGCACAATCAGCCATGTGGGGTCCAAGTTGAACGGATGGACGAATCAGGAAGCTCGATCGCGCAACGCATGCAAGCCGCCGGTCAACAAATTCCACGACGCCAGAGCCCTAGCTCCGGTCGTCTTCTCCGGTGATCACAAACATCAAACTTGAAAAATACGCAAAATAAAAAGGCAAAAGGTACCCTACCCCCTAAATCGATGGCTGCGAATCCAATGGTGGCATTAGTTTCGATTGAAAATGCCTATAGCGTCCAGTTCGAAGCTCAACAGTTCTCAAACCCTAAACATGGCAATCTGTGATTTTTACGTGGAACCTTACATGTAAGGCATCAAACACATTCTAATGAATACCCTGAACTCAAACAAACACATGAAAACAGTTAGCAATGCATGATTAATGAGAATCGAATTTCAAAGAAATACCAAATCGGAGCAAGCTAGGGAGCACGATCTGGGCAGTTCTGGGTTCGAGTAAGGATTGGTTTTGATCCCTGGGAACCTCAGGAACACGTTTTGATGGCTGGCTTGGGCTGAAAGTGGCTGCAAAGTGAAATTCGAATTTCACAACTTTGTGAAAATTTTTAGCAAAGTAAGGGTTGTTGTAGGGTTAGGGTTTCTGTTCTTTGTGATGTGCAATAGGCTGAGTATTTATAGAGTGAAGAATGAGAGCAAAAAGAATGAAAAAATATCTCCTCTTGAATGCAAAAATAATTTCCTTTCAAATAAAATCAAATCTTTGAAAATTTGATTTTCTCTTCCATATGCAAGCTAGCACGAATTTGGCAAGTTATATGGGCTACCTTGGACCTCAAGTTTGACAAAAATCCAATCCATTTGAAAATATATCTTGTTTTCATATTTTATATAATTTAAATTTGAATTTAATGCTTTTAAATTCAAAAATAAATCAAAAAAATAGAATGTAGTCATGACAAGGCATCAATAGGTCACAAATAATATCATGATCAAGTTTGGATCATAAAATTATAGGCCCATTTGGAAAAAATTGGATTTTGACAAACATCTCTCTTTGTGAATTTGTTCAAAAATGCCCAACTTGTGCAAGGTGTATTTTGCTCAATTTTCCACATTTTTTAGTGTTCTTGGACTTTTTAGAAATCTCTATGTGTCCTCTAAACAACCTCTTTTGTTTCATCTCAATTGGAGTTACCATGCTCAATAAATCTTCATTTCAAAAAGTTGACTTTTTGTTGACTTTGAAAAGGACCTGTAATGTTTTGATCCATATCTTCAAAATGAAGCATTTTTTGAACATTCTTGTGAGACATGAAGTTGTAGGGAATTGAATTTCCTTCAAAATGAGAGGTAGTGGAAAACTTTCTGATAAAGTATGAGAAAGTTATGATCAGTCAAAGTTCAGTTGACTTTTCACTAGAAAACCCTAATTTGGAAAGTTTGACTTTTGAGCAAATCTTGAGTTTTCTTGATGAATCATGATCAACCCTTGATCAAATGATGAATGTCACTTCAAAATGAGGATGTTGACCAAAAATCTTGAAGTTTGATTGTATGTTGACCACAGTAGACTTTTTGTCCAATACAACTGATTTTCAACCATCTGAGCAATTGTCTGAGGAAAGTTGACCTGTGAGGCTTGAATCTTGTCATGGAGACTCTTTGAAGCATGTGAGGAGGCATGATGATCATTGGAGGTGTTGAGAACCCATCTTGATCTGAGAATTGCCAAACCCTAATTTGGGTTGATTGTCTAGGAGAGGGTTTGTCTGATCAACGCTTGAGGAATCCTTGAGCATGGATGTATGGGATGTCTTGAGAGGTAAGAGGGCAAATTTTGGGGTATGACAGCTGCCCCTGTTCAATCTTCTTGTACTGAAGGGGTTAGATTGGCATGCTTGCCTTTCGTGACCTGTAGGTAGAAGATGATTGAACACTCGAGTACACCTGAAAATTTGCACTCGCTGTTGATTGCTGATGCATGGGAATGGGCTTATAGATGCCATTTGGAGAAGCTGGAAACCTCACTGGGGAATGAGTCGTATGTTAGACTTGAGAATGTCGCCTGGATAGGAGAAACATCAAAGATGGGCTTAAAATGCCATCCGGAGAGGTTGATGCTGAGGAATAAGCCGTACGCTAGACCCTATAGATAATCCTGAAGGTATAGGAGATGGGCTTAAGATGCCATCCGGAGAGAGTCGTACGCTAGACTCCGCGCTCGTCTTTGAATGAAGTTATTGGTTTGTATTGGTTTTTTAACCAAATATGCAGCATTCTGAAAGTGGAGAAATGTCGACAAATAGTCGGAGATGGGCTTAAGATGCCATCCAGGGCAACTGAGTCGTACGCCAGACTCTATAATTGTTGTTGATAATAAGAGCGTCAGAATCAATCTTTCGTCTTGATTGCTCTGAGGGGATAATAGGCATAGTGTGGATAGCTTCCTTGTTGTGCTTTGGGTGTTGATCCAATGCCTGTTGTTGGAGGACAACTCAAGTAGTTGTTCGGATAAGGTTTCCCGTTTGGCTTCGGGTATTAATCCTGGACTCATGGTCATGATCGTTCAGATTAATCTTTGACCTTTTGTTTAGAAGTGACTTCCACCTGTTGGGGGAAAATAGAAAGAGAAATTTTGACAGGATATAGTTAGATTGATGCAGATTATGATGCATGCAATGCGTATGAACATTGTATAATGTATGAATGCATATGTAGGTACTTCAAAACATATCCATCTTGAAGAAGATGTGGATGTTCTGCTTGGGGATTTGTGGCTTCCGCTTGAGGACGAAACCGTGGAAACCTTGACTTGGAATAAGAATAAGCGACTTTGATTCCTCCGATGCACTATCTAACCAAGTTTTCAAGTCTGGACACTGCTGTTGGGGAATAAAGGTGGAAATGCTCCGCTGGGGATCTTGTGTGTAGACCCTACTGGGGACGGGGGAGGTGAGGAGGTAACCCGCTGGGAATCCTGTATGTCGACCCTGCTTGGGATAACAGAAACCGGGAAGCACTCCGTCGGGGATCTTGTGCGTAGATCCTGTTGAGGAGTAAGGAATGTAGTTTTCCTCCGATGCACTATCTGACCAAGTTCCGAGTTGGGATATTGCTGCTGCCGGGGAAATGAGAGATATTCTGCTGGGGATTAATACCTCTGCTGGAGAACTAGTGGAAAGAGGTATGTACTTTGCTGGGGAGGATCTGTAACAAGCGAAGGCTCTGTGGGGATTTGCACTCTGCAGGGGAACGTATTGGTGACTTTCGTCGTCATCCCAATTCCTAGAACTTGTAGTAAGTACTTTTGTATGTCTGCTTTTCGTATGTTTGTAAACAAATTTTTATTGTCAAATGCATATAATCATTCAAAGCAATCGTTGGACTTTGTGCAAAAATAATAAAAACAGACACTTTGTGAAAAGGAAGAACTTGTATTAATTCGAAAGGGTGGCGTATGGCCAAGCAATTTGTATACAGAGAAAGTAAAAAAGCAATGCGGAAACAATCTCGTCGAGTTCCAACTATGCTAGTACTCATATATTTCGACTATCTCATCTCTTTGCTATCAGTACAAAGTGAGTGAATTGATATTCGCCATTTGAACCTTGAATGTTGATAGTAGTCTGTAAGTTGGTGGTCTGAACGAGACATAGTGTACGCTTAAATCCCTAACTTTTGCCTAGACCGCCCTTTCGGTTTTCACCACCGATACCTTTTTGCCCAAGCCGCTTTTCGTGTTTTCGCTTGCGGTGTACACATTTTTTTTTATATATCCTTAACTTTTGCCCGAACCTCTTTGGTTCGCCAGGATGCCCTTATTTTTGCCTAGGTCAGTCGACCTAGCGGGTCTTGTTTATGCGTAGTATTTTTTGACTATGTCTGCATTCACAGGGTGTGGGAAGTCTTCGCCATCCATGGTGCTAAGTATCATAACTCCGCCAAAATATCGTTTTGACTACAAATGGTCTCTCGAGGTGGGAGTCCATTTGCCCCGGATCACCTTGTGGAAGAATGATGCGCTTGACTACTAGATCACCGACTTTGTAGACTTTGCTTGACTTTCTTGTTGAACGCCCGATCATTCGCTCGATAGATCTGTCCATGGCGATAGACGCGAGTCGCTTCTCATCAATCGATTGATCCGTCGAGGCGAGTCTCGATCCAATCGCTTCGCTAACTGCCCCCGAGGACTCGTTGAGGGTTCGAACCTCAACAGGACTGCTTCCATACCGATACCGAGAGAAGGGTTGCCTGCTGATGTTCGCATCAGAGTGCGATAACCATGAAGAGCGAATGGTAACATCTCATGCCAATCCTTGTAAGTCACTGTCATCTTCTGTATAATCTTATTAATGTTCTTATTGGCGGCTTCCACTGCGCCATTCATCTTAGGCCGATATGGAGAAGAGTTGTGATGTACGATCTTGAACTGCGTGCGGAGTTCGGTGATCATCTTGTTGTTGAGATTCGAACCATTATCTGTGATAATCCTTTCGGGAGTGCCATACCAACAGATAAGATTATGCTTGATGAATCGAGCCACAACATTCTTGGTAACAGATGCGAACGAGGCTGCTTCTACCCACTTGGTAAAGTAATCAATTGCCACAAGGATGAAATGATGTCCGTTGGAAGCAGTGGGCTTGATTTCTCCAATCATGTCAATGCCCCACATTGCAAAGGGCCACAGAGCGGTAAGAACATTCAATGGTATTGGAGATACGTGCACTTTGTCTGCATAAATCTGGCATTTATGACAAGATCGAGCATAGCAGTGACAATCAGCTTCCATGGTGGACCAATAGTAACATGTTCTCAGAATATTCTTAGCCATAGTATGCCCACTGGAGTGGGTACCAAATGCGCCTTCGTGTAACTCTTCCATAATGCGCCTCACAGTTTTCTGATCTATACAGCGGAGTAAGCATAGGTCGTGGTTGCGCTTGTATAGGACGCCATTATTGAGAAAGAATTTGGATGCAAATCTCCTCAAGAACTTCTTATCGTTGACAGATACCCCTGCGGGATATTCCTTAGTCTCAAGATACCTCTTCACATCGTAGAACCAAGGTTTCTCTTCTATATCAAGCTCATAACAATATGCTGGTTCGTCAAACTTCTCAATGATGATCTGGGGAGCCTCATTGTCCCATCTGACCTTGAACATAGACGACATAGTAGCCAATGCGTCTGCCAACTGATTCTCTTCTGGTGGGATGTGATTGAAAGTGATCTCTTCAAAGTAGGGGATCAAACTCAAAACATGATCTCGATACGGAATGAGATTCAGATGTTTCGTATCCCACTCGCCTTTAATCTGACTGATCACCAAAGCTGAATCTCCATACACTTGCAAGAATTTGATTCTTAAGTCAATAGCAGCTTTGATACCCATGATGCACGCTTCGTACTCGGCCATGTTGTTAGTGCAGCTGAAGCAAAGTCTGGTGGTGAATGGCGTGTGTCCGCCTGTTGGAGATGTAATGATGGCGCCAATGTCGTTGCCAAGTGCGTTTGAGGCTCCATCGAAGACCATGGTCCATCGGGATCCTTGTTCGTGTCCTTCGTTCGTCCTGGTTCTTCAAGAATTAACAAAACATGTTCGTCTGGAAACTCGAACTGCATAGACTGATAATCATCTACGGCTTGATGAGCCAAATGATCTGCTACTACACTTCCTTTGATCGCTTTCTGAGAAGTATACTGAATGTCATATTCGATCAAGATCATTTGCCATCTTGCTATTCTTCCGAGAGAGTGGTTTCTCAAAGATGTATTTTATTGGATCCATCTTGAAATCAACAAGGTAGTGTGAGTCAACATATACTGCCTTAGTCGAGCAGTAAAGCGTTGCAAGTTTTCTCGAGTGAGTATCTTGTTTCACGTCGGTAAACTTTTGCTAAGGTAGTATATTGCATACTTTTTCGACCTGACTCGTCATGTTGCCCCAACACACACCCCATCGAGTTCTCTAATATACAAGTACATGATAAGAGGTCTTCCTTCGCAGGTGGCATCGGATAGAGGATTCGTAGGTACTCCTTGGTTTTGTCAAACGCGATCTGACAATCGTCGTTCCATTCCACTACTTGATCTTTCTTCAGTAACTTGAAGATTGGCTCAGAAGTAGCAGTTAGATGTGCAATGAATCTGGCAATGTAGTTCAAACGTCCCAAGAAACCTCTCACTTCCTTCTCGGTGCAGGGAGCTGGCATCTCTTGGATAGCTTTAACCTTGGCGGGGTCAACTTCAATACCTTTGCCACTGATGACAAACCCTAGGAGTTTACCGGATCTGACTCTAAAGGTGCATTTGTTAGGATTGAGTCTTAGTCTGTACTTCTTCAGTCTATCAAACAATTTCCTCAAATGATTGAGGTGTTCCTCTTCAGTCTGTGATCGAGATATCATGTCGTCGACGTAGACCTCTATCTCGTGATGAATCATGTCATGAAATAGTGCCACCATGGCACGTTGATAAGTGGCATCTGCGTTCTTCAGTCCGAACGGCATAACTTTGTAGTAGAAAGTCCCCCACTGTGTAACAAAAGTGGTCTTCTCCCTGTCTTCAGGAGCCATTTTGATCTGATTGTAACCGGAGAAGCCATCCATAAAGGAGAAAACCTTATGTTGAGCGGTGTTGTCAACCAGAACATCAATATGAGGAAGTGGAAAATCGTCTTTCGGACTTGCTTTGTTCAGATCTCTGTAATCCACACACACTCGTACCTTACCATCCTTCTTAGGTACGGGTACCACGTTTGCAACCCACTGTGGATAAGAAGTAACAGCTAAGAAACCGGCATTAAACTTTTTCATAACTTTGGCTTTGATCTTCTCTGACATCTTAGGACGCATACGACGAACCTTCTGTTTCACTGGGAGAAAACCTTCTTTCGTTGGTAACCGGTGCACCACAATATCAATGTCTAACCCTGGCATGTCTTCGTAGGACCAAGCAAAAACCTCGATATAATCTCGTAGCATCTGAATCAATCTTTCTTTGACACTGTTCTCAAGACCTGCTCCTATCTTGATCTCCTTTCTGCCTTCACAAGACTCCAAATTCACAACCTCAATCGGCTCTTCGTGGTCAGATAGCTCGCTTCTTCTTGTTGTAGATCGACAAGTTCTCCGGCACTTCACAATCTTCCTCACCTTCATCTTCGGCTTGGTAGATCGGATTATCAAGTCATATTTAGCAATAGCATAGTTGTTATCAACGAGATTCGGAGTGATTCTCGCAGTTGTATCACGGGTGTGTAAGAACACATAGCTTTTGAAGGGTGATAAAGTAAAGAAAGGAAACAAAATTCAAATGCAAAAGTCCAACGATTTTATTGAATGAAAATATGCAAATGATGATAATAACCTCACAAACGAGCCATGATGCCCTAGGCAAGGCACTAGGCTTTAAAGTTTATTGTTCAAAGCATAGAAAACGAAAAGCGAAACAGAAAACAAAAGCAATTACTCCTGTCTAAAGGAGATTGGTATGACGTCTTCGGTCTTCCAATTACTGAATCCGTTGTTGGGAGTTGGGAAGATCCACTTGCTGATGTCGAAGTCACTGTCGTCGTCTTCTAAAGCATGGACTCCATTCTGGCTGATGTAGAAAGGAAGTTGGCCGGCACGTTTGTGGCGTATCATCTTCTGACCCTTGATTGTGAAGCCTAAACCAGTCTTGTCAGATTTGAAAGGAAGATCGGGGAGTTGACCCCAAATAGCACTACTTCCTTCTTTAACTGCAGCTTGAGCATCTTTCAGCGAGGCCATCCTAGGTGGAGGATGTTGACCAAAAATCTTGAAGTTTGACTGTATGTTGACCACAGTTGACTTTTTGTCCAATACAACTGATTTTCAACCATCTAAGCAATTGTCTGAGGAAAGTTGACCTGTGAGGCTTGAATCTTGTCATGGAGACTCTTTGAAGCATGTGAGGAGGCATGATGATCATTGGAGGTGTTGAGAACCCATCTTGATCTGAGAATTGCCAAACCCTAATTTGGGTTGATTGTCTAGGAGAGGGTTTGTCTGATTAACCCTTGAGGAATCCTTGAGCATGGATGTATGGGATGTCTTGAGAGGTAATAGGGCAAATTTTGGGGTATGACATTGGGCAGAACTTTTGTCTACTCATATCCATAGCCCGTGTATCCGCTGTTTCCACCGAGTCCTAGCCAATACAGTGTTCGGGCAAGCAAACAACAACAAGGTAAACGCTAGGGAGATGTACTTTGTGCACTGCACTTTTAATCCAGATTTGAGTATAAATGATGCTCTGTTCCTTCTCAACCACATCCAGTCGCTGTCATCAAGGAATGAAAGCACATCACCTTTCTGTATTGGAGGCATAGTCACAGCTATTGCCCAATATCTGGATTTGCAAGACAGGTTGGATGAGTTACCATTCTAGAAAGCCGAATTCTTAGATATTGATTACTGCCAGTCTAGTCTTATTGTCAAAGCAAGGAGGGATGAGAGATACAATCTGATGGTAAATAACAGAGTCATTCCAAGCTTTATTCTTCCATGTCCAGCGGCCACTCGAATTAATGTTGCTGCAAAGTGGGTTTACAATCTACAAGCACCAGCTCTCGGAGCGAACATGCAGAACAATCAACCAGAAGTGAATCAACAACCACCACAACCAGATGTTCCACTGCAGGCACAACTAGGAAATAATCCTCAACCTGCCGCACTCGACACGATTTATGCATCACTTTTACTTCAAGATCAGCGTCAGCAGGAACTGATGTAGTTGATGCAAAAAATGCAGCGCGATCAACACAGCGCTGCATATTGGAACCATCACGACATTTCAGACCTAACTAATGAAATGCGCCACTTATCATTTCGCGTTGAAGGCCTGCATGCACGTCTTTACAACCCTGGTGAAGAACCTCCTAGACCCAGAGGAGGTGGAGTGAGGACACGTGGCGGAAGAAGGACACGAGGAGAAGCATCAACCAGTAGAGATAACAAAGACGACTGATTTATTTTCTTGTATTTTTCTTAAGTTTCTTCGTTTGTTTTCTTTTTCTCACTTTAGTTGTCGCATTGAGGACAATGCTCAGTCTAAGTGTAGGGGAGGAAAATTTTGTCTTCAATTTCTAGTAAGCTTTAAATTTCAGTTATTTCCCTTTCCATTAAATAAAAAGAGAGTTTCATTCATTTCCGTAAGTTATTCTTACTTCCACACGTTTCTTGAGCCATAACGAAAACGAAAAGTTTTAAATTTTTTATCTCAACACATTAGCTCGGTACTTCCGAAAAGTATATAGGTTGCTCGTAAGGCTGCGTTAGATTTCTTGAACATGACTCGGCAAAGATAATACCGCCTTGACACCCAAGTTTTCCAGATCGCGCAGATCAGTTTGAGTAACTATGATACTAAGACCTTAAGTTTTAATTTTTAGATCAACCCCAAGTAGTTTATACAAGTAGTCATCACCGTCTTATCCACAAACTACGTAGGGAGCCGATGAATATAAGTGACTGGTCATTATCAGAAAAGCTTTGAAAATCAAGTTATAACAGGGAATGTGTTAATTAAGTTAGGTGACCCTCACCAGGTCATTTAATACAATAGTTGCGGGACCTACAAAAAGCTAAAGTGAAAACCATTTGTAAGCCTGTTCAGTGGTATCTGGTGCTGAACTCGATAGGGCGAACCACAGTTCGATCCCCCAAGACTTATGATTTATAAAAGAAAATGGGTTACCAACTTGTGTACCAGAACCCCATACATAAAATGACCAGAATCACTAACTGGCTACTCTACTATGTGCGTGCGAGAGATAAAGGGCTTAATGTGATTGCGCAAGAATGAAAGCGGTTGATTTCGAACGAGAAAAATTAGGTGGAGCAATGATAGCATGATTCAGACTGGTTTGCACAGGAAGGAAGATTTGGACCATGTTTATGGTTTTGTGTCATTCCTGTATCATTAGTGTCGGAGCCCAGTTCCATCTTTCTAAGCCCAACACGTTACAAGGTGTAACGGTCGTTACACGCTAGCCCTAAGGGTTGTGGCGATTGTTACAGCTACGGTTTAGGGACGCTTCCTTAGTAAGCAAGTGTGACGACCGTTGCAAGGCCAAGCTGACTCCGTAGCGATCTCTACGGAGGAGATTTAGGAGGCGAGAGTTTCTTAACTGCCTTGGAACCCTAGCTCTCCATACGCCTATATATAGTCTGCCTCACTTCACTCTCGATACCCCTTTTTCTTCCGAATTCTTTACCATTACTCTGCCAATTTATTTTCTGCACCGTATTTATTTTCTAGTTTTATTTATAGTACTCAGTTTTCTTTTCTCGTAGCAATCTTCACATCGGAGATTGCTGCGAACTTTTGCCAATTCTAACCTTACGTTAGGATTGCGCCTTTTTACCTTTTTTTCATCGCATGTGGATTATTGAGCAATTAAAGGCGATCTCACCGACTTATGGGAGACACCTGGAACCTGCCAAATATTCAGCCTTTTATTTTCAGGTTTATTTAATTAATTTATTTTTAGGTTTATTTAATTGTTTATTTATTTTATGCCCAATTAATTTGAAATGCATATTTTATCTGAATTGTATGTTTATTATTGTTGCACTATATTTGAATCATTAAACATGCTAGGCTAAATTTAATTATCGGTATGTAGGGTCACATAGCCAACAGGGTTTAGCAACTTCACTCGACTTATTCTGTTTTAAAAAGATTAATTTTCCGGTTTCAATTATTAGTAATTAATGCAACTGTTTTGTTATGATAGTAAAACACATATTAGAAGTTAGGGTCAATAAAGCGAGAGTTTGAGATTTTAACTGGATATTAATAATTGAGCATCAACTTAAAATAAAGCGAGAGCGCGTTTAAGTTGATTAGGTTTTATTTATTTTTAAAAACTATTTTTAAACTCTAATTGAAACAGCGAGAGCACCCACGTAGGCTTGATTATAGGATCTGAATCAATAAACACGAGAGTGTGAGAAGAGGATTTTTAAACAAGTACTTCCTACTGAAACACATTTTGATAATACAATTTAAGTCGATAAGTCGCCAAATCCCTAAGCCCGACCATTACATACCGATACTTCTATTCTGAATCTAAACTAGATCTTAATCAGTTAGGTTCCCTAAAACCAAACATCATTTATATTACTAGCCTTAGATTTACGTAGTAACCTAAGATAACGGTAGATCAACATTTAGTCCCTTGGTATTCGATAATATTTAAAACTACAAGCGATAGGACTATATACTTGCGGTCTAGATTCTATAAGACGATAAAGTCGCAATCAGAGGTGTGTTAGAAAGGCAAATTTTCTAAAACCTCTTTTAAAGCTAAAAAGATTGTTTCTACCTCCTCGTCCGTTATAACTTTTGCATATTAACTTATTTGGACCAATGAAAACTTCTTCTGTTGATGGAAAGAAGTATGGATTAGTCATCATTGATGATTACAATCGTTGGAGATGTGTAAAGTTCTTAAAACACAAGGATGAGTCACATTATGTGTTTTCTTCTTTCTACTCCGAAGTGCAAAAATGAAATAAGTTGCAAAATTGTGAGAAGCGATCATGGTGGAGAATTTGAAAACAAATATTTTGAGAAACTTTTTGACTCACATGGCATATCCCATTATTTCTCCTGTCCTAGAACTCCACAACAAATTGGGGTTGTATAATGGAAGAACAAGACATTGCAACAAATGACTTGCACCATGATCCAAGAAACTGACATGGTAAAGCACTTCTGGGCAGAGGTAGTAAATACATCATGTTATATTCAAAATAGGATCTCTTTAAGACCTATTTTGGGTAAGACTCCCTATGAATTATGGAAGAAAATAAAGCCCAACATTTCTTACTTTCATCCTTCTGGTTGTGTCTGTTATATGTTAAATACTAAAGATTATCTTGGTAAGTTTGATTCCAAAGAACAAAAGTGTCTGTTGTTAGGATACTCTGAACAATCAAAAGGCTACATAATATATAAAACATAATCAAGAATTATGGAAGAATCAATTCATGTTAGATTTGATGATAAGCTTGACTCTGAAAAGTCAAAGCTAGTTGAAAAGTTTGCAGATTTGGAGATCAACTTTTTAGAACCAGAAGAAAATATAGAGAAATAAAAGGATTTAGAAGCTTCTACTTTTGACGAAGTTTATGTCAAACAGCCACTTGGTTTTGAAAACTCTGATAAATCATATTTTGTTTTTAAACTTAACAAATCTCTATATGGTCTGAAATAAGCTCCAAAAGCTTGGTATGACAGATTGAGTAAGTTTCCTTTAGAGAATGAATTTACTAGAAGCAAAGTTGACACGACACTCTTCTGTAAATCAATCAAAAATGATATACTCATAGTTAAAATATATGTTGATGATATTATTTTTGGTTCTGTTAATCCCTCTCTGTGTGAAGAATTTTCTAAGTTAATGCAGGTTGAGTTCGAGATGAGTCTGATGGGAGAATTAAAATTCTTTCTGGGAATCCAAACTAACCAAAATCCAGAAAGTACTTACATTTATCAAAGTAAGTATACCAAAGAACTTCTAAAGAAATTCAGCATAGTAGACTGCACACTAGCAAAGACTTTGATGCATCTAACATGCATTTTGGAGAAAAAGGAGGTAACTAGAAAGGTTTTTCAGAAGCTTTATTATAGTATGCTATGCTCTCTTCTATATCTAACTGCTTATAGATCGAATATTCTATTCAGTGTTCATCTTTGCGCTAGATTCCAACCAGATCCTAGAGAATCTCATTTAACTAATGTTAAGAGAATTCTAAGATATTTGAAAGGAACCACTAATCTTGGCTTGATGTATGAGAAACCATCAAAGTACACTCTTTCTGGTTTCTGTGATGCAGATTATGCTGGAGATAAATTGGAAAGAAATAGCACTTTTGGAAATTGTCAATTCCTAGGAAACAATCTAATCTCTTGGTCATGTAAGAGGCAATCTACAATTGCTCTTTCAACAACAAAAGTAGAGTACATATCAACATCACTATGCAGTACCCAAATGCTCTAGATGAAGAATCAACTGGAAGATTATCAGATATACAAAGGTAACATTCCTATCTTCTGTGATAATATTGCTGCTATATGTTTAAGTAAAATCCAATTTTACAATCTAGAGCAAACACATTGAAATTAAACATTATTTCATTAGAGATTATGTTCATAAGGGAATTTTATGTTGAAAATATATAGATACAAACCATCAATTAGATAATATATATCTTTACAAAACCCTTGGCTGAAGATAGATTTTTGTTTATTATGAAAAATCTGAAAATGGAACTTTGTCCAGAGTAAGAACTCATCAAAATAGATGTGTTTAGTGAGAGTCTAAGAAATTAGATTCTTAGTTAAACAATAGGTTATTCTATTTTTTAGAATCCCAATTATCAAAAGATGCTCCGGTCAGAAGTGTCTTTAATTAGAGGGAAACCATTGGTTTTCCAGAAGTTTGAGCATATCAAATAGTGTCACCTAACTATAAGTAATGAATATCGTGTGCACCCTTTGTTATACCGTAATCATCATTTCGACTTAGCATACATGTTAAACAATAATATTTCTTGGAAATTGACTATATCATTATTACTGTTATTTACACCTCTTCCCCATCTTGCCGTTTCAAAACTCATTTTTCGTACCCTAGCTAGCGCATGTGATCTATCCCTTCATATTCTTCTTAAGTGATGGTTGTCTGCTATAATATTTTCTTTGGTCACAAAATCTTTATGTTGTCCCCTTGTGACTATTTATAGCCTTCATTATCCATTTTCTTTCATCCATCTGCATCTCTTTGTATTCTTCTTTTCATTCTTTTGCTATTCAGTTCATAGAATTTCTCTTTCTCTATGGGCTCCAGAACCTTTAACAGTGGTGTATCTCTTCTTGAAGTGATCAATGAGAAACAAACTGATTGTGTGACTGATAAATATCAGATTAAATCATTCATTCCTTATGAACGTGTATTATCTGAACTCTTTGAGTTAGCTGATGTAACTGAAATTGTTCGAAGGGATTCGTTGTTTGGAGAAAATGTATTATTTGATGAGAGTCATGATGTTTTTGAAATTTAGCTTAGTCTAATTTGCTTTGATGTACTCTATCTCTTTTTAAATTGAATAAAAATTTTCTTCTATTCTCATCTGGTATTTATGTTTTTCACATTTTTACCTTTTTGATTATTACAAAAAGGGGGAGTAGTTACAGTAAAGTAATTTTGATTCTAATTGGTCAAATTTTCTGAAAATGTTGCTTACATTCTAACCAATATAAACTGTTGCTTCTTGGTAGAATTGTGTTTTCTTATTTATTTTAGGATTTTAAAATAAGAATCTAAAGAAAACTGAAGAAAGTTATATGTCTGACTCCTGTAACTAGACTTTGAGAGAGTTAAGACTAATTTGAGAATCTGAAATTTGTCTGAGTGACATTATAAGTTCAAGATCTCAATTAGAAAGATGTGTATCAAAAAATTAAGCCTCTTAAGATCATTCTATCTGATCTATTAGAACCAAGGGGAGATTTTACTCAAATGGTCCCTAGTCAGAAGTTCTGATCTTCATCAAGTCTTTGATTCAGGGGGAGTCTCAATATAAAGGATAAGTAGCCCTTACCTTCTTATTTTTACTTTCTTCTAATTTAATACAAAATTGTGTCATCAAAATATATGGTTTTGTCATCATAAAAAAGGGGGAGATTGTTAGAACACAATTTGGTTCTACAATTGTTTCTCTGAGTTTTGATTATAACAAAGAGTATGTTTGTGTGAACAATTTTGATACTCTAATGTCTGTTATTTTTTAGTTAACAAACATGTTCTGCTTCTGATGAAAAGGCACTGCCAAAACATTATAATAGAATATGTTTTGCTTCTTGGCTACAGATGTTTTAATGGACAATAGCGAGAAAAGCTTCAGAAGGCTCTGAAGTTTTGGTGACTCTGATACATATTGTCTAAGAAACCAGTATGAAGATCTAAAGACAAAATTTATGTTGTACGATGTTCAGATGCTGAAGACTCAAGTTTCATAAGACAAAGGGTTCTGAAGACCAAGTGCTAAAGACTGTGAAGACGCAGTTTTGAAGACTCTGAAGACTTGAAGTTCTTCTGACCTTAGGTTCGATACAAAGGTTTTCAAGACCAACTGCTAAGGACTCTGAAGACGCAATTTTGAAGACTCTAGAGACTTGAAGTTTTGATAAACCAGAAGTTATGTTCTCTCTTCTTGATCATGTTCGCAAAAGCCTCTGAAGTACATGAGGGTTAGAAGATAATGATAATGTGGTACAACAGTACATGGTACAAACAAAACGTTTCATTCCAGTACATTGTCCCCCACGTTCTCTCAAGCCGCCATAATTTATAATAATTCCAGATGTACCCTTCAACAGTCACATCTCGTGCATGGATATATAAAGGGCTCGAGGACTTAGAGAGAAAGTTGTTAATTCACTACTCTGACTCGCTTATACGCATATTCACAGTTTGTGTACATTGTTTATAGCTTCCACATTTTCTAAGTCATTGTTCTGAAAATATGTTTACATATTCAGCTTGTGTAGAAGCAATTTACTTGTAAAAAAAACTTGTATTCAACAGTTGTTTGAGTGTTCCTTAAGAGACCAGTTAAGTCAGTATTCTTGAGAAGTCTAGGACTAGTGTGTCTTAGAGATTGATAGTTAGTCACACACTGTTGGTGTGCGCAAGTGTTAGTCACATATAATTGGTGTGTGCAAGTCTAATAATTTATTTGATTATTGGATTAAGACCTCGTTGGAGAGATGCAAAATCATTTAGGATAGTGGACTAGAGTAGCTTGAGGTTATCAATTGAACTAGTATAAACATCGCGTGTCTATTTCTTTTTTTCTACTTTCTCTACCCTATTATCACAAGTGAAGTAGTTTTTAAAGGGGATTGTTTTCAAAGAAAAGTTTTTAAAGTTTAAAACCCAATTTAAACCTCCCATTCTCTTGTGTTTTTCACACCTTTAGTAATTAGTTTTATTATATTAAAATTAGAAAAGACAAAATCATGGAATCTTTGATTTTTGGTTAGATCCCTAATCTTATCTTTTAGTTGTTATAATTAATTAAAGCTTTGTTGTACAAGTTACTTAACATTGAGTAAGCTGTGTAAAAGAGGTAATATGGAATATTTAATTCCTCTATATGCATGGTCTACGAAAACCTTAATGTAAAATTCGTTTAAAACTTCTTTTCAAAAAGACTATGACAATGGAAGAACTCGTGCATATTACCTTGGGTGAACTAATTCCTAGTTGGTAGAAACTGAGATTGGTAATTTTACTGGTGTCCGTTAAAGAATATCTTTAAAGATGAAAATCAAAGGAAAGGAAAATATCAAAGACAAGAGGAAGTCCAAAGTCCAAATGTCGAGGTTCAAGTTAAGAGAATCAATTTCTATCATAAGAATGAAGGACCATTCAAGATCACTCCATTCAGAAGGTTATTAGATATATTTCTAAGAAAATTGCATCCCAA
The DNA here is from genome assembly GCA_021764765.1 of Vicia sativa. Classification (NCBI taxonomy): domain Eukaryota; kingdom Viridiplantae; phylum Streptophyta; class Magnoliopsida; order Fabales; family Fabaceae; genus Vicia; species Vicia sativa. The sequence continues at coordinate 265,769,069 of CM038795.1, forward strand.
CATTCCCTCAGGAAGGTATATAACCACGTGACTTTGGTTTCTCAAATTGATTAAACGGAAATTGACAAAACTATCATCAAAGAACATTGATATCTTACTATGCAAGAAAAATTAAATCAATTCGATTGAAACAATTGTGAACTCGTTTCAAAAGCTAATTGAGTGAATGAAACCTTAGTGGATCTTTCGAAACAAGCTTGCTGTTTTTGGAAATATTTTGAGAAATAAAACAAGACTCCTTGTAAGAGGTTACAATCAATAACAAAGCATATATCTCGATGAAACTTATGCTTTTGTAACTTAACTAGAAGCCATAAGGATGATTCTAACTTTCTCATGAATTTTTGTAAAAGCTTCCAAATGGATAAAAATAGTGCACTCTTGAACTGTTACATCCATAAAGAAGTTAACCATTCTTTCAATTTTAAATAATTCTTAGTCATGTTTTCAAAATGAAAATGGCTATCTACAAATTGAAATAAGCTCCTAGATTTTTTTTAGAAAAAGCAAAATTTATTAAAAGCTTTAGCCAAGCACAAGGAGTACACAGAGTAAAGTGAACAATTCAGTACAAACAAGATCTTTACTATTGATAGCACCATAAACACCACATGCAAAATACAGACTCCTATAACTCAAAAATCCCAGTGAGAAACTCCTATTACAGACTCCTAATATTACAGGAAAAACAATAACAAAAAAGAAGTCTGCAAATCATCCATTTCAACACGGTACAAGACATAATAAAATGGGACTGATATTCAATGTAAAAAGATCAACGAGTCGAAACACCGATGAAATAATGTAGCGGACTAATGCAGAACCCACAACACCCAAACCAGAAATCTAGAACAAACCAAAAATGAAATGCCAAGGCCACCTCAACGATCCAGAATGACCAAGAATCACGAACGTATTAAATCCAATACGAATTATACACCACCAGCTATGACAAGAATGCACCAGAGAAAGCGACACTGAGATGTAACGCCCAATCCGATGAGAAATTGGCCAGATGCAGCTAGCTCATCTCGCGAAGAACTCTAGGGACCTTGAGAGATTAAGCATGATGTTGGGTTTTGCCACCACATAACTAAGTTTGCTTTGATGTTGCTAGATTTAAGTTTCAGCCAATTCCATGAGGTAATCTTTATGTTCTCCATCATCTTGTCTAAGCACACTTCCTTATTACGAAATAATTTGTTATTTCTAGCCTTCCAAATGCTCCATATACAAGCAAACCAGATTGTGGTGATCACCTTCGTAGCTGTCCTAACAGAGTCTATTAGACCAGTAAACTGCTCCAAATGCAACCAACATTCTTTTTGGAATGCTGATTTAGTCCCAATCCAACAATTGATTAAGTATCATATACCTGCAAAACTTGGGCACTCGAAAAACAAGTGAGATACTGATTCCTCGCAACCTCAACTACCCTCGCACAATAGAGAATTGTTTTCTATCGCTCCTCTCTTTACTAAGTTATCTTTAGTTGCTATTCTATGCTAAGCTTTCCACCATATTCTCAATTTGAAAACAAATTTCTAAGAAAGAAGAAGGATATAACATTATTTCAAAACCAAACATTTATTTCTTGTGCATGAACTAGTGATTAATTACATTACATTAATTAACATAATTCATTAACCCAAAAAAAGAAACATCATTATTATTTCACCTGGTCATACTTGTACCCAGAATATTCCGTAAGCAGAGTTGAAATGAAAAAGTAGTAACAGACAAATTCCCGGCTTCAAAATTTTCAAAACTCAAATTTTCACTCTTTCCCGCTCACACAATAACAACAACAACACGTGTCTCTTACCTTTTCTCTCTAAAAAATTCACATCATATCCACTTTCCGAACCAATCTCTCAAAACAAAAACCTCTTTTTTCACTCACTCACTCATCACCATGTCCACTCGCCGCAACGGCGCCGCCGTCATCGACGGCACCGTCAAATCCACCACCACCCGAACCAGATCCATAACCCCTCTCTCCACCTCTCGCAAACTCCCGTCGCTTTCTTCCAACCCTCTATCATCCTCCAAACTCGAAAAGGAAAACAGTAACCCTCGTAGATCCACTTCCCGTGGACCCACTTCAAACCCGGTTCAGAAACCCGTCACCCGACCCATTGCTCGTGTCGATCGGAGATCCTCTTCTGCGTTTTCGTCTCTCCCGAGAGGTAGAAGTCCAAGCCCCTCCGATCTCAGTCAAACTCGACGCGTCTCCGTTGATAGAACCGTCAGAGATCCGACCCATTTGAAATCACGCAGAGATTCCACTTCCAAATCATCGGAAAAACTCAGAAGCACCGAAAAGGTTAAAGCTTTATCAACAAATGGTGCTAGGGTTGAAGAAAACACCAACACCAGTAACAGTAACAGTAACAAGTATCAGAGTAAGCTTCATGAGAAGCTTGCATTTTTGGAAGGGAAAGTGAAGAGAATAGCTTCGGATATAAAGAAAACTAAGGAGATGCTTGATTTGAATAACCCAGATGCATCAAAAGTTATTCTTTCTGATATTCAAGATAAGATCTCAGGTATTGAAAAAGCTATGGTTCGCGTTGTTGTTTCCGGTGATGAAAATAGTAACACTAACAAGCAAGTGAGTATAGTTGATGGTGTAGTTGATGATGTTAATGGGGTTGAGTGTTTGAAGCCGATTAAGGCCAATAGTTTGGTTAAAGGGTTGAATAGCGATGAGCTTGAAGCTAGGTTGATTCCTCATCATAAGTTAATTAGAGATAGGATACTCATTAAGGATTCATCGGTGAAGGCAAATGTGGAAATTGAAGAGAATGTGAGGAGTTCGGTTGACGAAAACTCAATAGCTTTGGAGTTTTTGGCTACGCTTGATGGGACTAATGGTTATCCTTGTGATGGGATTGAAAGAGAGAAGAGTGGTTCGTCGAATAATCAGAAGTGTGATATTGATATGCTACTTGAGGCTGACGAGAAGCTTGAGGAATTTGATGATCAAGAGAAAGAGAACATAAAGAATACACAAGAGGAAGAAGGGTTTGTGGGTGATGAAACTGATGAGGCTTTTAATTTTAAGCTTAATGGGATAGGGAACAAGATTGCTGCAGCTGGTTGGTTTGTATCGGAAGGGGAAGCTGTACTTCTTGCTCATGATGATGCTACTTGTTCTTATTATGATATTGCCAATTCTGAGGTATTGCATGCATGTTTTGAAAATTTGAGTGTTTTTTATTTAATTTTGGCCGTGGCTTGATTTTGTTGTTAAATATGCTGAATATTGTTGATGTTGGTAATTAATGTGATGTGATATTCAAGAATAAAATGCCATATTTGGGACGTGAATTCTCCGCATTCACATGTTTAAATGATTGTTCAACACTATTAGGTGAAGATTGGACTAGGCATATTTGATTTCATCAAATTGACTTCAAAATACTCGATTATCATCCAATTGTTAAGACCTATGAATATGTTACTGTATATAATTCACTTTTCGTTATTGTCGTTATTTTTCTAGGTCATTTTATTTCCTTTTAATCCTTGATATTAGGTTAACCTTTTCCTACTTCGTAGATATTGATCATACTAAGATTAATGCTTCCCTTTAGTCCTTGGTTTTAGGTTAACTTTTTTCTGAAATTGTTCATGTTCTAGGATTGATATTAACTTATTAATTTAATGGATATTCGAGGAAGTTAGGATCTAATATGGATTAGGGAATTTCTACATTCCCTCAATCTAAGGGTTGATTATATCTCTTTATATAAATACCATTCTGCTTATGTATCCTCATAGTATCGACTGATGAATATCAGCTGCTGCAAATTTATTATGCTTTCAGGAAAAATCTGTATATATTCCTCCTCCAGGAGTTTCACCTAGCATATGGAGAGATTGCTGGCTAATTCGCGCACAAGGTTCAGATGGTTGCTCTGGAAGATATGTAGTTGCTGCATCAGCTGGCAACACAATGGAATCAGGCTTTTGTTCATGGGATTTTTACACTAAGGAAGTGAAAGCTTTCCAGCTTGAGAGTGGAACATCTTTCTCAAGAACAGCACTCCGACCTTTACCGAATAATATCAGAAGAAATTCTACTACTTCCACCCTTTTATCAGCAGAAGCTAGTCAATGGTGGTATAAACCCTGTGGACCTCTTGTTATCTCTACTTGTACGTCACAGAGAGGAATGAAAGTTTTTGATGTCCGGGATGGAGAGCAAGTGATGAGGTGGGAGGTTCCGAAGCCTGTTGTTACTATGGAGTATTCTAGTCCTTTGCAGTGGAGAAATAGAGGGAAAGTAGTTGTAGCTGAAGCTGAATCACTTTCTCTGTGGGACGTCAGCTCACTTAGTCCTCAAGCTTTGGTCTCTGTTCCTTTTGGTGGTAAGAAAATTACAGCTCTCCATGTGAGCAATACTGATGCAGAGCTCGGCGGAGGGGTCAGGAAAAGGTGAGTTTGTTTTTCTAATTTCATTTTCTGCTGCCATTTTCATTGGAAAACTCTCATTTTCCTCTCATCGTAACAGCTTATTTCTTACTTCAGCAAACCTATGAATCTGTTTTGTATTGCGTATTTCTTATTGTAGTTATCTTTCCACTAAGAAACAATGGTGTGTTCATAATGCAGAGTAAGTTCATCAGAAGCTGAAGGAAATGATGGTGTGTTCTGCACATCAGATTCTATCAACATACTAGATTTTCGCCAAGCTTCCGGTATAGGCCTCAAGATACCAAAACACGGTCTCAATGTACAATCCATTTACTCCCGCGGAGATTCTATCTTCCTCGGATGCACCACTTCCAATCCAACTGGAAAGAAACAACCTTCATCACTGATACAACAATTTTCATTGCGAAAACAAGAACTATTCAGCACCTATGCATTTCCAGAATCCAATGTACACTCACATTATGCAGCAGTATCACAAGTTTGGGGCAACAACGACTTTGTCATGGGTGTCTGTGGCCTAGGACTATATGTGTTTGATGCAACAAAAGACGATGCTGCATCAAGGGCTCTGAATATGGATTATGATACTAATAATGGTGAGAATTTTAGGGAAGTTGTTGGTCCGGATGACTTATATTGGCCTTCTTTCGATTATATGGGATCTCGGTCTCTTTTGATATCAAGAGATCGACCTGCTATGTGGAGGCATCTAATAGTATGATACTAATTAATGTATTTGTAGTAATTAGATGCATTAGTTAGTCTTATAAATTTGCTAAACACGAATTTGGTTTTTAAGGCTTAATGTTTAATTAACGGCTTTCCATTTCTTTGCAATTCTTTTTTAAGGATTATGTATATTTTGTTTTATTAGAGATAAGTGTGTTTGTGTGGATGTTTGTTTTTTAAGCAAAACTAATTAACTTAATATTTTGAGATATTTAATTATACACTGTTCACTCATTGTCGGTCTTATGGTTTGGTAAATAGTTTGTAATTGATTTTAATATATTAATAAAGTCAAACCTTCTAAGATTAAGAAGGTGCTGCAGAGTATTTTATAGAAAATTTATTATCTAGTAAAGTTTAACATCTAATTCGATTGTAAATTTAAGGTTTTTTCAACTTTGCATAAGCTTATAGATATTGAAGAAATTATGTGAGATTAGGGTTGTGCATGGATCAATAACCAAACCAAATTGAATCATATATATGATATAGTTTGGATTTTAAAACTACATTAAAACCAGTTTATATTTTTAAAACTACTTTATATGTGGATCGGTTCGGTTTTGAACCGGTTTCTCATAAAAACCAGTTTTAAAAAAAAATCAATTTTAAATCAGTTTTTCTAAAAATCAATTATTATTTTTTTAAAAAAAACCAATTTCAAAATCAGTTTTATAAATAAAACCAGTTTTATAAAAAAAAATTCAATTTTAAAACCAGTTTTATAAAAAAACCAATTTTAAAAATAAAGTTTTATATCAAAAATATGTTTTTTTATTTAAAAAATTCTAAAATTATTTTATGTTAAAAACAATAATTTTAAAAAAAGTTGATCATTTCTCAAAATTTATTATCGTTGACAATTTTAAAACATATGACAATTTTAAGTAAGCATGTATTAATGTGCATAATTTTAAAACCAGTTTTAAAATATATGACCATTGAATTGTTCATAATGTTATAATTAAATGATTAACAATCAAGTCAATACATTGTCAATATTGTGCGGAACCAAATAGTCATAAATAAATAAAATTAATCGCTACATCCAATGCATCCATCTAATCCGAGTCAACCTTACACGTGTCTTCTTGGTGTCATCAAGTCTGCAACATAACCATAATTCATGCTTAGAGTTTGCATAAGACATTCATAGATTTTTTAGGTCACATTACAATATTCATCAAAAGACTAATCATCTATTTCTAAATAATCCTGTAAACCAATAACAACTCAGTTCATTCTCTTAATCGAATAGAATCCAATATGAGTAGTGAATTGTCAACAAGCACTTAGATCAAAAGACTAATCATTTATTTCTAAATAATCCAGTATGTTTTGTAGGAAACTATAGCTCAAGAATGGAAGGAAAATTCATATATAAAACTTTAGAATTCTTTACCGTTAAGTCATCTTCGAATGCAATAGAGGTTGAAGAGGTTGAACAACTAGCACCATCTTCCGTATAAAAGTAATTCTACAAAATATATAAATACATTTCATTATGCCTCAAGTATAATAAATAAATAATAATACATTAGAGAATATACTTAGTTATCATACCTTGCTCAAATCTCTCAAGAATATCAAAATCTTCATTTGTAATCAATGATGAAGATGTTCCTTTGAGCCAATCTTGAGTGCATATTGAAAACACCAGCGGAACCTCCGACATGATAACTAGCATCAAATAGAGTCGCCATCGAACATCTTTTATCTCACGAGGGAGAAAGGGAAACATCGAGTAAACCTGAGGGGAGAAATCGCGGTCCTATAACCGTGAAATCGAGAGAATCTAGGTAAGGGAGTTAGTTACGCGAGGGGAAGGGATTAGCACCCCACACGCCCGTAGTACTCTACGGTATCCACTTTCTAATTCTAGCTAAATGGGGTGTTATATCCATGCTTAATCGCTAATCATGCATGCAAAAGAAAAGAGAACATAAGAAACCACGGGGAAAAGAAGGAAGTATTTACAAAGTTTGCTCGATCGAGCCCCGTGACAAGATGCCTACGTATTCCCGCGTGCAATGGGAAAGTCAGAGCGCCGTAGTTCGGCTCACTTGTTTTGGTGTGTTTTGTGTTTTTTACTTGTGAAAAAGGTTTTAAACACAAAAAGAAAGAAAGCGCGCAAAGGCGAAAAAGAGTTGGTGTTGGTTGGTTGTTTTTACCTTGAGAAAGGAGTTTAAACCATTATTAAGTGTTTTGAGTTTGAAAGGAAGAGCAAGTTTTAGTTTTAATCACATGCAACATGCAAAAAGAAACTAGTAAAGCAAAAGGTTAGACCTATGGTTTAGGATGCAAGGGAATCTCTACCTATGTTGACATGCAAAAGATGTGAATCCTAATGTCAGGCTAAAGAACCAAACCTAACCAAGGGAACCTGCAAGAAACAAACAAGCATATATGCACAAATCACAAGTAGAATTGCCCTAAACGGGTCTTTAAATAAACCAGAGGGGTTCCTGAACATGCTCCAACTACGGAAGCCCCATCATGTATCTCTATTCCTACTTCTCATGGCAAAAGAAAGTTGTAAAGCCCTACTTCTCATGATATCTAGGAAAGCCGTAAGAGAATGCGGTAAACAGTGTAGAAACTACCGAACGGATATAGAATCCGAAGAGCAACGCAAGCTAATGAAATACTCCGGAATACTTCAAGTACTGCAGTCATGCAACAAAAGCAAACTGGTGAGAATCGCTCAAAGCATCGAAACAAGCGGAATACGTGTCGATACGCATCCAAAGCGACAATGCCTGCAAGAACGGGGTAAGGCAAGCAAAACAAGATAGGAATGGTGTACACGTGGGTGTACAAACTCAACCAAAACCTGCAAGAAGGGAGTTAGACCCAAAAAGCAAATAGAGGAAAATGTGTGTGAATATCGAAGAAACGAGCCGCATATACATGCGTCGTGTGTCCCTGCATGAAATGGAGTACAAACAGCAGCCAAGCATAGCTGGGGGACTACTGTTCACCATTAGAATCGGAAAAATCAGAAAAAATAAACCAGAAGACCGCGCTTAGCGTGGTATACGCTAAGCGCCTTGCAAGTCGAACATTTGGCGCTTAGCGCGCTCTGGACCGCGCTAAGCGCGATCTGCAACCTGCAGAAAAATCAGATTTTGATCTGAACCACCTGTTTATGATATTTTCATGTAGCAGTTCGACCCACGATGTTAGGCCAAAGTCTAGCAATGAGTGAGAGCTAAATGAACATCCATGGAATGCGAATCGAGCGATAAAACCAATGTTCATATCAAAGTAATGATGCGTGAGCATGTGAGGAATGCAAATCGAATCAATTAAAACTAATGCTCAAATACATGTGAAAATGCATGAACATGTGAGAAGTGCAAATCGAAATCGATAAAACCAATGTTCAAATACATGTGGAAATGCATGAACATGTGAGGAATGCAAATCGAAATCGATAAAACCAATGTTCAAATACATGTGGAAATGCATGAACATGTGAGGAATGCAAATCGAAATCGATAAAACCAATGTTCAAATACATGTGGAAATGCATGAACATGTGAGGAGTGCAAATCGAGATCGATAAAACCAATGTTCAAATACAAGTTAAATGTATGAGCACGCAAGGAAAGCAAATCAAAATGATAATTCCAATGTTCATATGACAAGTTAAATGTATGAACATGCAAGGAATGCAAATCAAAATGATAATTCCAATGTTCATATGACAAGTTAAATGTATGAACATGCAAGGAATGCAAATCAAAATGATAATTCTAATGTTCATATCAAAGGAATGCATGAGCATGCGAGGAATGCAAATCGAATCGATTAAAACTAATGCTCAAATACATGTGAAAATGCATGAACATGTGAGGAGTGCAAATCGAAATCGATAAAACCAATGTTCAAATACATGTGGAAATGCATGAACATGTGAGGAATGCAAATCAAAATCGATAAAACCAATGTTCAAATACATGTGGAAATGCATGAACATGTGAGGAATGCAAATCGAAATCGATAAAACCAATGTTCAAATACATGTGGAAATGCATGAACATGTGAGGAATGCAAGTCGAGATCGATAAAACGTAATGCTCAAATGCAAAGTATGCTACATAGAGGAAAATTTTCATTCAATCCTAGTTTATGCATTAACACAAATACATGGAGTGCACATGTAACAAGTCCATGCACAATGCACTAAATGCTTGGATATCTACATGTTGAATGCAAGTTATGCTTCAAATCACCATGAATCAATGAAATTGCTCAAGCCAAATACTCGCCAATGCATGAACATGCAATACATGAGGTAAAATATATGAGTTTGTGTCTTGTGAGCAAGGGGGAAACAAATGCACAAGTATATATGAATGCTATGAACCAAAATCCAAACTCCGACACCAATAAGACGGCAAAACTCAATTCAAATCAAGGAATTCGAGAATACAAATCTTAGAATCAGAATCTACATTGAATTTGCATGTGATTTCAGTATTCAATTTCAAGAAAAGCTGAAAACCAGAAAACAGCTTAAAATAAGTGCTTATTTGAACCTAACACTTACTTGCACTTGAAGTTTGGGTCAAATTGAAGAGGAATTCCTTGAGCTCTTCAAAGAAAATACCAAATCAATGAGGAATTATGGATAATCTTCGGAATTAGGTCTGAATCCTTGAAGAAAAGCTTGAATTTCAATGGAGAATTGGAGAAAGATGAAGAGAAACTCTCGACTCTTGAAATTGAGGAGAAAATTGAGATTAAACCGTTCCTTCCATGTCGCATGTGAGTAGAAGGAGGAGAAGATGATGCAGATTGAAATAGGAGAAGCTGTAGTGGAAAACCAGAATCGCACAGCCTCTGAAAGAAGCCGGTGGTCGGTGGCGGTCTGTGGTGGTTGCTTGGAGGGAAAGTTGAAGTTTGAACTTTTTGAGTTTTTTGCTTTGGGATTTGAGAGGATTGGAGTGTGGATGGTAGTGGAAAATTTAGCAAATGAATGTGTTGTCTTGATTTGTGAAGAGGAAAATCTATTTATAGCTTTGGATCCTTAATCAACAAGCTAATCATGATTATCCGAATAATTTTCGTAATTAATCCAAAACAGCCAAATTCGTGCGGAATTCGGAGTCGGAATGTAAACGAAAAGTGTCCGAAATGTGATTTTGCTTGCGTGAATCAAAATCCCGACTTGATCCGATGAATGGTCAAGGAAATAGGAATTTTTGAAGTTTCAACATCAATTTTGGACCACTGACACCTGCAGAATTTCATTCGCGCTCTGTGGAGAAAATGCCTCAGACGAGGATCTTTTGATCGAAATTTGCACATGCGTATCTCTGGGACATTTGAAGCTAACAAGATTTGTGAACTCTTGGCACCGGTCCCGTCCCGTTTCGATGAAAATCGAGTGAGATATGATTTTTCGAACTTTGCGTATCAGATGAAAATTGCTCAGTTCAGCTCAAAAATCAAACTCAGAGAATAAAATTCTGGTACTGATCGGTGAAGAATCAGCTCCCGAGTTGCAAATGGAAGTCGTAGAGGACCTTGATACGGAATTTTAGAAGTTGGTCCCGCTCAATTCCGAGCTTCCAGCTAGAAAATAAAGCCTTTTCGGTGAGCCAAAACACACGGTTCAGCACAAAAATCAGCTTGACATGCCGGGGAAAATGACTCTTTTGAGAGCCTTCCTCACAAAATCCGTTCTCGACCTTCAAAAGAAAGTTGTAGATAATCATGAAAGAGGAATTCCAGTCGAAAACCCACAGAGAATACCCAAGGAGATGAGAGATATGCCTTCTGGAGTGCCCAAAATGCGCCGAAACCCGGAATCCACTTTATTGAGAAATGAGCTCTTTTTGGGCGCCATTCGGAATACCTGGAATCTGATATTCCTTAGGATGGATGCTATGCATGGTATGGCATGTATTTTTATGCAACGGAATTATAAGCCAAAAATAACGCGGGAAAGAGGAGGGTAAATTTTGGGGTACAACACATATCAGTGCTTCGACAATTGTCGGTGTTAATGAGCTGCGATATGGATCAAGCACCCTTTCTCCTGTACTAAATGCAGATTCAGACGCCACTGTGCTTATTGGTATAGCAAGTACATCTCTTGCAATGTTTGCAAGGATGGGGTAACGGCCAGAATTTACTTTCCACCACTCTAAGACATTTATCTCCATGTTACGCTCTAAACTCTCTCCAAGATAAGTAGTTAATTCGTTATCTGTCACACCCTTCTGAAAGATAAAACTCAGCAGTTCCATACGGATGGCTAACACTACCAAAAACTTGCGACTCATTTAAATTACCTTGAGGAGGCATAAAGCCAACACAATATTCCTCATATATAGATTTCAAACAAGACTCTAAGGTTTCTTTCAAGGCATCAACATCGACCTTATTATAATATCGTCGCACCATCCAATCAACCAATTTAACCTTGCGTCTAGGATCGAAAGCTAGAGCAATCAACAACATCATATTAAGCTTCTCGTGAGATCCCCAATACTTATCATACTTCTTCTTCATCTTTTGAGCTGCTGAACGTAGATGTGCATCACACATATCCACAATGCTCTTTCCAATACCCAAGACTTCAAACATATAAATATTGCTTGTCAAGTAAGAAGACCCTGATATATGTACAGTAGCATCATAAAACAACTTCAAGAATGGAATGATTAAGTTGATATGATTCCAATCGTCTTTCGTCGGGACACCTTTTCCCTTTTTTGTCAACTCATTCACATACCTAGCACAACATAAATTTATCAGTGGTGAGACAAACTCTTCGACAATTCAGAGATATAAAGTTTTTCAAAATCATTCTTTCTGTGTCCCATAGTTTCAAGACATCACGTGCCAATGTTGTGCGCGAACAAATCTGAAATCTTGGTGAAGCGGGACTCATAAATTCATGAAAAGACTCATGTTCGACCTTCCGAAAAGGAATCTCCATGTTAATGAACATCTTAATCATTGCTCTTCGAATAGCTTCTTGGTCAAACTTGACAATTAAAGGAGAGCCAACATGTTCTTCACCACTTGTCATAGAAGATGATGTTTTTTGCCTCTTGTAAACAACACATCTCGATAAATGAGCATGCATTGAACTAGTTCCATTACTATACTTAATTTTTGTGCCACAGTATTTGCACGAAGCTTTTTGTTCTTCTTCTGATGATACAATGAAATGATTCCAAGCCTCTGAACGATTCTTTCGCTTCTTAGTGTGAGGAGGCGACATTTTATTAGAAACGCTAGGTGGAGGGGTTGAAACCGTATTCTCGGATGTCGCATAAGTTGCGCCAACATTAGTCATCTTGATTCTGTTCAAAATAGGAAATAGTAAATGTTAATAATAGCGGATTGCGAAAAAACAATCCCTATGTAACTGCATGACACAAGTTGCATATCTAAATCCCTGTGTCATGCTGTATGCTGATAGAATGAGGCTACAAGTTTCAGATTATTTACACTTAGACACTTTAGATATAACATTTATGGAGACAAGATCCCTTCCAATCAACAGATTGCATACAGTTGCACTTATATGTTGAGATAAACCCTATAACAAATGCAACCAGCAAAAATAAACTCTCTATATGTTTAAGTTTAACCTCAACAAATTCAATATGCATATAGACTTAGGGAATTGAGCTAACAAGACTATAAAAGAAAAATATTTTCAAAAAAATCAACTACTGCTATTTCAAGTTCAAGAAGTGGACACAATTGAAACTCAGACAAAAAAAAAAAAAAACTCTAATGAAATGCACAATTGAAGTATCAACAAAAAAACTCTTAACTATCAAACATTAAACTAAACATATTAAACATATAACACGCAATTCCTCGAGCAAGCAACATATTTCTTCAACTCATAATGAACAATAATCCATGAAGTTATCAGCAAACACAAGGTATATTAACAGAAACCAATAGATGAGTTCTTGTTAAACCTCATACACAAGTGGCATAACATAGCATCCACATTACTACATGCATTTTTTACTATTAAGAACAATGAACATTGAAGAAAATGAATCTCTATGTTATTAATAGCGGATTGCGAAAAGTAGCATACTGTCAAAAATGCGATATGAGATATAGTAAATGGCGTAGCAGTGCTTCTGCTTAAGAGCAAACCTATTCCAACAGCATCCTAAGAAAATAATTGAAAAAGAAATGCAGGAAAGAAAGAAAGAACATGTATTCATGTGTCTAGGTGCTTCAAGGATGAGTTAATATGTCATGATGGAAATACCCCTATTTGAGTACCCTGTGACAAATTTCAATTTTACTAATTTCAATATACAGCCAACAACTGCTCAATTGCAAACAAGTAGAATTTTCAAAAACGAACATTACCTACCTCTAATGCATTCTTAATTATATATAACAAGTGTGTCATAAGCTAATCTTCGTTACCCATGATTCGGAGAAAAGAGTACTGTTGACACATACGTCTGGATCAATTTGAAATTGTCACTAGCTGCAGTTAATTTGTGTTCTTAAAAAGAACCATTGTCTATTACCTAAGTCAAGGATTTTGAGACCCTTTCTACTGCATTACAACAATAGCAATAATTTGTAACTTACTCCTAATAGCTTTTAACAGAACAGATACTAGTACCACAACTAATTCATAACAATTATTCTTCACAGAGACAAAAAATCAAACACAAAGGATGCAAAAAAATCAAAAAGCCATAACTGGAAATCAAACAGAGAGGTTTTGGTGAGGAACTAACATGACACAGATGGAAGGATTGTGAATATGGCGGCACGACGACGACGACAGCTTCTCGGTTGTGGCTTCACGGTTGTGTTGGGTGGCTGTAAGAGAGATAGGGTTGAGCTTCACGGTTGTCTTGAGGGAGTAAGTACTGCAGATTTAAGCTTCAAAGTCATAAGAATTGAAATGTAAGAGAGAGTAGGGTTGTGTTGTGAGGCTTTGAGAGAGATTTGAAATCCAATAACCAATAACAGATCCAAATTGAAATGTGGTTACTGGTTTTTTTTGGTTTTTTATTAATGGGCCACCAGTTCTAAAATATAATATTGGGCTGAGTTTTAAAATTTGGACTAATATGGATACTAATTTGGTTTATGGTTTTTGGTTTTTTTGCACACCCCTGTGTGAGATCCTAACCAATAGAGAACTTGGATGAACATATAATAAGGAATCAATGTTTGATGGTAGAATATGAGCTACTAGGGAAGATCTTGTTATTTGTTAATGAAGAAGAAAGAAAGTAAATGAATTGAAGGGAAAATGCAAGAAAACCAGAAAGTTCCTTCTGAAACTATATTTTGAGAGAAAACTCATATGAGAGAAAAAAATGATAATAAGAAATGAATTTCCTTTAATTGTAATGGAAGTAAACCAAACATTCATAAAATAATGTTAGATTAGGGACAAGAGTTAGTTAGGATCTCCATTTATGTTTGTAACTAATTTTTGATTATACAAAGAATTGGTTACAAGCAACTATTTATATATGAGTAACTAGATGATCCGTCAAGTTGACACGTGTTAGTCTTGACTAGGAGTTTTCATGGTATTGTTTTGTTAGAAAATTGAACTAATTAGTACCGAACCATTATGTTAGGTTATTCAAATTGAACCGAACTGTTTTATATTTTTTAGAATCAAATTGAACCAAACCGTTTTATATTTTTTAGAATCAAATTGAACCAAAATTTTTGGTTTGGTATTACGGTTTGAAATTCCAAACTATACCAAACCATTTTAAGACAATTTTTTTTCAAAACCAAACAATTATACTTGATTTTGTTAAATTGATTTTTTTTTATTTTCGGAAAAAAATTGATTTTTTTATTTTAGAAAAAAATAATTTTTTAATTTAAAAAAAATTGATTTTTTTTAAAGTTTTGGAAAAAGCTGATTTTTTATCTTCGAAAAAATTGAATTTTTTTGTTCTTCGAAAAAATTGATATTTTTTTTAGATAAAATTGACTTTTTTTTATATTCGACAAAATCAACTTTTTTTCTTCGAAAAAAACAGACTTTGTTTTAATTTTTTGTAAAAAAATGACTTCTTTATTTTTCAGAAAAAATTGACTTTTTTTTCTTCGAAAAAAACTTACTTTTTTCTCTTCAAAATTTCTTTTTTTTTTTTTTGAAAAAACTGACTTTTTATTTTCCAAAAAAATTGTTTTTTTTAGTTTTCGGATAAACTGGCTTTTTATTTTCAAAAAAAATATTTTTTTATAAAAGTCAACGTTTTTATTAAAAAAACATTCTTTTTAAATTTTATAAAAAAATTTCAATTTATATATTAAAGTAACAACAGTTCGGTTCGGAACTATTTTGAAATTGGTTACTTGCTTAACGGTTCGATTCTATAACCATTATCAAAATATAAGTTCTGTTCATTAACCATTACTAATAGTTCAGTTATTTTAACTTCAGTTTGGTACGGTTTGACGCTTCAGTTTGATTCTATGGATTTGTTGAACAACACTAGTCTTGACACTAAGACGAATCCTTACTCTAATATCTGGATGCAGATCCAATGTAGTTGCCGATCCCCGGGTGCATATTGCCTGCAGTCACCGATGCATGCAATCACGCATTCGATGCATTAGTGACTGGTCGATTAAAATCAGACGGATTATATTTAAATTTTATATTTTAAATTATAATTCAATAATTAAAATATGTATTTTTTGAACCATCAGATTTCAATCAAACGACCACTAATTTATTGAATGTGTGAATGTGAGGATCAGGGATGCAGATCCACTCCAGTTGCTGATCCCCACATTCACATATTCGATAAATTAGTGGCCGTTTGATTGAAATATGATGGTTAAAAAAAATATTTTAATTATTGAATTATAATTTAAAATATAAAATTGAAATATAATCCGTCTTTCAATTTATATATTAAAGTAACACCAGTTCCGTTCAAAACTACTTTGAAATTGCTTAATTGCTTAACGGTTCGGTTCTAGAACCATTACCAAAATATAAGTTTTGTTCATTAACCATTAATAATGGTTTAGTTATTTTAACTTCAGTTTGGTACAGTTTGACGCTTCAGTTCGATTCTATGGATTTCTTGAAAAACCTAGTCTTGACACTAAGACGAATCCTTACTCTAATATCTGGATGCAGATCCACTATAGTTGCCGATCCCCACATTCACACAATTGATAAATTAGTGGTCGTTTGATTGAAATATGATGGTTCAAAAAATACATATTTTAATTATTGAATTATATTTAAAATATAAATTTTAAATATAATTTCGATCTAATCGAGCACCGATGCATCGAATGCGTGAATGCATGCATCGGTGACTGCAGACAATCTGCATCCCTAATATTTACCCCCAAACTTATGGGGAGGTAGTCATCAATTTGTGCTTTAGGACTAGGAACCATAGAAGTAAGGAGCTTGGTGAGAGCATAAGCCCACTGATCAGTGCCAAGAATATGCAGGACTTGAAGTTCCTTGGCCAAGACTTTTTCTCTTATGAAGAAAAGGTCTATCTCCATGTTCTTGGTCCTTAAATGGATAATAGGGTTGTGAGCCAGCAAGACTGCAGACTGATTATCACATAGAATGAATTCTAGCAGCAATGAACAATTCATTAAGGAGAGTTTGAACCCAACAGAGATTTGCAATGGCTTGAGCAAGACTCATATATTCAACTTCAATGCTGGATCTAGCAAACAAGTTTCTTTTTGAACCACAAAAAAAAAAGGTTATTGCCTAAATAAATTCTTAATAAATTCTTGCATCTGATGTACTAATATCTGGATGCAGATCCACTGTAGTTGCCGATCCCCACATTCACACAATTGATAAATTAGTGGTCGTTTGATTGAAATATGATGGTTCAAAAAATACATATTTTAATTATTGAATTATATTTAAAATATAAATTTTAAATATAATTCGTCTGATCTTAATCGAACAGTCACCGATGCATCGAATGCGTGAATGCATGCATCGGTGACTGCAGACAATCTGCATCCCTAATATTTACCCCCAAACTTATGGGGAGGTAGTCATCAGTTTGTGCTTTAGGACTAGGAACCATAGAAGTAAGGAGCTTGGTGAGAGCATAAGCCCACTGATCAGTGCCAAGAATATGCAGAACTTGAAGTTCCTTGGCCAAGACTTTTTCTCTTATGAAGAAAAGGTCTATCTCCATGTTCTTGGTCCTTAAATGGATAATAGGGTTGTGAGCCAGCAAGACTGCAGACTGATTATCACATAGAATGAATTCTAGCAGCAATGAACAATTCATTAAGGAGAGTTTGAACCCAACAGAGATTTGCAATGGCTTGAGCAAGACTCATATATTCAACTTCAATGCTGGATCTAGCAAACAAGTTTCTTTTTGAACCACAAAAAAAGGTTATTGCCTAAATAAATTCTTAATAAATTCTTGCATATGATGTACTTATTCTATCATCATGATCTGATGCCCAATCAACATCACAAAAGACTTGAAGAGGGGATGTGATGTAGTTGAGAGAGAAGTGAGGTGAAGTCCATGAAAAATGGTGCCTCTGAGGTATTTTAAAGTTCTTTTTACAGCTACCCACTAAGACTCAAAAGGATGAGCCATAAATTGGCATACCTTAATCACATAGTATGCAATGCATGGTATTTTTAAGGTGGCATACTACAGGACCCCAACAACAGACCTATACAAATGAGAATCAACAAGAGTAGTAGTACCAATTTTGGCCAATTCACAGGTGGACTGCATATATGTGTGCACATGGCTAGACTCAAGCATATTTGTCTTTTGTAGAAGGTTTCAGATGTACTTTGTGTTGGTGCACAAGAATCAAAGATGATTGGAATAATGGGAGAATAAAAGAGAATGACGGCCACACAAAAGGAGAAAGAAATAAGGATTGTTGTTATAAATGACATCTACCACTAGTCTATTTATACAAGGGGAAAATTGCCACATAGGCCATAATAAAGGTAAACTTAATAACTAAGCAAACAATACAAACTAGGAAATACTAAAATACCCTTAAAACTAAACTTAATAGCTACGCTAACTCAACTCTAAAACCCAGAACTTCTGGATGCAACCTCAGAAGCTTTATGCTTTTGACTAACAACAAATTCTAGCTAATCAACCTCAGAAACTCTACTGCTTCTGAACAACATCTTCTGAATGACAACATCAGAGCATCAAAACTTCTGATTGACAACAACTTCTGAATATTGAATTACTCTTCAATACCATCCCTTAATTCATATTCAGCTAGCCAAAATCTACAACACCAATTCCATCCCTCAAACGGATAAGGTGTTCAGTCTTGACATCCTTCACCATAACTTCTGCAGGTTTCTTCTGGTTGCTATAGTGTGCAACTTCTAATACTTTATTCTGAAATGGAGATTTCTCCTTGAAAACTGATCTGGCGCTGATGGTTTTCTTCTCCTTTGGAAGCTTAGTTAACTTCCAAGTCTTGTTTCTTTCTGAAGCCTCAAGTTCTTCTTTCATGGCCTTCAGCCACACTTTCTTCTTGAGAACTTCTCCAATACCCACCGATTCAAAATCTCCTTCAGATTTCTGAATCGTATCTCCTTCTAGAATTTCTTCAAAAATTTTACTAACACCTTTGTTAGCTTCTGGACCTTGTCCAGGACCACCACCTTCAGAAGTTGGATCTCCTTCAGAAGAACTTTCTTTAGAAGTTCCACCTTCAGAATCATGACCATCATTAGAGGTTGGACTACCTTTAAAAGCTCCTCCTTTAGAAGATCCACCTTTAGAGTCATGATTACCACCAAAATTTTGATCACCTCCAGAAGCATGTCTTCCAGAACCTACGTCTTCAGAGGTTTCCCTTCCAAAAGCATGATCACCACCAGATTCTTGATCATCATCAAAATCTGGATCAGAATCAGATTCACCATCTGACTCATCTTTAGAGTCTCCAGAAGATTCTTCATCTTTAGACTCTAACTCTTCTTCAAAAATTTCAAGTCATGACTCATCTTCAGAACCTTCATGTTCTGACTCATCTTCAGAAGCAGAATCTCCTTGAGATTCAAACTCATCTTTTGATTCTTCTTCAAACTCAGAATCACCTTTAAATTCTAACTTATCTTCAGCTTCAGAGTCATCTTCTAACTCCGATTCTTCTTCTGAAACCTCATATTCTGACTCATCTTCAGAATCTTCAATGTTATTTTCTAACTCAGACTCATAAAGAAACACTCCTTCAGAATCAGAATATTCAGAGTCATCTTCATCCCCTTCAGAATCAGAAAATGACAATCTGACAGGTTCCTCGTCAGATTCATAAGCCATCAATAGCACAAGTTCATCATCTGAATCTCCTCTAGCTATTTTTGCTTCTTCTTTATTTGACCGATAATCTCTAGCAAAGTGGCCAAACTGCTTACAACAGTAACATTGAACCATTCTCTTGTCATACTTCCCCTTTCCCTTATGATGTCTCTTTTCATCAGAATAAAAGACTTCTGACTTCTGAGACCTACCATGTTTTTTCAGCTTCTGGTCCTTCTTGACAAAAGAAGCCTTCAGAGCCTGCACAACTTCCCTCTCAGAACTTCTTTCAGTCAGACGCAACTCATGTGCTTCTAGACTATTTTGCAGCTCTTCTATTCTCATGGTTTCCAGATCTTTAGAATGTTCTATTGCTACAACAATGTAATCAAATTGAGGAGTAAGTGACCTTAATACCTTCTCTATTATTACTTTTTCAGAAAGGGTTTCTCCACAAGCCTTCATCTCATTAGTGATTAGAATCACTCTAGAGATATACTCTGAAACCTTCTCATTGTTCTTCATGTTGAGATTCTCATATTGCTTTCTCAAGGAATGAAGCTTTACCTTCTTCACTGATGTGTCACCACCGTAACATCTGACCAGTGTGTCCCACGCCTCCTTTGACGTCATCGAATCTGCAATCTTCTCAAACACCTTCACATCCACACACTGATGGATGAAGAACAACGCCTTCTGATCTTTCTTCCTCTTGCTTCTCTCTCTCTCTCTCTCTCTCTCTCTCTCTCTCTCTCTCTCTCTCCTTCTATTGCATCTTCTTCAACCTGAATATACCCATAAGTAACAAGCTCCAGAACATCTTGATCTCCAAATAACACGCGCATCTTAATCATCCATATGTTCCAGTTCTTGCCATCAAAAACTGGAAGTTTGGTACTCATATTTCCGTTTCCGTTCATCTTTTATCTTATATAGTACACTCAGATCTTCACTCACAGTGTTTCCCAACCCACAAAATCAGAAAACATGTGATTCTTGTTCAAGATTCAACGTGAACCCAAAAGCAAAATCAATCACATAACACAAACTCACGTTTCACTCGTGTTTCCCTGTGTTTCTAACTAGAGCTCTAGATACCAATTTGTTGGTGCACAAGAATAAAAGATTATTGGAATAATGGGAGAATAAAAGAGAATGACGGCTACACAAAAGGAGAAAGAAATAAGGATTGTTGTTATAAATGACACATACCACTAGTCTATTTATACAAGGGGAAAATTGCCACATAGGCCCTAATAAAGGTAAACTTAATAACTAAGCAAACAGTACAAACTAGGAAATACTAAAGTACCCTTAAACCTAAACTTAATAGCTACGCTAACTCAACTCAAAAACTCAGAACTTCTGGATGCAACCTCAAAATTTTTCTGCTTCTGACTAACAACAACTTCTAGCTAATCAACCTCAGAAACTCTACTGCTTCTGAACAACAACATCTTCTAAATAACAACACCAGAGCATCAGAACTTCTGATTAACAACAACTTTTGAATATTGAATTACTCTTCAATACTTTGACCGAGTAAGGAGAAGAGAATTAGAGGACACATGTTTTACTTCAATGCCAAGGAAGTAATCTAAGTCACTAAGGTGATTTAGTGAGAAAGCCACGTTGAATTTGGTGATGATGATAATATATCATCCATATAGTCAAGAATATAAATTGTATGTCCTTTAAAGAAAGAGAATTTCTTATCCCACCCATAGTGGAGTTGGAAATCCTATGAAAATCCGAAAATACCTTT
The DNA here is from genome assembly GCA_021764765.1 of Vicia sativa. Lineage (NCBI taxonomy): Eukaryota > Viridiplantae > Streptophyta > Magnoliopsida > Fabales > Fabaceae > Vicia > Vicia sativa. Next base: position 265,790,306 of record CM038795.1, read on the forward strand.
TAAAAAATCGGAAATGTATTTCCGATTCGCATCATTTTTTACACAAAACAGATTAATTGTGGTTTCATCCCATTTTATGATAAAATTTATTCTGGAAATGCACTTCCAGTATAAACCAGAAATGCATTTCCGGTTTGTAGTTTTTATAACATACAAATGTATAGGCAATGTATTGGCAGTGTGCACTTCAATTGTCTATGTAGTTTTAAGAAAAATCGGAAGTATATTTATGATTTATATCGGAAGTGCATTTCCGGTAAAATTTTGTTGCAAAATAAGGTGAATCTCATAAAACAAATAAATTGTATGTGTGTTGGTGCACACCAGGTTTTTTTTTTGGTTTTTAGGGGTATTTTTGAAATTTCGTGTGGTGCCTAAAAAAAGCATGGGGTGAGATAAGAAATTCCCTACAGAAATAGGTGAATAAAGAAACTGTTGCTGTAACACCCTTCTAAAATACCCCGAAAATATTAATTATTAAATCAGAGTAACATGCAATAAAGGGCGTCACAATTCATTTAAATAGAAAATATCAAACAGTTGTCATGCTGCACTGAAGAACTTTATTAAAATCATCAAAACCAGTATACACGTTCTACACAGTGAAAATAGCATCAAAACCGTGTAATACGGTGAACTGACTTTGTAGGTTTTTGTATCGCAAATGTGCGGATAGCAAGAGTCGCCACCGACTTTTATTTTATCCAATTAAGGGAAGGTAAAAAGTACAGAAAAAGACCTTCGTTAGATTCTGAGTAAGGGAGAAGGTTATGAAAAGGGAAGGTATTAGCACCCCTTTCCATCCGTAGTTATCTACGGGCTCTTAGTTGCTCTTAAATCACTTTTAAAATTTGTGCTTTCTGTGTGTTTGACAAAAATGTTTTGAAAAGGCATTTCACTTTGACTTTGTAATGATTCATGTAGGAATGTATACAAAGTGTTCGGAAATGTTTCGTTTTGAAAAGAGTTTGAACTTTGACAAAAGTGTGAGGTGTGAAAAGTATTTTGATAGAGCAAGCAACTAAAAGTCTTATTACCTACTCAAAATTGGTCGTTTTCGTGTTGTTTTACGTTCCTTTAGAATAGTGATATCCATACCATTAGTTGGTAGGTAACCTTATTCGTGGGATGTAAGCGAGACATTCGAAGGGACATCGTATGGTCATAGAAAGCAACTTGTAGGAAGTATCCTAGCACATTCGGAGGGACTATCATCATTTTTCGTAGGCGACAATCGAGGGTCAAGATCATGTATTCGGAGGCGACATCGTGGGTCTATGATCTTTGTATCGAAGGGACTATGATGATTTGTTTTGAAGGCAACAGTGCTAGAATACCTCTACGTTCGAGGGACTTGACCATTTGGATTCGTAAAGGCAACGAGAGAGAATTACCCTAAGGGGTGCATGTGTGAAAAGAGTGTGTTGATTTCAGGTATATGTTATCTTGAAAATTAGAGTGAGCTATGTTGATTTTTATCTTGCCATACACGCCTAATTACTAGCAATTTATAGGGTGCGGAAAATAAATTGCGGAAACGTAAGGTGCGGAAAGATAAATCCTACGCTATTACATGGCTTTGGGGCAGATACATAATTGAAAAATGAGGAAAATAAAAGTCCTAATTAAACTATTACATCCCATAGGCAATTACAAAATATGAAAAGAAAGCGATAAAAGAAATCGTCCGAAACGGAATAACCTGTGAAAAGATGAGAAATTGGGAAATATGAGGAAATCGAATAAGAGGAAAATGTTAGTAAAAATAATAATTTTTGAATGAGAAAAATGTTTCATGCTGGAAATAACATTAATATGCTAAAATAATTTTTTGGGATTTTTTGGAGTTAATTTAATAATTAAAAATCAATTAAAGGTGATTTAAATGATAAATTAACAATTAAATTAAATATGCATGCAAAAATAATATTTTTAATTTTATAAATTAAATAAACATTTTCTCGAAATAATGCAAAAAGAAAAATATTTTTTGGTGTTTTTAAATGCATGATAAAAATATTTGAAGTTAAAATAAAATGCATGGAAAATATTAAATAGAAAATATAAAAATATGAAAAACATGTTAGTTTGTAAAAAGGAAAAGGAAAACCGGTCCTGGTGTGGTTCGAACTCATGACCATTGAGGGAATCTTCCACAGCCAAAGCCTTAACCACTACGCCATCGTGCATTACGTGTCATGTAAACGAAACAGAGGCGTTTTAAGGATTTTTGATTTTCTGAAACCCAGAACACGCGCGAAGATCTTTATCTTCTCCATTTGAATTTTTGAAAAGTTAGCGTCGGCTTCCTTCGACGCTATGACCCCTGCAAATTCTAAAATCCAGTACAAGCAATATAAATTCAATTCAAGGGCATGGTTCGATTGGAATCATCATTCTGAACATGAAGGTGGTATTCGTTTTGTCCAATTTATCCTATTTCGTGAGATCCCAATTCGAACCATGGAACCCTAGCTATGGTAAGTTTCGATTCCGGCCATGAAAATTCAATCAAACTATGCAGAAAGCTTGCAAACTTCCATCTAAGCACAAAACAAACCACAAAACATGTTAAAAGTGCATGAATGATAGAAATCGAAATTTGAAAAAGTGTGACAAACCGAAATCGTGTTCTCTCAATTCTTGATGTTTTTGAGAGTTGTAAAGTCGGATCGATTCTAAAGACCTCAAAGAATGCAATGGGATGCTTGGAATCAACTGAATCGAGCTAGAACTGTGGCTGCAAGTTGCTTCAAGTGCACGGTTTTTTTGAATTAGGTTAGGGTTTCTCCAAGCAATTTTTCTGTTCTAATTCATGTGATCTGCATTGTATATTTATATTGGATGAAATTGGAGCTGATTTGAGGAAGAAATAATCATCAATCAATGCAAAAATTATTTGATTTTGTACAAAATCAAATCTTATCTTTTTTGATCAATTTCAATCAAATTCTTGCCATATCAAGACCAATTTCGAAATTTGCCAGCTTTCTTGGGTTACTTGGATCTCAAGGAAGAGAGAAAAATCAATTTTGCAATTAATTTTGATTTTATACCTTATTTTTGAATTTAATTTGTATTTAAATGAATAAAATCCAAATTAAATAGAAAAATAAGATTAAAATTCGTGGCATTGGGCTTGGATATTCCTAATTGTATAAGGAACAAGTTTGGATGAAGAAAAACTAGGCCCATTTGCAAAATATTTGATTTTTACAAGTATCTCTCTTTGTGCACTTCTTCAAAATTGCTCAACTTGTGAATGGTGTATCTTGCTCAATTTTTCACATTCTTGAGTGTTCTTGGAATTTTTGGAAAGCTCTAAGAGTCCTCTAACCAACCTCTTTGGTTTCATCTCAATTGGAGTTTCCATGCTCAATATATCTTCAAAACAAAATGTTGACTTTTTGTTGACTTTGAAAAGGACCTGTAATATTTTGATCCATACCTTCCAAATGAAGCATTTTTTGAACATTCTTGTGAGACATGAAGTTGTAGAGAATTGAATTTCCTTCAAAACAAGAGGTGGTGGAAAAATGTTTGAGAAAGTATGAAGAAGTTATGCTCAGTCAAAGTTCAGTTGACTTTTCACTGAGAAACCCTAATTTAGCAAGTTTGACTTTTGAGCAAATCTTGAGTTTTCTTGATGAATCATGATCAACCCTTGATCAAATGATGAATGTAACTTCAAAACGAGGATGTTGACCAAAAATCATGAAGTTTGACTGTATGTTGACCACAGTTGACTTTTTGTCTAATACAACTGATTTTCAACCATCTGAGCAATTGTCTGAGGAAATTTGACTTCTGAGGCTTGAAACTTGACATGGAGAATCTTTGAAGCATATGAGGAAGCATGATGACCATTGGAGATGTTGGAAATCCATCTTGATCTGAGAAATGCCAAACCCTAGTTTGGGTTGATTGTCTAGGAGAGGGTTTGTCTGATCAACCCTTGAGGAATCCTTGAGTATGGATGTATGAAATATCTTGAGAAGATGGAGGGAAAATTTTGGGGTATGACAAACCGGAATAAATGCAATTCATAATTATTCCAACATAAAGCAAAAGAAAACAGAGTTTAAAACTATAACTCTAAAACAATCGTTCCCCAGTGTTACAACTACTAGAGCATGACACTGACAAGCGGATAAACTAAATAGCACAGCTCAAAAGCCATCCTCACCAGCTCCTAAGCGGCTAATACTTCAATCTAAAATCATCAAAGTAAGGGTGAGATTTCATCACAATTAAAATGCATTATAAGTTCATCAAAAGCAATAAAATATCATAAGACATCAGCCCACCCTATTCAGCATACTCAGATTCAGTATACAAATACAATTCATACAGTTCAATATGCACAACAATAACAAAAACAAGATTATAACACTGGAAACCATCCTATCATGTTATAATCCATATGCAATGCAAGACTCTATGCATGTGGTACCAATCGTGAACTAAATTCACACCCTGTTCCGTTTACACCTCGGACACAACATTAATCATCAATTCGCCCATACTCCACTGGGACACGAATCCAGCCTCACCACCACTAAACCACTGGGTACGAGTATTGGCTCTGTAGGTCCAATTCCACACAATGGGAATTAACCACACCAGAACGCATATGCATGCACATCAAAAGCATGCAACATTCAAATGACGAGATATGATATCACAACATCATTTCATACATAGCCAACACTAACAAACATCACATGATAACAGCATAATCATGAATAAACAATAGGGAACAACACATAACAACTCTAACCAGTTCACCCACCATTCCTAGAACTACCATAGTTCACAAATCGGAAAATCGACTCTTTTAAAATAAAATTCTATTAATCATTGTTTTCTTCATTTCATAAAATAGTATTTTTAATTTAGAGAATAACGTCCAAAACGGCACTCAAAACGGACTTACGGTTTGAAAGATATGAATTTTTTAAAGTTTAGTATTTTTCAAAAGTAACAGTGGGAGCGAGTTCCTCCATATAGGGAACCGGTTCCTGCAAAAAATGTCATTTTCATGTGTAAAATTTGCACTGGGAACCCGGTTCCTCCCCAGGAGTAACCGGTTCCCGAGTTCAAAATGACAATTTTAGTGAGTTTTACAAAGGAACCGGTTCCTCATCTGGGAACGGTTCTCTGCTCTAGTGAAAATACTCAATTTGACAACATTCTTCTTCCCAACTCAAACTCCACCATTCCTCTACGAATCAACTCATCCAATATCACAAAAGTCATTCCAACAACAATATAATAGTGAGATTTAACATAATTCAACCACATCCAACAATCCTATAACATCCATTCATTCTAGTTTCATGCAATTGGTTAAATTTGGATCAAATCCTACAAACCTAGAGAATCTTAAATTGGGATTTCTAACATGTTAATCAACTCTATTGATTAACAAACTCATAAGACATAACAATCAGACAAAATCACCCCTTACCCCAAAGATTCGTCGGATTCTGACACCTTTGACTTTTCCTCCTTCCTTCTCCTCTTCTCAATTGCACGTATGATGAAACTTCCCAATTGTGTCTCTTTTTCTCTTTTCCTTCTTTTATTATTCTAAAATAATAAAAATAAAATAATTAGTGTGAGTAGAGCCTTTTACTCATCACCCCAACACTTCCATTTTTATTTTATTTAATTAATTCCAATAATCCAAAAATACCAATAATTAAATTTCTAATTAAATTAATAATTAAAAATTCTAATTATTTAATAATCGAAATATTGGAGTGTCACAGTTGCACACTCTATATTCTTGTCCAATAAGACATTGGGTCAGGACTTTACTTTCTGGACTCACTATAATGATGACACAATGTTAGAGGAGACTGACCTGTTAGCTTGTTTTACTAGAAGGAGTTGAACCTTAAGGGAGTTGGATTGAGTCATTATTTGAGGAAACAAGTGGTGACTGAGATGCTTTAAGAGGAGGAGGCTCAACTAGTCTAGGAGGGATAGAAGGAAGAAAGGAGGCACATGGAGAGGTAGGAGAGAGACATTTGAGGGAGAAGAAGAATGTACATGGTGAGGTTGAGTGAGTAACTCTTTGTATGAAAATTTAACTCATTGAATAACACATTTTTGGAAATATATAGTCTTCCAAAAGGAGCTAAACACATGTATCCTTTATGAAAAGTAGAATAACTGGGAAATAAACATTCTTGAGACCTAAAGTCCAGTTTTTTAGTGTTGCAGGGCCCGAGTAATGGGAAAAAGGCACAACCAAACAGTCTTAGAAAAGTATAGTCAGATTTAAGCTTTAACAAGACAGTGTAAGGGACTTGAAAATCAATAAAGGCAGAAGGAATTCTATTGATTAGGTTGACAACTGTGGATAAGGCACAGTCCCAACAAGTGAGAGGTAGGGAAGCTTAGCTTAGGATAGTGAGGAGGATATCAACTATATGTCTATGTTTCCTCTTAATGACACTATTTTGGTGATGAGTATGAGGTAATATAATTCTGTGCACAATGTTTAACTCAGACAAGTACTTATTGAAAGATCTAAACTCACCTCCCCAATCATATTAAAAGACTTGATGAGGAGATCATGTTGAAGTTCAACCACGGTTTTGAACTGTTTAAAGGTAAAGATTGCTTCAGACTTATTTTTGAGAAAGTAAATCCATGCAAACTTAGAATAGGGATCTACAAAAAACATACATATAATATTTGAATCCTAAAGTAGAGATATTGGGATAAGGTCTCCACAAGTCACTATATATATCAATTCCAAGGGACTAGAATAGGTGGCGTGTGAAGTTGAAGTGTGTAATTTGTGAGATTTTCCCATACAACAGGTAGAACAAAAGAAAGTACAACTTTTATAATTGAAGGGGATATTACATCCAGGTAAAACTAGTTTTAAGGCACGCACATTAGGATGACCTTAGATGCCACACATATTGGAAGTGCTAGAATTCATAAAAGTATAATTAATACTAGGAACGAATTTAAATACGCACTTTAGAAATTTCAACCTGAGATAATTGTTTCAGACATCCTTTGCGTTTTCAAGGAATAAAACACTTTGACTAGTTGATTCAGCTACTAAGACACAAGCTGACAAGCATCAAGTGAGCGAGCATGTTGCATGGACTCCAAGCTTTGTAACTCAGATCATTCTGATTAGGAATTGAAATAATGTCATCAATGAAATCAAACTTGTTTTTATCCACCAAGAGCGCGACATATGGATCATGCCCAAGCATGATAACGGAACCAATGAGGATAAGATTGACGATGACAGAAGGACTTTCACTAAGATGAACATAGTAGGAATTTGGATAGTCGTGAAGTGGACTATTAACACGAGGGTTTGTATTGGTGCAAATTGCAAACCATGATAAGGGAAAATAGGTTTAGAGTTCAAGGCTCATAAGACTATGTTCAGAGAATTGAAAAACTGATTCATCCTAAAGAATAGATGAACTAAACAATGGAAGAATGCATTTGATTCTTCTTATTTTTTCAACTAATGTAATACATGATTTACATGAGTTTGTATAGGTTATATTCAAGTTACCTAAAAAACTAATTGATTTTTGAAAACAATTTAACAAGATTTATCTAGAACATGAAATCCAAGACCAAAAGTTGTATACAAAAGTCATAATATATATAGAACAATGCCATTTGTAATGCATCTTTTACATCACAATTGGTTATGCTTCAATTGCTATCCGATTAATGTAAACAGGTCTTACACATTCAAAACATTATTCTCTATCAGCTATTGACATCCATTTTCACCTCAACATGTCTATAACACTATGTACATGTATGAGAGAATAATTTGCCTCCTCGCAGTAGGCATTACACGCATTCAGAATTTCAACGACCGTTCGAGCAAGATATAAATTATAAAATAAAAGTTAAAGCTGACTAATCAAGATTAGACGGTCGCATACGTCTCGAATGCGTAAATGCATCTGTTTGATTACTGCAGAAAATCCAATTTCATAAGAGAAGCTCCTCGGCTAATCTGAATCTGCATCACGGAAAGGTAACGGAACCGTCTTCACTGCTCTGTAATGACCAACGTTGTTTAGATGCTCATGCTCCAACCTGATTAAAACAAGGTTAAAATCATAAAAAGTTCCCCGATTCTTATCGCTACGATGTTAATGTTTTAGGTTCTATGATTCGTATCTTGTAAATTGTTTGAGAAATAGTACCTGTAGAAATTCCAATGTCCTCTTCTAATAACCTCCAATGAAGCCAACAGAAAATCCAACAACCTTGTTTGAATAGGCCCAACTTTGAAATGCATAACAGTTTCTGTCCAAGTCACTCTCAGCACAACATTTAATGCCTGCATTTTGAAATCTCTTTATGATTAATCAAAAGAAACAAGTACTATATGCTAAAATTAATTTAAACATTGAAATTAAAAAGTGGTAAATGGAAATTACCATAGACATGTAGTATATGCTTTTATTCTTCAAAACTAAATCATCTCTTAGCCATGCATTTCTCGAGTTAGGATTAAGAAACCCCCAATCTTTGACAAAATCCCAATACAATTGATACATTGTAGCTGTCACAGATGTGATTATAACAATAACAAACATTATATTGTTATCTTGTCTTCCATATGTTACTCTAGCTCCTGCTGCAATCATTGCAGAGACATACTTCCCCATGTTCGCCAAATGCGCAACGTCACTGTCATCATACCATCTTCTTACACACTAGTATTCACATTCAAATAGCAAAACACAATTAGTAATGTTAATAGAAAGTTTAGAAATATAGATTAGTACTAAACATTAAGGGCGTATTAATATACCTGAAGGGCACGCCAAAAATATGGTAAAAATGAGATAATGTAGGTTATTTCCATGTATAATCTTCCGGAACTACAGGTTTCAGGGTGGTGCGTTTTGAAAACCCGGGATAAGATGTGACAACTTGTTGTCTCCAAATGTCTTAGCAATGGTATCTGTATACCATTAACATACAAAAAGTGTTATTAAGAAGTGTAGCGATAGACAAAGGAAAATAATATAATAAATTCGTTGAAGGATATAAGATTTTACCTGACTAGTTAGTTGATCAGCCATAAAAAAGTCCACCAGAAGAACCTGTAGGAATAATAAATCCAATCGAACGGTTAAAATTTTAATTTTGTACACTCGAAATATGTTATATCATTATCGATTTATCTAATTGGTCGAAAACGATAGTATGAAGGAAATATACCTTATAAAACGGGGAGCAGATGATGTTACGAATAACGCGGATGAAGCAGAAACGAGTTGGACGATAGAAAATATCTAACGGGCAAATGAGCATAGCAATGAAAAACTGAAAAAAATAACCAGTAATTCATAAAACGTTAGCTCGGTGATAAAAATTTGATGTTTTAATTTGTAGCATCAAACGAGAAAATTCAAATGTCATCGAAAGACTAACCAGAAGTAGAATTCCCGGAATGGCATCAACATTGCCAGGAAAAAATCCTGCAGCCCTCAGAAGAAGATGTAAGACCATCGCGCCAACCACAGCAGTCATGAAGACAGTACAAATCAGAAAAGCATCTCTATGCTTTAGCGCTGTGCTCGGCGAGAATTCAAATATGAAATTATGGTTTATTCTTGTAGCTTTCCAGATGTACAAGTTGCATCCATACATAAACAAGTGTAGACTAAACAATGCAAATACACTGCATAATATAAAAATCATTGTAACCATTAAATTAAGGACTTCATAAAATTTATATTGTTTATATAAAATAAAATAAAATAAAATCTAGAAACTATGCAATGTTGCACCTGAAAACAGGATAAACTGCTTCCATATAAGCTGGTTCTGTGTTAGGTGAGAATATTCCACACAAGTGTGCCAAGATTGCATAGACACAAAACAATGATACAAAACAACCAGTGCATAAACCTGTAGTTGAAACAAAATTGTTAAATAAATTTAAATTTTAAGATGAATATATTAAAAAATTTATTGAATATATAAATTATATATATATATAGTTGAAATTATTACCGACAAAGAAAGTGACCATATGAGAACCTTTCTGCACTTGAGGTTTTAAAAACTTCATCGCTTTTTTTCTATCATTGCTAGTAAAGTTCTTTGTGAAAATGGATTCCACTTCATCCATTAGTCTAACAACCTTTAATAATACAGTAATAATAATCAAAATATTATATTAATATACAATTAATTAACCATTAATTATTGTATTAATATTAAAAATGTAAATACCTTATCTGAACTAACGAAATGTGATCTTTTCACTGTTTTTAAGTAACTTGCAGAAGCTGTTTGACATGCTACCTATAAATAGAGATATAAATTTGTTATAAACTTTTTTTATATACTTTTACATGTTCTTTTTTTTGTACATGGAACATGTGTAGATATATTTGAAGTGTTATACCTTGTCAAATTTTTTGAGAATCTTTGAAAATGCAACTATATTGAGTGAGCTGCAAAAATGAGAGAATGTGGCAAGTGCTTATGTTAATTTGGGTAAAGTCTATAACCAATTCAATGAAACATACATAAAAAATAATTTACTTTGAGAAATGAAAAATTTAAATACGTTGGTGAACTAACAAGTTTGTTATTAATATCAACACGTTGTTTCTCTTAATTTGAGAAATAAATAATTATACCTGTAAGTTTTGAGAAGGCCAAGACCTTTATAAAGCTCAACAAAAGCACTTCTAATCATCTTCTCAGCATATTGAATTTTTCTCTTATAAATAAACTCACCACCATAACCTTCTTTTACAGGACTATTCACTAAATCTTCCCACAAAATAGAAGTAACAGCTGTGATAGCCTTCGTTGGCGTCGTGGCCGGAATATTGATCCTCATTGCCGTTTTAGGTTTTCCTTTTTTCGTCTTAACTCTTGTAGCCGAGTTCACGAAGTTCACTCCATTTTTTGCTAATGTCGAAATCACCTCATCCATTTGTGAATTTTCTGAATTTGTTTCATCTGATTCTCCACAACTTTCTGTTAAAAAAAGTTATAACGGTTTATAGGTTGCTCATGTGTATATATAGATAAAAAAACATTATTCATAACACATAAGAAATTTATATTTTTCCTTTTTATAGATCTATAATCATATTTGTGATGTTGACACATTGATGTCACTAGCTTAGAAATACAATTTTCATGGAGTCAAAAAAAGAAATTCTATTTCTATACGTTGCATTGAATCAACAAGCACTTGGAGAAAGGTGATATATGAATTGACATCAAATATTTCTTGATAGCATATGTATATATACTAAAGATTCAATTTTGGATAGTGACAAAGGACTCACAAAAAGATAAAGATTTTAATTATTGTAAGAATGTTTTAACTTATGTGTATTTGTTGATATACTGCCACACAATTTTAATGAGTACTACAATATCTTTCTCTTTTTTGTCTCTAACCATTCATGTGGTTAATGATTGATTCACAAGGCAACAAATATAATAATTTTTAAATTTTAAATTAAATAAAAAATTAATTCAATAAAAATATTTATTATACATGATTTATAAGCTTATAAAGTTGTAGTAACTAATTTGTATTTTTGTTGTTGATAGAAGTATTTGATTTATATAAAATACATCATTTAGTAATTTAACATCTCAATTTAAATAATGCAATAATTCTTTCAAATTAGACTTGGTTTTGATTTGTATAAACTAACAAACATTATAATATTTGTAAATTTGTAAATAAATAAAAATCCTAAACCAAATAAAATAAGCTAAAAAACTAATACACACCTAAGTGCAACAGAATATCAAACTGCACGACACTCCATGCTCATCTAGAAAACTAACCTGAATAATGTGAGCTTTGATCTGGAGACCGAGCAAAAATCTCGCCGTTGGAACTCCTCGTCGGAACATTATTTTTCCGACGCCGATCAGTTACAAGTTGCTTAAGATCAAGCAAAATCTGAAGCTGTTTGGTTAACATATCACCCCTCTCAAGAAACTCATTCTCTTGTTTCCTATAGAATTGATTCACCTTGTTAAGCTCTTCATCTAGCGTCGCGAAAAACACATGCATTTCATCTTCTTCAGAAAACAATTGCGCGAGCTCGGTTTCATAAACTTCTTCGTCACTATCCTCCATTATTTTCCTCCTCACCTACACAAAATTAATCAATTAATTAACTTCAATATTTAAAACATATCGATTATGAATGTTTTATTATTTAATAAAATATTTTTTATAAATAAAATTAATTAAAAAAAGTATAAAAAATACTCCAACCCAATACAATAGAAGGAGTTTGAGCCAAGAATCGTGACGTATATTATGTGAAGGATATTAATATTATGATGATTTCATGTGTATGTACTATATTTTTCTGTTTTATTTGTTATGGTCCACAATTATTTTGTGATATGGAATGGTATGATATGCGTGAAATAATGTTTTCTATAAGTTTCAATAATGCTAAACTCGTTTTCCTTAATTGCTTTCGTGAGAGAATGAGAAACTCCCAAAAATGAAAAGTTGATAAAAAGAAGCCACTAAACTAACTTTTACATACTTAATGCTCCTCTGGCTCTCACTTCTTTTTGACTCTTATTTTATTCACAAGATCAAAAAGAGTTAGTTTTTTCTCAAACCTTATAAAAAGAATTTTTTTTAACTATAGAAAAAAATAAGTTAGTAACATAAATTTTCTAGATAAAATATTCTATAGTGTTTAAATAATTGATTCTTGAATAGGTTATTATAATTATAATTACATTAATCATGTGTTTTTCTTGCATCACATTTTCTCACATTCCAAAATTTCATTTCATCATCAATAATTTCAAATAAAATCTTGATGAAAAATAGATAAACTTGCGTAAAAACAATGATCAAAAACCATATATTATCTTGACAAAAAGAAACTAAAATTTTATACTATTATTTGGTGAATAAAAGCTAAGTATTATCTATCAAAGAAAAGATGGAAAAAGAGTGTTGGAAACCATTTCCATATCATTTTCCGAAAAAGATGACACTTAATTCATTTTTACTCTACAAAACATAACAAACAAACAAAAAAAAACCATAAACGCATGCAAAGGTTTCAAGAGACGTCCCTAAATAAAACTACTCAATATACCTGAATGATATTTTGTTTGTTGTTGTTGTCTGAAGAGGAAAAGAGTTTATCGGCGACGAACCGAACCGAATCGAAAATGGAATAACCGAAGTCTTTTTGAGGAGATTGTTCTTGTTTAGGAACTCTAGAGAGCTTGATCTTCTTGATTTGTTTCTTGAGCATCTTGTAGTTCACAAATGCGTCTTTCCATTCTGGTATTAGTTGAGCTTCTAGCTCTTTTGAGAACTTCACCATGTTTCTCTCTATGAGAGAGAAATGAGGTGAGGGATGGGATGTAGATAGGAGAATGAAAAGAAGAAAAAGAAATTGTGTGTGAAGTGGGGTGTGCAAGGTTATGAGATTGGAGTGAAGGGATTTTATAAGAAAATGAGTCGTATAGACAACATTTACAGGTGCTTGCTTTTCATATTTTATGCTTTTAATCACTGTATACTTTTGAGAAGCATGCAATAAATGTATCATTTTTAAATTGAGTTTTGTTATTTAAACTTCTAAATCAAAATGTGACATCATATATATATATATATATATATATAATGATACACTCGTGCAACGCACATATTTATTGAGTAATTAATATTAAATAAATTGCATTTGAAACCAAAAAATAATAAAAGAGTATTAATAATTTAAACAATTATTATACAAAAATAATTATTTATTTATTTAAATAAGTAAATAAATTATTGAATAAATGAAAATAAAAAACTATTAAAGTTATGCAGAAGAAATTAGTTATGACTAAAATAAACCAAGATGAATGTGTGATGCTAGGTGACTTTAGTGATACTATTCAACAAATCAAAAAATAAATTATGTTTGAAAGGAATAAAATTTAAGTCAAGACTAATTGTTTGAGTTAATTTGTCCAGAGTGATTGTAAAAGGATAATTTTTTTGATGAAATATTATTTTTAATATAAAAGATAAAAGCAAAAATATCTTTAAAAATATTAAGTAATAAAATAAAAAAAACATTAGGACTATAACATAAACGCATATTTGATTATAATAATTATATTTATAATTTTAAACAATACTTTATGATTAATATTATATATTTTTTTGGGAAATTAGTAATATCATATAAGTTAAATTGTAGTTTTGATCCATGTTTTAGTCTTTTAATGATTATAGTCCCTCAATTTTGTTTTTAAATAATTTTGATCTCATCTGCACTTTGACTTTAGAAAACGCTTAAGCGATATTTTTAAGATTACTCCAGAAAACACAATGAACATATATTTTAAAAAGTGATACCTAAGCGTTTTTTAGAACCAAAGTGTAGATGAAAGACCAAAATTATTTAAAAATAAAATAAGAAAACTAAAATAATGAAAAGAGTAAAGTACGAGATCAAAATTGAAATTTAGCCTATTATATAACATATGTTTATGATTTTGTGAATTAGTGATGATTTTGTTAGTTGTACATGTGATATAATAATACAAATGTAACTTGATTTTAGATCATTAGAAGACTACCATTAAATTGCAGGTATTAAGTGGATAGTTTATGAAATGCAACATGAAAGTATCTTGATAAAATAGATTGTGAGAAGTTTTTCAGAGAAAATTTATAGGAGAAGTGGATAGTTAATGAAAATTACATGGGGAAATTTTTTCTGAGAAAATTTATTGGAGAAGTAGGTAGTTTATGAAAAATTACATGAGGTAGTTATTATTAGAAAAATAGGTATTATTATGATAGATAATCGTAAATAAATATAAGAAACTACAAAATTACCTTAAATTTTGACGACAAAAATTGTTAAAGAGACTATATATATATATATATATATATATATATATATATATATATATATATATATATATATATATATATATATATATATATATATATATATATATATATATATATATATATATATATATATATATATATATATATATATATATATATATATATATATATATATATATATATATATATATATATATATATAGAAATGCTATAATACACCTACTCATTTTATGGTGTTTTAGCAACATATACCTTAGGTGTATTTAATATATTTTTAGTCATAATTTATTAATACATTCTTTTCAAAATGAAATAGGTGTATTTTAGAAAATATCGATAGGAGATATGCTAATCTACACCAACCTAATTTGTAGAAGGAGTATTTTAGTAGCAAACATCTTTGGGTGCATTTAATCACTTTTAATTTAATGCTTGCTAAAATACACCTTCATAAATATAAGTGGGTGTATCCTTGCAAAATTCATATATATATATATATATATATATATATATATATATATATATATATATATATATATATATATATATATAGTTAAGTATATGTTGTTTGTCTCTCATGACATAATCGTAGTTAAAATGGTCTCTAATTTTAGCTAAATAAAAACCGTCGCTAAATTGTGAGAGAAACCAAAATGTTAAAATTTAAATTTTAGGAGGACCATTATTTAAAAAAAATTTTAGAGACTAAAATCGAAGTTTGAGATATTTAAAGAGACTAATATATATATATATATATATATATATATATATATATATATATATATATATATATATATATATATATATATATATATGGAACACATTCTAAAAAGTATATTAATTCTAAAAATATAATCAATCTCGTTAGATTGTTCCGAATCATAATTTTTATAATTGTGTGAACTTTTAATAATTATGACAATTTCGTCTCCAAATAACAATAAATATTAATATACAATCTAAGTTTTGTTATTTAAGAAATAGAAAAACATTTTAGTTGATGTTAATTTTTTTGGAGCAAAAAATTTTAATTTAAAAATAGTCAATAATATAAATGTCTATCCAAAGATCCAGACACAACAGATAGACTAATAAAACCTTACAAACACCCACAAACATAAAGTCTCAATTTGTTTAGAAAATCTAGCTAGCTTTTTATCTGTTTTCGCTTGCAAAATCACATTTTTCATGATCTTTGTGCTCCGAAGCTCCTTTGTGCTATGATTTTGGAATATAGCTTGGTTTCTAATCATCCAAATCAAGTAAATAGTTTTAGCTATGGCACTCTTCAGCAATCTAGCTTTACTACCATTGTCGCTCGATTGAACACTACACCATTCCAGTCTGACTTCCCAACTTTATAGAACATGGTTGTAGTTCATCCAAGCAAGGATTTGACTCCAAATACTCTTTCTTTCTTCACATTAAAAAATAGATGATTGCAACTCTCATGACCCCCACAATACTTACATTTTCCGTCAGCACAATTCCAAATTTGCTAAGTTTTTCTTTGGTTGGTAGTCTCTTATTACAAGCCACAAAGTAAATATAGTTCTTGGTCTAACTATGTTTTCAAAAGAAAATCTTTCTCCAACTCACTTTCGGTTTGACACCCTGAAGCATTTTGTGAATTTTTTTTTGCAATAACCATTTAAAAAAAAAGAGGCAAATAATCATGTATTGAAATTAATTGTCCAAATAACCATGTTTCAGGTTTAACATACAAGTAAAAGCTATGCATTGATTTTTAATAAGCAGGAGCCACACTATTTGGCGCCTACATGTATTTTTTCCCCTAAAAGTCATCTCAGATGGCGCCTATGTGTTAATCACATGGGAAAAGCCATCTGAGATGGCGCCTATGTGTATTAGGTAAAATATTTTTTTTTCAATTTAAATTAAAGTGCAGGACAATGTTGTGAAGTAAAACTTGAATATAAATTATCATTACAACGAATAACAATTACATAGACTTATTCCAGGCGACCCGGGACGTGTAGACGATCACGAGTTCCACATGCGTGTCATCTCCTAACTCGTGTGATGCGAGGTTCTTGATCCGACTATTGTTGGGTCGATGGCCCCTGTGCATGGGTTGATGGCTGCTTGTAGTGTATGCGATCAGGATCCATGAATGCCTCAAGATCTGCATTTCTTGTCGTACCGCTTTCGTATAGACGTGTTCCCATGTTCTCATAGCTTGGTCGTTGTGGTGGGGGGTTAGGTTCCATGTGGGGATGATAGCAGTCGTCATCTGTATAGGTGGATTGTGAATGAGTGGGGTAAAAAGGAAATTGGGTGTTTGAAGACTCATACCCATATGAATGGTGGGGGGTTTGGTACGGTGATGGTTGGTGGTACGTTGGGTTAGTTGGGGAATATTCCTCGGGGAAGCTAGTGTTTGGGCTGAGGTGAGATGTTGATGGGCCCATATAGGGGGGTTGGACATATGCTCTTTGTTCGGAGTATTGTACTTGGGTGTGTGGCATATGGGAGTATTGAAATTATGGGCCAGGCATTTGATTGGGTTGGTAATCAGGTTGAGGTTGGGGTTGAGATTGAGTGTTGGTGGTCCTGTATCGTCGGGTTGGTTGGCGGGAGGTTGATGGATGTTGGGTATGTTATTGGTAGTGTTGTTGGGGTGGTTGTTGGTATTGTTGGTGTGATTGTTGTTGGTATTGTTGGTGTGGTTGTTGTTGGTGGTGTTTTTGTTGAGGTTGTTGTTGGTATTATTGTTGAGGTTGTTGTTGGCGGCAGTGTTGTCGCGGTTGTTGTTGTGGAGCTGAAGGTTGGACCCACTGGGTGTGAGGGTCGACCAAATAGCGGGGGTGAGAAACATGCATTTCTCTGGATTCGTCACTGACCGGTACCAAGCAATGTATTGACGAGAGTGTTGCATAATCTCGTCATCTTCGTCGTAAACAGGAAATTGTAAGTTATGGTCTGCTCGGTTTTTCCACATCCTACAATACTCCCTGGCAAATTTTTTCCAATTATCATATCCCCATTGGGCATCGATCCTTCTAAGATGCCAAGGATCCAAACATATCGGATCGCGTGGTATGTCTTGGAACATATCGAACTGCATCTTCACACGGTCGCTGTGGTACATTTCCATAATATTAAACCGTACGATAGCAGTCTTCACAGTCCAAACCTCTGCATCATCTTCGTCGGGTATATGGTCCAAACTCAGGTATGGTCTCCATGTAAACTGTTGATAAAAAAATGCAGATTAATGATAAATTTTAAAATAATATACCTTAAAATTAGTTGGAGTTAATCGAAATTACGTACATCAATTGCGCTAAGGTGGTCTATTAGATTATGATAGAGGACAACATTGTGTCTCAGATTCTTTCCGTAATCCATACTGTTGCACCCCTAATTTTACCCTGCTATTTTTCTACTTGCATTATATTTAAAATTAAAAAAAAACAGTCATTCACACATTGCATTTGCATCATTTCGTCGTATTTAAATTGACCAAAAGTTAGTTTAAATTGATGTTTGCATCGTTTTTAGTTGAAAAATACCTGTGTTATGTTACTTCATGCATTTTTACCTCTCTCTCTGTTTATTGCATTGATTTTTAAATTATTTATATGTCGATGATATCGATATTTTGATTTTATAAACAGACTGTTAAAAGCAATTCGATACTGTGCGAAAATTAGCAGAGAAAATATTTCAAGTTTTCATTTTTTACTCACTGCTTTATGAATCTACGTGTCGCGTAGATCATGAAAATGTTTTCTCCCTAATTTTTCGATACAGTTTGAAGACTCGTATTTAACTATTGATTATGTTCATGGGGAGACAAAATGGGGACTGACCGAAAAATGGAAACGACTACAGAAAACAAAAAAAACCAGATTATAAAAAATCTCATCTTCTTCATCCCTCCACGGTTACCCATCTTCCACTGCCATTGCTTTGTCACCCATTCCTTCAATCCCCAAGCCGCTCCTTCCTCACGGCTGTCAACAACCATATCACCTTCCATCTCACTGTTTCCTTCATCTCTGTCAATGTAATCACCGAAACCTTCTTCATCGCCATCTCCATCGAAACCCCCATCCATTCCTCTCTCTGTCAATCCGCGCTCAACACAACTCCTCCGTCAACTCCCTTCATCTCCACGCCGTTATCTCACTGTAGCCTCCCTCCGTTCACCTTCCTCGTATCCGTCTCCAAACAAAACCATACTTCCTCTGTTTCCTTCTCTCGCCGTGAATCCCATTGTTACCTCCCTGTTGCCTCTCAACCTGTTAACCTCCATCTCCGTTCCACAGCCAGCATCACACCCCAACCCCCTCCGTTTCACTCTCGCCATACCGCCGCTGTCCCTTTCCATCGTCTTCCACCCTCACCGCTCAGAACAGCCTGTTCCGGTTCGGTTTGCAAATCCCAGCATCACCTTCACAGCTGAGGCCTGTTCTGGTTCAGCAACACAACATCAACAACTTCAGCATTTCGGTTCTAAAAACAAAAAAAGGCTTGGCATCTGGGTAACTTTCGACTACTTTTGATTTAATCAATTGCCTTAATGTTATAATTTTGTTGGATCTGATATACTTGTATGATGACTGTTCTGTTCAAATCTGTGACAAAATTCTGTTAGTTCAAAAGATTGCTGCTGCCTGTGGTTCAATTTGTTTATTGTTTAGTGATGTCAAATGTATGATAGAACTTGAGTTAGTATTCTGGCAACTTTGGTAACAGTATGAGAAGCTTGTGTTAGTTCATGAAAATATTTGGTTGATATCATTAGCCTATTGTGATTCACTAGTTTAGAAGTATTATGCTGCCTCAGTTTGACAGATTCGGGTTCGGTGGATTTATTTTAGTTCGACTTGAATTTGTGATAAGGTTTCCATGACTAGTTTCGATGACGGTTTGACATCTATATCACGTTATTCGTGAAAGATATAACCGAGAAACTATCACGGGCAACCATGTTATTTTGTTTTCTTTTAAATTTGTGATAAGGATTTCACTTTTAGTTTCGATGATGGCTTAAATGTTTATGTTGCGTTTATTCGCGAGGAACCTAGCCGAGAAACTACGGGGCAGCTTTGTTGTTGTGGCCTTTGAGGCAATTTTGAACAAGAATATTTGTCATAACGCTATTTTCATCATTATTCTCAATTAAAGTTCTAACCGTGTTACTATGTCTTATTTCAATTTGAATTGGAATTGTGAGTAAAATAATATTAGTGTTGTTTCGATGAAGGCTAAATGATGATGCCGTGTAAATCCGTGTGGAAATCTAACCGAGAAACCATTAGAATATCCTCTTGTTTTCACTTTAATTTCAATTGTAGTTTTTTTGTTTAAATAATATCCAAGAATAATTTCGATGATGGTTTAACGGTTAGGCCGCGTTACTCGCGTGTAAATCTAACCGAGAAACATGTTGGAATATCGTGTTTTGTAATTTTAATTGAATTCGGATTTAGTTCTGATGAAGGTTTAACGATGATTCCGCATTTATTCGCGTGTGCATCTAACCGAGGAACTTTGAAGGCAATGTATCGTTTATTTTGAGTAAATTTATATAGAAAGACATTTTTATTTCAAGTAAAGTTGAATGAGTAGTGGCTGCCCGGATTATAATCGCTTGTCTTGGTTGGTTTTGAAATGAATTTTCCATGTTTTGACTTTATAAATAATAACTTGTGCACGATTTCTTTGGTTTCAATTATAATCAATCGTTTGCTTCTTCATTTGTTCATGTACATTAATTTCATTTCTTTTTTCGATTTATTTACACTATGCTACTAATGTATCTGTTACTTGTGAAGATATCCGAGGATGGTTCAAGCATACACTCTATATTGTCGCATCTATATACATTTTTATATGCTCTTATTCATATTACTGTTTTTATTTAAATATTCAATATTTAGTAATGTACATACAATATACTTGCATTTTTATTCTATTTTATATTTTATACTGTAAATATATTATACATATTTTTTTTATTTGTTATATTTAGTATTGTAAATATTTATTATATACATACTATTATTATTATTATACCTTATCTATTAATTCGTACATAAGTTTGAATTTAATTATATTAATCTTTGTGTTGCAATTTTAAAATTTTAATTCAATTTAATTTTTGAATATGTATGAACACAAGTATATTATTTAATTTCTTAGAATTAGTTCATATAATCTATTCTATATAATATAATAAAATGCAATCATCGATATTTAAATTTCTCCGTATTCTATTCTAATTAATTTACCGTTGTCTCTTTAATTTCAATTTATCCCCATTCGAAGAATTGTATCCCAATCCCCTTGTTGCGTTGTAAATAATTTTACCGCTTTCTATTTTATTTTACCGCTTAATTCCCATTTATATTTGATGTATCCCGCTCCCAAAAACAATTCTTGTAATAATCATCTAGTGCACATTTATTTTATTTTAATTTAACTGTCACTTACACAAAACCAAAAAAATACTACCTCTGTTCCTATATATAAGAGACAATTCATTTTTTAAATTCATTGAATAATCAATGTATTTGGTCAATTTATAGACTAGGTACATTGATTATTCAATGAATCTAAAAATTGAATTGTCTCTTATATATAGGAACGGAGGTAGTATCATTTTTAAACTAATAATTGTAAATCATTTTTAAACCCGTAAGTCGACAAACCTATGAAGCGTCGCGATGACCACACATGCACACATGTACGCTTGATCCTGGGCCTTCTTACAGTGAGCCTATTTCGATCAATTGTCCCAATTGGTCGTCATAGTAGACTAGCCCACTTTGCTAGTACACATGTAATTTAATTATTTTATACTTAGGTTGGCCACCTTGTATGGGCTTTGTCGATTTTATTTGTGATTTACAATTATCTCGATCCTATTCTTTCTCCATTCACCAAGCATTTAAAACACTTTCAATAAAATTCGACCCAACGTCGAGTCTTCTTCTCAAACCTCGATCCAACGTCGAGTTATTTTCAAAAATCAATTTTTCTACAAAACAAAAAAAACATGGTGCTATGGTATTTAAGTAAATCGTTAGAGGACAACCCGACGATTTAATTAAAATGTAAAGTATTTGGGCCATTAGAGGGTAACCCAATGACTTAAATACTTTATTCCATACACTTAATAAAAGTGAACTTTGTTTCACCTCACTCTTTTCATAATAAAGATTTTGGATGAGAGATGATCGGTTGACCTCAATCACCAATCTCGAGTATTGAATCGTTAGAGGATATCCCAATGTTTTGGTACTTGTCATCCACAATTTAAAATCAATTCCAACTCACTCAAACTTCTTTTGTGCGCTCCAAGCACCATTTACCTTTAAACCCTTTTCAAGATTAGACATGATTCATTTATAATTGAGATGTTTCTTCCTCTATTCCCAAGGTTTTCGACTTCTCCACTTGAGTACTAGAGGTGTTCTCAAACCCTCCCTCATGTTGGTGCGTAGTCCTTTATTCTTTATCACACCTTGTGGACGTCAGACGAGTCTTCTCCTTTAAAATGACGACTTGTCTTTTCATTTAAAATCAATCAACAAACAATTATTTTCTAGAAGAACTACGGAGTTTTGACTTTCCCATTGCACGAGGGAATACGTAGGCACGCGGTTTCAAAACCGTGTCAAACTCAAAAATAATAAAAACATTTCTTCTCCCTTTCTTTATCCTTTCTAACTTAGAAGATCGTAAAATTTTCACACTAACACACAACCACACTTTGAACTAAATGGGTACCATCGAGTAAGATGGATGTGAGGGGTGCTAATACCTTCCCCTTGCATAACCAACTCCCGAACCTATATCTCTTAATTTTGTAGACCGTCTTATTCTTTTCTCTCGTGGGTTTTATCTATATTTCCCCGTTCTTCTTTTAGAACAAATAAAATTAGGTGGCGATTTCATTGTTGTTTTTGAAAATTTAAATGATTTTTGAGAAACGAGTTGCTTCACATACCCGTTACACTATACCTAAATGAATTAACATTTAATATATTAGGATTTTATATATATGAAAGACATAAATGTTTTAATAATTAAGCAATGTACTTACTCTGTTGCGTATGGAAAACAGAACGGTAGGTCGTTGACGAGATTAAGTGATTGCATTTTCCACCAACCCCATGTTTGAAGTAAGAAAGCACATCCATTAAAAGTTGACGTGTCTTTCTTACAGTTCTTCCACAAGGAACTGTATAGTTGGGATAGAACAGCGGAACCCCAACTATATTTTCCTATCTTATCAACGTCCCCAAGTAAACTCAAGTACATAAAATTTACACTATTTGTTGTACTCTCGGGGAATAATAAACTCCCAAACATTAACATAATATAATTTCTTGTTTTAATTATATTTTCTTCCTCGGTGGAATTTTCTTCCAAACCAAGGGAATAATAATGCGCTCTAAGTGTGGATAAAAATATACCTTGGCCTCTTCCACTAGGACCTCCCACCACATCTCTACCCAACATCTCCTCGCATAGAGCGTTTGCATGTTGGACCAGACCATTAACTGCCTTACCATTAATCGGAAGACCCACCAACATGTAAACGTCCTCAAGTTTGACGGTACATTCACCTACAGGCAGATGAAATGTGTGTGTCTCGGGTCTCTAACTTTCGCATAATGCAAGAATAAACTTTGAATCGATTGTACAGTTGTAGATTTTAATAACATCCCCAAAACCGACACGTACAAGGTATGGAACGATTAATGGATCGGGAGCAACATAATGATGTGAGCGGCATCTAAATTTTTTCGTGTCCTAAATATAATGTGAAAATAATTTGTGTAAGAAAGTGTAAACAATATTAAAAACATAATAAAATAAGAATGTAAGAAAAAATAAGAATATAACGGATAAAACTTACATAGGTAGCAATGTTTGCCCTTGTTCCTCGGTGAGATTCTCCTAACATTAAAAGACTCATGCTTGAATTTTTTTCCTGATGATATGAGAATTGTATTAGAGGTAGAGGTAGAGTGAAGAGTGGTGATGGAAAAAACACATATGAGGAGCCATATTTATAGGAGATTCAGGGAACAGAGGAATAAATGAGGTGGTTGGGGCCTTGCATGCATGCAGGCCACGTGTTAGAGAGGAGCCAAGAGAGATGGCGCCTCCTCTCTAATTTAACACTAAGGCGCCATTCAAGATGGCTTGTGACAAGCTAGGTGACAACTAGGGTCAGCTAGGTGGAAGGTTACATGCATGCAAACTAGGGTGGCAGCTAGGTGGCAGGCCTAATTATAAATAGGCCTGTGAAAAGCCAAATGGGATGGCGCCTCCCTTTTAAAAATACACTTAGGCGCCATTCAACATGGCTTGTATATGTCATTTCAAAATTTGAATTTTGTCCCATATATTCTCATATAATCATCTGCACCATCTATAAATATCTCACACAATCAAACGTTTTCAAACACACTAACATCTCAAACACTCAAATTTCAAACACTCAAACCCAAAAAAAATGTCATCTATACCACAATATATTATCACTGTACATTTCAATGGTGAGATGTACAACAGTGAGGTAGCAGGTTTTTTATTCAGAAACAAAGAAAATATTCAATTTTGTCTAAATAGCAATGAGAATTTTTCGTATTTCCAAAAAAGACTCGAGACCAAACTTCGGCGAGGTTCGACGTCACACATTTTCTACCAACATCATGTTTTTACTGGTGAGAACCAAGTAACATTTTACCAGGTAGTTGTTGAGGACGATGAAGATCTGCAAAATACATTTTGTAATCATGAATATTCTAGGTACGACTCGATTGAGTTGTATGTTGTGTTCCAGGATACATATAGGGTTGATCCTACGGAGGAGGAACAAGCTAAGGTGGATGTTGCTGACGAAGAAGAGGAAGCTGACGAGATGCAGTTCAACATCATGACAAACGAAGAATCAGAGGCCAATGAAGAACGCCAACTGCCTCCACATGAGATCTACACACCACCTCCGTACATGACCACCCTCAACATGTGCACAGATGACCCATCATTTGTTATATTCTACAACCCTGAAGTGCAGTCAGATGCAAATTTAAAAGTCAAAGACAAATTTTGTTCAAAAGAAGATTGTGTGCGAGCAATAAAAAAGTTCCACGTGATAAACAACTATGAATTTCATGTGGATCAAACAAATGCAGAGAGATACATAATCATATGTACCCACCCTGAGTGTAACTTCCATCTAACTGCATCGTATAGGTTGAGGAGTGATTCCTGGTTGATAGGTTCTATGACAGAACACACTTATGTTAATTCCACACAATCACAAGATCACCGCAAATTGAGTTATGATCTCATTTGTCAAGAAATCTTACCTCTTGTTAGCTGCAATCCTTCATGCACATCACTACGGCATACAACTATACCCCCTTGTATAGAAAGGTCTGGTTAGCAAAAAACAAGCCTATTAAGCAAATCTAAGGAAACTGGGAGGGTTCATACAAAGAGTTACCTCGCTACATGAATGCACTGCGAACGTATGTTCCTAGAGTAGTTTATGTTATGGAGACGATGCTGGTGTATGCCCAAGACGGTACCTGTGTCAGCGAACATGGAATATTCAATAGACTTTTCTGGAATTTTCGACCTTGCATCACTGGGTTTGCACACTACAAACCTATCATACAGATAGTCGAAACATGGTTGTACGAGAAATACAAGGGCACCCTACTGATGGCCATCGCACAGGATGGCAATAATAACTTGTTCCCAATCACCTATGCTCTTATCGAGGTAGAGACTGGAGCATCTTGGAGTTTCTTCCTAAAGAATCTTCGAACACACGTAGCTCTACAACGTGATCTTGGTCTGATTTTTGACAGACATGCCTCAATTGATAGTGCGTACAACAATCCCGTTAACGGTTGGCACGACCCACCGTCTACACATGTTTATTGCGCAAGACATATCGTTCAAAATTTCATGCGCGAGATCAAAGATAAGTGTCTTCGGAAATTAGTTATGAACGCAGCGTACGCACTAACACAACCACATTTTACATATTATCGCAGCCAGATCAAAATAGAAAACCCCGATGCAGGTGCGTGGGTTGATAATCTGCAAGTGGAAAAGTGGACACGGTCATACGACAATGGAGTGCGTTGGGGCCACATGACAACAAATCTAGTCGAATCAATGAACGACGTCTTGAAAGGCATAAGAGCACTCCCAATAACTGCTTTGGTGAGTACAACATATTTTAGAATGGCCTCGTTATTTGGAGAGAGAGGTGAAAAGTGGAATATAGTGGTACAATCCGGACAAGTGTGGAGTGAAAGCTGCCTGAAATTTATTAAGACCGAAATTGCCAAAGCTAGCACTCATCTTGTTATAAGATTCGACCGACATAACCATAATTTCATTGTCAAAGAGACAATCGACCATAATGAGGGTTTTCCTAGACAAGAGTACAGGGTTAAACTACCATCTCGTTGGTGCGACTGTAGAAAGTTTCAGGCCTTTCGAATTCCCTGCTCTCATGTCATTGTGGCGTGTGCACATGTTCATCCAGATGAACTAGTAATTATTTCTACCATTTACAAGTCTGAGACATTGCTCAACATATACAACAATGCCTTCGAACTAGTAGAAGAACCAGATTATTGGCATGCGTACGAAGGGGAAGTAGTTTGGCATAACAGTCAAATGCGGAGAAATAAAAAGGGACATCCCAAGAGCAAACATATAACAACTGAAATGGACGATGTTGACAAACTGGAAAATAGGTTTCCAGAAGTTCTGGAAGGAACTTCCATACAACCTTTAGAAGTTCGGGAAAACAGGTTTCCAAAAGTTCTGGAAGGAACTTCCATACAGGTTTCCAAAAGTTCTGGAAGGAACGTTCCCAGAAGTTCTGGCAAGGAACGACGACCCAATTTCCAGAAGTTCTGGGATGAACTTAGTCAGAAGTTCTGACAAAAATCATTTATTTTTCTATTTTCTTTTTAATTTTCTTAACTAATTTATTTTCTTTTCAATTATCTTTTAAATCATTTTCTAAAACTCTAAAAAATGTTTAATTTTAGATTTAGGTTTCAAAAACCTTTATTTAATTTTTGACACAAAAACATTTTCTTTTCATTTAAATAATATTTTTAATTAAATACTAATTAATTGGAATTAGGTTTTTCTTTCATTAAAATCAATCACAAAAAAACTCCAAAAATAATTTCTTTTCTAGTAATTAGGATTACTAACCTAAAACCTTTTTCTACTAATTTCCAAAACATTTTTCACTAACATTTTCTTATTATTCTGATTATTTATTTACTATTCCACATTTAAATTCTAGAAAGGATGTATAGGTCGCCAATTTTTTATCATTGTAATAACGTAGGATTTACTTTCCGCACCTTAACATTTCTGCCTTTACTTTCTGCACTCTGTATCTGCCCCAAAGCCATGTAATAGCGTAGGATTTACTTTCCTGCACTTTTACTTTCCGCACTTTAATTTTTGTACATATTTAACTGCTAGTAACTAGGCGTGTATGACAAGATTAAATCAAACGACATAGATCACTCCTAAACACAAGATAAAATATCTGAATACAACACACTCTTCATACTTGCACACTGTGATACGGTGAACTGACTTTGTAGGATTTTTGTATCCAAATGTGCGGATAGCAAGAGTCGCCACCGACTTTTATTTTTATCCAATTAAGGGAAGGTAAAAGTATCAGAAAAAGACCTTCGTTAGATTACGAGTTCGGAGAATGGTTATGAAAAGGGAAGGTATTAGCACCCTTTCCATCCGTAGTTATCTGGCTCTTAGTTGCTCTAGATCACTTTTTTAAAATTGCTTTATGTGTGTTTGACAAAAATGTTTTGAAAAGGCATTTCGCTTTGACTTTGTAATGACTCATGTAGGAGTGTATACAAAGTGTTCGGAAATGTTTGTTTGAAAAGAAATTGAACTTTGAAAAAGAGTGTGTGGTGTGAAAAGCATTTGTTTAGAGCAAGCAACTAAGAGACTTATTTACCCACTCAGAATTGGTCGTTTTGTTGTACTTCTACATTCCTTTAGAATAGCGCTAGCCATACCATTAGTTAGTAGGTAGCTCCATTCGTTGGATGTAAGCGGGACATTCGAAGGGACATCGGATGGTCATTGAAGGCAACTTGTAGGAAGTATCCTAGCATATTCGAAGGGACTATCATCATTTTTCGTAGGCGACAATCGAGGGTCAAGATCATGTATTCGGAGGCGACGTCGTGGGTCTATGATCTTTGTATCGAAGGGACTATGATGATTTGTTTGGAAAGCAACGGTGCTAGGATACCTCTACGTTCGAGGGACATGACCATTTTGAATCGAAAGGCATCGAGAGAGAATTACCCTAAGAGGTGCGTGTGTGAAAGAAGTGTGTCAAATTCAGATATTTTATCTTGAATATTAGTGTGAGCTATGTCCAATTATTATCTTGCCATACACGCCTAATTACTAGCAATTGATAAGGGTGCGGAAAGTAAAATGCGGAATGTAAAGATGCGGAAAATAAACCTACGCTATTACATGGCTTTAGGCGATACATAATTAAGTGCGGAAAGTAAAAGTCCTAAATTAAACTATTACAACCCATGAGCAATTACATTATTGAAAAGTAAAATAAAACGGAAGAATAAATGAATCGGATCAACTGTGAAAGAATAAGAAAATCGGAAATATGATGAAATTGAAATAAGAAAATGTTAGAAAAATGCAATTTTTAATATGAGAAAATTTATGCATGCTGGAAATAAGGTAAATAAGCTATAATAATTTTTTGGGATTTTTTGGAAAAGATTTAATAATAAAAATGCAATTAATAATGGTTTAAATGCTAAAATAAAAATAAAATAAATATGCATGCAAAAATTATATTTTTTAATTTATTAAATTAAATAAAGGTTTTTATGAAAATAATGTAAAAAGAAAAAAATATTTTGGTAATTTTTTAATGCAGAATAAAAATTATGAAAAGAATTAAAACAATGCAAAAATATTAAAAGAAACATGAAAATATGAAAATATTGGAAAAAATTGAAGTTTGTAAAAAGGAGAAAAGATGATGGTCCCTGGCTGGATCGAACCGGTGCCCTTTGAGAGAATCTCCATCATCCACGCCTTGCGAGCTAGGCGTCCACGTGTTTGAAAGCGAGCAATTGCTTTAAAGCGCTTCACAGGAATTCAAATTCACGCGAAGAACATCATCTTCTTCGTTTGAATTTGGAAGTTTCGTCGACAAACTCGGCGCTAAGGCCCTACAAACATCAAAAAGCCAGACACATAATATAAATGAAATCTAAAAGCATGGTTCGATTCGAAATTTCATTCTAAGCGATGGTGGTGATTGTTTTGTCCAATTTTCCGTTTAAGGAAGTCCTAATTCGAACCGAAACCCTAAACATGGCGATTTCGATTTAGGCCACAAGAATGCAATTCGATTGTCCATATAGCTTGCAAACTTCAAACTAAACACAAATCAAACATCAAAACATGTTAAAATGCATGATAAGCAATTCGATTTTGAAAATATAAGAACAAACCAAACCGGATTGCTTGATTCTTGATGTTTTGAATGAGGTAAAGTGGAAAGCTTGGAGATGTCAAGGAATGTATTTGGATACTCAAAATCGATTGAATCAGTGGAGCTAAAGCCACTTGCTTGCTTGCCACGATTTTTTTGACTTTGGAAATAGGGTTTCTGAGCAATTCTTCTGTCCTCTCTTGATTGATATGCATTGTGTATATATACTGGAAGGATTTGAGATTGAATTTGGAAAGATTTGATCAATAATCAATGATAATCAAATTTGATTTTTCATGAAAATCAAATTTTCAAATTGATCAATTTCAATCCAATCTCGCCTTTTTGCTTCAATTCGATTTGGCTAGCATTTGTGAGTTAATTGGACATCAAGGAAAGAATAAAAATCAATCTTTCAATTAATTTTGATTTTATACTTTATTTTTGAATTTAATTTGTATTTAAATGAATAAATTCCAAATTAAATAGAAAAATAAACCAAAAATTCGTGGCATTGGGCTTGGATATTCCTAATTGCTTGAGGAACAAGTTAGGATGAAGAAAAGATAGGCCCATTTGCAAAAGATTTGATTTTTGAAGTATCTCTCTTTGTGCATTCTTTCAAAATTGCCCAACTTGTGAATGGTGCAACTTGCTCAATTTTCCACATTTTGAGAGTTCTTGGACTTTTGGAAATCTCTAAGAGTCCTCTAACCAATGTCTTTGGTCTCATCTCAATTGGAGTTACCATGCTCAAAATATCTTCAAAACAAAAGTTGACTTTTGTTGACTTTGAAAATGACTGTAATGTTTTGAGCTATACCTCTCAAATGAAGCATTTTTGGACATTCTTGTGAGACATGAAGTTGTAGAGAATTGAATTTCCTTCAAAACAAGAGGTGGTGGAAAAATTTACGAGAAAGTATGAGAAAGTTATGATCGGTCAAAGTTGATTGACTTTTCATCTAGAAACCCTAATTTAGAAAGTTTGACTTTTGGGCAAATCTTGAGTTTTCTTGATGAATCATGATCAACCCTTGATCAAATGATGAATGTAACTTCAAAATGAGGATGTTGACCAAAAATCGAAGTTTTGGTATGTTGACCAGTTGACTTTTTGTCAATACACTCGATTTTCATCCACTTGAGCAATTATGAGGAAACTTGACTTGTGAGGCTTGAAAATTGTCATGGAGAATCTTTGAAGCATATGAGGAGGCATGAAGACCATTGGAGATGTTGGAAATCCATCTTGGCTTGAGAGATACCAAACCCTAGTTTGGGTTGATTGTCTAGGAGAGAGTTTGTCGATCGACTCTTGAGGAATCCTTGAGTATGGATGTATGAAATCTCTTGAGTAGATGGAGGGCAAATTTTGGGGTATGACAACTGCCTGTTCAATCTTCTTGTCTTGGAAGGGTTAGATTGACATGCTTGTCTTTCGTGACACGGAGGTAGAAGATGATTGAACAAATACTGAAAATTTGCACTCATGGTTGGTGGATGATGCGGGAATGGGCTTCAGATGCCATTTGGAGAAGTTGGAGACTTATTTGGGGAGAGTCGTCGCTAGACTCGAGGTTGTTAATAGGAGAGGCGGAGATGGGCTTAAGATGCCATCTAGAAAGGTCGATGTTGGGGAATGAGTCGTACGTTAGACTCTGTAGATGTTCCTGAAACGGAGAGGAGATGGGCTTAAGATGCCATCCGAAGGGAGTCGTACGTTAGACTTCGTGATCACTTTGAATGAAGTTATTGGTGTATTGATTTTTAACCATATATGCAGCATTCTGATAGTGAAGAGATGTTGACAAATAGTCGGAGATGGGCTTAAGATGCCATCCAAGGCCACTGAGTCGTACGCTAGACTCTGTAGTTGCTGTTGATAATCAGAATAAATCTTCGTGTTGATTACTCGGGAAATTGTAGTTGGCGAATGTGGATAGCTTCCTGTTGTGCATCGGTGTTGACCCATTATACATTATCGGAGGATAACGGTGGTGGTCTTCGGATAGTTTTCCGTCGGTTCGGGGCTTAATCACGGACCTGTTTGCGCGGTCTTTCGGATAGTTTTCCGTCGGCTCGGGCTTAATCTGGACACATTTGCGGCCTTTCGGATAGTTTTCCGTCGGCTCGGGGCTTAATCTTGGACTGTTTGCGTCGAAATGGTATTACTGTTTGAGAAAACAAGAGAAACTTTGATAGAATATTCGTTAGTTTTATGCAAAGTATGATGCATGACAGTGTATATGAATGACATATGCATGAATTATGACTTTATGAGAAATGTATGAATGATGAATGTTGTGATATTTCAAAACATATCCATCTTGAAGAAGATGCGGATATTCTGTTTGAAGATTTCTAACTTCCGCTTGGGGATTTGAGTAGGTGAGAACCCTGCTTTTGAAGGAGAAGAAAGATATCTTGGATTCCTCCGATGCACTATCTGACCAAGTCTTGGGCCTAGACATTGTTGAGGAAGGTAGAGATTTGAGAGGCTCGTTGTCGGAGATCTTCATATATAGACCCTGCTGAGGAGAGTCTGGGAGGCGATCTGTTGAGGACCTTGTATGTAGATCCTGCTGAGGAAATTTAAGAGGCAGCTCTGGGATTCAGTGTAGATCTCATTGGAGAGCATTTGATGGTTCTTTGAGAGGCCGGGCTTGAAGAGTCTAGAGTCCGTTGTAATCTCTGGTGGGAATAGAAGGTGTATGTTTCCTCCGATGCACTATCGACCAAGTTTGAGTCTGGATCTGCTGCGGGAGAGGAGGATTGAGAAATATCCATGGGGATGAAGTGTTCTTGCTTGGAGGCGATGTAACGTTGCTCGGTTGAGTGGAATCACGCTTGTGGATTAACATATACTCCATTGGGGAAGGTGCGTTGTGGTGACACCTTCATGCTCGTGGGAACTATTTGGTGACTTTCGTCGTCATCCCAATTCACGGAACTGTAGTAAGTACCTTTGAATGTTCACTTTTCGTATGTTTGCGGGAGATTTTCTTTGTCAAATGCGTATAGTCATTCAAAGCAAGCGTTGGACTTATTGCAAATAACTATGAAATTGTAAAGGGAAAGAAGTATTTATTTGTGGTGGCGTATGGCCAAGTAGTTTGTACATAAGAAAGGTAAAAGCTATGCGAAACAATCTCGTTAAGTTCCAACTATGCTAGTACTCATATATTTCGACTATCTCATCTCCTTGTCGGTAGAAAGTGAATAGTGATCTTAGCCATTTGAACCTTGAATCGATAATAGTGCAGGCGGTGATCTGGAAGAGACATCGTGCGCTTAAATCTAACTTTTGCCTAGACCGCCCTTCGGGTTTCGATCTGGGATACCCTTTTTGCCCAACCGCCTTTTCGGTTTTCGACTTGCGGGTGTACATGTTTTGTATATATCCTTAACTTTTGCGAACCATTTTGGTTCGCGGGATCTCCTCATTTTGCCTAGGCGTCGACCTAGCGGGTCTCTTTTATCGTAGTATTTTTGACTATGTCTGCGTTCACGGGGTGTGGAAGTCTTCACCATCCATGGTGCTAAGTATCATAGCTCATGGAAAATCATCTTGACTACAAATGGT
The DNA here is from genome assembly GCA_021764765.1 of Vicia sativa. Taxonomy (NCBI): domain Eukaryota; kingdom Viridiplantae; phylum Streptophyta; class Magnoliopsida; order Fabales; family Fabaceae; genus Vicia; species Vicia sativa. The sequence continues at coordinate 265,823,354 of CM038795.1, forward strand.
CCCTCATGGGTGGGAGTCCATTTGCCCACAGGATCACCTTGTGGAAGAATAATGCGCTTGACTACTAGGTCACCAACTTGGTAGACTCGGTGCTTGACCTTCTGTTAAATGCTACGATCATTCGTTTACGATAAATCATCCATGGCGGATGGGCGAGTCGTTCTCATCGATCAAGTTAATCGGTCAAGCCGTATGAACAATCGTCTTCACCTAACTCGCCTCTGGAGGACTGCGGTCGAGGTATCCGAACCTCGATGGGTAAGGCGGCTTCCATCTATCTGAGAGAAGGGGTTGCCCACATCGATGTTGTGAAGTCGATAACCATGAAGAGCAAATGGTAACATCTCATGCCAATCTTTGTAAGTGCTTGTCATCTTCGTATAATCTTCTTAATGTTCTTATTGGCGGCTTCCTGCGCCATTCATCTTAGGCCGATATGGAGAAGAGTTGTGATGCTTGATCTTGAGCTGCGTGCGAGTTCGGTGATCATCTTGTTGTTGAGATTGGAACCGTTATACGTGATAATCCTTTCGAGTGCCATGCGGATAAGATTATGCTTGATGAATCGAGCCACTACATTCTTGGTAACGGATGCATACGAGGCTTCTACCCACTTGGTAAAGTAATCGATTGCCACAAGGATGAAGCGATGTCCATTGGAAGTGTGGGCTTAATCTCTCCAATCATGTCAATGCCCCACATTGCAAAGGCCACGGAGAAGTTAAAACATTGAGTCTTGGAGTACGTGCACTTTGTCGCATAAATCGGCACTTGTGACAAGATCGAGCATAGCGGTGACAATCGACTTCCATGGTGGACCAATAGTAACTGTTCTCAAAATCTTCTTAGCCATCGTGTGTCCTTGGAGTGGGTACCAAATTAGCCGTGTAACTCTTCCATGATACGCATTCTTTTTACGGTCTACAGTAGATAAGCACATGTCGTGGTTGCGCTTGTATAAGATGTCGTTCTTTGAGGAAGAATTTAGATGCAAATCTTCTTATGAACTTCTTATCATTAACAGATGCCCTGCGGATATTCACGAGTCTCAAGATACCTCTTCACGTCATAGTACCAAGGTTTCTCTTAGCGTCAAGCTCACAACAATCTGTTGGTTCATCGAACCTCTCAATGATGATCAGGGAGCCTCGTTGTCCCATCTAACCTTGAACATAGGCGACATAGTAGCTAATCGTGCCTGATTCTCCTCTCGTGGAATATGATTGAAAGTAATCTCTTCAAAGTAAGGAATCAAACTCGGGACATGCTCTCGACGGAATGAGATTCGGATGCTTCGTATCCACTCGCCCTAATCGGTGATCACTAAAGTGAGTCTCCATACACTCGTAAGAACTTGATTCTTAAGTCAATAGCGACTTTAAGACCCATGATGCACGCTTCGTACTCGGCCATGTTGTTAGTGCAAGCTGAAACATAATCTGGCGGTGAAAGGAGTATGTCGCTGCGGGGGCGTAATGATGGCGCCAATGCCATTGCCAAGTGAGTTTGAGGCTCCATCAAAGACCATAGTCCATCGGGATCCTTGTTCGGGTCCTTAAAGGCACAGTTCTTATAATCTGTAACTAGTAAAACATCTTAAATGCGGAAATTGACGCATAGGCGATAGTCATCTGACGATGAGCCAAATGATCGGCTACCACACTTCCTTTGATCGCTTTAGAAGTGTATTGGATGTCGTATTCGGTCAAGATCATTTGCCATCTTGCTATTCTTAGGAGAAATGGTTTCTCAAAGATGTATTTTATCGGATCCATCTTGAAATCAACAAGGTAGTGTGGTCAACATATCTTGCCTTAGTCGTGAGAGCCAAAGCGTTGCAAGTTTTCTCGGTGTGAGTATCTTGTTTCACGATCGGTAAACTTTTGCTAAGGTAGTATATTGCATGCTCTTTTCGACCGGACTCGTCATGTTGCCAACACACCCATTGAGTTCTCTAACCTTTAAGTACATGATAAGAGGTCTTCCTTGGTGGCATCGGGATAGGAGGATTACATAGGTACTCCTTGATTTTGTCAAAGCGATCGGCAATCGTCGTTCCATTCCACTACTTGATCTTTCTTTAGTAACTTGAAGATTGGCTCACAAGTAGCGATTAAGTGTGCAATGAATCGGCAATGTAGTTCAATCGGCCCGAAACCTCGACCTCCTTCTCGGTGCGGGGTGGCATCTCTTGAATGGCTTTAACCTTGGCGGGTCAACCTCAATACCTCTTCCCGACAACAAACCCTAAGAGTTTTCGGATCGACTCCAAGGTGCACTTGTTGGGATTAAGTCTCGATGCATTCTTGATCATCAAATAGTTTACGCAAATGATCGAGGTGTTCTTCTTGATCTATGATCGAGCTATCATGTCGTCGGCGTAGACCTCTATCTCGTGATGAATCATGTCATGAAATAATGTTACCATAGCGCGATAAGTGGCGCCGCGTTTCGATCCGAGCGGCATAACCTTGTAGCGAAAGTGTTGTGTAACAAAGTAGTCTTCTCCATGTCTTGAGAGCCATTTTGATCGATTATAGGAGAAACCATCCATGAAGGAAAACCTTATGTTGGCGGTGTTGTCGACGAACATCAATATGAGGAAGTGGGAAATTGTCTTTCGGACTTGCTTTGTTTAGATCTCGTAATCCACACACATTCGTACCTTACCATCCTTCTTAGGCACGGGTACCACATTTGCAACCAGGGATAGGAAATGTGACTAGAAACCAGCGTTGAGCGCTTCATAACCGGCTTTGATTTTCTCGACATCTCGGGACGCATCTGACGACCTACATTTCCTTTGGAGAAAACCTTCTTTTGTCGGCAATCGGTGTACCACGATATCAATGTCTAAACCGGCATGTCTTCGTATGACCAAGCAAAACCTCAACATAATCTCGTAGCATCTGAACCAATCTTTCTTTAACATTCTCAAGACCCGTTCCTATCTTGATCTCTTTTACATCTTCGTCGGTGCCCAAATTCACAACCTCGACCTTTCTTGTGTTGTATAACTTGCTCTTCTTTGTAGCGATCGGCAAGTTCTCACGGCACTTCACAATCTTCCTCACTTTCGTCTTGACTTGGTAGATCGGATTATCGAAGTCATATTTAGCACTAGCATAGCATTTTGAGATTCGGAGTGATTACTGCGATGTATCACGTGGGTGTGTGTAAGAAACACATAGCCTTTTGAAGGGGTGATAAAGTAAAGAAAGAAAACAAACAATTGAATGCAAAAGTCCAACGAATTTATTGAATGAAAATCATAAGCGACAGATAAAACCCTCATAAGCGAGCCATGGCCCGGGCAAGGCACCGGGCTTTCAAAGTTCATTGTTGAAACATAAAGAAATACGAAAAGTAAAACAAAACAAAGCAATTACTCGACTAAAGGAGATTGGTATAGCGTCTTGATCTTCAATTCTTGAGCCCATGATCAGGTTGGGAAGATCCACTTGCGATGTCGAAGCCGTTGTCGTCGTCTTCTATAGCATGGATTCCACTGGCGATGCGGAAGGAAGTTGGCGACACGTTCGCGGTATCATCTTCGACCTTTGATGGTGAAGCCTAAACCGGTCTTGTCAAATTTGAAAGGAAGATCGGGGCTGTCCCCAAATAGTACTACCTTCAACGGCTTGAGCATCTTTCGTGAGGCCATCCTAGGTGGAGCTTGCGTAACCGGGAGTGGGAGAGTCAGCAGGCATGACTCGGGTATTGTTTCAAAAGCTTGACGGAGTCTCGAAGAATTCACCCTCCATCTCAAGGTAGCGGAATGGTGTAGATGGTGACCATATACTCTTCTTCACCACACCTTGTAACAACTTTCCCTTTCACGGGTACTTGGTTTCGATGCAAAGTAGAGTAGTATGATTGCCCATGTATCAAGGCGTCAAGTAGGCAAGAATAAGCGGACGAATGTCCATGACAAAGTAGAGTCAAAAGTCGGGAACCGACTTGAGCAGTGATGAGCTCTCCAATCTTGTCGCTTAGAACCATCAAAAGCTCTCACAATAATGTCTTGGGTCTCAAAACCAACCCTTCGACATCAAGCCGATCAAAAGCGGTCTTGGAAGGATATTGAGGCGAGCCGGTATCCACCAAAACATGAGACAAGGTAGTGCCCTTGCATTCAATAGAGATGTGCAAGGCTTTGTTATGTTTCTTTCGGAAGAGTCAAATCGACATCGAGAGAAGCCTAGGCCGTTGTTGGCGGCCAGGCTAGCAATACAAACTTGAGCGGTCGGTGGTAGTGTCTTGCGGCACATGAGCATTCTTGAAACTTCACCAAGGCGTTAGCATGAGCCTCGGAGCATAAGAAGCGAGCAAGCATGGAGATCTTGGGCGGAGTTTGTCCCAATTGTTCCACAACATTGTAATCACTTTTCTTGATAATTTTGAATTTCCTCCATTTCTTGTTTGGAGGTGTCTTGATAACTTCCTTTGGCACTACGGTTGGCGGGATGAGTTCTTGGTTCTTTCCTATAGTGGGGATATTGATTGAGTATGGAATCGTTGGAGTTGCAGTGTCTTTTGGAGGAGAGATCTGGAGAGAATACCCTTGGTTCGGTCACCTTCTTGGATCCGGTGATGTTGTCGATGTCGGGAATGGTAGCTTGATAAGATCTTCAATAGTCGGAGGGTCTTGCTTGACACCATGATAGTAAACATCACTCCATAATTCCAAGGATAGCCTTGTCGGAGGAATATGGGCGGCCTTGGAGAAGTGATAATGAGAGGTGCCACTCTAGGCGCGGAATCGTGAGAGGAAATCCTTATAGTGTTAACATCGGCATAGTCTTACGGAAATCGTCACCCCGGTCCTTAACATCTTCAATAGGAATCTTGTAACTATCGGGACGGTGTACTTCACCATGTAATCATATTTTCCACTTGGCTGCCCAGGTATCCCACAGATGGCACAGTTTCGTTCGTATTGTCGATCTTCAACTTAGACATTTCTTCACACAACTTACGCACGGTGGTTTGAAATAGTATCTCACGGTTATCCATCATGCCTTGAACCGTCTTCTCGACCAAGCACAACCATCAGTGCGGATGGGCAGCGACAATCCTCTGGACATCACGGATTGACACCTTGTAACAAATTCTTCTTATGACCATCGGAGGAATGGTCAAGTCATCTATGTTGAAAACATAAGTATTGTCCTGACATTGGAACTCTTGTCATGGTTAGGCATAGGCGCGTTGATCACATTGGTCTCAGCGGGAGGGTCAATTCAATCTGCAGCTTGATCATATCTTGAATCTTGTTCTTGAGCCCAACAATTGTCGATTGTCGTGCCACTGGGCTGTTGGAATGGTAAGCACACTTAGCATTAGGATTGTACTTTGGAGAGGAAGTGTTGGCGTTACGAGGAGGATCCTCGAGGCAATCGACTCTGCTTTCAACATGTGTTGCAAGGCTTGCGACAAAGGCATGTTGATCTTAAATGATCTTCGTGGCGCGTTAAGTTCGCGTTGTCTCGTGAGGTTGTCTTGATGTAGGATTGGAGATTACAAGCCCCCTGATTGAGCACGGTCGGTCTTGGCTCGGCTTTTCGACCATACGCATTAGCTTCTTTCTTAGCACCAAAGATCTCTTTGCGTTTGAAGATGACTCTACATGAATCTTCCACTCTTGATACCGGGATCGCTCGCTTTGTCAATATCAACTCGGTGAATCCGGATGAGGAATTTCAATCGGATGATTGAAGAATGGGCTGTCGGTGTTCCCATAAACATATCAACCAACTCCTATTGGACAAGGGTGGTTGAACTACCTGCTAGATCTCTCCACTTACGAGCATACTCCTTGAACTTCTCATGCGACCCATAGACATGCTTTGCGGTTGCATGCAGTGGGTGTCAATTGACATTGTACTCATATGTATGCGTGAAAGCGTCGGCTAAGTCACTCCAATCGGATACGGTCATTCTCTGGCGATAGTACCATTCCAGCGAGTTCGGACAAACTCTCTTGAAAATAGTGCATCCTGACTTTACATCATCGGTGTGGGGTTGATCTTACGGACATAGGACTTCAAATGTAGCTTAGGGCAAGACATGCCATCATACTTAGCAAAAGTAGGAACTTTGAACTTGGGAGGAATCACAACACGAAACAAGACTCGGATCATCAAAGTTCAGCCGGACATCTTGAGTTTTCCACATTCAGACGGTCTTCAAGTTGTTTGTACTTGTCATCTTCCTCAGTGTTGGCTATAATCGGATGATCCTCTCCTCCTTTCTTTGGCTCATGCTCACCTTCATCACCCTTGGTACTCCCTCGGTATGGACACTTCCTTGAGAGCTCAATCTGGTGACCACTTTAGGACCCCTTTGAAGCGTCTACCCATGTTGAGAGACCAACAACCTTCTTCTTCTTGTTGATGAGCTTCTTGGATCTTCTTGGCCTTGGACCAAGTTGGTGAACATCTTTGGCCCAGGCATTACGAGCACAGAGATCTTTGTGGTTTGTTCAAGAGCCATTTACGCTAAAATAAATAGCGAGCAAATGAAAACCAATCTCGATGTACGTGATGCAATGTTATGCTATGATATGCAATGTTTATGCGAATGCAATGCAATGTTTTCAAGGACCTAAAGATTTAAATTTGTTAAACAAGCAATGAACAAACATTTATTAGTACTTCTCATTATTATTCTTTTCTTTTTAAGTACAAGAGATAGTTCAAAACAATAAAAGAAAACATCCTAAAGCTCTAAGTCTCCATGGCGCTTCCTCTTGGTGCCGATGTAGCGTTGATGTTTCGCTCCTCGTGAAGTAGCTTGGTCGATTCTAGAACCTTCTTCTCACTTGCATAGCTTGAGCTTCAAGGTATCCTTTCTTCTTTAATGAATCCGGGATCTCTTAGTCTTCAAAATCGGTAGGCATGTCGGGATGGAGAACGACATAAGTCGTCACCTATAGCAGGTTCCATAATTCTTGGTAAAGCAGTGAATGGCATCATGAGGTTTTGAGCTCGAGCTCGCACCCATTTGAGGTAAGGTTCCCAAGGAATGGAGTTGGTGCCCCAAAGTCTTGGTATCGGTCTTCTTTACCATGCCCAGCGTGTATAAACCTTAAATCGGTAATGCGGAGATCGTGATTGTAGTCGAACACAACATCTTGGAGAAGCATATCATGTGGACCATCTCTTGAGCAAAACCAAGCGGCGTAGAGCTAGAGAAGGGTTGTAAGTAATACCTCCCTTATACCAGGAGTGGTACATTAGGGAACTCTCCTGGCCTCAATGAATGTGAAATCCTTTTGAGAGAAAAGATTCCAACGGATGTGGGAATGAGAGAGTGACATCAATCTTTGAGACCATCTCAACCTTTGTTCATTCTTCAAAGCGATGGAGGAAGGTGCGAAATAAACCACCTTGAAAGTAGCAGGACCAACACATGAGAGTTCCTTGTCGGCTTAGTAGTGCAGTGTGGAGAGAATGTAGGATGTCTCCAAGTAAGGTAGGCCTTTGGATTGCGGGTAAGAAATAACTTGATGGCGTTGACATCTATGAATTGATCGAGTTAGGAATAGAACCAAACCATAAATTAGCAAGGCCACAATGTTCTCAAATGCATGGAAACTCATAACTTTGAGGAATTCTCGGGCTTTCTTGATTAAGAACTTGGAAAGTAAACCCTTAACTCCACTTCTAGTTTCCCAATTGGCTTCAATATACGGCGCTTAAGATGTAAGCGGATGCAATGTCTTGAACTTAGGGACCTTTTCTAAACCGGTGAATGGCATTTGATCAAGAATAGGTACCCCAGTAGCTTAGAGAACTCTTCTAAGGTAGGAACCAATTGATAATCGGAAATGTAAAGCAATGGTGTTTCGGATCAAAAGCTGGAATAGGACATGCATCATATCTTCTTCAGCAGGAGATAACCAAATCAAGTAGATAACCATGTCTTTTGATGGGCCGAGCATGGTGGAATTTACGAAACCAATTCTTTGGTGAGAAGGGATACCCGTGAAGTTGATTCGGATAGTCTTTCTAGAAGCCATAATCCTACAAAAGCAGCAAAGATAAATCCTAGGTCCTTGAAATAGTTAGAAATGATATGCAATGCGGATGATGTCATGATGTCATGTTTAGCACACACAAACAATTCACACAATGAGCCTATGTTTAAGGCTTGCATGAGGTATAGGTGATTACCCACCAAAAGTTTGAGTTGGTTCATCTGTCCTATAATAATGCAAGGGTTCTAGGAATCTCATATCACAGATCTTTCTAGGCGCTTATTTCAATCTGACGGCCAAGTGGTCGATCGAAAATGTCCCAAAGTCGGATCTCGAGCGTAGCATCGGTATCAACCAACCTCGGTCTACACAAAGCCGGCCATCTCACTACTTTCTAATGGCCAAGATGGGTCAATTAAGGTTCTAAAAGTTTAGTTAGCGCTTGATGACACCACGAAGCCAAATACTTTCTTCAACTTGGGAATGAAGAGTATCGGGGCAACAAAGTGTCACGCTAACGTAGCCATCATGTTGACCGCGTAGTTATCGTCTAGCAGTCGCGATGATCTAATGCTACTTACCTAAAGGAAACCGGATCGGGTGTAGGATCCCCACAAATATAATACCAACAACCCTTAAAGATAAAGCAAGCAAGTCAACGAAAGCAATAAAGTTATCTAGAAATCCCTAAGGCAATTCTCTCTTTAGGGTGTACTCCCAGTAGTCGCCGATTACGTGATACGGTGAAGCCGACTTTGTAGGATTTTGTATCCAAATGTGCGGATAGCAAGAGTCGCCACCGACTTTTATTTTATCCAATTAAGGGAAGGTAAAAGTATGAGAAAAAGACCTTCGTTAGATTACGAGTTCGGAGAATGGTTATGAAAGGGAAGGTATTAGCACCCTTTCCATCCGTAGTTATCTCGGGCTCTTAGTTGCTCTAGATCACTTTTTAAAATTGCTTTATGTGTGTTTGACAAAAATGTTTTGAAAAGGCATTTCGCTTTGACTTTGTAATGACTCATGTAGGAGTGTATACAAAGTGTTCGGAAATGTTTGTTTGAAAAGAAATTGAACTTTGAAAAAGAGTGTGTGGTGTGAAAAGCATTTGTTTAGAGCAAGCAACTAAGAGACTTATTTACCCACTCAGAATTGGTCGTTTTGTTGTACTTCTACATTCCTTTAGAATAGCGCTAGCCATACCATTAGTTAGTAGGTAGCTCCATTCGTTGGATGTAAGCGGGACATTCGAAGGGACATCGGATGGTCATTGAAGGCAACTTGTAGGAAGTATCCTAGCATATTGAAGGACTATCATCATTTTCGTGGCGACAATCGAGGTCAAGATCATGTATTCGGAGGCGTCGTGGGTCTATGATCTTTGTATCGAAGGGACTATGATGATTTGTTTGGAAAGCAGCGGTGCTAGGATACCTCTACGTTCGAGGGACATGACCATTTTGAATCGAAAGGCATCGAGAGAGAATTACCCTAAGAGGTGCGTGTGTGAAAGAAGTGTGTCAAATTCAGATATTTTATCTTGAATATTAGTGTGAGCTATGTCCAATTATTATCTTGCCATACGCCTAATTACTAGCAATTGATAAAGTGCGGAAAGTAAAATGAGGAATGTAAAGATGCGGAAAATAAACCTACGCTATTACATGGCTTTGGGGCAGATACATAATTAGGAGTGCGGAAAGTAAAAGTCCTAAATTAAACTATTACAACCCATGAGCAATTACATTATTGAAAAGTAAAATAAAAGCGGAAGAATAAATGCAGATCGGATCAACTGTGAAAGAATAAGAAAATCGGAAATATGATGAAATTGAAATAAGAAAATGTTAGAAAAATGCAATTTTAATATGAGAAAATTTATGAATCTTGGAAATAAGGTAAATAAGCTATAATAATTTTTGGGATTTTTGGAAAAGATTTAATAATAAAATGCAATTAATAATGGTTTAAATGCTAAAATAAAAATAAAATAAATATGCATGCAAAATTATATTTTTAATTTATTAAAATAAATAAAGGTTTTATGAAAATAATGTAAAAAGAAAAAATATTTTGGTAATTTTTTAATGCAGAATAAAAATTATGAAAAGAATTAAAACAATGCAAAAATATTAAAAGAAACATGAAAATATGAAAATATTGGAAAAAATTGAAGTTTGTAAAAAGGAGAAAAGATGATGGTCCCTGGCTGGATCGAACGGTGCCCTTTGAGAGAATCTCCATCATCGCCTTAACCAATGAGCTAGGCGTCCACGTGTTTGGAGCAATTGCTTTTAAGCGCTTCAGGAATTCAAATTCAGCGAAGAACATCATCTTCTTCGTTTGAATTTGGAAGTTTCGTCGACAAACTCGACGCTAAGGCCCTACAAACATCAAAAGCCAGCACCAATATAAATGAAATCTAAAAGCATGGTTCGATTGAAATTTCATTCTAAGCGATGGTGGTGATTGTTTTGTCAATTTTTCCGTTTAAAAGTCTAATTCGAACGAAACCCTAAACATGGCGATTTCGATTTAGGCCACAAGAATGCAATTCGATTGTCCATATAGCTTGCAAACTTCAAACTAAACACAAATCAAACATCAAAACATGTTAAAAATGCATGATAAACAGAATTCGATTTTGAAAAATATAAGAACAAACCAAAACCGGATTGCTTGATTCTTGATGTTTTTGAATGAGGTAAAGTGCAGAAAGCTTAGGAGATGTCAAGGAATGTATTTGGATACTCAAAATCGATTGAATCAAGCTGGAGCTAGGGCTGCCACTTGCTTGCTTGCCACGATTTTTTTGACTTTGGAAATAGGGTTTCTGAGCAATTCTTCTGTCCTCTCTTGATTGATATGCATTGTGTATATATACTGGAAGGATTTGAGATTGAATTTGGAAAGATTTGATCAATAATCAATGATAATCAAATTTGATTTTTCATGAAAATCAAATTTTCAAATTGATCAATTTCAATCCAATCTTGCCTTTTTTGCTTCAATTCTGATTTGGCTAGCATTTGTGAGTTAATTGGACATCAAGGAAAGAATAAACATCAATCTTTCAATTAATTTTGATTTTATACTTTATTTTTGAATTTAATTTGTATTTAAATGAATAAATTCCAAATTAAATAGAAAAATAAACCAAAAATTCGTGGCATTGGGCTTGGATATTCCTAATTGCTTGAGGAACAAGTTAGGATGAAGAAAAGATAGGCCCATTTGCAAAGATTTGATTTTTGAGTATCTCTCTTTGTGCATTCTTTCAAAATTGCCCAACTTGTGAATGGTGCAACTTGCTCAATTTTCCACATTTTGAGAGTTCTTGGACTTTTGGAAAGCTCTAAGAGTCCTCTAACCAATGTCTTTGGTCTCATCTCAATTGGAGTTACCATGCTCAAAATATCTTCAAAACAAAAGTTGACTTTTGTTGACTTTGAAAATGACAGTAATGTTTTGAGCTATACCTCTCAAATGAAGCATTTTTGGACATTCTTGTGAGACATGAAGTTGTAGAGAATTGAATTTCCTTCAAAACAAGAGGTGGTGGAAAAATTTACGAGAAAGTATGAGAAAGTTATGATCGGTCAAAGTTGAGTTGACTTTTCATCTAGAAACCCTAATTTAGAAAGTTTGACTTTTGGGCAAATCTTGAGTTTTCTTGATGAATCATGATCAACCCTTGATCAAATGATGAATGTAACTTCAAAATGAGGATGTTGACCAAAAATCAGAAGTTTGGTGTATGTTGACCACAGTTGACTTTTGTCAATACACTCGATTTTCATCCACTTGAGATTATGAGGAAACTTGACTTGTGAGGCTTGAAAATTGTCATGGAGAATCTTTGAAGCATATGAGGAGGCATGAAGACCATTGGAGATGTTGGAAATCCATCTTGGCTTGAGAGATACCAAACCCTAGTTTGGGTTGATTGTCTAGGAGAGAGTTTGTCTGATCAACTCTTGAGGAATCCTTGAGTATGGATGTATGAAATCTCTTGAGTAGATGGAGGGCAAATTTTGGGGTATGACACACACCCCTTAGGGTATCCTCTCTTGTTGCCTTTCGAATACATGGTCATGTCCCTCGAACGTAGGGATGTCTTAGCTAAGACTCTTACAAACATATCATCATAGTCCCTTCGATACAAATATTATAGTCCCTCGATGACCCTCGATGTTGCCTACGAATACATGATCTTGTCCCTCGATTGTTGCCTATGAAAAGTGATGATCGTCCCTTCGAATATGCTAAGATATCCTTACATGTTGCCTTCTATGACCATACGATGACCCTTCGAATGTCCCTTTACATCCAATGGATATAGTTACCTACCAACTAATGGTATGGATAGCGCTACCCTAAAGGAAAGCAAAATAACATGGAAACGACCATTCTGAGTAGGTAATAGACTCTTAATTTCTTGCTCTATCAAAATACTCTTTACACCTCACACTATTTTCAAAAACGTTTCAAACATTTTGTATACATTCCAGCGTGAATCATTACAAAGTTTTCCAAAACAAAACATTTCCAAACACTTCGTATACATTCCAGCGAGAATCATTACGAAGTCAAAATGAAATGCCTTTTCAAAACTTATTTTCAAACACACACACACACACACAAAAAGCAATTTATAAAGTGAGATAAGAAATTAAGAGCCCGTAGATAACTACAGATTGAAAGGGTGCTAATACCTTCCCTTTTCATAACTGCCTCCCGTACTCAGAATCTAACGAAGGTCTTTTCCTGTTCTTTTCGCCTTCCCTTAATTGGATAAAAGAAAAATGGGTGGAGACTCTTGATATCCGCAACATTTGCAATAAAACGCAAAACAAACAAGTCAATTCTCCCACCGTATTACAAATCCACATCTCCACACTTAAGAATTTCTCAAGGGTTGACCAAATGAACCCTCTCCTAAGCAATCAGCCCACAACTAGGGTTTTGCTTCTCTCAAGAAAAAATCAAGTTCTAACACCTCAAGTGGTCATCATACCTCCTCACATATCTCGAGGGATCACCATGTAAAGTTTCAAGCCTCATAGCTCAAGTTTGCTCAATCAAGTGCTCAAATGGTTAAAAATCAGTTGTATTGGACAAAAAGTCAAATGTGGTCAACATACAGTCAAACTTCATAATTTTTGGTCAAGATCAATATTTTAAAGTCATATCATATTATTAAGGGTTGACCATGAATCATCAAGAAAACTCAGGATTTGATCAAAAGTCAAAGTTTCCAAGTTAGGGTTTTTGAACCAAAAGTCAACAGAACTTTGACCAGGCATAACTTTCACATACTTTATCAGACATTTTTCCACCAAAGCTCATTTTGAAGGGAATTCAATTCTCTACAACTTCATGTCTCACAAGCTTTGGCCAAAAATGCTTCATTTGAGAGTTATGGATCAAAACATTAGAGATCCTTCTAAAAGTCAACAAAAGTCATCTTTTTGCAAATAAGTGTGCATGAACATGGAAAATTCAATGAAGATGAAACCAAAAGGCGTGTTTAAAGGACATATTGAGATTTCTAAAAAGTTTAAGAACACTTAAAAATGTTTAAAATTGAGCAAGATACAAGTTGTGCAAGTTTGACATTTTTAAGGAGGTGCATGAAGAGAAATACTTAGCAAATGCAAATATTTTCCAAATGGGCCTAAGTTTTCATGATCCAAACTTAATCTTGACATTACCCATGGTCTGAAAACTTAAGTGCACGCCCATCTTGTATTTATTTTATTTATTTTTGAATTTAATAATTTAAATTCAATTTTAATTAAATAAAATGCAAAGGTAAGAGTTAAGATGAGTTGGGCTTGATTTCTACTTGTCTTGAGGTCCAAGATAACCCATGCTAGCTGGAAATTTTGTGCACCATGCATTAATACAAGATTGAGCCAAATATGGAAGAATTTGATAAAATCTTTCAATCAAATATTTTGCATTCAAGTTGATATATTTTTAATTCAAGTCTTGACCTATCCTCTGGCCCTATATACACATAGCACATTCAAACACCAAAGAAGACGAGTTTGGCAGCCAGAAAAACTAGTGTTCTTGTTCAAATTCTCAAGAGAAAGTTTCACCATCGAAACCCTAGTTCCAACCGTCCTCGAGCAAGTCCAAGCACCCCATCCTGAGGTAACATAGGGTAAGTATGGATCAAAATCCATGACCAAAACATCCTGAATCGCATGCATCATGAAGCTCCAATTTCATGTTTTTTCTTAAATTCGTATTTTTGTTTTTATGATGTTTTGATCTAAACTAACCATGCTAATCTTTTCTTGAGGTTTATTAGAGCAGGTCTGGGCCATCATTACAAGCTTTTCATGGCCAAATCGTGATTTGCCATAGTTAGGGCATAGAACTGCTAAGCTTCATATTTCTATTTACAGGCAGTTTCATGCCAAGATAACACCATCATCGAACTCATAGCATCCTAATTATTCGATATGGACTATTTGTTTTCATTTTTTGATGGATTATTGCAGGTTTTAGAAAACCCTTCATCTGAGAAGAAGGTGGAAACCACCGTCCACGGTGGTCAAGGGTTTCCAGAGGGAGATTATGACTCTCGCGTGGAAAAACCTTGCCTTCTGATTGGTCCATTCAAACCCCCTGGGGCCCACGCGTGTTTTAATATGATCCTCTGATAATATGATCCTCTAATAATATGATCCTCTAATAAACTTGATACTCTGGCCTGTTCATTGTTTTTCAGCAGATGTTCTGACTCAGGTGTTAAAATGAAACGCTACACCGCATTGAGTAGAAGATGAACTTAGAAGTTATGGGAAAAAAATTCTGGAACACAAACTCTGACAGAAGCATACAAGTACAACTTCTGATAGAAGTAACCTCTGATGGAAGTATCTTCTGTTAGAAGCATGCAAGCGCAACTTCTGGGGCTTGATCCCTGCTGACCCTTTTTCTCATTTTTCTAACTTTTGTTATTTCTTTATTTTTTTTCTATTTTCCTTAATTTAACTTAATTTTCTTTTCAAAATTAATTAAGACCTTTTCAAAAATCACAAAAAAATAATTTCTTTTATAGTAATTAGGGTTACTAACCTAAAACATTTTTTACTAATTTCCAAAACATTTTCACTAACATATTTCCTATTATCCTGATTATTTTTATTTGCTATTCTACATTTACAATTCTAGAAAAGATGTATAGGTCGCACAGTTCTTTATTCTGTAATAGTGTAGATTTACATTTCTGCCTTTACTTTCCACACTCCTATTATGTATCTGCCCCAAAGCCATGTAATAGCGTAGGATTTACATTTCCGTAGTTTACAGTTCCACATATATTAACTGCTAGTTAATTAGGGTTTACATGCCAAAGACTAAAATCAACCCTAGATCACTTTTAATCTCAAGATAAATATCTGAATACAACACACTCTTCACACTTGCACACCCCTTAGGGTATCCTCTCTTGTTGCCTTTACGAATAACATGGTCATGTCCCTCGAATGTAGGGATACTATTAGCAAAGACGCTTGCGAATAATATCATCATAGTCCCTTCAGTACAAAGATCATAGTCCCTCGATGACCCTCAATGTTGCCTATGAATACATGATCTCGTTTCTTGATTGTTGCCTACGAAAAGTGATGATCGTCCCTACGAATTGCTAAAGGTATCCTTACATGTTGCCTTCTATGACCATACGATGACCCTTCAATTGTCCCTTCACATCCAAACAAATAAAGTTACCTTCCAACTAATGGTATGGATAGTCTTATTCTAAAGGAGAAGGAAAAATAACATGGAAACAACCATTCTGAGTAGGTAATAAGACTCTGTTGCTTGCTCCAATCAAAACACTTTTTTTCACACCTCACATTTTTCAAAAACTTTTCAAAATACTTTGTATACATTCCAGCGTGAATCATTACAAAGTTAAACATCTTTCAAACCAACATTTCCAAACACTTCGTATACATTCCAACGAGAATCATTACGAAGTCAAAGCGAAATGCCTTTTCAAAAAAAAAACATTTTCAAATTACACAAACACTGAAAGAAAATTTTCAAAGTGAGCTAAGCAACTAAGAGCCCGTAGATAACTACGGATGAAAAAGGTGCAAATACCTTCCCTTTTCATAACTGCCTCCCGTACTCAAAATCTAACGAAGGTCTTTTCCTGTTGTTTTCACCTTCCCTTTATTGGATAAAAGAAAAGTCAGTGGCGACTCTTGCTATCCGCAACATTTGCAATAAAAAGAAAAACAAACAAGTTAGTTCTCACACCGTGTTATAGAACTGGCGACTCTGCTGGGGATACAACCTAAAGAGAGGCTACCTTAGGGTTTAAGATCACTTTATTTCTTTCTTTTTGCTTTGTCTGATTTTTTTTAAGGGTTGCCTGGGTATTATATCTGTGGGGGATCCTACACCTGGATCTAGGTTTCCTTAGGTAAGTGGCAATAAATCATCGCGACTGTTAGGCGTATACCGAAACGGTCAAAATGATGGCTATGGTTAGTGTGACACTTTGGATGTCCCGATGTTCCTCATGTTCAATTGAGGATATATTTGACGTCTGCATGGTGTCATCAAGCACTAACTCAACTGTAGAACCTTAATTGACCCATCTTGGCCATTAGAAGGTAGTGAGATGGCCATTAGAACCTTAATTTACACTCATTAAGATTTAACTTTCAGGATGTTTCGGTCGACCACTTGGTAGTCGTATTGAAATAAAGCCTACGAGAAAGATCGATGATATGAGATTCCTAGAACCCGGTTACTATTATAGGACATGTTGAACCCACTCAAACTCTGGTACGGTAGACACCTATACCTCATGCAAGCCTTAAACCTAGGGCTATTGCGTGAATTGCTTGTGCTTGCTATTTAAACGTGACATCATGACATCATAACATCATATCATGTCTAACCATTTCAAGGATCTGGGGATTTATCTTTGCTCTTTGTTATAGGAGTTATGGCTTCCAGGAAGACTATCCGAATCAACTTTGTGGGTATACCTTCTCAACTCAAGGAGTTGGTATCAGAAATTCCCCATCACTCTCAATTTATCAAAAGACATGGTTATCTACTCGACTTGGTCACCTCCGGTTTTGAAGAAGACATGATGAGCGTCGTATTCCAATTTTTTGATCTGAAGCATCACTACTTTACTTTCCCAGACTATCAGTTGGTACCTACATTGGAAGAACTCTCTAAGCTACTTGGTATACCCATTCTTGACCAAATACCATTCACCTGTTCAGAAAAAGTTCCGATGTACGAAGACATCGCATCAGCGTTACATCTAAAGCGACCAAACATTGAAGACAATTAGGAAACAAGAAGTGGAATTAAGGGCTTGCTTGCCAAATTTTTGATAAAGAAAGCTCGAGGATCCCTAAAGGCTATGAGTTTTCATGCTTTCGAAGACGTTTTGGACTTGCTAATCTATGGTTTGGTGCTATTTCCTAATCCATATCAAATCATAGACGTAAACGCCATCAAGATTTTCCTCACTCACAATCATGTGCCTATTTTGCTTAGAGATATTTTGCACTCTCTCCACACTCGTACTACGAAAAGACAAGGAACTCTCATGTGTTGCATCCCTTTATTATCCAGGTGGTTTATTGCGCACCTTCCTTAGTCAATAATGAAGAACGAACAAAGGTTGAAGTGGTCTCAAAGGTTGATGTCACTCTCCCATTCAGATATCCGTTGGTGTCTCTACTTTCAGTAGGATTTCACCTTCATTGAGCGTTGTGGAGAATTCCCTAATGTGCCACTCCTTGGCACAAGGGGAGGTATCACTTACAATCCTTCTCTAGCACTACGACAGTTTGGTTACGCTCAAAAAGATGGTCCTCATGATATGCTTCTCCAAGACATTGTATCGCTGAAGATTTGTGCACGCTTAGGGCATGGTGAAGAAACATGATACCAAGACTTTGGGGCACAAAAATTCCATTCCTTGGGAACCTTACCTCAAATGGGTGCAAGATCGAGCTCAAAACCTCATGATGTCGTATAGTGCTATTCTGCCAATAATTATGGAACCTATTGCTGTAGGTGACGAACCCTACACCATTCTTCATCCAGACATGACTTACCAATTTCGAAGAATTGAAGAGATCTTGGATTCAACTTAAAGAAGAAAGGGATACATTCGAAGCTCAATGCTATGGTAGCGAGAAAAGAGTATTGGAGTTGACAAAGCTACTTCACAAGGAGCAAGGCATCAATACCTATCTCAACACAAAGAGGAAGCGTCCACGGGAGGCTTAATCTCTAGGAATTTCATTTTACTATCTTGAACTTCCATTTGTACTTAATAAGTCAACTAATAATAAAGTTTGTTCTTGCTTGTTTAACAAATTTAAATTCCTAAAGGTCCTTGAAAACATTACATTGCATAACATTGCATATCATAACATAACATCTCATAACAGGTACACTGAATACCGATTTTCTCATTATCTCGTTGTTTATTTCAGCAGAAATGGCTCTTGAATAGACTGTCAAAGATCTCCAGGTTCAGAACGCTCAATTCCAGGAAATGTTCACCACCTTAGCTCAAGATCAGAAAGATCTAAAGAAGCTCATCACCAGAAAGAAGAAGATTATTGGCCTCATAAACATGGGGAAAAGGTTCAGAGGTTCGGTCAAGGTAGTCAGACAGCTTGAATTCTCAGACAAGAGCGGAGAAACTGAAGGCAACGTCAAAAACAATGAAGGAAGCCATCATGAGTCTGAAAACGAAGATGAAGACTATATGAACGAGTAGTATCCTAACGGCGAAAAGTACAAGCAACTTGAAGACTGCCTGAATGCCGTGGAAAATCTAAAAATGTCAGGGTTGAACTTTGATGATCTAAGTTTGGTTCCCGGAGTGGTAATTCCCCGCAAGTTCAAGGTCCCTACCTTTGCTAAGTATGATGCCATTTCTTGCCCGAAGCTGCATCTGAAGTCCTATATTCAGAAGATCCATCCTCATACTAAAGACAAGAAGCTATGGATACATTTCTTTCAAGAGAGTTTGTTTTGAACACAGTTGGAGTGGTATTATCAGCTAGAGAATATCCACATTCATACTTGGAATGATTTGGTAGATGCTTTCTACAAATAGTATCAGTACAATGCTGAATTGGAACCAACCTATATGCAACTACAGAGCATGTTTATGGGCCGTGATGAGAAGTTCAAAGAGTACGCCCAAAAATGGAGAGATCTAGCAGGAAGAGTTCAACCACCCTTGTATAATAGGGAATTGGTTGATATGTTCATGGGAACGTGACAGGCCCATTCTTCAATCACTTGATTGGAAACTCTTCAGCCAGATTCACCGAGCTGATATTGACAGGCGAACGTATCGAAGTTGGAATCAAGAGAGAAAAGATTCAAGTCGAAACATCTTCAAATGCTGCGAAGAGATCTTTTGGTGGGAAGAAAGAAGCCAACACTGTTTATGGTCAAAATAACCTTGACAAAGCTAATCGTAATCAATCCATAGGGGCAGCACTGATCTCCAATCCCATGCCAATACAACCTCAACAAGACAACACACATATACAGAACGCGCCACGAAGACAGTTTACAAAGATCAACATGCCATTGTCTCAAGCACTACAGAACATGCTAAAAGCAGAGCTGATTACTTTGAGGGATCCTCCTCAACATGTCAACACATCCTCTCCAAAGTACAATCTTAACGCAAGGTGTGCATACCACTCCAACAGCCTAGGGCATGACACCAACAATTGTTGGGCCCTGAAGAACAAGATTCAAGACATTATTGAACCCGAGAAATCGAATCCGACCCTCCTGTCGAAACTCCAAATTTGATCAACGCACCAATGCTTGACCATGGTAAAAGTGCCAGCGCCATTGACAATGACTCCTATGTTTTTGATGTGAATGAGCTGACCATTCCCCTGATGTCTGTTAAAAATATTTGTTGCGAGCCGATTTATTTCCAGGATGCCCTAACAATTGTCATTGGTGTGCATCTGAATCAGATGGATATGCTTGGTTGAAGAGACGCGTTCAACGCATGATGGACAACCGAGAAGTGCTATTCCTAAAGGCTCCGTATGTAGAGAGTCTATGCGAATATGTTTCTAAAAGACTAAAGATCGAAGACGTAAGCGAAGCCACACCGAACGACATTACAGAATACTCATAGTGACCATACCTTGTCCTAAAAGCAGTCTTCTGAATATCCTCAGCTTTCACATGAATTTGATGATACCCAGACCTCAAATCAATCTTACTGAAAACACAAGCACCAACCAATTGATCCATCAAATCATCAATCCTTGGAAGTGGATACTTGTTCTTAATAGTCACCTTGTTCAGTTGTCTATAATCAATGCACAACCTCATAGAACCTTCCTTCTTCTTAACCAATAAAACAAATGCACCCCACGATGATACACTCAGACGAATAAACCTCTTCTCAAGAAAATACTCAAGTTGACTCTTCAACTCTTTCAAATCAAAAGTAGACATTCAATATGGAGCCATCGAAATAGGACTAGTTCTAGGAACTAAATCAATTGAAAACTCCACCTCACGCTCTGGCGGCAAATCACTTACATCTTCAGGAAATACCTCAGGAAAATCACGGACAATAGTCAATTCACCCATAGTTCGTTTCTCACCGAGATCCAACGTTGCCTACAAAGAAAACAACACAACACCATCTTTCAAAGACTCATCCACTTGCTTAGCAGATAAAAAAATCCCTCTCAACACGACAATCAAGAAAGATAACCGTCTTGTCAAAATAGTTGATAAAAACATGATTATACTCTAACCAATTCATGCTAAGAATCACATCAAGTTGATCTAACGGAAGACAAACTAAATCCATCCGAAAATCTCTACCAAAAATACTCAACGTAAAATTCATACATGCAACAGAAATACACATAGAACCCATAGCAGGAGTATCAATAATCATATTTCCATGGATATCAGACAAATCAAGATTCAACCTCTTAACACAATCTGAAGAAATAAAAGAATGCTTTGCACCAGTATCAATGATAGCAATCAAAGGTGTACCATTAATAAAGTATGTACCTCAGATTAGTCTATCCTCAACAACAATCTCAACACCAGACAACGCAAACACTTTCCCTTTAGCTTGCTCCTTATTTGGCTTGTCACACTTGGTACTAATGTGCCCTTGCTCACCACAATTGTAACAAGTCACATTCGAACCAACCCTGCAATCAACAACTTTGTAACCTGGCTTTCCATACTTAAATCACTTTCCAACATCCCTTCCACAATCAAAAGCACGATGCCATTCCACACCATATTTGAAGCACTTAATTGGAGTATAAGCTCCTCCCCCACTTGACTTCTTTCCATAACCAGCTTGTTTCTTCCTCTTGTAATCATACGCCTTTCCACGAAATTGACTTTTTTCCTTTCCTATCATTTAAATTCTTATAGTAAGAAGAACTCTCCCTACTGCCTGCATCATAAATCCTACTCTTGTTCACTAACTCAGCAAAACCAGCAATCTGCTGATAACCAATAACCTTCTTGATATCGGATCTCAAACCATTCACAAACTTCAAACACTTAGATCTTTCAGCATTAGCAGTGTTGTTATTAGGATAATACTTAATCAGCTCTTGAAATCTTCCAGCATACTCAACTACGGTTCCATTACCCTGCTTCAACTCAAGAAATTTCACCTCTTTCTTGCCACGCACATCTTTTGGAAAATAATTCTCCAAAAAAGCATCACAGAAAAGAGCCCAAGAAACCTGAATACATTCCTCATCAAACCTCTAAACAGTGTTGCTCCACCAATCTTCAACTTCCTTCTCCAGCTTATGTGTACCAAACTGCACCTTCTACGCATCAGTACAATTCATAACTCGGAAGATCTTCTCAATTGCCTTCAGCCATGCTTGCGCTTTGTCAGGTTCATGCTCTCCCTCATAGATAGGAGGATTGTTCCTCTAAAACTTCCCAAGAGATCCAGCCAACATCCTCAAGACCTCAGCAATAGCATCATCATTCCTTCTAGCAACCATCGTCCTAAGACATCAAGCAACAACAGACAACAGTATTGATGGTGTCAAATACACAATCAAATACAACAAGATTTAAATTCATTAATAACCTGGCCAGTCTGACCGACCATTGCTCTGATACCATTAATGTAACACCCCTTTTCTACCCCATAATAAATATAGCATACATCAGAGTAATTTATCATGCATCTCATAATGGGTGTCACATTTTAACATTTTATTACACAAACATCCATAAATTCAAATTGCATACTGGTCATGATCATAACACGTATTCAAATTCACATTTCCATATAACAATACTGAAATTCCTGGCAGCAGATACGTGATGTCACAGAGAATGTTATGACACAGTATCTGACACTCTGTTAACAAATTACACAGTAAATTTAAACAGCAGTAAAGAACACAATAAATTGTTTACCCAGTTCAGTGTATAACTACACCTACATCTGGGGGCTACCAAGCCAGGGAGGAAATTCACTATTAGTAGAATTAATTCAGGAATAAACCAACCACTTTATCTCCTTCACTTAAAACCTACCCAATGCAACTTCAATCTAAGTCCTACTTAGACCTGAGTTCCTACTCACTCCCCCTCAATCACAACAGTGATATCAACCGATTAATTAATTGAATTGTGAAGACACTCTTCAATAAACAAACTTGATTTTGCTTCAAAGCTTTAATCAAGAGACACAACACTCGTGCTTCAAAGCTTTGAGTGACAAACAACCCTTACAACCAAATCCTAGTCCAAGGCACTTATCAATTGATAATTGCTTGGCTCACAAGAGTAACTAGAATACATAATAAACAACCTGCTAAATCTTCAATACAGTTCAAGAGGCGCAGCAGCAGAGTAAGGGTTCTTTCCCTATTATAGAAGCAGTCCTGAAACTTCAGTTTTGGGCTTCCATAATAATAGCTAGGGTTCACTTAATTAATCCTAAAGACTTGGTCTTTTCAACAAACCAATTTAGGTTTAACTAAGATTAACCTAACAGCCACGTGGGCATGTGATTCAAATACATAAAACATAACAAAACAGCTCAACAAACTTCCTGAAAACTCTCAGGAAACTGATTCTACAGAACAGTAAATGTCACACAGAATGTCATAACATCAGTTATGACATCAGTTAATTTTCTGCAGAATTCCAGCACAGTATTTAGCTTCCAGTTTGAGCTGTACTTGAATCATCCTTCTCATGCAGAATTTATCTTCAACTCTGAATGTCATGACATCAGTCAAGACATTATCATATCCTAGTTTTACCAAAAATTAATGCCAACATAAAAACACTTACAAACTCCCCTTTTGGCACATTTTTGGCTAAAACAAACTAAGCTATCAGAGTACCCATGCAGCAGAAAATAAAAATAACCAGATCCTAGAGAAGATAAATTCTACCCACAATTTTCCATACAATTGCCCACAATGCCCATAAATACTTCTCCCCCTTTTTAGCCACAAAGGGGCCAAAGGTACTAGTACAATTTCCCAAAAACAATGATACAAATAATTACCAACAATCCAGTAATTGAGTACAAGGATTCAAAATAGCCAGAATTAAAATCAAGCAGAATCAACAACAAAAACAAACAAACAAGCAACAGGATCACAAATCAAGTGCTTTCTTCTCCTGAAGAAGCACTATGGAAAGAAGCATCTTCAAAACTGCTCTCAGCAGCAGTTTCTTGATCATCATTAGCCTCAGCATCAACATTTGCAGCAGAATCATCACCAGCTAGCCCTTCATCCTCAACCTCTGTGTCTTGCTCCTTTTCAAGTGTAGAGATCAGTTCTTCAAGACTTTGCTTTCTTGCTTCAAGCTCCTTGCAGGTCTCTTTTAGCACAACAATGACATTTGCCTTCTGAGTTCCTTGACTTTTGATGTCTCAGCAGATGTCATGACAATGTCTAGGACATGCTTCCCTTGGAACAGCTTGTAGTGGAAGCCAAGTGCAGGAGCTCTTTTGCATACTGAATCTCTATCATCCAAGATGTCAGAGTATTGATCCATTATAATTCCACACAGGAGGGAGGGAAAGGCTATTGGTCCCTTAACTGCATAACTTTCAGCATGTTTGAGGGTTTGCTCAAAAATGTATGTTCCATAATCAAACTTTGCTTTAGTACCAACAACAAAGATGAATCTTCCTAGACCAATGGAGATGGTGGACTTGTGGTTTGTTGGAACCCAATTTACAGCACCTATCTTGTGAAGGATAGCAAACTTAACACTCAGTTTGGTGGCAGTTAGTTTTCCCTTCATTGGCCAATGTTTCACTTGCTTGGCAGTGATTGTTTGACAGACTTGATTATCAGTTTCCTCTAGCTCAGGTTGAGCATCATCTGATCTTCCCAAGTATTTGTTGATCATACTTGGGGAAAACTTCACTCTTCTCCCTCTCACATACACAGTCTTGAAATCAGATGACCTTCCATCAGCACAACCACTTGACAAGTTCACAATGAACTCCTTCACCAACACATCATAACAGTTTGAAAATTTCACCACAGTCTTCATTAACCCAGCTTCTTTGATCAGATCTATAACCTCCTTGCATTTAAGGGCACTCTTGTTCAGTTCCCTTTCTAGAGCAATCCTTTTCAAACACACATATTTCCACCTGCTAGCATTCTCAGGGTGGTGGAAATAAATGTTATCAATTGCCACTTCAGGGACTTTGGGCAGTTTCCCAAGAGATGGCTTCTTCCTTGGTTGAATGTTTGTGACATTCTCTTCAACATTAAAATCAGAATCTTGATCAGATTCTGAAGGTTCAGGTACCTTCCTCTTCTTGACAATAAGAGTTCTCTTTGGCTTAGAGATACCTCCAAAAGTCTTTACCCTAGTCTTCCCTTTAGAGGGTCCAGCCTTGTTGTCCTTACCAGATTTTTCCTCAGCCTTTTGAACAGTTTCAGCTCCCTTTTCCTTAACAGGACTCTGAGAGGCAGCTTGTCTCCCTTTCCTTTTCATCATCCTCTTAGCAATGCTTGGATTGACATTAGCAATGAGGTCATTATCAGAGAATTCTTCATCCAAGTCAATGACAGGGGGTTCCGACATTTTGAATCTTTCGGAGAGTTATCCAGGTTTTCATCAACTGGTTTCTCTGGAGTTTCTTCTAGAAGACTATCAGAGATATCATCAGCAGAATTCATAGGGGACTCATCAGAAACAAATTTTTCAGGAGTTCCTTCAAGAATTCCATCAGAAATATCATCATCACTAACCACAGAGGGCTTATTAGTGGTATCAGCAACACATTGTTCAGGAGTTTCATCAGAGATATCAACAACACATTTTACAGGGGAATCAACAGAGGGTTTAGTAACAGGATTCACAGGGGTTTTCTTGACTTGATCATCAGATGTCTTGACATTCTCTGTGACATCTGGATCAGTTGCTAAACTAGGGCTAGCAGATTCTTGATTTAAAGGGACAGAAACCCCAGGCACATAGTGGTTTTCATTCAAGATCCTAGTTACTAGTCTAGCTATGGCTTGATGGACATACCTAGAACCCTCCCTATTGTCTGTCTCAGAAGGTACAGAAGAAGATTGTTCAGCATTCTTACCAGAAGGAGATGCATGTGATCTTATTGCATGTCTGGTACGAAGTTTCTTTATCCTCCCAGGATCAGTGGCCATGGCACGAAGTGGGGTAACCCTCAGAGCTTCAGTCTGCATTGGTTCTACGTTTGCCCTAACTTCAGGATCAGTGGGAGATGGAGAGCCAGCTTCCTTGGATGATGAGGAAGACGAAGACATATTTTGCTGAGACATTTTGAGGGAATGAGAAAATGATAGACAGAGAGTTTGAGAGTATCTGTTAAAGGAATGGGATGTGATACTTTCAAATGAAGAAAGTGAAATATATATATATATATATATATATATATATATGTCTCTTCCTATTCTTGGACTTTTTAAAAGTAAGAGGGAAATAATTAAATAACCCACTTAGAATTAAATGAAATAAAAAGTCTCTTCCATTCCTTGTTGTAAGCAATGTTAATTGCTACAACTCTTCATATTGGCAAATACCCAACTTGCCCCTTAAATTCTCAAACTGACTAGCATCAAGAGCTTTAGTAGAAATGTCAGCCAGTTGAAGTTCAGTGGCTACATGCTCCAATTTAATCACCTTCTCTTCCACAAGCTCTCTGATGAAGTGATGTCTAATGTCAATGTGCTTAGTCCTGCTGTGCTGAATAGGATTTTTTGAAATATTAATAGCACTCAGGTTGTCACAGTACAATGTCATGACATCCTGTGTGACATTGTACTCAGTCAGCATCTGCTTCATCCAAACCATTTGAGAACAACTGCTCCCAGCTGCTATGTATTCAGCTTCAGCAGTAGATAAAGACACACAGTTTTGCTTCTTGTTGAACCAAGAAACAAGATTGTTCCCCAAAAAGAAGCATCCTCCAAAAGTAATTTTTCTATCATCAACACTACCAGCCCAATCAGCATCACAATAGCCAGACAAGATTGGTTCACATCCATGGGAATACAGCATACCATAATTACAAGTTCCACTCACATACTTCAGAATTCTTTTCACCTGATTTATGTGACTTATTTTAGGTTCAGCCTGGTATCTTGCATATACTCCAACAGCAAATGCAATGTCAGGTCTGCTGGCTGTTAAGTACAGCAAGCTTCCTATCATGCTTCTGTACAGACTTTGGTCAACATTTGTCCCACTTGTGTCTTTGGACAACTTTAGATGAGTAGGAGCAGGAGTCCTTTTATGGCTGGCATTTTCCATTCCAAATTTATTGACAATATTCCTTGCATACTTGCTTTGTGAAAGGAATGTTGAGTCTTCCATCTGTGTGACTTGAAGTCCAAGAAAGTACGTTAATTCTCCCATGAGACTCATTTCAAACTCACCTTGAATTTGGTTGGAAAAATGTCTCACCATTTTATCTGACATTCCTCCAAACACTATGTCATCAACATAGATTTGAGCCACCATTATCTTTCCTCCTTCATTCTTGACAAAGAGGGTTTTGTCCAAGGCTCCTTTCCTATAACCTTTATCAGTAAGGAACTTTGTCAGCCTTTCATACCAAGCCCTAGGAGCTTTCTTCATACCATACAGAGCTTTTCTCAATCTGTAAACATGATCAGGAAAATTAGGATCCACAAATCCTTTAGGCTGTTCTACATATACTTCCTCATGTAAGTAGCCATTTAGAAAGGCACTTTTCACATCCATCTGAAACAGCTTGAATTTCAGTATGCAAGCAACTCCTAGTAACAATCTGATTGATTCCATCCTGGCCACAGGAGCAAAAGTCTCATCAAAATCAATCCCCTCAACTTGAGTGTATCGTTGAGCAACAAGTCTTGCCTTATTTCTGGTGACAATCCCTTCTGCATCAGACTTGTTCTTGTAGATCCACTTTGTTCCAATGATGTTTGTTCCTTCTGGTCTAACAACTAACTCCCACACTTCATGTTGTTTGAAATGGTTCAATTCATCTTGCATTGCTCCAATCTAGTATTCATCAGTTAGAGCCTCTTTGATATTCTTTGCCTCAATCTTAGACACAAAACAAGAGTTTGAGATGATTTCTTTGGATCTTGTAATGACTCCACAGTTAGGATCTCCAATGATGAGTTCCTTTGGATGATCTTTCTGAATTCTGATGGAAGGATCTTTGTTAGCTTCCTCTGGTTCAGACTTTGGTGAAGTAGGGACAGCCACATCATCCTTATCAGACACTGTTAGTGATGTCTCAAAGAATGTCTCAACATCATATGGGACATTGTTTTCCTCATGGTGATCATCAACTATGACATTAATAGACTCCATCATAACTTTGGTCCTGGAGTTGAATACTCTGTATGCTCTGCTGTTTATAGAGTATCCCAGAAAAATGCCTTCATCACTTTTAGAGTCCGTCTTTCTCCTTTGATCAGGATATGCCAGAATATAACATTTGCTCCCAAATACATGGAAATACTTCACAGTAGGTTTTCTTCCCTTCCACATCTCATAAAGGGTGGAGGTTGTTCCCTTTCTCAAGGTGACCCTGTTGTGAACATAAAAGGCTGTATTCATAGCTTCAGCCCAAAAATGCATAGGAAGTTTCTTAGCATGAATCATTGCTCTGGCAGATTCCTGTATAGTCCTATTTTTCCTTTCCACAACTCCATTTTGTTATGGAGTTATAGGAGAGGAGAACTCATGATTGATTCCTTCTGAGGAACAGAATTCATCAAACTTGCTATTCTCAAATTCCTTTCCATGATCACTTCTAATTCTGACAATGCAGCCTTCCTTTTCTCTTTGAAGTCTTTTGCATAATTCTTTAAAGACATCAAACACATCAGATTTTTCTCTGATGAAGTTTATCCAGGTGAATCTGGAAAAATCATCCACAACAACATAGGCATATATTTTTCCACCAAGGCTTTCAACCTGCATAGGCCCCATCAAATCCATGTACAACAGCTCCAGCACCTTGGAGGTGGTCAGATGTCTTGACATTGGATGTGACATTCTGGTTTGCTTTCCAACCTGACATTCACCACAGACTCTCTCTTTATCAATATGCAGTCTTGGAATCCCTCTGACAGCCTCCATGGATATGATCTTTTTCATCCCTCTAAGATGAAAATGACCAAGCTTTTGGTGCCACAGTTTCACCTCCTTTTCATCTTTGGCTGTAGAACACACAGAGGACAGGTTAGTGTTCTCAGACTCCCACAAGTAACAATTATCTTTTGATCTGACTCCTCTCATAACAACTTCTTGTTTTTCATTGGTTACAAGACATTCAAACTTGGTAAAGTTGACCTTGAATCTCAGATCACACAGTTGACTGATACTTATGAGATTTGCAGTCAAACCCTTTACTAGCAATACCTCATTTAGGTTTGGAACTCCAGGGCAGTCCAAGCTTCCAACACCTTTGATTTCTCCTTTAGCTCCATCTCCAAAGGTGACATAGCTGGTAGAATAAGGTCTGACTTCATTTAGGAGATTCTTGATTCCAGTCATGTGCCTAGAACAACCACTGTCAAAATACCAGTCATCCTTGGCAGAAACTCTAAGGGAAGTGTGAGCTATCAAAGCTGCGATCTTCTTCTTCCTGTTGAGTGTATGGCACCTTGTTGCTCTTAGGCTTGACATAAGGAGTCGATTAGGATATCCATGTGATCAGTAGCAAAAGGCTTTATGTGTCCAAACCTTCCACAATAATGACATCTCCATCTTTGAAACTTTTCTTCATGTTTCTCGATCTTGATGTTGAACCCAATGTTGTGACATCTGCTTTGACATTGGTTTATTAGGTCATTCTTCTTCTTGTTATCGATTTCTTTGCGCCACATATCTGAACGGACACATTTCTGTTTTATGTTGTGACATCTGCTTTAACATTGATTTGCGGACCTATTCTTCTTCTTGTCACCGAGTTTCTTTGCGCCACATATCCTAGACCATGCATATTTCTGCATTTTGTCCAAGCTGAAGGATTTCCTCCAACTTATCAGTTCCAGTTGTCAGCATCTTGACAGACTTAGTCATCTTATCAAGCTTGGAATTCAACACTATAATTTCACCGTTGAGATGAATTATAGTAGCAGTGTTTTCCTTCTTCTCAGCTTCCAACTTCACATTCTCAGCCTCCAACTTCTCAATCAGCTTTTTCTGTTTTTCATTTTGCTGACATACTTCACCACTTCTGATACATAGCTTCTTGTAAGTGTCAACAAGCTCTTCAAAGGTCACTTCCTCATCACTAGAATCATTATCAGAATTACACACTCCAGAGAGAGCAGTGACAAGTTTGGCTGATTCCTCTTTAGAGTCACTTCCTGAGTCACCATCAAACCAAGTGACAGCCATTCCTTTCTTTTGTTTCTTTAGAAAGGTAGGACATTCAGCTCTAATATGCCCATATCCTTCACATCCATCACACTGGATTCCTCTGCCTTGACTTCCCTTTTCTTCTAACTTGGATCTTCTGCTGGAGTCATAAGTCCTGCTGATGTCAGATGGAATGTTCTTGACATTGGACCTTGACTTTGGATCAATTCTCTTGATGAGTTTGTTGAACTGTCTTCCTAGCATAGCTATAGCTTCAGATATCTTCTCTTCATCATCCTCCTTGCATTCCTCTTCAGTATTGGATACAAGGGCTATGCTCTTGTTCTTTTTGTCAACATTTTCACTGATCCCCATCTCAAAAGTCTGAAGAGATCCAATAAGTTCTTCAACCTTCAAGGTGCAGATATCCTGAGCTTCCTCTATTGCAGTCAGTTTCATTGCAAACCTTTTAGGCAAGGATCTGAGAATCTTTCTCACCAGCTTTTCTTCTGACATCTTTTCTCCCAATGCTCCTGAGGTGTTGGCAATCTCCAAGATATTCATGTGAAACTCATGAATGGTCTCATCTTCCTTCATCTTCAGATTCTCAAATTTGGTAGTGAGCATCTGAAGTCTTGACATTTTCACCTTGGATGTCCCCTCATGAGTAGTTTTGAGAGTGTCCCAAACATCTTTGGCCACTTCACACTGATGTACTAGTGTGAAGATATTTCTGTCAATTCCATTGAATAAGGCATTGAATGCTTTAGAGTTTCCCAGTGCTAGCTCTTCTTCTTCTTTGCTCCATTCTTCCTCAGGTTTCAGACATGTAGTCCCATCTTTCTCAAGCTTGGTAGGATGTTTCCATCCTTTGTCAGCAGCTCTCCAAGATTTAATGTCCAGTGACCTCAAAAAAGCAACCATACGAGGTTTCTAGTAATCATAGTTAGATCCATCCAGTATGGGTGGTCTACTTCCAAATCCTCCTTCCTTGTCCATAACGCCAGAAACTATTATCCCTAGATCTCACCCAGAAATAACAGGCAGGGTGCCTGCTCTGATACCAATTGAAATTCCTGGCAGTAGATACATGATGTCACAGAGAATGTTATGACATAGTATCTGACACTCTGTTAACAAATTACACAGTAAATTTAAACAGCAGTAAAGAACACAATAAATTGTTTACCCAGTTCAGTGTATAACTACACCTACATCTGGGGGCTACCAAGCCAGGGAGGAAATTCACTATTAGTAGAATTAATTCAGGAATAAACCAACCACTTTATCTCCTTCACTTAAAACCTACCCAATGCAACTTCAATCTAAGTCCTACTTAGACCTGAGTTCCTACTCACTCCCCCTCAATCACAACAGTGATATCAACCGATTAATTAATTGAATTGTGAAGACACTCTTCAATAAACAAACTTGATTTTGCTTCAAAGCTTTAATCAAGAGACACAACACTCGTGCTTCAAAGCTTTGAGTGACAAACAACCCTTACAACCAAATCCTAGTCCAAGGCACTTATCAATTGATAATTGCTTGGCTCACAAGAGTAACTAGAATACATAATAAACAACCTGCTAAATCTTCAATACAGTTCAAGAGGCGCAGCAGCAGAGTAAGGGTTCTTTCCCTATTATAGAAGCAGTCCTGAAACTTCAGTTTTGGGCTTCCATAATAATAGCTAGGGTTCACTTAATTAATCCTAAAGACTTGGGTTTTTCAACAAACCAATTTAGGTTTAACTAAGATTAACCTAACAGCCACGTGAGCATGTGATTCAAATACATAAAACATAATAAAACAGCTCAACAAACTTCCTGAAAACTCTCAAGAAACTGATTCTGCAGAACAGTAAATGTCACACAGAATGTCATAACATCAGTTATGACATCAGTTAATTTTCTGCAGAATTCCAGCACAGTATTTAGCTTCCAGTTTGAGCTGTACTTGAATCATCCTTCTCATGCAGAATTTATCTTCAACTCTGAATGTCATGACATCAGTAAAGACATTATCATATCCTAGTTTTACCAAAAATTAATGCCAACATAAAAACACTTACAAATACGAAGCATGAATCTAACAACGAAATGATTAATTCACCAACAAAATGCAAATAATTGATATCCCATATTAACAATCATATCACAAATACTAGGCACCAAGGCTAATCACCACATAATCTCATACATATCCAAATAAAAGAGAGTGATAACAAATATCTCTTAAAACAATTCATAACATGAATTCAAATATAACCCCCCGTGTTATATAGACCAGAGTAATGACTCACTACCTAAGGAAAGTAAGTAAAACAAGCTAAACTTCTCCACTATTCTCGTGCAAAGCACCACTATCCTTGGAACCTGCACGATGTCGCATAAAACATCACATACAACAGAAGGGTGAGAATTCACATCATTATCGAAATGTATATAAATTGGAAGTAATATAGAAACAAACATCTATTAACGAATTCTCTACACTTCATGTGATATTCCATAAAACATGATTTTCCATAATCCAAGTAGTAAAGAATATCATTATACAAACATTCTAAGTTAATATATCCACATTTATCGCATATAGCATAAATATCACTGATACAATTAATCAAATGATACACATGAGACATTAATGCAACGTGACTCATGCATGTGGTACCATTGTGAACATCAAGCTCACCTCGCTTTTGATTCAATATCTAGAATCAAAGCCACGCTTCCGATATGGACAAGACCAAAGTCCACCAATATGAACACGTAGTTCACCGCCTCTATTTCCACACAAGGATCAAAGTAACCAATCAGAGTACAATCTCCACATGAATGCATGTGCAATTTAATTAACCACATATGCAATTAAGATCATCACAAACTTTAAATATCCAAGCATACCACAATAATTCAACACTTTGAATTATCCCATCTTTGCACAAACATCATGTTTCATCATCAACAAACAATACACATGGTATTCAATATCACAACATAACACAAATAACATATAACACTTAAGTAATTCAATGTTATTCCCAACAAATCACAAAAACACAACATACATATACTAATCTCAAGTAACATGGATTCATCGAAATCGCATCCAACACCAATCCAAAACTCATCAAAACAATTATTAAAATTCATGAAAAATAATGATAAATCATAAGCAAGCAATCACCTAAACCATTCATGCATAAATAAAGAAATCATATTTCTGCACTCAGGCAACCTCGCTCAGCGCCCCCACGCCCGCTCAGCCTCACGATTATGCAGAAAAATTCTGCAGCGAAACAGCTCTGTCCCACTACGAATTCCTCCCACCAAAATAGTTCAAATGCTCATTTATCACTAATTAAACATCATCTAACATGTATACATCATAGGGAACCTATTTATATCATCAAATCTAGTTTTCCTTATCATAAACCCCAAATTCCCAATTCAATTTGAGTTAACTAAAAACCTAGAAATTGAAATACCCAATCCTATAGCATGTCACTTACCACTACCCAATCACATACAAATAAATAATAATGAAGATTCTCCTCCTTACCTCTTGTAGATTCCTCCTTTAGGGTTTCTCCTCTTCTCTTCTCTTTTCATCTTCTCTTCTTTTTTCTCTTTTTCTTCTTTTCCACAAAATGATAGTTCTACTATCTATTTTCTCACAACCCTTACTAACTAGTAAACTTCATTTGGAATTGAAAATTAACACCTCCTTATTAATTCCATTCATTATAATTAGTTCTAACACCAATAAATCTTATTTCTACTCATAAATCCAATTATCCAAATAACACACATATTTAAAGAATCCAATTATTTACCAATTTATATTATTTAATTAATTATCATATAATAAATAATTAATAAATAACTATTAAAATTTAAGATGTTACAATGGTCACCAAAATTAATACCAATTGATACTGTTGTTTGGATATTAGAGATGGTTGCCGTTAATACCCGACCCTACACCAGAGATAACCCAGCTTAGAATAATTATGTCGGTAGTAGAACAAATGACGATACAATGAGATTTGAAGGAGAAGAATATATTTTATTATGATAGATAGATTCCATATTGGTAAATTATATTAAAATAACAATTAGCTATATCGAAATTTATTGTATATTTTAATTACTTTTGACACATTTAAGTGTAATTTTTATTTTTTTCTTAAATAAAAATATAAAAAATGTATTTAAATATTATTTGGAAAATAAAAATAAAAATATTATATATGCATAAAAAGAAATTATATATTTATTATATTTTAATTGAAAAATAATAAAAATAATATAGAAAATATTGTATCTAAATTTTCTCTAAAATATATTCTTAGATACGCGCTAATATAATTCTAAATAAATACTAGCAAAGAACAATCGTATTACAATTAAGAGTCCAATGTAAATAAATAAGGAATGGTATGCTGACACCCAAAGTTATTGACACCAATATTATACCAAACACTGTTTTTCATGTGATATGATGAACAATATTTTTTAAAATATTTTAAAATAAAAAAAATTTTTGATAAATTTTTTTTTATAAATATTTTATAACATAAATATAATGTTGTGCCATTAACTAATTTTATTATTATATTAATTATAAAATGGATTAATAACCACTCATTTTTCTTATAATTTATTAACCACTTTTTCTACATTAATCCATAAAAAACATAATATTCATCATTTTTAGATATTAAATTATAAAATGTATTAACTAATCCTTATATTTTATTAATCAATTTTATTTTATTACTTAAAATGTTTTTATATTTGAAGAATTTATTTTTTAATATTTGGGCATTCAATAACAAAATTATGATCTATATTAATCAATTTTTTATACTCAATTAATTAATTTTATTTTTCCAGTTTATATTAACCAAATTATATATTATATTAATCAAAATTTTACGCATCATTAATCAAACTTATTTAAAAAAAAGAAGAAAAAAAGGAGAAATATCAAAATTATGAATTTTATTGTTTTTGTATTCGTGAACGGTAAATTACAATGCAAGTGTAATAAATTGATGTCAAAATAACACTTTCCTAAATAAATATGTTAGACTTATGAAAAATGACATTTTGACACTGTTTCATAAACTTATACTATATGTATGTTCACTAATACAGTGAATAATGGCACTCAGATTTTTAACTTTTTTTTTCGTCATTTTTTCTTTATGTAAAACAATTTTTGATTTCGTTAATATAATTTATAGTTCGATTAATATATATTTTAACGTTAAAAAATAGTATTAAGTGAAAAATAAAATTGATTAATTGAGTGTTGAAAATTCATTTATATAAATTATAATTTAGTTATTGAGTGCTCAGACATAAAAAAAACTAACTCTTAGGTGGTAAATTGAAATTGATTAATATTACATATAAGATTTGTTAACACATTTTATAACTTGGGTTCTGGTTTGAATTTTTTCCGATAATAAAATATGGGATGTGGACACTAGTATTCACTCTGAACGTATCCCGTTATTTTATATGTATATCATTATTATTATTATTATTATTTATAATTTATAACATTAAATATTTGATCAATTATTTGATAATTTGTTTTATATTTATTATTTAAAATACATGTATGTAATTTTTTAAGATTATTTTAATTTATTATTAATAGTATAATATATTTTAGTAAAAATAAATATTTTTATTAAAATGCTTAATACCACCTTTGATCCTCGTGTTTTGATCAACATACCCGATCCTTACATTTTTAAACAGGACAAAGAAGTCTCTATATTAATATTTTTGTTGCAATTTTAGTCCTTACCCATTTTTGTCTCCAAAAACACACAAATGGCAAATGGACGCTTATGTGGCAGTGTCTATTTGGAAAAAAATATTATTTTATTTGTTTTTACAATAAATATTAAAATTAAAAACTAAATAACTATAACTTTGGAACTATAACTTTGCCAGATTGGAAAATGATATTAACACGTCATTTATAATATTGGAATGTTATTAAAAAATACAATTAAATGTTTATTAAAAAGAAACAAAATAGAATAAAAGAACTTCACTCTTTTCATGCTTTTTCCAGAACTTCATCCTTTTTCCATATATTTCCTCGATTCATCACTGTCTTTATCACCCTACAAAGCATTAAAAACTCAGGATCTGCTCTTCGTATTCATGTTCTTCTATTTTGTGCATTCAATAACCCTCTCTCTCCAATGGGTGCAGCTTCAATGATTTGGAATCCAGACCAAATCCACTACCTATGCATTACAAAATCCACAACAATCCTCTCACATCACATTAAAAATTCCAAAGATTCATCCACCATAGAAACATTAGCATCCAAACCCCACGCTCTCACATCACGTTAACATAGTATTCATTTTTCAGATATGCACTGCCGCCACATAGACGTTCATTTTTGGAGAGAAAACGGGTGTAAGGACTAAAATTGCAACAAAAATATAAATATGGAGACTTCTTTATTCTGTTTTAAAATGTATGGATTAGTTTCTTCAGTTGGTCAAAACATGATGATCAAATGTGATATTAAGTCTTATTAAAAAAAGTTGATTTTAATAAATGGATGGTGGCGGAGCGGGGATACCCGAACCCAACCCAAATTTGTTTGGGACGAGTTTGAGTTCTTCATTTCTGTTTGGATTTGGGACTGGGAACAGTGATAGTTTGAGAATTTATATTTGAATTTGGGGGAGATAAAAACCGTCCCCGACCCGCCCCATTGCTATGCCTAATTCTTGAACATTAATTTTTTTTAAAATAATAAAATAAAATTAGTTAATAAAGCGTAAATATCGATTAATTCATTTTATAACTTAATTTCAAAAATTGATTAATATTATAGTATATTTTAGTGATTAATGAAGCAATTAAAATAATTAATGAATTGTAAGTAAAATAAGTGGTTAATAACATTATTTTTGTGGTTAATACAATGATAAAGTTAATTAATGATATAATCTTATATTTATATTATAAAATAAAATAATTTAAAAAATATATTTATTGATTTAAATTAAAAAATTAGGGTTAAATATGTTTTTAGTCCTTCTAAATATCTCAAACTTCGATTTTAGTCCCTCTAAAATTTTCTTTCAAAGAATAGTCCTCTTAAAAATTTAAATTTAAATTTTTGGTCTCTCCTACAATTTTGCGACGGTTTTTACAACTTAGCAACGATTTTAGCGACGGTTTCTACAACTAAGCGACGATTTTAGCGACGGTATTTACAACTAAGCGACGATTTTAACGACAATTTTTTATTTAGCGACAAAATTAGAGACCATTTTAACTACAATTTTATCATAAAAGATTAAAAGTTAAAATTTAAAATTTTAAAAAAACCATTTTTTAAATTTTTTTTAAAGAAACTTAAAATAAAATTTGAGATTTTTAGAAGGACAAAAATAAAATATTTAAAAAAAAAAACAATATTACATAACAATACCTAATGTAAGTATACGATGTCATACTTACTGTCATGGTAGCATTGGTATAGATTTATCTATATTTTCTATTTTTTTCTTACTTTTTTAATAAATTAAATTTCATAAGTTAAAATCATAAAATCCAAGCACCTAGTTTTTTGTTAATTAATATATTATTTTGATAGTAAGTAACGTCTTCGTTAAGAAACAATAATTTGATTTCACAAGAAAAAAACGAGAAACTTGTCTCTAGTAAATTTGAAATGTAAGTTAACAATCCAAAACAACTTTCACGAGTATTGTGAATGATATTCTACAAGGAATACATATATTTGAAAAATATTCTCATATTTTTTATAATTTATATTTTTATGGAGTGTTAATTTCTTCTCACAACACTTCTCTCAATAATTTCAATTCTAAAACTGAATTTAAATTATAAATATTGCAATGTTTATTAAATCTTAAATAATTCAAGACTAATAGTTTTTTCAATTCATCCTCATCTAATACTTTAGATTTTTTGTATTAAAAAAACCAAAAATAATTTCATGTTAGAAAAATTGTTTAAAACACATCTAAGTAGAAATAATTAATTGATTTAATATTATATATGAAAACATATAGATTCATATTATCTCCCTTTTTGGTGACGATAATGTATATTTTAGGGAGGTGACAAAAGAAGAAAATAGATAGATAAATATTAAAGTGGTTAAACTCCCTCTCACATGAGTAGAGAGAGTATACTCTATCCTTCTAAGAGTATTTTTTTTGTCATAATTAAAAAGGTAGGAAAAATGCTAGACAATAATTATAAATATGCAAACACATGGTTCACATAGATCAAACATATTTTATTAAGGAAGGGAAAAACATTACTTCATTAATTTAAATACTAGATTTCAAATTACAAAAAGTGTGAAAATGCAGGAATGTAAATGATTCTAGAAAGCGGCAAAATGCATAAATTTAAACATACTAAGAATTTAAAACACATAAGTGAGACTACTCGTTGCCATTAATATCATCGTCTAATGAGGCACTTCTCTTGATGATATCCATGTCCTTTGCTAAGTTCTGAATGACCAAAGTATTTTGTTGAGAG
Organism: Vicia sativa; assembly: GCA_021764765.1. Taxonomy (NCBI): domain Eukaryota; kingdom Viridiplantae; phylum Streptophyta; class Magnoliopsida; order Fabales; family Fabaceae; genus Vicia; species Vicia sativa. The sequence goes on from CM038795.1 coordinate 265,861,817, forward strand.
ATTTTCAAAAGTGTAATAAGGACTGTATCATTTGCTGATGTTGGTTGGGCTACAACTTCGTCTTCCTCTATTGATTTTTCCTTAGTTCTCCTCGAAAGATACAAACCTTTATGCTACCGAGCTTGGAGTAGTTAACATTGGAGTAGATCATATTCACTAATTCTCTTAATTATAATGTCGAATCCAATAACAACTAATATCTTGGTGATCAAAACTTCATATGGTAATCCCACTGCTCGAATTTTCTTATTGTAGATCATATGGAGAAGCATTATGTTAACCCAATTTGGTTAAAATTGTTGGGTTAGATACCATATGTCGCTACTGTAAAACACCGACACAAACAGAGTCGCCATCGAATATTATTTATCTTAAAGAAGGAAAAGGAAAACATCGAGTAAACCTAAGAAAGGAGAAAACATGGTCTCACGACCAAGAGAAAGGTACAAAAGTCAATTATGCAAGGGGAATATATTAACACCTCTCACGTCTGTTGTACTCAATGGGATCCACTCTCGTTGTTCTAATAAAAGGGTCTGTTATATCTAAATCTTACTTGCTAAGGGAATGCATGAATGAATTGTTAAAGAACAAAAATAAAGTTTTAAATTAGGGTGTGAAACCTCGTGCCTATGTATCCCAAAGGATTAAGAGCGCCATAGTTCGACTAAAAAGTTGTGGTTTGTTGGTGTTTTTATGGGTAACAACCCTTTTTGAAAAGTTTTCAAAAGAAAATCCAACTGACAAAATAAGTTTTGATTGGTTGAGCGTTTTTGTTCGGAGAACACCTCAGATGGTCCTCCAAGGTCGGAGGTATCCGATTATTTTCCATTTACTTACTAAAAGTGTTTGAGATACGTATAATACCAAAGTCTATGACATGTGAAACTTTTGGATAGTCGAGCCAGGCGCCTCGTATCTAAATTAATCTGCATGTTCTTAAGACTCATGGCTTATTGGTATGTATCATATTTTTTTAAGTGTTTTTGAGTTTTCTAATAAGAAACATTTTTTGTTTTAAGATGCAATGCAAAAAAAGAAGAGAAAATGAATAAGGGAAACTAATGTTAATGTTGTCATGCATCATGGTCCTAAAGTTTGGATTAAGGGAAATCTACCTAAAGAGGTATCATGCTTGGCTTACAAGAGTTAGGTCTAATCAACACAAAACGATCAACATGAATTAATTGCTTCATGGATTTCCTAAGGGAACATGTCATCTCACAAAGCAAGAAAGTCTACAAGTAACACCCAAGCAAGTCTCAAACACTAAACAAAGCATCAAGACAACAATCACGTAAGTCTAACAAGACTCAAGACTAGACAAAAGATACCTAAACAAGCAATAGACAATCAATCCAATAAACAAGCAATACGTAAAAGGAATCTCAAGAATAAGTACCTAAACATGCAATATACACACACAACAAGCAAATGCATAAAAGAGATTTTAGGTCAACAATTAAACAATCATCAACCACTGGTGGCATCAAAACAAATGCACAAGTGCACAGAAAACACATTTCCTACTTCCATGTAGGACTTCAGATGCTCAAACATCGTCTACCTCAAGGTAGGAATTCAAATAATCAAACATTTCCTACTTCGAGGTAGGACTTCAGATGCTTAAACACTGCCTACTTCGAGGTAGAACTTCAGACGCTCTCAGGCATTGCCTACTTCGAGGTAGGACTTCAGGTGTACTCATTATGCTTCTAACATGAAATTAAGACCTATAATCAAGCATGAAAGAGATAAAACTAAGTTCCAAGTAATACATAATAGAGAAAGGCCTGTTGCCTCTTCGAAGCTGCGCAAACAATAAGAAAACTCTACACAAAGCTTCCTTAAATTCCTTGATGAGGATTGCACTCTTAGTTCACTTCGAAACTCCTTGAAACTTTTCAATCAAGTCTCTTTTATTCAACAATATCACACAATCATGTCAACTAGTACCATGGATCAAGAACCATTATTGGACCAAAATTGCATTAAGGATCCCTCGCATAGCTTGCAATCACATGAACATTCAATGAGACCTAAAGCCTATCTTTTATCAAGTTTATGATAATTTTATGACCCTAACCGCAAGTAAACAATTAATTAAGAAATTAAGGGTCAAAACCTGTCATTCAATCAATCATCATGCAAGGAAATTGAATCAAACAAGAAGGATCCACAAGAATCGAGTCTAAAACCTAATTCTAGCCATGCATTCAACTATTAACCATTTAATTCCTAAACTAATAGAAAAATCTAGAAAAAATGCCAATGTCAGGAACCAACATGTTAATATTCACAAAAAACTTATGCCAATAATTATGCAAGAAACATTAAAAATTAATCGCAAAAATTTAAGGAAACAAAGTGAAAATTAATGAAAATTTGGGAGATGTGAGGATAAGGGAGGTGGTGTATGGATAGTAAGGCAAACAGATTTAACATATATTCATATTAACAAATAGTAAAATAAAATAAAAAAATGAAAAAATAATGTAGCTAAGCAAGAGGATCAAAACGGTGTCGTTTCCACTATGACGTTACAAATATTCCTGAACCTGGCCTTTAGGGGTGGGAATAGACCAGTCTGACTAACATGGGCCTACGACCTAGCCTACATTGGCCAAAGCCAGGTTAGACTTTTTTTAAGTAGAAAAGTCCTAGGCTTTTTTTATAAGTCTATTTAGTTAAATATGCTAGGCCACAAGCCATTGAAAAGGCCTTTAAAGCCTACCAAGACGACCTATTTTGATAAATATGAATAAATTTATTATTTTTTATATTGTATTTTGTATTTTATATTAAAACATAAAATTAAAGTTTAGTTATCTTGAAGAACTTGTGAAAATAAGTTGAAAAACCTTAGGAATAATGTCATAAGTTGTTTTCATAAGTTCTCACAAACAAATAATCTCACAAAACTTATGCTACTATGTAAGCTCAAATAAGTCAATATAAACAAACATTTAGTCTCATTGTACTTTTGATTATGTACTATATTTAAACATTAGTTGAATTATTTATTTACATATGTTCAAATGATATAGGATTTTTAAGCAAACTAATAGACTAACCTGGCCTTTGAAAAGGTCAGGCTCATGCTAAAAAAATAAGCCTATGATAGGCCACATCAGGATTAAGCTTTGAATTTTTTAACAGATCAGACTCAGGCTTTGCAAAGCCTAACTTGGCCCAGCCTATTCCAACCCCTACTAGCCATTCTCTATCATTCATACATCGAGCGATTTCCATTAGCAAACTCCGCCACGCCAATTTTTTTTCTTACAATGGTGTAGGTCAAAAGTATCTCAATTCACCACCATTCAAAACCTCTTTACTCCTTATTCAAATGTTACTCTAGATTTCTCAAATCCCCCAAATTCTCTACATTCAACTAAACAGAACCCTAGATTAAACTAAAAACCCAATTAATTGGAGATGACACCTAATCCAAGTCAATAAGCATGGGGCAAACATGTAGGAGGTGCTAATCTATGCTAAGGTATTAAGAAAATTGGACAATTGAGAGGAAAAGATAACCTACTGATAGATGGTGACGACACAATGTAAAGCAAATTCGCTTCCAGGTGTTTCTTATTCTCTCTATGTTCTTACTCCTATTTTTTGTTTGTGATTCCTGATCTTCTTCTATTTTTTTGTCGTAGTTGCTACTCTCGCTTTACTTCATCTTATACTTCTTCTTTGAACTTTTGTGTGTGTATTGTTGTTCGTTGTTGTAACACGGTGGGAGAACTGACTTGTTTGTTTTGCGTTTTATCGCAAATGTTGCAGATAGCAAAAGTCGCCACCGTCTTTTCTTTTATCCAATTAAGGGAAGGCGAAGAGAACAGGAAAAGACCTTCGTTAGATTCTGAGTAAGGGAGGCGGTTATGAAAAGGGAAGGTATTAGCACCCTTTCCATCCGTAGTTATCTACAGGCTCTTAATTGCTTAGCTCACTTAAATTTTTTTTTTGTGTGTGTTTGAAAATATTTTTGAAAAGACATTTCACTTTGACTTCGTAAAGATTCACGTTGGAATGTCTACGAAGTGTTTGGAAATGTTTTGTTTTGGAAAAGAAACTTTGTAATGGTTCATGCTGGAATGTATACAAAGTGTTTTGAAAAGTTTTGAAAATGTGAGGTGTAGAAAGTATTTGATTGAGCAAGCAAAAGAGACTTATTTACCTACTCAGAACGGTCGTTTCCGTGTTGTTTTGCTTTCCTTTAGAATAAAGCTATCCGTACCATTGGTTGGTAGGTAACCTTATCCGTCGGATGTAAAAGGGACACTCGAAGGGACATCAGATGATCATAGAGGGAAACTTGTTGGGATATCCTAGCGTATTCGTAGGGACGATCATCAGTTTTCATAGGCAACAACCAAGGGACGAGATCATATATTCGTAGGTAACATTGAGGGACTATGATCTTTTAAGTCGAAGGGACTGTGATGATATATTGCAGGCAACCATGCTAAGATATTCCTACATTCGAGGGACTTGACCATTATTCGTAAGGCAACGAGAGAGGATACCCTAAGGTGGGGTGCATGTGTGAAGAGTGGGTTGTACTCAAATATTTATCTTGTGATTTAGTGATCTAGGTTGATTAAGTTAATCTTGCCATACACGCCTAATTACTAGCAGTTAATAGGTGCAGAAAATAAATTGCGGAAATGTAAAGGTCCTACGCTATTACATGGCTTTGAGGCAGATACATAATAGGAGAGTGCATAAAGTAAAGGCAGAAATGTAAAGGTCCTACGCTATTACATGATAAACGCCATGCAACCTATACATCCTTTCTAGAATTTAAATGCAAAAATAAATAAAAGAAAAGAAATTAAATCCTAATATTTTTTTGGTGTTTTCTGAAAATTAATGTTAATGTGAGAAAAAACCTAATTCTAATTAATTTTAATTAAAAAAAGGATTTGATGAAAATTAACCTAAATTAAACTAATTAAGTTAATTAATTAATGAAATATGGAGGAAATTAATTGTGAAATTACCTAATTAAACTAATTATTTAACCTAATTACTAATTAAATTAATTAAATTAAATAAAAGGGAAATAAAAAAGCAGAAAAATAAATAGAACAGAGGAAAATCATCAGAGCTTATGACAGAAGCTGCCTCAGAAGCCAATCCTTAAGGCATTCTCTCTTTTTAGGGTGTGTCCCCAGCAGAGTCGCCAGTTCTGTAACACGGTGAACTGACTTTGAGAGTTTTTGTATCGCAAATGTGCGGATAGCAAGAGTCGCCACCGACTTTTCTTTTATCCAATTAAGGGAAGGTAAAAAGTACAGAAAAAGACCTTCGTTAGATTCTGAGTAAGGGATAAGGTTATGAAAAGGGAAGGTATTAGCACCCCTTTCCATCCGTAGTTATCTACGGGCTCTTAGTTGCTCTTAGATCACTTTAAAAAATGTGCTTTCCGTGTGTTTGACAAAAATGTTTTGAAAAGGCATTTCGCTTTGACTTTGTAATGATTCATGTAGGAATGTATACAAAGTGTTCGGAAATGTTTCGTTTTGAAAAGAGTTTGAACTTTGAAAAAAAGTGTGAGGTGTGAAAAGTATTTTGATAGAGCAAGCAACTAAAAGTCTTATTACCTACTCAGAATTGGTCGTTTTCGTGTTATTTACGTTGCTTTAGAATAGTGCTATCCATACCATTAGTTGGTAGGTAACTTTATTCGTTGGATGTAGAGGGACATTCGAAGGGACATCGGATGGTCATAGAAAGCAACTTGTAGGAAGTATCCTAGCACATTCGAAGGGACTATCATCATTTTTCGTAGGCAACAATCAAGGGTCAAGATCATGTATTCGGAGGCGACATCATGGGTCTTATGATCTTTGTATCGAAGGGACTATGATGATATATTTTGAAGGCAACGGTGCTAGAATACCTCTACGTTCGAGGGGACTTGACCATTTGTAATCGTAAGACAACGAGAGAGAATTACCCTAAGGGGTGCATGTGTGAAAAGAGTGTGTTGATTTCAGATTCATGTTATCTTGAAAATTAGAGTGAGCTATGTTCAATTTTATCTTGCCATACACGCCTAGTTACTAACAGTTTATAGGGTGCGGAAATTAAAATGCAGGAATATAAAGTGCGGAAAGATAAATCCTACGCTATTAGATGGCTTTGGGGCAGATACATAATTTAAGAATGCGGAAAATAAAAGCCCTAATTAAACTATTACATCCCATAAGCAATTACATTATTGGTAAAAAGAAAACGGTAAAAAGAAATCGTCCGAAACGGGATAACCTGTGAAAAGATGAGAAATCGGAAAATACGAGGAAATCGAATAAGAGAAAAATGTTAGCAAAAATAATAATTTTTAAATGAGAAAAATATTTCATGCTGGAAGTAACATTAATATGCTAAAATAATTTTTTGGGATTTTTTGGAGATAATTTAATAATTAAAAATCAATTAAATGTGATTTAAATGATAAATTAACAATTAAATTAAATATGCATGCAAAATAATATTTTTTAATTTTATAAATTAAATAAACATTTTCTGGGAAATAATGCAAAAAGAAAAATATTTTTGGTGTTTTTTAATGCATGATAAAAATTATTTAAAGAAAAATTAAATAGTATGAAAATATTAAATGAAAATAAAATAGAAAAATAGAAAAAATGTTAAGTTTGTAAAAGAGAAAAGGAAAACCGGTCCTGGAAGGGGTTGAACACATGACCCTTGAGAGTATCTTCTACAGCCAATGCCTTAACCACTACGCCATGATGTTTTTGATGTTTGGAAAGCTGGAATCAATGAGTTTTAAGTGTACGCGTGTCCCTGATTTGAATTCAAACCCAGTCAGCAAGCCGGGCCCAGTCAACTTATGAAGGAACGAATCAGAGAACGCCATCATGCCACGCAACCCGTCGCCGGTTCAGATGAAGTCAACGACGCCGGAGCCCTAGCTCTGGTCGTCTTCTCCGGCCAACCTGAAATCGAAACATGCAAAATACGAAGAATAAATGGGAAAGGGGGACCCTACCCCCCTAAATCGGCCATGGCGAGTTCAATGGTGGCCTCCGTTTGACTTGAAAACAACTGTGCAAGCCGGTTCGAAGCTTTCCAGTTTTCTAAACCTAACAATGGCAATTGGTGATTTCTACGTGTATGCTTGCATGTAAGGTATCAAATACGTTCTAATGAACCTCCTGAACACAAACAAACACACAAAAAGCATTAGCAACGCATGAATAATGAGATTCGATTTTCAAAAGTTTACCAAATCGGAGCAAGCTACAGATCGCGTTCTGGGCAGCCTGGGCTTGATGTAAGGATTGGGATTGCTTCTGGGAACCTCAGGAACAAGATTGGATGTTTGTTTTCCTTGAAAACAGCTGAAAATCAAAATTCGATTTTTGAGAATCCTTGAAATTTTTTGGCAAAGTTTGGGTTGTTGTAAGGGCTAGGGTTTCGTGTCTCTTGCTTGGCATATTGCTGGCTATTTATAGAGTGAATTAGGAGAGAAAAAACAAGGAAAAAAGATTTGGTTTTGAATGCATTGAATAATTTTCAAATAAAATCAAATTTTTTGAAGGAAATTTGATTTTCTCTTTAATGAAGGATCAAGCACGAAATTGGCATGTGTCATGGGCTTCCTTGGACCTCAAGTTTGATATAAAATCACTCCTTTTGAAAAAATATCTTATTTTCATATTTTATATAATTTAATTTTGAATTAAATGATTTTAAATCCAAAAATAAATTAATAAAATAGAAAATTGCCATGGCCAAGCATTAATGGGTCACAAATAACATCATGAACAAGTTTGGATCATAAGATTATAGGCCCATTTGGAAAATTTTGCATTTTGACCAATATCTCCTTTTGTGCAATTGTCCAAAATTGCCCAACTTCTGAATAGTGTATCTTGCTCAATTTTCCACATTTTTGAGTGTTCGTGGACTTTTTGGAAAGCTCTAAGAGTCCTCTAACCAACCTCTTTGGTTTCATCTCAATTGGAGTTTCCATGCTCAATATATCTTCAAAACAAAGGGTTGACTTTTTGTTGACTTTGAAAAGGACCTATAATGTTTTGATCCATACCTTTCAAATGAAGCATTTTTTGAATATTCTTGTGAGTCATGAAGTTGTAGAGAATTGAATTTCCTTCAAAACAAGAGGTGGTGGAAAAATTTCTGAGAAAGTATGAAGAAGTTATGCTCAGTCAAAGTTTGGTTGACTTTTCACTGAGAAACCCTAATTTGGAAAGTTTGACTTTTGAGCAAATCTTGAGTTTTCTTGATGAACCATGATCAACCCTTGATCAAATGATGAATGTAACTTCAAAATGAGGATGTTGACCAAAAATCATGAAGTTTGACTGTATGTTGACCACAATTGACTTTTTGTCCAATACAACTGATTTTCAATCATCTGAGCAATTGTCTGAGGATTTTTGACTTCTGAGGCTTGAAACTTGACATGGAGAATCTCTGAAGCATATGAGGAGGCATGAAGACCATTGGAGATATTGGAAGTCCATCTTGATCTGAGAAATACCAAACCCTAGTTTGGGTTGATTGTCTAGGAGAGGGTTTGTCTGATCAACCCTTGAAGAATCTTTGAGTATGGATGTATGAAATATCTTGAGAAGATGGAGGGCAAATTTTGGGGTATGACAACTGCCCCTGTTCAATCTTTTTGTACTGGAAGGGTTAGATTGGCATGCTCGCCTTTCGTGACCTGGAGGTAGAAGATGATTGAACACTCGAGTACACCTGAAAATTTGCGCTCGCTGTTGGCTGATGATGCGAGAATGGGCTTACAGATGGCATTTGGAGAAGTTGGAGACTTCGCTGGGGAGTGAGTCGCATGCTAGACTTGAGGTTGTTGATAGAAGAATTGACGGGGATGGGCTTAAGATGCCATCTGGAAAGGTCGGCGCTGAGGAGTGAGCCGTACGCTAGGCTCTGTAGGTGCTTCTAGAAGTGAAAGGGGATGGGCTTAAGATGCCATCCGGAGGGAGTCGTACGTTAGACTTCGTGCTCATCTTTGAATGAATTTATTGGTTTGTATTGGTTTTTAACCAAATATGCAGCATTTTGAAAGTGGAGAAATGTTGACAAGTAGTCGGAGATGGGCTTAAGATGCCATCCAAGGCAACTGAGTCATACGCCAGACTCTATAGTTGCTGTTGATAATAAGAATGAGTCAGAATAGTTCTTCGTGCTGACTACTCTGGGGGGTAGTAGTTGGCAAAATGTGGATAGTTTCCCTGTTGTGCATCGGGTATTGGTCCATTGCCTGTTATCGGAGGATAACTTGTGATCGTTCGGATAGGGTTTCCCGTCTAGCTTCGGGTATTAATCCTGGATCCGTTGTCGGAGGACAACAAGGGTGGTCGTTCGGATAGTTTTCCCGTCTGGATTCGGGTCTTAATCCTGGACCAGTTGTCGGAGGACAACTAGGGCGGTCGTTCAGATAGTGTTCCCGTCTGGTTTCGGGTATTAATCTTGGACCTGTATGCGTCGGGAGTGGCTTCAACCTGTTTTGGAGAAAACAAGAGAAACTTTGATAGAATATTGTTAGTCTTATGCAAGGAATGATGCATGACAATGTGTATGAATGACATATGCATAAATTATGACTCTATGAGAAATGTATGAATGATAGATGTTGTGGTATTTCAAAACATATCCATCTTGAAGAAGATGCGGATGTTCTGCTTGGAGATTTCTGACTTCTGTTTGGGGACGGAACGGATGAAGACCCTGAGAAGAAAGAAAACTTTGATTCCTCCGGTGCACTATTTGACCAAGTCTTGGGCCTAGATATTGTTGAGGATGGTAGAGATCGAGAACCACGTTGTTGAGGATCTCATACATAGACCCTGCTGGGGAGAGTCTGGGAGGTACTTTGCTGGGGATCTTGCGTGTAAATCCTGCTGGAGAGTATTTGATAGTGGCTGGGAGACCGGGTTAGAAGGATCTGGGGGCCCGTTGTAATCTCCAGCTGGGGAAAAAGGATGTAGGTCTCCTCCGGTGCACTACCTGACCAAGTTTCAAGTCTGGATACTGCTGCTGTCGGGGAAAAGGGGAATGTTGAGAGATATTTTGCTGGGGATAAATACCTCGGTCGGGGGTGAAAAGTTATTGCTTGAAGACTGATGTAACACGATTCTAGTTAAGTGGAATCACTGCTTTGTGGATTCACATCCACTCCGCTGGGGGGAGGTTTATAGTGAGCGACACCTCTGTGGGGATCATGCTTTGCGGGGAAAATGTTTTGGTGACTTTCGTCGTCATCTCAATTCCTGGAGCCTGTAATAATTACTTTTGTATGTTCACTTTTCGCATGTTCGTGAATAGATATTTATTGTCAGATGCATATAATCATTCAAAGCAAACGTTGGACTTTATGCAAACAACAACAGTGAAAATTGTAAAGAGAAAGAGACTTGTATTTATTTGAAATGTGGCGTATGGCCAAGTAGTTTGTACACAAGAAAGGTAAAAAGCTATGCGGAAACAATCTCGTTAAGTTCCAACTATGCTAGTACTCATATATTTCAAATATTTCATCTCCTTGCTGTCAGTAGAAAGTGAGTAGACTGATTTTCGCCATTTGAATCTTGAATGCTGATAGTAGTCTGGAAGTAGATGATCTGGACGAGAACATAGTCGTACGCTTAAATCCCTAACTTTTGCCTAGACCGCCCTTTCGGGTTTTCAGTCTACCGGGATACCCTTTTTTGCCAAAGCCGCCGCCTTTTCAGGTTTTCGACCTGTCGGGTGTACATTTTTTTGTAGATATCCTTAATTTTTGCCCGAACCCTTTTGGTTCGTCAGGATGACCTTATTTTTTCCTAGGTCAGTTGACCTAGCGGGTCTCTTTCATGCGTAGTTTTTTTTGACTATGTCTGTGTTCACAGGGTGTGGGAAGTCTTCACCATCCATGGTGCTAAGTATCATAGCTCCGCCGGAGAATACTGTCTTGACTATAAACGGTCCCTCATAAGTGGGAGTCCATTTTCCCCTGGGATCACCTTGTGGAAGAATGATGCACTTGACTACTAGATCACCGACTTGGTAGACTCGGTGCTTGACCCTCTTGTTAAATGCTCTGATCATTCGCTTCTGATAGATCTGCCCATGGAAGATGGACGCGAGTCGTTTCTCATCAATCAAGTTAATCTGGTCAAGGAGAGTCTGAATCCAATCCTCTTCACCTAACTCTGCGTCCTGGAGGACTCTGGTCGAGGGTATCTGAACCTCGATGGGTAGGACTGCCTCCATACCGTATACAAGAGAGAAGGGGGTTGCCCCTGTTAATGTTCGTACTGTAGTGCGGTAACCATGAAGAGAAAATGGTAACATCTCATGCCAATCTTTATAAGTCACTGTCATTTTCTGTATAATCTTCTTAATGTTCTTGTTGGCGGCTTCGACGACGCCATTCATCTTAGGCCGATATGGAGAAAAATTGTGATGCTTGATCTTGAACTGCGTGCAGAGTTCGGTGATCATCTTATTGTTGAGATTAGAACCGTTATCTGTGATAATCCTTTCGGGAGTCCCATACCGACAGATAAGATTGTGTTTGATGAAACGAGCCACAACATTCTTGGTAGATCGACGAGGTGCCTCTACCCATTTGGTGAAATAGTCAATTACCATAAGGATGAAACGATGTCCGTTGGAAGCTGTGGGCTTGATTTTTCCAATCATGTCAATGCCCCACATTGCAAAAGGCCAAGGAGCTGTTAGAACATTGAGTCGGAGGTACGTGCACTTTGTCTGCATATATCTGGCATTTGTGACAAGATCGAGCGTAGCGGTGACAATCAGCTTCCATGGTGGACCAATAGTAGCCTGTTCTCAAAATCTTCTTAGCCATGGTGTGTCCTGGAGTGGGTACCAAATGCGCCGTGTAACTCTTCCATGATACGTTCTGCTGTTTTCCGGTCTACACAGCGGAGTAAGCACAAATCGTGGTTGCGCTTGTATAAGATGCCATTGTTGAGGAAGAATTTGGATGCAAACCTTCTCAAGAACTTCTTATCATTGATGATGCCCTGCGGGATATTCACGAGTCTCAAGATACCTCTTCACGTCATAGTACCAAGGTTTCTCTTACGTATCAAGTTCACTGTTGGTTAGTCAAACTTCTCAATGATAATCTGGGAGCCTCGTTGTCCCATCGACCTTGAACATAGATGACATAGTAGCTAACGTCGCCTGATTCTCTTCTCGTGGAATATGATTGAAAGTGATCTCTTGAATTAAGGAATCAAACTCGAACATGCTCTCGATATGGAATGAGATTCGGATGCTTCGTATCCCACTCGCCTTAATCGGTGATCACCAAAGAGTCTCCATACACTTGCAAGAACTTGATTCTTAAGTCAATAGCGACTTTGATACCCATGATGCAACCGTATTCGGCCATGTTGTTGGTGCAATGAAACATAATCTGGCGGTGAAAGGCGTATGTCGCTGCGGGGATGTAATGATGGCGCCAATGCCATTGCCAAGTGCGTTTGAGGCTCCATCAAAACCATGGTCCATCGGGATCCTTGTTCGGGTCCTTCGTGGGCACGGTTCTTATAATCGATAACTAGTAAAACATCTTCGTCGGAAATTGACTGCATAGGTGATAGTCATCTACGACTTGATGAGCTAAATGATCGGCTACTACACTTCCTTTGATCGCTTTAGAAGTGTCTTGGATGTCGTATTCGGTCAAGATCATTTGCCATCTTGCTATTCTTAGGAAGAGTGGCTTCTCAAATATGTATTTTATCGGATCCATCTTGGAAATCAACAAGGTAGTGTGAGTCAACATATCTGTCTTAGCGTGCCAAAAGCGTTGCAAGTTTTCTCTGTGAGTATCTTGTTTCACGATCGGTAAACTTTTGCTAAGGTAGTATATTGCATGCTCTTTTCGACCAGACTCGTCATGTTGCCCAACACACTCCATTGAGTTCTCTAACACTGTCAAGTACATGATAAGAGGTCTTCCTTTGGCGGGCGGCATCAGGATAGGAGGATTCTGTAGGTATTCCTTGATTTTGTCAAAAGCGATCTGGCAATTGTCGTTCCATTCTACTACTTGATCTTTCTTAAGTAACTTGAAAATTGGCTCACAAGTAGCGGTTAGATGTGCAATGAATCTGACAATGTAGTTCAATCGGCCCAAGAAACCTCTGACTTCCTTCTCGGTACGGGGAGCTGGCATCTCTTGAATGGCTTTCACCTTGGCGGGGTCAACCTCAATACCTTTACCACTGACAACAAACCCTAGGAGTTTTCCGGATCTGACTCCAAAGGTGCACTTGTTAGGGTTAAGTCTCAATCTGTACTTCTTCAACCTATCAAACAATTTCTGTAGATGATCAAGATGTTCTTCTTCTGTCTGTGATCGAGCTATCATATCGTCGACATAGACCTCTATCTCGTGATGAATCATGTCATGAAATAATGTCACCATAGCACGCTGATAAGTGGCGCCCGCATTCTTCAGTCCGAACGGCATAACCTTGTAGCAGAAAGTGCCCCACTGTAAAGTAGTCTTCTCCATGTCTTGAGGAGCCATTTTGATCGATTTGTAGGAGAAACCATCCATGAAGGAGAAAACCTTATGCTGAGCGGTGTTGTCAACCAGAACATCAATATGAGGAAGTGGAAAATCATCTTTCGGACTCGCTTTGTTCAGATCTCTGTAATCCACACACATTCGCACCTTGCCATCCTTCTTGGGCACTGGCACCACGTTAGCAACCCATTGTGGATAGGAAGTAACAGCTAAGAAACCGGCGTTGAACTGCTTCATAACTTCGGCTTTGATTTTCTCGACATCTCGGGACGCATCGACCTACATTCCTTTGGGAAAACCTTCTTTTGTTGGCAATCGGTGTACCACAATATCAATGTCCAAACTTGGCATGTCTTCGTATGACCAAGCAAAAACCTCAATATAATCTCGTAGCATCTGAACCAATCTTTCCTTGACACTGTTCTCAAGACCCGTTCCTATCTTGATCTCTTTTACATCTTCATCGGTCCAAATTCACAACCTCAACTTGCTCTTCGTGTGGTTGTATGACTCTTCTTCTTTGTAGCAATCGACAAGTTCTCCGGCACTTCACAATCTTCCTCACTTTCGTCTTGGCTTGGTAGATCGGATTATCGAAGTCATATTTAGCAATAGCATAGTTATCAACGAGATTCGGAGTGATTCTGCGATGTATCACGTGGGTGTGTGAAACACATAGCTTTTTGAAGGGGTGATAAAGTAAAGAAAGAAAGCAACAATTGAATGCAAAGTCCAACGATTTTATTGAATGAAAATATGCAAATGATGATAATAACCCTCACAACGAGCCATGATGCCGGGCAAGGCACTAGGCTTTCAAAGTTTATTGTTCAAAACATAGAAAACACGAAAAGCAAAACAAAACAAGAGCAATTACTCCTGTCTAAAGGAGATTGGTATGACGTCTTCAGTCTTCCAATTGCTGAGTCCGTTGTCGGGAGTTGGGAAGATCCACTTGCTGATGTCGAAGTCGCTGTCGTCGTCTTTTATAGCATGGATTCCATTCTGACTGATGCGGAAGGGATGTTGGCCGGCACGTTCGCGGCGTATCATCTTCTGACCCTTGATGGTGAAGCCTAAACCAGTCTTGTCGGTTGAAAGGAGATCGGAGCTGTCCCCAAATAGTACTACCTTCTTCAATGACTTGAGCATCATTCAGTGAGGCCATCCTAGGCGGAACTTGTGCAACTTTAGCGATGAAGAGTCAACAGTGACTGGGAATTGTTTCAAAAGCTTGAGGTCTCGTAGAATTCACCCTCCACCTCGAGGTATCGGAATGACTATAGATGGTGACCATATATTCCTCTTCACCACATCTGTAACAACCTTCCCTTCCACGGGTACTTGACCGATGCAAGGTAGAGGTATGCCCCCATGTATCCAAGTAGGCAAGAGTAGTGGACGGATGTCCATGACAAAGAAAGTGGAGTCAAAAGTCAGGAACCGACTTTGTGAGCGAGAATGAGCTCTCAATCTGTTCGCTTAGAACCATCAAAAGCTCTCACAATAATGTCACGGGTCTCGGAACCAACCCTTCGACATCAAGCCGATCAAAAGCGGTCTTGGAAGGATATTCGAGCGAACCGGTATCTACCAAAACATGAGACAATGTAATGCCTTGCACTCAGAGATGTGCAAGGCTTTGTTGTGTTTCGGCAGAGTCAAATCGACATCAAAGAAGCCTAGGCCGTTGTTGGCGGCCGGGCTAGCAATACAAACTTCAAACGGTCGTAGTAGTGTCTTGCGGTACATGAGCATTCTTTAGAAACTTCACCAAGGCATTAGCATGGGCCTCGAACAAGAGCGAGCAAGCATGGAGATCTTGAATGAGTCTGTCTAAGCTCCACAACATTGTAGTCATTCTTTTGATGATCTTGAATTTCCTCCATTTCTCGTTTGGAGGTGTCTTGACAACTTCCTTTGGTACTACGGTTGAGCGGGATGAGTCACGGTTCTTTCCTCTAGCTTGGGAGTGGGTTGAATAGCTGGAATGCGAGATGGAGTCGCGGTGTCTTTTGGAGGAGAGATTTCTGGAGAGAATACTCTTCCGGTTCTGGTCACCTTACTGGATCCGGTGATGTTGTCAATATCAGGAATGGTAGCTTTAACAGTGAGGTCTTCAATGGTCAGAGGGTCTTGCTTGACGCCATGATAATAAACGTCAGCTCCATAGTTCCAAGTGATAGCTTTGTCAGAGGAATATGGAACTGGTCCGGGAGAAGTAATGATGAGAGGTGCCACTCTAGGCACAGGATCAGTAGAGGAAATCCTTATGGTGTTAACATCAGCATAGTCTTCTGGGAAATCGTCACCCCATCCGGTTGCTTTAACATCTTCAATAGGAATCTTGTAGCTCTCAGGAACAGTGTACTTCACCATGTAATCATACTTTCCACTTGGCTGCCCCAAGGTATCCCACACAGATGGTGCAGTTTCATTCGCATCCTCGATCTTCAGTTTAGACATATCTTCACGACACGCACGGTGGTTTCGAAATAGTATCTCACGATTATCGATCATGCGAACACGCCTTCTCAACCAAGCACAACCATCAGGTGCAGATGGGCACCAACGACAATTCTCGGGGCATCCTGGATTGACACTGGCTTGCAGCAAATTCTTCTTAACAGTCATCAGAGGAATGGTCAAGTCATCTATGTTGAAAATAAAAGTATCCTCACCAACAGCATTGGAACTTTTGTCATGGTTAGGCATAGGCGCGTTGATCACATTTGGAGTCTCAACAGGAGGATCAAACTCAATCTGCTTAGCTTTAATCAAATCTTGAATCTTGTTCTTCAGAGCCCAACAATCATCAGTGTTATGTCCAGGGCTATTAGAATGGTAAGCACACTTAGCATTAGGATTGTATCTCGGAGAGGAAGTGTTGATGTTTTGAGGAGGATCCCTCAAGGTAATCAGCTCTGCTTTCAACATGTGTTGCAAGGCTTGCGACAATGGCATGTTGATCTTCGTAAACTGTCTTCGTGGCACGTTAAGCTCTGGCGTTGTCTCACCGAGGTTGTCTTGATGTAGGATTGGAGATCACAACCCCCACAGATTGCGCGGTCGGTCTTGGCTCGGCTTTTACGACCATACGATTGGCTTCTTTCTTACCACCAAAGATCTCTTTGACATTTGAAGATGTCTACGAATCTTTCCGCTTTTGATACCGACGATCGCTCGCTGTCAATATCATCTCGGTGAATCCGGCTGAAGAGTTTCCAATCAGATGATTGAAGAATGGGCCTGTCAGTGTTCCCATAAACATATCAACCAACTCCCTATTGGACAAGGGTTGTTGAACTCTGCCTGCTAAATCTCTCCATTTCTG
This sequence comes from Vicia sativa, assembly GCA_021764765.1. Taxonomy (NCBI): domain Eukaryota; kingdom Viridiplantae; phylum Streptophyta; class Magnoliopsida; order Fabales; family Fabaceae; genus Vicia; species Vicia sativa. The sequence continues at coordinate 265,878,730 of CM038795.1, forward strand.
AGCATACTCTTTGAACTTCTCATCACGACTCATAGACATGCTTTGTAGCTGCATGCGAGTGGGTGTCAATTCAGCATTGTACTCATATTTCTTGTAGAAAGCATCTGCTAAGTTACTCCAGGTACGGATACGGTCATTCTTTAGATGATAATACCACTCCAACTGAGTTCCGGACAAACTCTCTTGAAAATAGTGCATCCATAACTTTCATCATCGTGGAATTGATCTTGAACATAAGACTTGGATGCGACGGACAAGACATGCCATCATACTTGGCGAAAGTTGGAACTTTGAACTTAGGAGGAATCACCACACCAGGGACAAGACTCAGATCATCAAAATTCAACCCGGACATCTTCAGGTTTTCCACAGCATTCAGACGGTCTTCAAGTTGCTTGTATTTGTCATCTTCATCAGAATACTGGCTATAGTCAGAGCGATCTTCTCCCTCCTTCTTAGGCTCACGCTGGTTATCTTCATTACCCTCGACACTTCCCTCATTCTTGACACTTCCTTCAGAGAAGACCAACAACCTTCTTCTTTATGTTGATGAGCTTCTTCAGATCTTCTTGGCCTTGGACCAAGCTAATGAACATTCTTGGCCAGGCATTACGAGACACGGAGATCTTTGTGGGAAGTTCAAGAGCCATGTTATGCTATGATATGCAAACCAATGCAATGCAATGTTTTCAAGGACCTTAGAGATTTAAATTTGTTAAACAAGCAATGAACAAACATTTATTAGTTCTCTTTTTATTATTCTTTTTAAGTACAAAAGATAGTTCAAAACCACAAAAAGAAAACATATAAATTCTAGAGCTCTAAGTCTCCCATGGGCGCTTCCTCTTGATGCCGAGGTAGGCGTTGATGTTTCGCTCCTCATGAAGTAGCTTTGTCAACTCTAGCACTTTCTTCTCACTTGCGTAACACTGAGCTTCAAAGGTATCCCTTTCTTCTTTAAGATGAATCCAGGATCTCCTCAAGTCTTCAAGATCAGTAGGCATGTCAGGATGGAGAACGATATAAGTCGTCACCTATAACAGTTCCATAATTCTTGGTAAAGCAGTGAACGGCATCATGAGGTTTTGAGCTCGAGCTCGCACCCATTTGAGGTAAGGTTCCCAAGAAATGGAGTTGGTGCCCCAAAGTCTTGGTATCGTCTTCTTTACCATGCCCAGCGTGTATAAACCTTTCGGTAATGCGAGATCGTGGTTGTAGTCGAACACAATATCTTGGAGAAGCATATCATGAGGACCATCTCTTCGAGCAAAACCAAACTGACATAGAGCTAGAGAAGGGTTGTAAGTAATACCTCCCCTTATACCAAGTAGTGGTACATTAGGGAATTCCCCACAACACTCGATAAAGGTGAAATCCTTTTGAGAGAAAAGATTCCAACGGATATCTGAATGAGAGAGTGACATTAGTCTTTGAGACCACTTCAACCTTTGCTCGTTCTTCAAAACTGATGGAGGAAGGTGCGAAATAAACCACTTGGAAAGTAACGGTATACAACACATGAGAGTTTCTTGTCTCTTAGTAGTACGAGTGTGGAGAGAATGTAGGATTTCTCCAAGTAAAGTAGGCACAGGATTACGGGTAAGGAACAACTTGATGGCATTGATATCTATGAATTGATCCGAGTTAGGGAATAGAACCAAACCATAGATTAGCAAGGCCACAATGTCTTCGAAAGCATGGAAACTCATAACTTTGAGGAATTCTCGGGCTTTCTTAATTAGGAACTTGGAAAGTAAACCCTTACTCCACTTCTAGTTTCCCAATTGGCTTCAATGTCTGAGCGCTTAAGATGTAAGGCGGATGCAATGTCTTCGTACCTAGGGACCTTTTCTAACCCGTTGAATGGAATTTGGTCAAGAATAGGTATCCCAAGTAGCTTAGAGAACTCTTCCAAGGTAGGAACCAACTGATAATCTGGGAATGTAAAGCAATGGTGTTTCGGATCAAAGAACTGGAATAAGACATGCATCATATCTTCTTCAAAACCGGAGGTAACCAAATTAAGTAGATAACCATGTCTTTTGATGAACTGAGCATGGTCGGGAATTTCTGAAACCAATTCTTTGAGCTGAGAAGGTATACCCATGAAGTTGATTCGGATAGTCTTTCTAGAAGCCATAATACCCTACAAAACAGAGCAAAGATAAATCCCTAGGTCCTTGAAATAGTTAGAAATGATATGCAATGCAATGATGTCATGATGTCATGTTTAGCACACACAAACAATTCACACAATGAGCCTAGGTTTAAGGCTTGCATGAGGTATAGGTGACTACCCCACCAAAAGTTTGAGTTGGTTCATCTGTCCTACAATAGTAACGGGTTCTAGGAATCTCACATCATCGATCTTTCTCGTAGGCGTTTATTTCAATCGACTACCAAGTGGTCGACCGAAAATATCCCAAAAGTCGATCTCAATGAGCGTAGCATCAGTATCACCAACCTTAGTCTGCACCAAAGCTGGCCATCTCACTACCTTCTAATGGCCAAGATGGGTCAATTAAGGTTCTACAAGTTTAGTTAGTGGTTGATGACACCACGTAGAAGCCAAATACTATCCTCAACTTGGAAATGAAGAGTATCAGGACATCCAAAGTGTCACACTAACGTAGCCATCATGTTGACCGTTTCGATATCGTCTAGCAGTCGCGACGATTTATTGCTACTTACCTAAAAGGAAACCCGGATCCGGGTGTAGGATCCCCCAACAATATAATACCCAAGAAACCCTTAAAGATAAAGCAAGCAAGTCAAACAGAAAGCGGTAAAAGATGATCTAGAAATCCTTAAGGCATTCTCTCTTTTTAGGGTGTGTCCCCAGCAGAGTCGTCAGTTCTGTAACACGGTGAACTGACTTTGAGAGTTTTTGTATCGCAAATATGCGGATAGCAAGAGTCGCCACCGACTTTTCTTTTATCCAATTAAGGGAAGGTAAAAAGTACAGAAAAAGACCTTTGTTAGATTCTGAGTAAGGGAGAAGGTTATGAAAAGGGAAGGTATTAGCACCCCTTTCCATCCGTAGTTATCTACGGGCTCTTAGTTGCTCTTAGATCACTTTAAAAAATGTGCTTTCTGTGTGTTTGACAAAAATGTTTTGAAAAGGCATTTCGCTTTGACTTTGTAATGATTCATGTAGGAATGTATACAAAGTGTTCGGAAATGTTTCGTTTTGAAAAGAGTTTGAACTTTGAAAAAAAGTGTGAGGTGTGAAAAGTATTTTGATAGAGCAAGCAACTAAAAGTCTTATTACCTACTCAGAATTGGTCGTTTTCGTGTTATTTACGTTGCTTTAGAATAGTGCTATCCATACCATTAGTTGGTAGGTAACTTTATTCGTTGGATGTAGAGGGACATTCGAAGGGACATCGGATGGTCATAGAAAGCAACTTGTAGGAAGTATCCTAGCACATTCGAAGGGACTATCATTATTTTTCGTAGGCAACAATCGAGGGTCAAGATCATGTATTCGGAGGCGACATCGTGGGTCTTATGATCTTTGTATCGAAGGGACTATGATGATATATTTTGAAGGCAACGGTGCTAGAATACCTCTACGTTCGAGGGACTTGACCATTTGTAATCGTAAGGCAACGAGAGAGAATTACCCTAAGGGGTGCATGTGTGAAAAGAGTGTGTTGATTTCAGATTCATGTTATCTTGAAAATTAGAGTGAGCTATGTTAAATTTTATCTTGCCATACACGCCTAGTTACTAACAGTTTATAGGGTGCGGAAATTAAAATGCAGGAATATAAAGTGCGGAAAGATAAATCCTACGCTATTAGATGGCTTTGGGGCAGATACATAATTTAAGAATGCGGAAAATAAAAGCCCTAATTAAACTATTACATCCCATAAGCAATTACATTATTGGTAAAAAGAAAACGGTAAAAAGAAATCGTCCGAAACGGGATAACCTGTGAAAAGATGAGAGAAATCGGAAAATACGAGAGGAAATCGAATAAGAGAAAAATGTTAGCAAAAATAATAATTTTTAAATGAGAAAAATATTTCATGCTGGAAGTAACATTAATATGCTAAAATAATTTTTTGGGATTTTTTGGAGATAATTTAATAATTAAAAATCAATTAAATGTGATTAAAATGATAAATTAACAATTAAATTAAATATGCATGCAAAATAATATTTTTTAATTTTATAAATTAAATAAACATTTTCTGGAAATAATGCAAAAAGAAAAATATTTTTGGTGTTTTTTAATGCATGATAAAAATTATTTAAAGAAAAATTAAATAGTATGAAAATATTAAATGAAAATAAAATAGAAAAATAGAAAAAATGTTAAGTTCGTAAAAGAGAAAAGGAAAACCGGTCCTGGCAGGGGTTGAACACATGACCCTTGAGAGTATCTTCTACAGCCAATGCCTTAACCACTACGCCATGATGTTTTTGATGTTTGGAAAGCTGGAATCAATGAGTTTTAAGTGTACGCGTGTCCCTGATTTGAATTCAAACCCAGTCAGCAAGTCGGGCCCAATCAACTTATGAAGGAACGAATCAGAGAACGCCATCGTGCCACGCAACCCGTCATCGGTTCAGATGAAGTCAACGACGCCGGAGCCCTAGCTCCGGTCATCTTCTCCGGCCAACCTGAAATCGAAACATGCAAAATACGAAGAATAAATGGGAAAGGGGGACCCTACCCCCTAAATCGGCCATGGCGAGTTCAATGGTGGCCTCCGTTTGACCTGAAAACAACTGTGCAAGCCGGTTCGAAGCTTTCCAGTTTTCTAAACCTAACAATGGCAATTGGTGATTTCTACGTGTATGCTTGCATGTAAGGTATCAAATACGTTCTAATGAACCTCCTGAACACAAACAAACACACAAAAAGCATTAGCAACGCATGAATAATGAGATTCAATTTTCAAAAGTTTACCAAATCGGAGCAAGCTACGGATCGCGTTACGGGACTGGGGAAGGATTGCTTGTTGGGAACCTCAGGAACAAGATTGGATGGTTTGTTTGACTTGAAAACAGCTGAAAATCAAAATTCGATTTTTGAGAATCCTTGAAATTTTTTGGCAAAGTTTGGGTTGTTGTAAGGGCTAGGGTTTCGTGTCTCTTGCTTGGCATATTGCTGGCTATTTATAGAGTGAATTAGGAGAGAAAAAACAAGGAAAAAAGATTTGGTTTTGAATGCATTGAATAATTTTCAAATAAAATCAAATTTTTTGAAGGAAATTTGATTTTCTCTTTAATGAAGGATCAAGCACGAAATTGGCATGTGTCATGGGCTTCCTTGGACCTCAAGTTTGATATAAAATCACTCCTTTTGAAAAAAATATCTTATTTTCATATTTTATATAATTTAATTTTGAATTAAATGATTTTAAATCCAAAAATAAATTAATAAAATAGAAAATTGCCATGGCCAAGCATTAATGGGTCACAAATAACATCATGAACAAGTTTGGATCATAAGATTATAGGCCCATTTGGAAAATTTTGCATTTTGACCAATATCTCCTTTTGTGCAATTGTCCAAAATTGCCCAACTTCTGAATAGTGTATCTTGCTCAATTTTCCACATTTTTGAGTGTTCGTGGACTTTTTGGAAAGCTCTAAGAGTCCTCTAACCAACCTCTTTGGTTTCATCTCAATTGGAGTTTCCATGATCAATATATCTTCAAAACAAAAGGTTGACTTTTTGTTGACTTTGAAAAGGACCTGTAATGTTTTGATCCATACCTTTCAAATGAAGCATTTTTTGAACATTCTTGTGAGTCATGAAGTTGTAGAGAATTGAATTTCCTTCAAAACAAGAGGTGGTGGAAAATTTTTTGAGAAAGTATGAAGAAGTTATGCTCAGTCAAAGTTTGGTTGACTTTTCACTAAGAAACCCTAATTTGGAAAGTTTGACTTTTGAACAAATCTTGAGTTTTCTTGATGAACCATGATCAACCCTTGATCAAATGATGAATTTAACTTCAAAATGAGGATGTTGACCAAAAATCATGAAGTTTGACTGTATGTTGACCACAATTGACTTTTTGTCCAATACAACTGATTTTCAATCATCTGAGCAATTGTCTGAGGATTTTTGACTTCTGAGGCTTGAAACTTGACATGGAGAATCTCTGAAGCATATGAGGAGGCATGAAGACCATTGGAGATATTGGAAGTCCATCTTGATCTGAGAAATACCAAACCCTAGTTTGGGTTGATTGTCTAGGAGAGGGTTTGTCTGATCAACCCTTGAAGAATCCTTGAGTATGGATGTATGAAATATCTTGAGAAGATGGAGGGCAAATTTTGGGGTATGACAGGGACCCAAAAACTGGAGCTTCTGGGAGTGATGCCTCCTCTAGGGATTTAGAAGCTGGAGCTTCTAGAGGTGATACTACTTCTGGGAGTCCAGAAGCTGGAGCTTCTGGAGGTGATACTGCTTCTGGGGGTCCAGAAGCTGGAGCTTCTAGGGACAGTGCTGCTTCTGGGGGTCAAGAAGCTGGAGCTTCTGGAACTTGAAAAATCAGAAAAAACATTAAGAGTTCTGGCAAAAGGCAGGGTTCGAACCCGTGTCCTTGGAAAGGAATGGCTTAGTGCACGCAAGGTGAACCGTTGGGGCGGTGATACATCCATGAGTTATGTTACGTGGATTAACATGTATTCTGCTTCTTTCCCTTGCCGGTTGACTTAAAACCAGAAGCGCTAGACGTGACTTGGTTATCTTCTTCGGTTTTGTGTTCTTTCCAAAACCTGCAAAAATGCATCATTTAAAGAGGAACAAAAACCAAGATCATATTTTTAGGATGTTGTGAACTCAATGGTGGCATTATCTCAGTCTAGAATGGCCTGTAATCCTAGATCCGAAGCTTCATGAGCTTGAAGCCCTAACAATGGCAGTTCGTGATTTGGACGTTAACCTTTGCAAACAATGGTCCAGATCTTTTCTATTAAACCTCAAGAACACGTTAGTGACGTTAGTTCGAATTAAAACGCAATAAAAAGAGAAACACAAATTCATGAAAAATATGTAAACGGATGTTCATGATTTGCACGATTCAAGCATGTTTGGCCATGGATAATGATGTGTAATTACTCAATATTACCTCAACAGCACGTTTGTGTGTTTGGAATTGGTTGAAAGAGGCTGGAAATCGTGATACGAATTTGCAAGTTCTTGAGAAAATTTTGAGAGCTTAGGGTTTTTTTTGGAGGAAAGGATCCGTCCCTTGTGCTTCTGAACTTGTAGTATATATAGATTGCAAGTAATTTGATCAGCAATCAAGAGAAAATATATTGTCTTCAATGCAAAAATAATTTCATACAAATATTGATCCAAACTTGCCAAAAATAAATATTTCCTTCCTTGTAGCCTCTTGCACGAATTTGGCATCTTGTTTGGGCTTCCTTAGTCCTCAAGATAAGTAGAAATCAAGCCCAACTTGTCTTAGTCCTTGCTTTTGTATTTTATTTAATTAAAATTGAATTTAAATGCTTTAAATCCAAAATAAATTAAATAAATTGAAAGGGAGTCATGGAAAGGAGTATAGAGACCATGGACAATCTTATAATCAAGTTTGGATCATAAAATCTTAGGCCCATCTGAAAAATATTTGCTTTTGCTAGGTATTTTCCTTCACGCACCTCCTCAAAAATGCTCAACTTGCACAATTTGTATCTTGCTCAATTTTAAACATTTTTGGGTGTTCTTGGACTTTTTAAAAAGCTCAATATGTCTTCTAAACAAACCTTTTAGTTCATACACATTGAAGTTTCAATGCTCATGAACACTTCTTTGCAAAAAGATGACTTTTTGTTGACTTTTTAAAAGGACTTGTAATGTTTTGATCCTTAACTTTCAAATGAAGCATTTCCAGCCCAAGCTTGTGAGACCTGAAGTTGTAGAAAATTGAATTCTCTTCAAAATGAGCTTTGGTGGAAAAATTTCTGATAAAGTAAGTGAAAGTTATGCTTGGTCAAAGTTCTGTTGACTTTTGTCTAAAGAACCCTATTTTAGCAACTTTGACTTTTGATCAAATCTTGACTTTTCTTGATGAATCATGGTCAACTCTTGATCAAATTGTGAACATTTCTTCAAAATATTGATGTTGACAAAAAATTATGAAGTTTGACTGTATGTTGACCATATTTGACTTTTTGTCCAATACAACTGATTTTCAGCCATCTGAGCAATTAGATGAGCAATCTTGACTTATAAGGCTTGCCATTTGACATGGTGATCCCATGAAGCATATGATGAGGTATGATGACCACTTGAAGAATTGGAAATCCATCTTGACTTGAGAAGAGCAAAACCTTAGCTTGGATTGATTGCTTAGAAGAGGGTTTATCTAGTCACCCCTTATGAAATCCTTAAGTATGGAGTTGTGGATTATTTTGAGAAGTAGGAGGGAAAATTTTGAGGTATAACCGTTGTGTTGATGAATTCAGTGAGTATGAGAATTGAAGCTCAACAATGAATGGGAAGATGTGAGGGAGTTGCAGAGCTATCGAGAAGAGTTGGAGGTTGTTGCAGAAGTGAGAGGTTGAAGGTGGAGGTTCTGAGATTGAAGCAGGTTTGGTGGAAATGTGAGTTCTGAGAGCGCTATAGAAACAAAGAATGAGGGTGAAGATTGTGAATATGGTGGAGAGTCATAGATAGTGAGAGAGTTTGAGAAGATGGATATTGAAGGAAAAGTTGAAGTATTGGTTAGGAGTTTTTTGTTGGTATTGAAAGTTAGTTGAGATGGTTTGAGGTAGTTAGTTATTTGAGTTGGAAAATTAAGTTGGAGTGTTAATGATCTGTTAGCGGTTAGAAATGTTTTAGTTAGTCGTTAGAATTAAATTCTGTTAGCTGTTGTATGTTAATGAGGTTCTAAACCGTTAGGAGTTTGAAATTCCATTTGATATTAGTAGCTGAATCTATTAGTAGAAGCTGGCTTGGGATATTTTGTTTTGAACATGATGATTTTCTTTTGATTATGAATGGGGTCTTCCATTAATTTTCTGATAATATGCAGTTTGGATTTCTATTAGGGATTAGTTTGCTTTGTTTCCCCTTTTATGTTAAATCTAGATAATGTGGGTGCATGGCACGACTATATGCAATTTTGTTTTGTGTTAGAGTTAATTGTGTTGTTAGTAAGTTATAAAGCTATCCATTATTTTGATTTTCTGCTTATGAACTTGTTCTTTGGAGCTTCTCCTTTTGATTTTCCTGTTAGTGTTGGGCTGCCATGGTTGGACATTAATGTGTGTATGTACATAATGCAAAGCTGTTAGGACTATTGAGTTTGTCACTTTTTCTGGGCTATTTTCTTTGAATGTAGGGCTGCTATAGTTTAATTTTAAAGTTATTTTGGTGCAGGACTATAGCATGGTTATGCTCTTGTTGGTGGTGAAGCTTGATGCAAAAGGTGGAAAGTTTCTTGGCAAAACCATTGAAGTCATGGGCATGGAGTTCCTTGGAATGTCAGAGAAACAATTATGGTCATGAATGATGTCAAGTATTGATGGAATAACTCCATATATTTTGTGTAATGATGTAGTGATGTAAATGGATTTGAAAGATAGAGATAGATAGACTTAGGATGAAATCTTAATCCATCTACCAAGTGTAGCCTCTTTCATGTAACTTGTGAAATGGCTATAAAAATGTATCATTCTTGATCTATTTCCTCCATAAAATGTGAATTTTACTAAAAAATGCTTTGATCCTTTGAATGGAAATCTTTGGATTAAGCTATAGGACTTATTTGGAATTTGTTATGATAGTGAATGAAGTTGAATATCACTTGAAGAAATTCATGAACATGTAAATATTTTACGGACTTGACCAAAGAAAAAAATATTTTAACCAATGCCTTTGAAGCAACATTTGTGAACAACTCATGATTACACAACAATTGAATCCAAATCCACTTATGTCATGCTTTCAACTTTGTTGAACCCTAATTTGATGTGTGAATCCAAGCCCATTCTAACTGGTAATCATGTACCAAGTCCTAATTGATTGATGAATAGTTGAAGGAAACCCTCCTTCCATCTTGTCCAATCAACCCCTTTATCCAGGCCTTGTACCTCAAGCAATTTTTTTTTATCTTGAAGTGATAAGAAAGATCCATGAATCATAACTTAGACCAAATTATTGACCAACTGATGAAACATATAGGAGATCTCAACCTGCTTCACAAACCTCCAAGAAAACCTTGACTCCAAGCTCTTGCATTATTGTTGATGAATAACTTCTGATGGTCTGAATTGTCAAGCATTGAGCTTTCTCATATGTACTTTGAGTGAGGGACAATGAAGGCTTATAAAACACTTAAAAGGAGGGGGTTGAATAAGTTTTTCCCTTTTAAATTTTTCTTTTACTTAACAACAAAACTAAACACACAAGGATTTTTATCCTGGTTCGTTTGAAACTCAAACTACTCGAGTCCACCCGTCAAGGTGATTTCGCCTCTCTCAACGAGGACTTAATCCACTATAATCAAAAGATTACAACTGCACAACCAACTGTTGTGACTGACAACAATGCATAAGCCAACTGCAAGTGACTAACACCTCTAAGACTCAACTAGTCCTAGCCCTCTTGAGAAATCTGACCCAACCGGTCTCTCAAGGAACAATTACTCAAGAACTTCTAGACAAAGTGTATATAACTGCTTCTAAAAATCTTTATCACAAAAGTGATTTTTACACAAGGTATTTTAGCTCAAGAACTTAGAAATAAACTTAACAGAATAATGATTTTGATTTTGCCAGCATAAGTTCTCTCTGAATAATTTTTTGCTTCTTTGAATTTTGCACTATATATAGAGCTTCCAGAATTTTTCCGTTGCAAGGTTTGCGTGTCTTGGTTACTGGAAAACGTAATTAAGGATGTATAATTTCACGTTCTTTGTTTTCTCCAAGTGAACATAGAAAGTTGAACCACTCAAGTACTTCAACCGTCTTAGCTTAGTAGGGTAACGTTACTGTAGCAGACTTTGTCTTAAAAGATGACATACTAATACTTCATGATCTTATGTAAGCCTTGTTCAAAACATCTTCTAATAAAAACATTCTTTGGTGCTTCTATCAGAGGTTGCGCTAGCATGCTTCCTTCAGAAGTTTCTTTCAGCGTGCATGACCAGAAGTTCCATTCTTCATTAGAACTTCTAATACTTGTTTGCTCAGCATAATTTTGATATTTCTATATTCTTGAATGCTTGAGTCAGAACATCATCTAAAATGAAAACAGTACACATCAGAGTATCATATCTATTATACAAAATTTATTTCACTTGTTATCATCAAAACTCTAAGATATGATTAGAACCAAACTATGTTCTAACAATCTCCCCCTTTTTGATGATGACAAAAATATTAGATTTTGATAAAGAAATTTTGTATATATGAAAAACATATCTCCCCCTGAGATTAATAATTAGGGAAAACTAAGTATAGTAGAACTTACCTGAGATGTTCTTTCAGAGATTCTTTTTCTTCAGAGTTTCCTTTTCATTTCAGAGCTTGAATCATCAGAGTTTGAAGCTTTAGACTTGAGTTTGTCTTTGCAACATCTTCTTTTAGAGCTTGTGTAAACCTGTACTTCAAAAGCTAAAATGTACACTTGTATCTTTATTGTTAGAAATGTTTGACATTTTTGTTCAAGTAACATGATATAATTAATCAGATCAAAATCTCAATTTTCTCCCTCTTTTTGTCATAATAAAAAATGCATAAGTTAAAGAAAAAAATTGTAAAGTAAAACACAATACTTGTAATATCAATTTTGAAGTACGGTTACAGAGGTTTGACAAAAGAAAAATAACAAAACACTTAAAAAATGATGCATAGAAGGTTTTGTGAGATCAGAAGGTCTACGTGGGACGAGAAACTAATGAGAGCAGAAGGTTCTTGATTTCAGTTGAAGACTCCTCTTGTTTCTGCATCCAAGTCTTAATTTACTTATTTGTCTCATCTTGTTTATCTAGACGTTGTCTTACAACTTTATTCTATTTCTTCAACTCCTTTAAAGTTTCTTGAACAACAGAAGTTGAGTCAACATCCTCAGTAGAGACAGCTTTTGAAGCAGATCCAGCACATCTCTTTGAGTTTAAGGGATTCAGCATTGAATCTCCTTCTGAAGATTCTCCACAAATCAGTTGATGTAGAGGGACTCAAGTTGTTAGCACAATCATCCTTCATCAGTTCTAGCCAAATTAGCATCTCTGTTTCAAACTTCTGCAAAAGTACACTAACATTTGCATGCACAGGTTTGGAAACAGTTTTCTTTATGGTGAGAGAGTTGAGATTAACTATGGTTCTTAGAAATTCTGGTGAATCAAGAATTTATGGATATGGAAGTTTTGGAGTGGGAACAGGTGTAGGTTCAGTAGTTTCTAGGAGTTAGGATGTGGAAGTTCTATTGGAATTGTTGTTTGTTCAATGGAGTGAGTGGATTGAAGTGCTAGAGAGGGACGTGGAGGAAGTTCTGTAGGTATATGAGTAATGGTTGGTTCAGCAAATGAAGTAGTGATATGTGTGGGTGATTTGGAAACTGCAAAAGATTTGTTTTGGGTAGAGGACTTGGGAATTTAGTTTGCAGAGGAATATTAATTCCAGGTAATATCCAAGATGGAACATATGAGTTCCATTCACCATGGTCTGGTGTGGATAAAAAGTTGGGGATGGTGGTGCATTTGGATTAGGTGAGTTGGGAGCAAAAATAGGAATTTCCTATTGTAAGCTTTGTGGAGTAGTGACAAGTGTGGTTTGTGTTGAAGTGGATGAAGGTGGAAGTTTTGTGTTAAGGGAATCAAAGTTATCAATATCAGATAGAATTTGAACAATGTGGGGATTTGTTTCTCGAGTTTTCGAAGGTGCAGTAAGATCTATATCTACATCTATGGTTTCTATGGTTTGTTTTGTAGTGTGTGATGTTGGGGGAACATAGTTTGAATTTGTTGTTGGTGTAGCAGATGTTAATATACTAGAAGTATTAGAAATAGAAATGTGACCAGAAGTTGTACCTGAAGCTGTCTGTTTCTTCTTCTTCTGAGATTTTTGTGGTCTAGCAGAAGTTCCTTCTCCATCAACTTTCCTCTTCCTGATTTTCCTAACAAGGCTTGGGGAATCTCAGCCTTGCAGCCAGGCTGGACAGTTGTAAGTCCCTTTCTCTCGCAACTTCTTATGTAATTTTGAATAGTCAGCTGATGAGCTTCTAAGTCAAACGCTGGGAAATCATCAACTGGAACTCTCCTCTTCGTGAGAGAACCCCAAGCTAATGGATTGGGTTCAACCAGAAGTCTCTGAATGATCTTTCTCTTCACAATATTCTTGTAATTCCATATTTTGCCACAAATAGGATCCAGTTCCTTCAGCAGTTTAGCATCTTCTAAGTGCGCTATCAGACCATTCTCAGTCAGAATGTCTGAGATAAGTCTGGCCAGAGGTATCTAGATTCTCTTAGCCTTGGGATTTCTTGTTCTTTATGCTTCTCTTGTTTCCTTAACATGTAGCCAGAGATGTTTGAACAGAAGATAGGATAAATCCACCTTAACATTAGTTCCTACACAAAATAACAAATATTGCTGATCTGCATTGATGTAATCTGGTGAACTTGTCTCCTTTCTGTGATGTATACATCCATTAAAGATCTTGGCACAAATCTTATAGATATCCTTCAAATCCTTTATCTTTGTTGAAGCTTCTCCAGAAGTAAATATTTCAGCATTAACAGGATCCAAATCAATTCTACCTTCTGGAACACCAATTTCACCTTCACCTTCTAGACCCTGCAATATTCTGAAAACATTCTCAGTGATAGAAATCTCCTTACCCATTACAAAAGAGAGAATGGATTTGGGGGTTACAACAACGTGAATCCAGAATTCTTTGACCAGGTTTGGAAATACTGGTCCAACAAGACAATCAAAGAAATTCATCCAACCTTGAAATTCCACAGCTTGAAATAGGTTGAATCCATTGTCTTTGAGATTCACCAGATCAATTATCCGTTCACACACAACTTCCAATTTCTCAACAGGAATTAGGGTTGTTCTTTCAAGGACAACATATCTCTCATATGGTTGAGGAATGGGTTGAACGTTGGTTTCTGAATTTCTGGGTTAAGGGTTTCTGGATTGTTTGAACTCGACGCCATTGATGAATGTATAGTTTAGGGTTTTTGAAAAGAGAGAGAAGAGGCAGAAATGCATAAAAGGATCTTGAGAGTGAATAGAGAAAAGAGTATTTTGAAAGGGTAGTTATAAGAGAAGGGCATGCAAATGAAATGTTTAAAAATCAGTTAATTAATTTTTTTTTTTTAAAAATTTAATCATCATGCGCATTAAGTAGCGTCTGACAATTAGAGGGATTTCTTGAGATTTGATTAGATATCAACAGTTACCTAGGAACATTATGTCAATAGCTAGCACGCGTGTGAGTAACCTATCAGAAGTTATGAACACGTGTTCAACTTCTAGGTGAATAGCGTAACCGTTGTTTGATATTGTGAACTTCTGAACCATACGTGTAATGAAATATTAGAAAGTACTTTAGAACTTCTATGTATGGCTTCTAATTGAACTTCTCTTCTAATTTCTAAAGAGATGTTAATTATAATGTTCAAAAACAAAACTTCTGACTCTATTGACAGTAAACAAAAATTTCATTCAGGGCATACTTCCATACTTATATTTTTCAGAATGTATTTAAATCTATCTTTAGAAAGAGGTTTAGTGAAAACATCAGCCCATTGATGGTCTGTATCTACAAAGTTTAAACTCAAAATTCCTTTATGAATATAGTCCCTTTTGAAATGATGTTTTATTTCAATATGTTTTGCCTTAGAGTGTAAAATTGGATTTTTAGAAAGGCAAATTGCAGAAGTGTTATCACAGAAGATAGAGATGATAGTCTTACACTCATACAGATGATAGTCTTCTAGTTGACTCTTCATCCAGAGCATCTGAGTGCTACATCCAGCAACAGCTACATATTATGCTTCCATGGTTGAAAGTGCAATGGTGGCTTGCTTCTTGCTGTACCATGAGATCAAATTTTCACCAAGGAATTGGCAACTTCCAGAGGTGCTTTTTCGTTCTACTCTATCTCCAGCAAAGTCATCATCACAATAACCTACTAATTGAAAGTCTTTGGATTTTCTGTAACACAGTCCAACATTAGTAGTACCTTTCGGATACCTTATAATTCTCTTAACAACAGTTAAGTGAGATTCTCTTGGATCTGATTGTAATCTTGCATATAAACAAACGCTAAACAGAATATTTGGCCTAGATGCAGTTAGATAAAGAAGATATCCAATCATACATGTGTAGAGTTCCTGATCTACCTTCTTACTTACCTCATATTTTCCCAAATTGCATGTAGGATGCATTGGGGTCTTTGCTTCCTTACTTTCTGATAGTTGGAATTTCTTCAGAAGTTCTTTGACATACTTAGTTTGATGTATGTAAGTACCTTCTGAACATTGATTGATTTGAATTCCCAGAAAGAATTTCAATTCTCCCATCATGCTCATTGTAACACGGTGGGAGAACTGACTTGTTTGTTTTGCATTTTATCGCAAATGTTGTGGATAGCAAGAGTCGCCACCGACTTTTCTTTTATCCAATTAAGGGAAGGCGAAAAGAACAGGAAAAGACCTTCGTTAGATTCTGAGTACGGGAGGTAGTTATGAAAAGGAAGGTGTTAGCACCCTTTCCATCAGTAGCTATCTACAAGCTCTTAATTGCTTTAGCTCACTTTATAAATTTCTTTCTGTGTGTGTGTTTGAAAATATGTTTTTGAAAAGGCATTTCACTTTGACTTCGTAATGATTCACGCTGGAATGTATACAAAGTGTTTAGAAATGACTTTGTAATGATTCACGCTGGAATGTATGCAAATTGTTTTGAAAAGTTTTGAAAGTGTGAGGTGTGTAAAGTATTTTGATTGAGAAAGCAAAAGAGACTTATTACCTACTCAGAACGGTCGTTTCCGTGTTATTTTTCGTTCCTTTAGAATAAGGATATCCATATCATTGGTTGATAGGTAACCTTATTTGTTAGATGTAAAGGGACATTCGAAGGGACATCAGATGGTCATAGAAGGAAACTTGTAGGGATACCTTAGCATATTCGTAGGGACGATCATCACTTTTCGTAGGCAACAATTGAGGGACGAGATCATGTATTCGTAGGCAACATCGAGGGTCATTGAGGGACTATGATCTTTAATTCCAAGGGACTATGATGATATGTTGTAAGCGTCTTCGCTAAGATATCCCCATGTTCGAGGGACTTGACCATTGTATTCGTAAGGCAACAAGAGAGGATACTCTAAGGGGGGTGCATGTGTGAAAAGTGGGTTGTGTTCAGATATTTATCTTGTGATTAGTGATCTAGATCGATTAATTTAATCTTGCCATACACGCCTAATTATTAGCAGTTAATAGGTGCAGAAAGTAAATTGCGAAAATGTAAAGGTCCTACGCTATTACATGGCTTTGGGGCAGATACATAATATAAGAGTGCAGAAAGTAAAGGCAGGAATGTAAAGTGCGGAAAGTAAATCCTACGCTATTACATGATAAAAAAATTGCAACATATACAACCTCTCTAGAATTTAAATGCGGAATAATAAATAATGAGAAAATGTGAAAATGTTAGTGAAAGCACGTTCTGGAAGTTAGTAGAAAAGAGTTTTAAGTTAGCAGCCCTAATTACTAAAAAAATTATCTTTTTTGAAGTTTTTTTGTGATTGATTTTAATGGAGAAAATGAATACTAATTCTGATTAATGCAAAGAAAATGCCTTTTTTTGTGAAAAAGATGTTTTGAACCTAAATCCTAAAGTTAGACATTTTTTAGAGTTTTTTAGAAAAAATAGTTTTAAAAAAATGCAAAGAAAATTAGTTAGCAGGAAAATAAATAAAAAAGGATTCCATCAGAGCTTCTGACGGAAGTTCCCTCCAGAACCTTTGGAAACCTATTTTCCAGAGCTTCTGGAGGTTGGCACGGAAGTTGCTTCCTTCTGGCACGTAAGTTGCTTCTTTCTGGCACGGAAGTTGCTTTCTTTTGGCACAAAAGTTTCTTCCTTCTGGACCTTCTGGAGGTGCTTCCTTCTGGAACTTCTGGAGGTGTTCCTTCTGGAACTTCTGGAGGTGTTCCTTCTGGGAATCCAGAAGTTGGAACTTCTGCAGATGGAACTTCTGGGAATCCAGAAGTTGGAACTTCTAGAGATGGAACTTCTGGGAATGGTACTTCTTGGAATCCAGAAGTTGGAACTTCTGGAGATGGAACTTCTGGGAATGGTACTTCTGGGAATCCAGATGTTGGAACTTCTGGAGATGGTACTTCTAGGAATCCAAAAGTTGGAACTTCTGGAAATGGAACTTCTAGGAATCCAGAAGTTGGAACTTCTGGAGATAGAACTTCTGGGAATCCAGAAGTTGGAACTTGTGGAGATGGAACTTCTGGGAATGGTACTTCTGGGAATCCAGATGTTGGAACTTCTAGAGATGGTACTTCTTGGAATCCAAAAGTTGGAACTTCTGGAAATGGAACTTTTGGGAATCCAGAAGTTGGAACTTCTGGAGATGGAACTTCTGGGAATCCAGAAGTTGGAACTTCTAGAGATGGAACTTCTGGGAATGGTACTTCCTTGAATCCAGAAGTTGGAACTTTTGGAGATGGAACTTCTGGGAATGGTACTTCTGGGAATCCAGATGTTGGAACTTCTGGAGATGGTACTTCTGGGAATCCAAAAGTTGGAACTTCTGGAAATGGAACTTTTGGGAATCCAGAAGTTGGAACTTCTGGAGATGGAACTTCTGGGAATCCAGTCGGTTGACCTGTAGTCAAAGACACCGGGAGAGAAGCTTCGGTCATCTTCTCTGATTACCACCTTTTGCAAAACCTGCGAAATCAAACAAAAAAACAAGAACAAAATGCCTAGATTCAATAATTAGATCCTTGCGAACACGATGGTGGGGTTTGGTTATCCTAGAACGGCCAGTATCATGGAATCCGAAGCTTAGTCAAAACTATGCCCTAACAATGGCAGTTAACGATTTGGACGTTAAACCTTGCAAGCGATGGATGAAACCTATTCTATTTGATCCCAGGAAGACGTTAGTGGTGTTAGTTTCGATTAAAACAAGCTATAAATTAAAATATGATATTGAAAATATTTTCAAATGGGATGAATGCATGTTGGATGATTCAACAAGTATAAGCTATGTACAAAGGTGTATTCTTGCCTCTACCTACCTTAGGAACACGATTGTATGATCGGAACGGCTTAAGGGTGGCTGGAAATAGGGTTTCGAATTTTTCAAGTTTCTTGGATTTTCTGTAAGGATGAGAGTTGCTCTTGAGGCTAGGGTTTTCTCTTATAGCCTCCTTCGTGATCTGAGCTTGTCATGTATTTATAGGAGTGTGCATTAGGTCAAGCATAATTGGAAAATACTTTGCCTTGAATGAGAGAATATTTGATTTGGAATTTTCATCAAATCTTGCCTTTTTTGAACAAATCTCCATTAAGTCTCTTGCCAATCACTCAATTTCAAAATAATCAGATCCTCTGGCTTGCTTGGACCTCAAGAATGAGAGAAAATCAATCTTGTATTTAATATTTGATTTTATATCTTTTTATTTTAATTAAATTGGTTTTAAATGTCCAAAATAAATAAAATATAAAAGATAAAAACGTGGCCTTGGGCTTGGAGGTTCCAATTCAGATGAGAAACAAGTTTGAACCAAGAAAAGTTAGGCCCATTTAGGAAAAACTTGATCTTTTCAAGTATTACTCTTTATGCACCTCCTAAAAAATGCTCAATTTTCACAACTTGTATCTTGCCTAATTTTTAACATTTTTGGGTGTTCTTGGACTTTTTAGAAATCACAAGATGTCCTCTAAACAGACCTTTTGGTTTCACCTTCATTGAAGTTTCCATGTTCATGAACACTTTGCAAAAAGATGACTTTTGGTTGACTTTTAAAAGGACCTGTAATATTTTGATCCATAACTTCCAAATGAGGTATTTCTAGC
The DNA here is from genome assembly GCA_021764765.1 of Vicia sativa. Lineage (NCBI taxonomy): Eukaryota > Viridiplantae > Streptophyta > Magnoliopsida > Fabales > Fabaceae > Vicia > Vicia sativa. Next base: position 265,897,761 of record CM038795.1, read on the forward strand.
CAAAGCTTGTGAGACATGAAGTTGTAGAGAATTGAATTCCCTTTAAAATGAGCTTTGGTGGAAAATTTCTGATAAAGTATGTGAAAGTGATGCCTGGTCAAAGTTCTGTTGACTTTTGTCTGAAAAACCCTAATTTAGAAACTTTGACTTTTGATCAAATCTTGATTTTTTTGATGAATCATGATCAAACCTTGATCAAATTATGAATATTACCTCAAAATATTGATTTTGACCAAAAATTATGAAGTTTGATTGCATGTTGACCATAGTAGACTTTTTGTCCAATACAGCTGATTTTCAACCATCTGAGCAACTAGATGAACCATTTTGACTTGTAAGGCTTGAAACTCGACATGGTGATCCCTTAAGCATATAATGAGGTATGATGACCATTGAAGTCTTGGAAGTCCATCTTGACTTGAGAAGAGAAAAACCTTAGTTTAGATTGACTGCTTAGGAGAGGGTTTGTCTGGTCAAACCTTGTGAATTCCCTAAGTATGGAGTTGTGGATTGTCTTGAGAAGTAGGAGGGAAAATTTTGGGGTATAACACTCATCTCAAACTCTGCCTGCATAGACTTAGAAAATTCTCTTCCAAGAGAGACATTAGAAGTTCCAAAAATAATGTCATCTTCGTAAATTTGACTGATCAAAATATCAATATTAAATGTCTTTCTAAATAGAGTTGTGTACACTTTTCCTCTGGTGAAATTCTTTTCTAAGAGAAAATTGCTCAAACGCTCATACCAAGCTCTGTGAGCTTGTTTTAACCCATATAAAGATTTTTTGAGTTTAAAAACATGTTTTGGAAATTTTGAATCCTCAAAACCAGGAGGTTGACGGACATAAACTTCTTCTTCTGTATAGCCATTTAAAAATGCACTTTCGACATCCATTTGATATAAAGTAATATTATTTTGAACAACAAAAGATATTAATAATCTGATACACTCTAACCTGTCGACTAGAGCAAAGGTTTCATTATAATCAATACCTTCTTGTTGACTATACCCTTGTACTACCAATCGTGCCTTGTTTCTGACAACTTATCCTTGCTCATTTAATATGTTTCTGAATACCCACTTAGTTCCAATAATATTAAATCCTTTTGGCTTTGGAACAAGATCCCACACATCATTTCTTGTAAATTGATTCAGTTCTTCTTGCATGAAAATAATCCAGTTATTGTCTTGAAGAGCTTGATCAATAGAAGTTGGCTCAATTAGAGAAACTAGACCAAACAGTGATTCCTCGTTATTTCTTAAAGTAGACCTAGTTCTAATAGGATCATCCTTCTTTCCAATGATGACATCTTCTGGATGTGCTGATGTGATTCTTGGAAATCTTCTTTGTGAGGGTTCTTCAGAAATTCTTAAGTTTTCCAAAACTTCTTCAACAGCTGGAACTTCTGAGTTGTCCTTCTGTTCTGTCCCTTCAGAGTTTGGTAAATGAATTCTGTACCTGCAACATTTTCAATCTTCTTTGGCTTTTGTTGGCCAAGCTTATAAGCAAACCTTACTTTTATTTATTCTTCAACAATCAGAGTTTCTACATTATACACTCTATAGCCTTTTGAGTGTTCAGAGTATCCAAGCAGAATACACTTTTGTGCTTTAGAATCAAACTTGTTTAGATGTTCTTTAGTGTTTAAAATGTAACAAGTGCATCGAAATGGATGAAAATAAGAAATGTTGGGCTTCCTGTCCTTCCACAATTCACAGAGAGTCTTTTCAAGAATAGGTCTTATAGAAAATCTATTCTGAATATAACACGCTGTGTTCACAACTTCAGCCCAGAAGTGTTTAGCCATATTGGTTTCAATGATCATAGTTCTGGCCATTTCTTGTAAAGTTCTATTCTTTCGTTCTACAACTCCATTTTTTTGGGGAGTTTTAGGGCAAGAGAAATCATGAGAAATTCCATTTTCTTTAAAATATTTTTCAAAAAATTGATTTTCAAATTCACCACATGATCACTTCTAACCTTTATGATTCTAAACTCCTTTTCATTCTGAAATTGGTTACAGAAGTCAAAGAACACAAAATGTGACTCATCCTCGTGTTTTAAGAACTTTACCCATGTTCATCTGCTGTAGTCATCTATAATGACCAATCGATACTTCTTGCCTCTAATAGATGCAGTTTTCACTGGTCCAAATAAATCAATATGCAGAAGTTCTAATGGCCTAGAGGAAAAAACAACATTTTTAGATTTAAAATAGGGTTTTGAAAATTTTCCCTTCTGACAAGCTTCACACAGAACTTCTGAGTTGAACTTCAAATTTGGAAGTCCTCTGACCAGGTTGAGTTTGTTAATTTGATAATTTTTCTCATTCTAACATGTCCCAATCTTCTGTGCTAGATCCATTGTTCATCATTTACTGACAAAAGACATTTTACATTTTGTAATTTTAAATCAGAAAGATTAATTTTGTATATGTTGTTCTTTCTCTTGCCAGAAAAGAGGATTGACCCATCCTTTTGACTAACAGCTCTACATGACTTTTGATTAAAGATAATGTCATAAACATTGTCACTTAATTGACTTATGGACAATAGATTATGCGTTAATCCTTCTAGTAACAAAACATTAGAAATAGAGGGGAGGTTACCGTTTCCAATGGTTCCAGAACCAATGATTCTTCCCTTCTGGTTACCTCCAAATTTTACTTCACCTCCAGGTTTAAGTTCCAGGCTTTGGAACATATACCTTCTTTCCGTCATATGTCGTGAGCAGCCAGGGTCTAGGTACCATGATTGGTGTTTCAATTTCACTGTTAAGGACTTCTGCAACATAAATTATTTTTTCCTTAGGTACCCATATCTTTCTGGGTCCTTTCTGGTTAGAGTTTCTGAGGTTCTGTTTGAACCCTGGTTTAACATGAAATCTTTCAGAATGAGATGTGTATTTTATATCATGTGTGTGACCATAACTGAACTGTTTGTACAGTGGTTTGTATGTGATAGTCATTTTATCAACATATTTGGGTTGATACGTTTCTTTCCCTCTGGGAGTTTCATATCCAATACCCTTTATGTTGTTCCTACTAACTCCATAGATCATTGAGGCCATTTTTCTTATATCTATGCTTTTAGTAAGGAATTTCTGAAAGCTATATTCATATTCTTTAAGAATATCTTTTGAACTTGAAGCAGTATCTGAACTAGAGATTTTTTTAACTTTTTGAAAATCATCTTTGAATTTTATGTTATTTTCTTTTAGTTCATCATTTTCCGCTTTAAGCTGCTCAATTTCAGATACAAGACTCTTTTTAAGTTTCTTGTATTTGATCTTGAGTTGACTATTGTTTTCTAGAAGTTTTGATAGACTATCTACCAGTTCAACACGAGTAAATTCAGAAAACACCTCATCAGGTTCTGATTCAGAACCTGCGTCATCTTCTATTGTGGCCATGAAAGCTAGGTTTACATGCTCATCTTTCGAGTTAGATTCAACATCAGAAGATTCTGATTCGTCCCATGTGGCCATCATTCCTTTCTTCTTTTCAAACCTTTTCTTGGGCTTTTCTCTCTGCAGCTTGGGACATTCACTTCTGAAATGTCCAGGTTCTTTGCATTCAGAGCACGTGATGTTTCTTTTACTGAACTTCTTGTATCCAGAAGATTCTCCTCTATCTTCAGATCTTCTGTGGTTTCTGAACTTCTTTTGCATGTGCTTCCACATTTGGTTTATCCTTCTGGAAAGCATAGATAGCTCATCTTCTTCAGACTCTGAGTCTTCAGATCTTTCTTCCTCATCCTGAAAAGCATTTACATCAAACTTTTTAATAGATTTCAAAGCAACTGACTTACCTTTATTCTAGGGCTCAAATTCATCAAGCTCTATTTCATGACTTCTCAGCGCGCTGATAAGTTCTTCTAAGGATATAACGTTCAAATATTTTGAAACTTTGATGGCTGTCACCATTGGTGCCCATCTTCTGGGTAAGCTTCTGATGATTTTCTTTACATGATCAGCCTTGGTATATCCCTTATCTCGCACTCTTAGACCAACAGTTAAGGTTTGAAACTTTGAGAACATTGCCTCAATGGATTCATTTTCCTCCATTTCGAATGCTTCATATTTCTGGATAAGCGCCAGAGCTTTAGTTTCTTTGACTTGAGCATTTCCTTCATGTGACATTTTGAGTGACTCAAAAATATCATGTGTTGTGTCTCTGTTGGTAATCTTTTCATACTCCATTTTTGAAATGGCATTCAACAGAATATTTCTTGATTTGTGATGATTCTTAAAGTCTGCTTTCTGTGTTTTGTCCATTTCTTTTCTTTCTATCTTGTTTTCGTCCTTGTCTACTGGGTGTTTGTAGCCATCTAAAACCATATCCCAAAGATCAGGATCATAGCCTAGAATAAGGATTTCTAGTCTATCCTTCTAGTAATCAAAATCCTCTCCATCAAACATAGGAGGTTTAGTGTTGTTGTGATATGTTGCCATTTTGTGTTTTCCTTCTGGATCTTTATCTAACACTGTTAAGTTTTTGCACCCAGAACCAAGAGCTCTAATGCCAATTGAAGGCTTAGAAAACACTTAGAAGGGGGGAGGGTTGGATAAGTTTTTCCCTTTTAAATTTTTATTTAACTTAACAACAAAACTAAACACACAAGGATTTTTATCCTGGTTCGTTTGAAACTCAAACTACTCCAGTCCACCCGTCAAGGTGATTTCGCCTCTCTCAAGGAGGACTTAATCCACTATAATCAAAAGATTACAACTGCACAACCAATTATTGTGACTAACAACAATGCACAAGCCAACTGCAAGTGACTAACACCTTTAAGACTCAACTAGTCCTAGCCCTCTTGAGAAATATGACCAAGCTGGTCTCTCAAGGAACAATTACTCAAGAACTTCTAGACAAAGTGTATATAACTGCTTCTAAAAAGCTTTATCACAAAAGTGAATTTTACACAAGGTATTTTAGCTCAAGAACTTAGAAATAAACTTAACAGAATAATGATTTTGATTTTGCCAACATAAGTTCTCTCTGAATAATTTTTTTGCTTCTTTGAATTTTGCACTATATATAGAGCTTCCAAAAATTTTCCGTTGCAAGGTTTACATGTCTTGGTTACTGGATAACGTAATTAAGGATGTATAATTTCACGTGCTTTGTTTTCTCCAAGTGAACATAGAAAGTTGAACCACTCAAGTACTTCAGCCGTCTTATCTTAGTAGGGTAAAGTTACTGTAGCAGACTTTGTCTTAGAAGATGACGTATTGATACTTCATGATCTTCTATAAGCCTTGTTCAAAACATATTCTAATCAAAACATTCTTTGGTGCTTCTATCAGAGGTTGCGCTAGCATGCTTCCTTCAGAAGTTGCTTTCAGCGTGCGTGACCAGAAGTTCAACTCTTCATTAAAACTTCTAATACTTGTTTGCTCAGCATAATTTTGATATTTCTATATTCTTAAATGCTTGAGTCAGAACATCATCTGAAATGAAAAAAGTACACATCAGAGTATCATATCTATTATACAAAATTTATGTTACTTGTTATCATCAAAACTCTAAGATATGATTAGAACCAAACTATGTTCTAACAGAAAAAACCCTAATCAAGATTCTTGAGCTTTCTCAATTGAACCAAACCTTACAAAAAGAAACAAAACCCTAGCATATTGGTTAAACCCTAATCTTATGACCATTGATTTGAATCAAGCCTTGTTGTTAGTGAATGCATGCAATGTTAGATGACATAAATGGAGAAGTATGCAAAGGAATGCAAAGCCTAAGCTAGATGATTATAAAAGATAAATGGGGAAATTTTGAGGTGCAACAACTGCCCCTATTTAGTCATCTTGAACCTGAAGGTGATATTGGCGTTAGCCTTTTGAACATTCAAGGTAAAAAAAGATTAAATACCAAAAGAACCAGAAAATTTATGCTCCGAAGATCATGTGGATGATATACTATTTTTGTATGCCTACACTAACAAGCTTTGGCAGGTATAAGCAAGATATTCCTGAAGGATCCCCATAAAGGAAATATAAATTGTGTCGCATATCTGCAAAAGTTAGATGAAAGATGGAAAGGATGCTTGACCAAGCGTACTTGCAAAAGGTGAATAAGGACTCCGATGGGGAATAATAGTTCTCGTGCCAAAGCAAAGAATATACACAGTGGGGATTCACGAATAAAAGACTCAACAATAAGGTTACTGGGTGATGACCAGGTTTTGGTAAATATATGTTGGGGAGCAAATTTTTGGCTTTATTATGGTTATTGGACTATTGACCAACCAGGTGATTGTGACGACAAACACTTCATGTTATAGACATCGATAGGGTTACATGGAGACATGTATTTTGGAAAAAATATCATGGTAAGGTTACCAACATTGTTAGGGTTACCAAAAAGCTTCAATCAGGTGATTGGAAAAGAAAGGATATCAAGGTTGTTGACGCCAATATGGTTACCAGGGTATCACAATCAAGTGATTAGGAAAGAAATCCATAATAAGGTCGTTAGTGTTGGTAGGGTTACTGGAAGACATCAATCAGGTGATTGGGAAAACAAGGATAACAAGGTTTTTTAACATCGGTTGGATCACCGGGAAATGACAAGAATAATATGGTAAATGGTAAGGTTACTGACAACGGTAGGGTTACCAGAATCCATCAATCAGGTGATTCGGAAAGCAAGGATAGCAACGTTTATAACAACAATAGGGTTATCGGGAAGATACAACTTGATGATTGGAAAAGGTAAACATCTTCATGTTATGAACGTCGACATGGTTATCAGGTAACAACAAGAGCGATTTAGCAAATAGTAAGGTTACTGACAACAGTAAGGTTAGAAGAATACTTCAATCGGGTGATTGGTAAACGACATAGGCATCAAGGTTAATGGAATTTGTAAGGTTACCAAAAGACAACGAATTGTTAGTTTAAAGATTGCCAAACATGTACTGGATTTTTGAAAAGGTGCCAAACAGGTAGTGGACTTGAGGGTGCCAAACGGGTAAGGGACTTTGAAAATACATTGGGTATATGAAAGAGATTGTATATAGGAATGAAACAAGGTCAATAATGCTTGCAGATAGCAATAACAAGAAGATATGTTTTAAGGAAAACTTGTAGGGAATACCACTCAAGATATCTGAGGGATAAAGTTCTCTTTAAAGAGGTTCCACCAGCCTATCGGGGAAGAAATGATGCTTGAAAAAGACTTAAATCTGACTTATGCTTCAATCCATGTTTGAGATTTTTTAGCATAATGATCCACCTAAGTTGAAATGCTACGCATTTGAGAGGATACAATGTAACGCAAAGATGATTAATATATGCAATGTGTCGAAGCAAAGATATCTGCTGGGAACTCAAAGGATATAGTACTGACTTCTGTCGAGGAACACCAATAATATGGACCTGGATCTCTGACTTCTAATGGAGGAACACCAATACACGGACTTAAATCTCCGATGAGTTAAGGATAACGATCCTAACTTCTATTGAGGATAACAATCCTAACTTCCCGACATGCTCCTCAAATTCACAAGTTATTTATCCTGCACATGGACTTAACTTGATCAACTCTCGAAGAGGATGAATCTCCCTGCATATTGTCTTGGTTCAGCCTGTAGGGTCTTTGGAGATATGCACCATTATGAATAGTTTCCCTTAGGGTTATAAACTTCGGAACATTCCCCCTAACTAACCAAAATTGGAGATGGTTTCAACCATTCTTGGGTGTATGCCCCTAATTACTCAACACTTTGAGAGATTCTTTAAATATTGACATAACTGCCTCAGATTGATTAAGCTCTTACTCAATAGAGTATCAACACGCTTCTTTTCCCCTTAGGGTGATAAAACTTGGAGATACTTTTACCTCAGCTCAACGGAGTACTAACATTGAAATATCATGCCCCTGCTCAATAGAGTCTTGAAAATATATTTCCTCGCCTCATCCTCATGGAGGAATGAGAGGCTCGTGGAGTTTTGGAGACAACACCCCCTTAGGGTGATTGACTTATGTCCTAAAACCTGGTCAACATACAGTCAAACTCCACCATTTTTGGTCAACATCAAGGTTTTGAAGTCACATTCATCATTTGATCAAGGGTTGATCATGATTCATCAAGAACACTCAAGAATTAGTTAAAAGTCAAAAGTTGCTAAATTAGGGTTTTCTTAAATGAAAGTCAACAGAACTTTGGTCAAGCATAACTTTCACATAATTCATGAGAAATTTCTCAACCAAATCTCATATAAAAGGGAATTTAGTTCTATAGAACTTTGTCTCATACAAGATTTTCCCAAAAAATGCTTCATTTAAGAGATATGGGCCAAGACATTATAGGTCCTTTCAAAAGTCAACAAAAAGTCATCTTCTCTCAAAGAGGTGTACATGAACATGGAAGCTTCAATGAAGATGAAACCAAAGAGAGCTACTAAAGGATATCTTAAGCTTTCTTAAAAATCCAAGATAATCCTAAAATGTTGAAAACTGAGCAAGATGTAGTTTGTGCAAGTTTGGCAATTTTGAGAAAGTGCATGAAGAAAAATATTGAGCAATCTTGACAATTTTCTAAATAGGCCTATATTTTTATGTTTGAAACATGTTCTAAGCATTGTTCATGACCTCTAAGCCCAGACACACGCCATCTTATTATTTATTTTATTTATTTTTGAATTAATTCATTAAAATTCAAATTTATATAAAATAAAATGCAAGGAGTGATTGCAAGGCGTGTGGGCTTGATATTTAAGCTCCTTGAGGTCCAAGCAAGTCCAAGAAAGCAGGGAAAAACACATGAGATTGATTGTCATGAGATTGAACAAGAAAATAAGCTTTTGATGCAAAATACGAATCAAATATTTTCTCAATGAATTCAATATTTTTCTCTCAAAATACTTGACCTAATGCACTCATTATAAATAGAAGATCATGAACAAGTGAGAAGGACACAAATTGCTGCCTTAAGAACCCTAGTCAAACTCTCCAAAAAATTTCAAGTTTATGGAAAAGTCGAATCTCACTTGCTAGCCATTCTCAATCAATTTCAAGCATCCATTCGTACTTTTGAGGCTTCCAGAAATCGATCCAAGCCCTTACACCATCCCAAAGCATCCCAGAATCATCTCCCTCAATTGCACCGGTTTGGTAAGGTTTTGAAATTTCTAACCTTCGATTCGTGCAACTTAAATGGATTTGATGTATATATTGTTGTTCATAATAATGTTTGTGATTGTATAGAACCATTGTGCACGAGTTTAATTCAAGAATTAAGGTTTGCCATTGTTAGGGCATTAAGCTTCTGCTTCATCGAAACACCTAGTTACAGGCCGTTTCAGACCAAACCAACACCACCATTGAACTCGTAGCCCTCGAATAAGGGGGTAGGGTCCTCCATTTGCTTTTCTTTTCATTATTTTTTAGGTTTGGCTTGGGAGACAACTAGAGAAGACGACCGAAGTACAACTCCGGAGTCTCTGACTTTGCTGACCCCGGTGGCTGTTGGCTTGCCATGTTCTGATTCGCCCGTTTAAACCCTGGGGTCCCACTTGCGTGTGTTTGTGTTTTGTTTGATTTTCAGAAAGAAAAATTGCATTTATATATTTATGGTTGTGTCTAAATACATGGATGTATCATCACCCTAGTGGTAGAACACACGCACTTAGTCCTCTTGTCCCTCTTAGCACAAGTTCAATCCCTGCCTTTTGCTTCTTTTTTCTATAATTTCTGATTTTTGCAGGTTAAAACATACATACTTTTGGAGGCGTGATATGGTCACCACATGCAAGTGGAGCAGTTGTCCAGTTTTGGACCTACGACCCTCAAGTCCTGGGTTCAAGACCTCCAGGTACCATTCAAATTTTTTGGGTAATAGTTTCTTTCATATTTTCTAACATTTTTTTTTAACTTTTCTTGTCTTATTTTTAATTCTTTTCATAAATATATTTCACTAATATAAAAAAAAAACTAAAAAATATTTTTATTTCAAATTTAGGTTTAAAAGATATTTAATTAATGTTAGACACATATATTTTGTTTTTATTTTCATTTAAATTATTTTTTACAATTAACCTTTAATTAACTTAGAAATTAGGTTTTCTCATTTAAATTCAATTTCAAAAATACCAAAAAAAATATTTTACTTCAAATATTAGGGTTTTAGAATATTACCATATTTATTAAAATAATTTTCCTTTTATTTATGCTTTATTTTTATTTTAAATATTAGAAATCGATGTATAGGTCGCAAGGATATTTTTGTAATAGTGTAGTTTATTTTCTTCGCATTTTTCTCCATTATATAAGTGCTCATGGGATGTATTATCTTAGGTTAAATTTACTTTTCGCACCTCTATTATGTAACTACCTCAAAGCCATGTAATAACGTAGGGCTTTTTATCTTTCTGCACTTTTATTTTCCGTAAATATTAACTGCTTAGATGTATGGCCAGTAGGATTGTACGGAAAGATCTAAAAATAACTTAGAGTAACCCTAATCATGATAAATATCTAAATTGAACCAATTGTACACTTGCACCCTTAGGGTATCCTCTCTTGTTGCCTTACGAATTAACATGGTCATGTCCCTTGAACGTAGGGATACCATTAGCAAAGACGCTTACGAATAACACCATTATAGTCTATTCGATTTAAAGATCATAGTCCCTCGATGACCCTCGATATTGCTTACGAGTATATGATCTTGTCCCTCAGTTGTTGCCTGCGAATAAATGATGATAGTCCCTACGAAGTTGCTAAGATATCCTTACAATGTTGCCTTCAATGACCATACGATGACCTTAGGCCTTTCCATTCACATCCAATGTACGAGGCTACCTACTGACTAATAGTATAGATAGTACTATCCTAAAGGAGAAGGAAAATAACAAAAACGATCTTTGAGTGGGTAGATTACTCTTAATTGCTTGCTCAAAACAGAATCATTTTCATGCCTAACATTTTCAAACAAATTATTTCAAACACTTCGTATACATTCTTGAGGACTGATACAAGAATCATTACAAAGTTAAGGTCAAAATATTTTCAAATAAATCAAACACGCACAAAAGCAAGTTTAAAAAGTGAGCTAAGTAATTAAGAACTCGTAGATAACTACGGATGAAAATGGTGCTAACACCTTCCCTTTTCATAACTTACCCCTCCGAAATCAGAATCGATAAAAGGTCTTTCCTGTTATTGTCACCTTTCCTTATTGGATAAAAGAAAAGTCGGTGGAGACTCTTACTAACCGCAACATTTGCGATAAAACGCAAAACAACCAAGTCAGTTCTCCCACCGTGTTATAGAACTGGCGACTTTGCTGGGGAGAATACCTAAAGAGGGGTTACCTTAGGTTTTTTAGATCACTTTTACTTGCTTTCGTTGTTTGACTTGTCTGATTTACTTTTAAGGGTTTTTGCTTGGGTATTATTGCTTGTAAGGATCCTACACATGGGTCCTGGTTTCCTTAGGTAAGTAGCAATAGACCATCGCGATTGTCTGGCGTAGACCGACACATGATGGCTACAGTTATTCTGATACTTTGGATGTCCTGGTGTTTCTTAAGTACAATTGAGGAAACATTTGGCGTCTGTGTGGTGTCATCAACACTAACTAAACTTTTAGAACCTTAATTGACCCATCTTGGCCATTAGAAGGTAGTGAGATAGCTGACGTTTGTACAGACTGAAGTTGGTTGATACTCGATGCTACGCTCATTGAGATTCGAATTTCGGGATGTTTTGGTCAGCCATTTGGTTGCCGCACTGAAATAAAGCCTGTGAGAAAGATCCGTGATATGAGATTCCTAGAACCCTGTTACTATTGTAGGACATGTTGAACCAAGTTAACTTTAGTAAAGGGTACGCACCTATAGAAATTATGCAAGCCTTTAAACCTAGGGCTATTGTATGACTTTTTTGTTTTGGTATTTATCTAAGCATGACATCATAAAATCATGACATCATATCATCATAACATTTCACTAACCATTTCAAGGACCTAGGGATTTATCTTTGCTCTTTGTTGTAGGGTTATGGCTTCCGCTCTGAGGAAAACTATCCGAATCAACTTTGTGGGGATACCCTCTCAACTCAAGGAGTTAGTCTCAAGGGTTCCTGACCACTCACATTTCATCAAGAGGCATGGTTATCTACTTCACTTGGTTATCTCTGGTTTTGAAGTAGATATAACGAGCGTCGTATTCCAATTCTTTGATCTAAAACATCATTGCTTTACCTTCCCAGACTATCAGTTGGTACCTACCATGGAAGAATTCTCCAGGCTACTTGGGATACCCATTCTTGATCAGATACCTTTCACCGGTCTAGAAAAAGTACCAAGGTTTAAATACATTGCAGTAGCTTTACACCTAAAGAGGTCAGACATTGAAGCTAATTGGGAAACAAGAAGTGAAGTTAAGGGTTTGCTTTCTAAGTTTCTAATAAAGAAGGCTCGGGAATTCTTGAAGGCTATGACTTTCCATGCATTCGAAGATGTTTTGGCTTTACTAATCTATGGTTTGGTGCTATTTCCAAATCCAGGCCAATTCATAGATGTGAACGCCATTAAGATGTTTCTCACTCATAATCTTGTGCCTACCTTGCTCATAGATATTCTGCATTCTCTTCACACTCGTACTATGAAGAGCCATGGAACTCTCATGTGTTGTAAATTGTTATTACCCAGGTGGTTTATTTCTCACCTTCCCCGATCGATAATGAAGAATGAACAAGGTCCGAGGTGGTCTCAAAGATTAATATCACTCTCTCATTTAGATATTCGTTGGTGGCTCTACCCTCAATAAAATCTCACTTTCATCGAGCATTGTGGGGAATTTCCTAATGTGCCACTTCTTGGCATAAAAGGAGGTATCACTTACAAACCTTGTCTAGCGCTACGTCAGTTTGGTTACGCTCGAAGAAATGGTCCTCATGATATGCTCATCCAAGACATTGTATTTGACTATGTTATACCCCAAAAGTTTCCCTCCTACTTCTCAAGACAATCCACAACTCTATACTCAAGGATTTCACAAGGATTGACCAGACAAACCCTCTCTTAAGCAATCAATCCAAACCAGGGTTTTGCTCTTCTCAAGTCAATATGGACTTCCAAGACTTCGTTGTTCATCATACCTCATTATATGCTTCAAGGGATCACCATGTCAAGTTTCAAGTCTTACAAGTCAAAATGGCTAATTTAGTTGCTCAAATGGTTGAAAATCAACTATATTGGACAAAAAGTCAAATATGGCAACATGCAGTCAAACTTCATAATATTTGGTCAACATCAATATTTTGAGGTGATATTCATCATTTGATCAAGGGTTGATCAGGATTCACCAAGAAAATTCAAGATTTGATCAAAAGTCAAAGTTTCTAAATTAGGGTTTTTCAAACAAAAGTCAACAGAACTTTGACCAGACATAACTTTCACATAATTTATCATAAATTTTTCCACCAAAGCTCATTTTAAAGGGAATTCAATTCTCTACAACTTCATATCTCACAAGCTTTGGCTAGAAATGCCTCATTTGGAAGTTATGGATCAAAACATTACAGGTCCTTTTAAAAGTCAACCAAAAGTCATCTTTTTGAAAAGAAGTGTTCATGAACATGGAAACTTCAATGAATGTGAAACCAAAGAGGATGTTTAGAGGACATCTTGAGCTTTCTAAAAAGTCCAAGAAAACCCAAAAATGTTAAAAATTGAGCAAGACACAAGTTGTGCAAATTGAGCATTTTTTAGGAGGTGCATAAAGAGAAATACTTGAAAAGGTCAAGTTTTTTCTAAATGGGCCTAACTTTTCTTGGTTCAAACTTGTTTCTCATCTGAATTGGAACCTCCAAGCCCAAGGCCACATTTTTATCTTGTATTTTTAATTTATTTTGGATTTTTATTCATTTAAAACCAATTTAATTAAAATAAAAAGATATAAAATCAAATATAAAATACAAGATTGATTTTCTCTCATTCTTGAGGTCCAAGCAAGCCAAAGAATCTGATTATTTCGAAATTGAGTGATTGGCAAGAGACTTAATGGAGACTTGTTCAAAAAAGGCAAGATTTGATGAAAAATTCCAAATCAAATATTCTCCCATTTAAGGCAAAGTATTTTCCAATTATGCTTGACCTAATGCAGACTCCTATAAATTCATGACAAGCTCAGATCACGAAGAAGGATGTAAGAGAAAACCCTAGCCTCAAGAACAACTCTCATCCTTACAAAAAAATCCAAGAAACTTGCAAAATTCGAAACCCTATTTCCAGCCACCCTTAAGCCGTTTCGATCATCCAGTCGTGCTCCTGAGGTAGGTAGAGGTAACAATACACCTTTGTACATAGCTTATACTTGCTAAATCATCCAACATGCATTTATCCCGTTTGTAAATATTTTCAATATCTTATTTTAATATATAGCTTGTTTTAATCGAAACTAACACCATTAATGTCTTCCTGGGAACAAATAGAACAGGTTTCATCCATCGCTTGCAAGGTTTAACGTCCAAATCGTTAACTGCCATTGTTAGGGCATAGTTTTGACTAAGCTTCGGATTCCACGATACATGTTATTCTAGGATAAACAAACCCCAACACCATGTTCACAAGGGTCTAATTATTGAATCTGGGCATTTTGTTCTTGTTTTTCTATTTGATTTCGCAGGTTTTGCAAAAGGTGGTAGCCAGAGAAGATGACCGGAGTTTCTCTCCCGGCGTCTTTGACTGCAATTCCAACTTCTGGATTCCCAGAAGTTCCATCTCCAGAAGTTCAAACTTCTGGATTCCCAAAAGTGCCCTCTCCAGAAGTTCCAACTTCTGGATTCCCAGAAGTTCCAGAAGTAACACCTCCAGAAGTTCCAGAAGGAGCACCTCCAGAAGTTCCAGAAGGAATGGCAACAGAAGTTCTAGAAGGGACGTCAACAGGAGGTCCAGAAGGAAGCAACTTCCGTGCCAGAAGGAAGCAACTTCCGTGCCAGAAAGAAGCAGCTTCCGTGCCAGCCTCCAGAAGTTTTGGAAAACAGGTTTCCAGAGGTTCTGGAGGAAACTTCTGTCAGAAGCTCTGGCGGAAACCCCTTTTTAATTTATTTTCCTGCAAACTAATTTTCTTTGCAATTTCCTTTAAAACTATTTTTCTAAAAAACTCTAAAAAATGTCTAACTTTTGGATTTAGGTTCAAAAAATATTTATTTAATTTTTTTTCACAAAAAAGGTCATTTTCTTTTCATCAAAACTAGGTTTTTTTTAAAATCAATCACAAAAAACTCTAAAAAAAAAGATAATTTTTTTTAGTAATTAGGGTTGCTAACTTAAACTTTTTTTTTACTAACTTCTAGAACTGTTCTTACTAACATTTTCTCATTATTTATTATTCCACATTTAAATTCTAGAAAGGTTGTATAGGTTGCAATTTTTTATCATGTAATAGCGTAGGATTTACTTTCCACACTTTACATTCCTGCCTTTACTTTCTGCACTCCCATATTATGTATCTGCCCCAAAGCCATGTAATAGCCTAGGACCTTTGCATGATCTCGTCCCTCGATTGTTGCCTAGGAAAAGTGATGATCATCCCTATGAATATGCTAAGGTATCCCTACAAGTTGCCTTCTATGACCATCCGATGTCCCTTTACATCCAATGAATAAGGTTTCCTATCAACCAATGGTATGGATAGCGTTATTCTAAAGGAAAGCAAAATAACATGAAAATGACCATTCTGAGTAGGTAATAAGTCTCTTTTGCTTGCTCAATCAAAATACTTTTCACACCTCACACTTTCAAAACTTTTCAAAACACTTTGTATACATTCCAGCGTGAATCATTACAAAGTCATTTCCAAAACAAAACATTTCCAAACACTTCGTATACATTCCAGCGTGAATCATTATGAAGTCAAAGTGAAATGCCTTTTCAAAAACATATTTTCAAACACACACAGAAAGCAATTTATAAAGTGAGCTAAAGCAATTAAGAGCCCGTAGATAACTACGGATGGAAAGGGTGCTAACACCTTCCCTTTTCATAAATGCCTCCCGTACTCAGAATCTAACGAAGGTTTTTTCCTGTTCTTTTCGCCTTCTCTTAATTGGATAAAAGAAAAGTCGGTGGCGACTCTTGCTATCCGCAACATTTGCGATAAAACGCAAAACAAACAAGTCAGTTCTCCCACCGTGTTACAGACTACGACAACGATCTCCAAGGTTACCGTCAAATATTTGTGCACGCTTAGGGCATGGTAAAGAAGACTGATACTAAGACTTTGGGGCATAAAAAATCCATTCCTTTGGAACCTTACCTCAAATGGGTGCGAGCTCGTGCCCAAAGTCTCATAATGCCCTATACTCCCATCATACCAGTAATTGTGGATCCTGTTGCTGAAGGCGATGAGTCTTATACCATTCTCCATCCAAATATGCCCACTGATTTTGAAGAATTGAAGAGATCCTGGATTCAACTTAAATAAGAAAGGGACACCTTTGAAGCTCAGTGCTATGCAAGCGAGAAAAGTGTTGGAGTTGACAAAGCTACTTCACGAGGAACAGAGTCTTAACGCCTATGTCAACACAAAGAGGAAACGTCCATGGGAGACCTAAGCATTAGAAGCTTTACTTTATGTTTGAGTTTGTTTTTTATTTTCTGATTTAACTAATAAAAAGTTTATTCCTTATGTTTACCAAATTTAAATCTCGCTAGGTCCTTGAAAACATTGCATATCATAGCATATCATATCATTTCATAACAGGTACTTCGAAGACCAGTTTTCTTATTCTTTCGTTGTTTATTTAACCAAAAATGGCTCTCGAACAAACTGTCAAATATCTCCAAGCTCAGAATGCCCAGTTCCAAGTTCATCAACTTGACCAAAGGCCAGGAAGATATGAAAGAGCTCATCACCAAGAAAAAGAAGAAGAAGATATCTGGTATTCTCAATATGGGAACACGATTCAGAGGTCTGGTCAAGACAACCAGAAAGATTGAGTTCTTAGGAAATAGTGGTGAAACTAAAGGAAGTGCCAAGTGTTGTACCCCAAAATTTACCCTATTCTTTTCTGTATTTCTGGCTTACAATCCGATTGCATAAACATACATGTAGTCGCATGCATAGCATTCGTCATGGGGTTACCAGGTTCCAAGGTATCCCGAATGGCAATACAAAAAGAGCTTACTCGCCTTTTTCTCAATAAGATGGATTTCAGGTTTCCGGCGCATTTGGGGCACTCCCAAAGGCGTATCACTCATGTCCTGGGGTATTTTCTGTTGATTTTCGACGAGAAGGTCCCTCCCATTATTGTCTACAACTTTTATTTGAGGCCCGAGAGCAGGTTTCATGAGGAAGGTCCTCAAAGAAACAGTTTTCCCTAGTGGATTACGTTGAATTTTAGCGTTGAACCGTGCGTTTTGCTCACTAAACAGTATTTATCTCCTAGTAGGAAACTTGGAATTGAGCGGGACCGATTTCTAAAATTCCGTGTCGAAGTCTTCTACAACTTTCATTTGCAACTCGGGAGTTGATTCCTGACCAATCAATACCAGAATTTTGTTCTTCAAAGTTGATTTTTGAGCTGAGCTGAGTAATTTTCATCTGATACACGAGCTTCGTAAAATCATATCTCGCTCGGTAGTTTCAACACCATTTATCGCATTCTCTTACAGCTTTCCTAGGTATCATGAGAAGTAGGGCTTTACAGCTTTCTTTTTCCATGAGAAGTATGAATAGAGATTGTTCGCGTTAAAAGGTGACGCGCTAGAGGATTCGAATATGAATTCGAATTCTCTGGCTCGAAACGATTTACTCTTTTTGATTTGTTTATAAAGATGCCGCGAGCATCAAGCTTTATTATTTTCAACACAAGAAAGATGGTTTAATGATTATGAAAAAGGGGAAAGCTGTTAATACCCTCAATTGATATTGATATGCGTAATGACTAAGCAAACTAGGCGCATTGGGGAGATTCTGAGTAAGGGGGATTGTTATATAAATGGAATAGATGGAGCACCCTAAATATATATAGTTATCTATAGCTTTATATATGAATATGTTTGATATGTTTGTGTGTTTTAATTGCTATTTCTATGATTGGGAAAGTTTCTCCTTTGGGATTTTTAGAATGATAGATTATGTGGGATCCTATTGTTTGTTATTATTGTGCTCGCAAAGATCGTGGATCTTGCATACATATCCTAGTGGGAATCGAGCATTTGTAGCTCGGATCTCTGAGGATCTATGGTTTGTTTGGTGCGAGGAGAAAGAAATTTGCTCGGCAAGGATGAGACCTTGTGCCTACGTATTCTCAAAAGGATGTTGAGAAAGTCAGAGCAATCGTAGTTCCCACTTATGTTAGTGGAAAGCAACGGGATGTTAGTAAGAGACAGACAAATGTCATCTTAATGAAAAATGTATCTAATCTATTTCATCACATACATTTTTGAAAAGTTTGTCTGATAAAAATCTTTCATCGTAAGTTATAGGTGTTTTGCTTGAGTGTACAAGCGTTACCACTTACATGTTTAAGAAAGATGTTTGAAAAAGATTGAATCTTTTAACTGTAAGCATTAGGTGTTTTGCTTGAGTGTACAAGCGTTACCACTTACAATTAAGAGATGTTTTTGTTTGAAAAGAGTTTGAAAAGTTTTTGACTGTATGTGATATGATAGATGAGATACTTCATCCATAGAGATGATAGATGTCTAAATCTCTAGGAGAAATTGATTGGATTAAGGGGATGCTTTTAAGAAGCCCATGGGTCCTTGTATTGTTAGCCCAAGAGGAGGCATTCCGAGGGTCATCGAGGGTCCTTGTATGAAGCTCAAGAGAAAGCTATAGGGTATGGCTGGCTTTGGCTTTAAAAGGGATTTCACCGGGAAACCATCCTTTTGGAATTAAGAGCAATTTCACCGGGAAATTATACTCTCAGGGTTCTATCCTAACGCGGGTGATTCTTTGTATTGGAAGCCCAATAGGAGGCTGTTAAGAGACTTCCTATCTCTTTCATTGTATGATGCCCAAGAGAAGGCTAAACTCAATGAGGAGTTCTTTTGAACGAAGCCCAAGAGGAGGCTGACTCAACAGGGGAGTGTTGTCTTATATGAAGCCTAAGCGGAGGCTAAACTCAGATGAATGAGTTTTCTTATATGAAGCCTAAGAGGAGGCTAACTCTGTGGGGAGAGTTATCTTGTATAAAGCCCAAGAGGAGGCTACAACTGTGGGGAACCTATTGGTTAGACTAGTTGTTATGTTATAACTAGACAGTTGTATAAACAAGTGTGTGTGTGTGTGTGATATGTATTCACAGGAGTTTATGAAGGAAATATTAACAATGCATGATGTTTATTTACAAGAGTTTATGATTTGAAAATATAAACAAGTGTATGTGAAACGAACGTTTGAAACGAGCGTAACTTGATTATTTACAAGTTTGAATTGTGTACAAGGAAATAAATATGTACACGAACGAGTATTTTATGTACAGACAAAGATGGATGTACATAGGAGGGTTGGGACTTACACCATAAGGGAGGCCCATTGATTTAAAAGTAGTTTCACGGGGAATAATGCTCCTTTTAATATCTATGGTATTCAGTGTATATGTACAGACGAAACAAAAACAAATGATCGAAGTTTATCTGTAAAAGGTATCTGTATTATGTACAGATAAAAGTTGTATGAGTATAAAAAGAATTTGATATGTACAAGGAAAGTATGTATGTACATAAAAGAATGTTTTGTTGGTGTATACACAAGTGAAGTGAAAACAAACGATAGAAGTTTGTCTGTACTTGAGTATAAAAGGTATCTGTATTATGTAGAGATAAAAATTGTATGTATCTGAAGAGAGTTTGATATGTACAAAGAAATAATTATGTACATAAAAGAATGTTATGGGACTTACACCGTGAGGGAGGCCCATGATCGATTGAGAAATTCGAGAGAAAACGAATCGGTTTTATCGTTTAAATCGGATCGATCATGGTAAAAAGATGTAAGTTTGATAAAAAGTTTTGAAGAAATGATTTTTAAAGTGTTTTGAAATATGACGTTCATTTATGAGAAGTTTTGAAAAGAATCGGAAGTCGAAAGTTTGAAAAATTCACCTTTTAGAGGTGTTTTGAAAAGTGTCAAAAGCGTCGTTTTCGGCTCGATTAAAACATAATCAGATGAAAGTTTTTTCTGAAAATTTTTGACACTATCTCAAAATAGATATGTTAATTGACAAGTGTACAAAAAATCACCTCAAAATGAGGATTTTTGATTGGGTTTTGAAAGAGTCAAAGTTTGCAAAAAAAATGAAGAAAAATGGAAAAGTTTGGCAAAAATGGTCCCAAGGCTACTCAAACCCAGGACCATTGGGCAAGGTAAGGCAAGAGACTAAGAGTGAGCTGGCAACCGCTGGGGCGGTAATACATCCGTTAATTTAAATGAAACTAGAAATATATATTATAATCTCGCTTTTAAATTTGGAATTCAAAAACTTCATCTTCTTCCTCTTTGCTGTAACCGTAAAAAAAAACCATGGCCATAGAAATTCGAATTTCTTCAAATCTTGATCAATTTTAAAAGTGTAAAATGCTATTTCATCTAGATTTTTTCCACGATTATGAATATGTATTTTGTTGTTACTATTAATCAAAGAGGACCACGAATTTTATCAATCCCCATTTGAACCCTAACTGCAAAAGTTGTTAATTCTCTAAACACAGTTGATTTTAGTTCAAATTAAGGACCCAGATAGCTTTAGTGATTGAATATCTACATTTTTCCTTTTCAATTTTAATGCTAAAAGTGCATGAATGGAAGAATCAAAGTTTGAAAAACTTACCTCTTAGTATGAAAAACCAGTTCGAGCTAAGCCACTTCCAGGTGCAAAGTAACGATTGATTTAGCTTCCTTGAACCTCCCTGAGTGTGTTTCAATCCTTAGTTTGTTCAAACCTTTGAATTACTCCAACCAAGTCAACTTGCAGGTGGCTGGTTTTGAATGGAGGATGATGATAATGATGTTACAGAACTTGTTTAAGGGCTTGTATCATCTCTATGGGATGTATGGAAAGTGTTTGAATGATAAAAGCGAAAGCATGCAGTGGATTTCAAGTTTGCATGTTAAGGCACAATACTTGCACAAATGGAGTTTTTATGAGAAACATGTTTATTATCTTGTTTCTTTATGGTTTTAAGTTTTAAACAAGTTCTATTTGATGTTTATAACATGTTTGAACCCTCAATTCTCTCAAATTTTGCAAGGTTTGAGAATTGCAAAAATTCCTCACTTTGAACTATAAAACTTGAAACTTAAGAAAGAAAGAGTGAAAGCTTGATTTGGATAGCTTTGGTGTGATTTGAACTTGAAAATGATGCTCTATTTATAGGCCAATAGTTCTGAAAATGTTAGGCACAAGTACAAGGCTTTGTAATTCAAAGATGCCTTAAAGGGCAAGAAAGACTTTTACAAAAGGAAAAAGGAAGCTTCCTCTTTTTACCATGTGTGAAAATCACAAATTGATCTTATCTCTTCTCAATTATCTCTAGCTGATATTTATCAGCTCTAAACTCCATTTGGCAAGGTGGAATTGCTTCTAGATGAAGAAATCACAAAATGACCTATAAATGTGAAGTTTTGACCTTGAAAAACCATGTTCATGGAGCCTTATGTTTCAATTTCAAAAGTATATCTAGACTCCATGGATTTGAGAGTTCTTGGACATTTTGGAAAGCTTGTTTCAAGGTCTACAACTTTCATGTTTTGAGTTTTTTCCAATTCAAAATGGAACTATGTGAAAAAATGCCATGAAGTTTGGAAAAAATAAGAAATAAACACTTAGAAATTTTTCTAAGTGTTGGAACTTTTGACTTTTTGTTGACTTTTCCAAATTCTTTGATTTTTTATGATCATGATGGATCATTTGAAGTATTTTTATGATGGAAAAAGTTTTGTTTTGAAAAATTTGACCAAAAGTCAAAGTTTGACTTTTCTGTGCAGATGAATTTTCATCAGATGTTTTTGAAATTGATTGATGAAGTCTGTGAACTATTGTGATGTTTTGAATCCAGAAATTAGGTCAAGATGTTGTATCTAAGATATAATGACCAATCTCTATCCAAAAAAGTCATTCAATGCTCAAAAAGTCAGAGAATACTCATCCTCGATCAAAACCCTAATTGGTCGATCCTTGATTGATCAATGAGAAAAATTGGATATCTGATGATCAGAGGTTAATGATTTGATCAAGATAGATCAAATGAGGTGAGTAAAACTCAAACCCTAATTGGTTGCCTCTTGAATCAGATGAAAATCTGATGAAACCCTAATTTTGACCTGTGAATGCTACACCCGATTAATGTTGTCTGAACTGTTAGTTATGCAATGATGCAAATGTAAGGTGGTATATCAGGTCAAAAATTGGGGTATGACAGAGATGCATGATGGGGCTTCCGTAGTTGGAGCATGTTCAAGAACCGCTCTGGTTTATTTAAAGACCCGTTTAGGGCAATTCTACTTGTGGATTGTGCTTGTTTGCTTGTTTTTCCCCAGGAGAGCTTGGTTAGGATAGTTTCTTTAGCCTAGACATTAGGATCCACATCCTTTGCATCTCAACATAGGTAGAGATTCCTTTGCATCCTAAACCATAGGTCCAACCTATGCATGACAACATTAGGGTTAATACTTAGCTAGTCTCCCTTTTGTTTTGCTAGTTTATTTTGCATGTTTCATGTGATTAAAACTAAAACTTGTTTTTCTTTTCCCTTTGAAAATAAAACACTTAATAATGGTTTAAACTCCTTTCTTAAGGTAAAAAAAACCGACCAACACAAACTCTTTTTGCCCTCGCGCGCTTCTTTTCTTTTTATGTTAAAACCTTTTTCACAAGTAAAAAACACAAAACCCACCAAAACAAGTGAGCCGAACTACGACGCTCTGACTTTCCCATTACACGCGGGAATACGTAGGCATCTTGTCACGGGGCTCGATCGAGCAAACTTTGTAAATATTTCCTTCTTTTCCCTGTGGTTTCTTTATTTTCTCCTTCTCTTGTGCATTGCATGATAGCGATTAAGCATAGATAGACATAACACACCCTTTACCTAGAAATAGAAAGTGGATACCGTAGAGTACTATGGGCGTGTGGGGTGCTAATCCCTTCCCCTCACGTAACTAACTCCAATACCTAGATTCTCTTGATCTCTCGGTCATAGGACCGCGATTTCTCCCTTTAGGTTTACTCGATGTTTTCTTTTCTCCGTCGTGAGATAAAAGACGTTTGATGGCGACTCTATTGATACCAGTTATCAGTCGGAGGTTTAGCCGGGTGATTTTAGCTGGCGACTCTGCCGGGGCTCGTACATACCTCTTGTTGGTCCGAGCAGGAGTTGATCCTAGCTTTCTTTTTATGTTTATTGGGTGTTTGTCTGCTTACTCTATTTATCATCCTTTGTATGCTTTGCATTGCATTCTATGTGGCATATTTACTGCTTTCATATATTCTGTATCTGGACTGCTGCTGTACTGGTTGAACTCTTGATTTGGGTGGGTGTTACTTGAGGTAAAAGGCCCACTACCCCGGCCAGTGACACATAGGCTAGATGGATGTCCATGTCAAATCCCGCAACCCGTGGTGCGTGTGAGGAGGCATGAAGTACCAAACTCAGACGAGATTCGACTGACGGTGCTTTCGCCCTACACCCTATTGTGTAGTCAACAAAGTACTCGATAAAGGATCATCGACTTTGTTTATCATTAGGGACCCCCTGTTGAGTCTAGAATCACCTAGTGAGTTGGGGCGGTATATAATTACTACAGGTACTGCTAGTGACTGTTGGGGACTTGTTAATGCCGGTTACTCTGTTATTGATGGTGACTTGGTATTTTCTGGTATTTTCTATGGGATTCCAGTTTGACGCCGAACCTTTGAACCTGTGGTACTCAGATTCAGTTTCCATATGATATCTTAATTGGGTGACAAGCTTCAGACCTTGTTAGATTTGTCCGAGATTTTAGTACAGCAATGGTTCAACATACAGGACATGGTTCCAAAACATTGCATTCATAAAAAAATAAAAAAAAACTTTTAATTTGCATATTTCTAACATGCATATTTGCTTATTTCCAGGATTTCTTACCTTTGAGTCTAGTTGTCGGGCTGTCTTTGGAAGATGGATACTGAAAAGAAGAACAATCAGAGACGTCATCTAGTGTATAAATTTCCCACTCCTGCTCTTGAGAATCTCCTTCTACTGGCTAACAAGTCTACACCTAAGAATGTTGTTACGTTCACCAGAGATTATGGAAGAATTCTGACATGGTTGAAATCCCCTTTGACCGAATACCAGAAGGACGGGCTCCAGGCCCTTTTCCAGTTCTATGATCGCGAGTTGAGGTGTTTTGTATTCCTTGATTATTTGTTGATGCCTACATTAGAGGAGTATACTAGCATCCTGGACATCTCTATTTTGCATCAAGTGCCTTTTCATGCCTCTATGGAAAGACCGACCGATGATCAGATCGCCAAAGCTCTTCATTTGGAAAAATCTGTAGTGTCCGCCAATGTTGCAAGCAAGGGTGTCGTGGAAGGCTTTCATCTGGGTTTTCTCTTACGGGAAGGTAATGCCAAAACTGTTAAGAAGGATTGGAAGAGTTTCAATGCCATTCTAGCTTGTTGCATCTATGGGATGTGCTTATTCCCAAATGAGCATAAATTTGTTGACATGCACGCTATCTCCATTTTTATCCAACGGAATCCAGTTTCGACTCTGTTGGGATACGTCTATCATTCCATACAATCCAGAAGTTTCAAAGGGAAATGTGGAGTTGTAAATTGTTGTGCACCATTGTAATACCACTGGTTTCGGGGTTTTCTTCCTCGGAATGGCGCTTTGTTGACACTCAGCATAATATGAGATGGGTTCCAAGATTGATAGGCCTCACATCTCACGATATTGGTTGGAGTCGACGTGAGATGTCCAGGACCGAAAGTGAGAAGGTTATCATTCGCTACGGAGACATCCCTAATGTCCCTCTCATGGGCATAAGGGGAGGTATCAATTACAATCTGACTCTCGCTTTGAGACAATTGGGTTATGCTTTGGTGGGACCTCCTGATGAGAGTTTTGTGAGGGAAACTCTATACTGTGATGTGCCTGATGTTACCAGGATGATGACTAAAGCTGCTCAAGCGTGGAAAAGCGCCCGTCTTGAAGGAGGACATTATTTTGGTAAGAAAGATCCCACAGTCTACGCTTCTTACATCCAATGGATCAAAGATAAGAATAGAGATCGTCAGTGGCCTTCCCTTATTGGAGTTGCAGCCTTTCATCCTCAGGAGTCAATTCCAGATTTTGTCTCAAAGGGGGATTATGAGCGAGTGCTTCCTCAGAATCGCCTTTTGCTTGAAGAGAAGGAAATGTTAGCGGTGAACTGTCTTGTTGTAACTCAAACAAAGAACCATTTGACTCATGAGCTCAAGTATTTCAAAGGAGAAGCGTCTGATTTAGCCAAGAAGAGGTCTAGAGTTGAAGATTCCTCCATTTCCATGGAAGAACACCGGAAGGTCGTCATCGGTTTGGAAAAGAAGTACAAGGCTCAAATCTAAGACTTGAAGAAGCAAATGCATAATCAGAAGTTGGCATATGAATCTCGTATTCTAGAGAAGGAAGTTCGATTATCCCTTGCCGTCGAAGAGTTGGAGCATCTCAAGACTCAAATGGGTGTGCCAGATGCGGAAGGATTTCCTATGTCTGATTTTTAGATTTATGCTTTATTTGTCTTGTGCGGAAATCACCATCAGGCTTGTTGATGGGATTACTCCTTTTTTCCTATGATTTGCAAACAATTGTTCAATTGCTTGTAAACTCCTCTGATTTAATGATGATTAGTTTTTCAGTATCCATTATCTTGTTAAATCCTAAGACTCGAGCCAAAGAGTTAAGAGTCCTGGAAATGTTCAAATATGCCATTACATTCATATCGTTCATATATGTACATTCCATGAATAACAGGTTATGACCGGAGTTCTCATCCTCGGCTTCTGCTTTTATTTAGCAGAAAGATTGCAAATTTCCACCGTTACCCGACTCGGAGCAACGAGAAGCGACAAATGGAACAACTTCAAGCTGAAATGGCCGCAATGAAAGCGCAGATGGAAGCGAAAATGACTCAATTCATGGAAGTTATCACTAACATGAATCAGGGACAGCAAGAGTTGAGGGCTTTGGTTGAGAGGTCTCATCCAGAAGACGACCGTCGCAATCCATTTGATGATGCTTCTGTGGGTTAGCCATGGGTTGAACATGGTGCACGTAATGTTGATTTGGGTGTCAACGACCACCTTCGTGGTCCGGGTCGACATCTCAACGGTCAGTTTTCGCCTCCACCGCCTACTCCACCTCACGGGCTGTATTTCTTTGATGATGGGATGCAAGGGAATCGTACTCGGGGTCGTCCTTGTTCTCGGGATCCAAACTTTGATTAGAAAGAAGAAGATTATTCTGTGAATGGCAGTGAAGTTGATTTCCTGGAAGATGATCATAGATACTGTTTGCTTGAAGAGCGGTTGAAGGCTGTTGAGGGTCAGAAATTCTCAGGGCTGGATTTATCTAATTTGGGGTTGGCACCTAGAGTGAGACTTCCTCCGAAGTTCAAAGTACCGGTGTTTGACAAGTACAACAGGGAAACCTGTCCCAAAATTCATATCACTGCATATTTCCGCAAGATGGAGGTTTACACTGAAGATGAGAGGTTGCTTATGCACTTCTTTCAAGAGAGTCTGACTGGAGCATCACTAGAATGGTATATGCATTTGGAGAGAGGTCACATCAGGACATGGCGTGATCTTATGAATGCTTTTCTTCAACAATACCAGTTCAACATTGACATGGCTCTGAATTGCACACAATTGTTGGGTTTGTCTCAAAAATCAGGGCAAACATTTACTGAGATGGTTCGTTATGGCGAATGGATCGAGAGTGGGCTGAAGTCTGGAAAAATCCAACAGTTTGAAGGAGGAAGTTCCTCTGGTGTTAAGAAGGCATACAGTGGTTATCCCAAGAAGGAAAAGGGAGAAGCCAATGTTGTATATGGTGGTAGAAGCAAAGCTTAAGTCAATGCAATGACTATATCCGCTTCTTAACCGCAAACTCAACAAGTACCTCGTCAGCAAAATCAGAGGCAACAAGAGAATCGTGCTCCCAGGAGGTTTGATGATGTTCCTATGAGTTATACAGATTTGTTTGTTCGCCTGAATGATCTTAAGCTGGTAGTGCCGAAGCCTGCATTTGCACCCCCTCCTCTGGATAAGCGGCCTAGAAATTATGATGCTAATGCCAGTTGTGAGTTCCATTCTGGAACGTTGGGGCATAGTATTGAAAACTGTTATGCATTCAAATGTAAAGTGCAAGACCTCATTGATTCAAAGACTATTGAATTAGAGGCTCGACCACAAGTTGCTGGACCCAATGTTACACAAAATCCGATGTCGTGTCATGGGGCTGTTCAAGCTGCGATGGAGGATGGGGAGGTCCTTAATCTGATAATGGATGTTGATTTGGTGAGAACACTGCTGCCTTTTGTCAAAGAATACTTGGTCAAGAGAGGGGTCTTTCCAGGTTGTGAAACTGTTTGTGAGAGGTGTGAACACTGTTCAAATGGCTGTGCAGATCTGAAGGTTGGTATTCAGTGTTTGATTGATGATGGCCAGTTACAATTCGGTCGGATCAGAAAGGATAAGAAGGTTGAGACACGGGTTATATCTATGATTACTATTCCTTATTCTCCGATTGTTATATCTGCACCCGCAAAACCTGTTCCATTGGTTATTACAAAACCCGGTCCATTGCCATATGAAAGCGATAGAGTTGTGCCATGGCTCTATGGGTCGGATGTTTACTATCACGGTGTGAAACAGGAAGATGTCTCCTCTTCCGTCGAGAAGGATGACGTGTTGGATATTGTTAATACTAATAACATTGCTGGAAGTGGTGGTATGACCCGAAGTGGGCGAGTTTTCTCTAATCCAGCAATACAACTCAATGCATAAGCTGTTGCCAAAGCTAAGGGCAAGCAGCCCATGAAACAACCAGATCTGCAAAGTTCCAATCTGGACCTAGAGAAGGATATAGAGGAAATCATGAAGTTCATCCGTAAGAGTGAATTTCGAGTGATTGATCAGCTTGCTCAGACGCCTGCAAAAATTTCCACTCTCTCTTTGCTACGAGATTCAGAGGTGCATAGAAATGATTTGATGAAACTGTTGAGCACTGCTTTTGTACCACAGGAGATATCTGTTGGGCAGTTTGAAAATGTGTGTGCAAGAATTTCGGCCAACAACGGATTGGGTTTTACTGATTGTGACCTTCCACCGGAGGGTTGGAACCATAATAAAGCGTTGCATATCTCCATGTAATGTCGGGGCACTACTTTGTCCCAAGTGTTGGTTGATACTGGCTCCTCGCCCAACGTGATCCCCAAATCAGCACTAATGAAGATTGACTATGGTGGTCTTGAACTCCGGCCTAGTGATCTGATTGGGAAAGCATTTGATGGTTCTAAACGATCCGTTTTTGGAGAAGTGGATCTCCCCATTAAATTTAGCCCCCATCTCTTTGTTACGACATTCTTCATCATGGACATCCATCCCGCTTACTGTTGCCTCTTGGGCCGTCCATGGATCCACAAAGCTGAGGCAATTACATCCACTCTTCACCAGAAGCTGAAATACCCCGTTGAAGGGAAAACTATCACAGTCTGTGCGGAAGAAGAATACATTGTGATCCATCTTGCTTCCTTTCGGTATGTTGAGGTCGATGGTGAGATTCATGAGACTCCATTTCAAGGCTTCGAGATGGTGCACATGTTGAAGACCCCTCAACCGGAGGAGGTTGAGAAAGACAAACCAGAATCTTCCATGGCATCCTTGAGAGATGCAAAAGCTGTGGTCGAGGCTGGACGCCCTAAAGGATGGGGCAGTGTGGTGGAGGTAGCACCCAAATTCAACAAGTTCGGGTTGGGCTTTGACCCTATTCCGTGCCGTCAGATTCTGAAGGCACCCAACTTGACTACTCCTGTGAGGTTTTCTAGTGTCGACATCAGTCCCAGACAAGTCAATGTTGTAGATGATTCTGATAATGAGTTTGATCTTGACAAGTGGAATCGCCCCAGTGTCCCTGGTGTGGAGCTCAACAACTGGACCTCGGAGGACTGCGTCCCGGTCACGATGGTCGAAGAGTAATTTTATTTTGTTTCTGTTATCATGCAATAATTCCTCTGTTCTGCCCAAGGCACAGTGAATCATATGTAGGGCCACCATGTTTGCATACGCAACTTTTTATCATAAAATAAAGAACGTCTTTTCACTCAAATGTTTTGTTCCTTTTCCTTCTATTTTACATCATAATTTTGAAACGCAAAATGGCAATGCTTTATTTTTCTTTTATTATCTAAAAAACTAAAATAGGCATTAAAATCAATCATGCAGATATAATCCCACATTCCTAATGGATCCCTTTGATAACGACTCTGCTATCACTCTTTATGACTTCAATAATCCGATCAACTAAGCCGAAGAAGAAGGCGAGGAAGATTGTGAACGCCCTAAAGAGATAGCAAGGATGTTAGAGCAAGAGGAAAAGGTTATCCAACCGCATCAGGAAGAGATTGAGAAAGTGAATCTGGGCAATTCTAATGTGATTAGAGAGGTTAAAATCGGGGCCGCTTTGGCAGATAGCGTGAAACAAAGATTGATTGAACTGCTCTGAGAGTATTCAGATATCTTCGCCTGGTCTTATAAAGATATGCTTGGGTTGGATACCGATATCGTTGTGCACAAGCTACCTTTGAAAGAAGACTGTCCTCCTGTTAAGCAGAAGCTTCGAAGAACTCATCCTGAGATGTCTAAGAAGATCAAAGAGGAAGTCTAGAAACAGCTTGATGTAGGTTTTCTGAAAGTTATTTCTTATCCCCAGTGGGTCGCTAACATTGTTCCTGTGCCCAAGAAGGACGGCAAGGTTAGAATGTGTGTGGATTATAGGGATCTGAACAGAGCAAGTCTGAAAGATGACTTTCCGCTTCCCCATATTAATATATTGGTGGATAATACAGCTCACGCAAAAGTGTTTTCGTTCATGGATGGTTTTTCCGAGTATAGTCAGATCAAGATGGCACCAGAAGACATGGCTAAAACAACTTTCATTACCCCATGGGGAACTTTCTTTTACAAGGTGATGCCTTTCGGGTTGAAGAATGTCGGGGCAACGTACCAGCGTGCAATGGTAACTCTTTTTCATGATATGATTCACAAAGAGATTGAGGTATATGTCAACGACATGATTGCTAAATCTCAGGATGAAGAAGAGCATCTGGTACACCTACAGAAGTTGTTTGATCGGTTGAGGAAATTCAAATTGAGGCTGAATCCAAACAAATGTACGTTTGGCGTACGATCTGGCAAGCTGTTAGGCTTTGCTGTAAGTGAAAGAGGCATCGAGGTAGATCCTGCTAAAGTAAAAGCAATTCAGGAAATGCCTGAACCAAGAATTGAGAAAAAGGTCTGTGGTTTTCTAGGAAGGTTAAACTACATCTCTAGATTCATCTCTCACATGACTGCCACGTGCGAACCTATGTTCAAGTTGTTAAGAAAGGATGTTGGTCAGGTGGAATGATGATTGTCAGGTCACATTCGACAAGATAAAAGAGTATTTACAGGAACCTCCGATTCTCATGTCTCCCGTGGAGGGCAGGCCGTTAATCATGTATTTGACAGTGCTTGAAGGCTCAATGGGGTGCGTGTTGGGCCAATATGATGAGTCTGGTCGAAAAGAGCATGCAACATACTAGCTAAGCAAAAGGTTTACTGAAGGTGAAACAAAATACTCACTGCTCGAGAAAACTTGTTGTGCTTTAGCGTGGGCTGCTCGCCGACTAAGGTAGTATATGTTGACTCACACAAACTTATTGATATCCAAGATGGATCGGATTAAGTACATATTTGAAAAGCCAGCTTTGACAGGCCAGATAGCCAGATGGCAAATGATCTTAACAGAATATGACATCCAGTATACTACTCAAAAAGATATCAAGAGTAGTGTGTTGGCAAACTATGTTGCCCACCAACCAGTAGACAATTATCAGCCGATGAGGTTTGATGACAAGGATATCATGTACATTCGGGATTGTAACATCCCAGGTCCAGACGAGGGACCCGAACCAGGATACAAATGGTCTCTGGTTTTTGATGGAGCCTCCAATGCATTAGGCAATGGTTATGGTGCAGTAATCACTACTCCGGACGGTCATCATAGCTCGAATATGCTTTGATTGCACCAATAACATGGATGAATATGAGGCTTGTATCTTTGGTATCGAGGCGGCAATTGACTTGAGAATTAAGCATCTAAAAGTGTATGGAGACTCTGAACTTGTGATTTTCCAGATTAACGGCGATTGGGAGACTCGTCACCCAAATCTGATTCCTTACCGAGAGCATGTGATGAAGCTGATTCCTTACTTTGAGGAGATCACTTTTGATCACATCTGGCGAGAAGATAACAACCTGGCGGATGCTTTGGCCACCCTAGCATCTATGTTTAAAGTCAAATGGGCTAATGAAGCGCCTTCAATGACCATTCAGAGATTGGATGAGCCAGCCTTTTGTTTCGAGATTGAGGCAGAGAAAGATGGTAATCCTTGATTCTATGATGTCAAGCGGTATCTTGAAACTCAAGAGTATCCTGAGGAAGCTTCTGTGACGGATAAGAAGTTCTTGAGAAGATTCTCGATGAAGTTCTTCCTCAACCACGGTGTGTTATACCGTAGACATCATGACGGGCTGTTGCTCAGATGTGTTGGTAAAGACGAAGCTGCAAAGATCATAAAAGAAATGCATGAGGGCTCATTCGAAACTCATTCTAGTGGACACACTATGGCTAAAAAGATCTTGCAAGCTGGGTATTATTGGTCAACCATGGAGGTCGATTGTTTTAATCATGCTCGGGTTTGTTACAAATGCTAAGTGTATACTGGCAAGGTGCATGTGCCACCATCGCCTTTGAATGTTCTAACCTCTCCTTGGCCATTTGCTATGTGGGGCATCGATATGATCGGAAAGATTGAACCGACAGCGTCCAACGGACATCGCTGCATTCTGGTTGCGATAGATTATTTCACCAAGTGGGTTGAAGCAGCATCCTATGCAAGCGTCACCAAATAGGTGGTTGCTCGTTTTATCAAGCACAATATCATCTGCCGTTATGGGATTCCTAACAAGATTATTACAGACAATGGGTCGAATCTCAACAACAAGATGATGAAGGAGCTTTGTGAGTCCATCAAGATATAACACCACAATTCGTCCCCATACCGCCCGAAGATGAACGAAGCTGTTGAAGCAGCGAATAAGAACATTAAGAAGATTGTGCAGAAAATGGTAGTATCCTATCGGGATTGGCATGAGATGTTACCTTTCGCTTTGCATGGTTACAGGACCACCGCTCGCACCTCAACAGGGGCAACTCCTTTCTCTCTTGTTTATGGCATAGAAGTCGTGCTCCCCATCGAAGTTCAGATCCCTTCATTAAGAATCGTGAAAGATGCAGAGCTTGATGAAGACGAGTGGGTGCAGAACTTCTTAGACCAGTTATGCCTCATTGATGAGAAATGGTTGGCAGCTTTTGGCCATGGACAAATTTTTTCAGCAGAGGATGAAAAGAGCATATGACAAGAGGGTACAACCTCAAAATTACCAACCCGGTGATCTCGTGCTGAAGAGAATAATTCTTCCCCAGGGAGACCCTCGGGGCATGTTGACACCAAATTACGAGGGGCCGTTTGTTGTGAAGAAAGTCTTTTCGGGTGGCGCCATGATGCTCGCAACAATGAACGGAGAAGATTTCCCACTACCCGTGAATGCAGATGTAGTCAAGAGATACTATTCATAGGCATGTTTAGTTGATCAGTGGTTGCATTTTATGACAACATCTCGAGCTACTCCGAAGGGCGGTGATCAAGACAATCACCTTTTTCAGGAAAAGTGAAGTGATGAGATAGTTGGAGTTATAAAAGTGATAGCAGGGTTGAAACCCAATGAGGATTCATTGTCGCATTGCCATGCGTTTTAGTTTTCCTCTTATTTTACTTTTGCAATTGCCTCATTTCAGGAATTGCCTCCTATTGTACTTGCCTATTTACGGGCCCATGTTCAATCAATTAAGTGAGTTTTTGCTTGTCAATTAATTTCTTGCATTTACTGATTTGTTTGCAAAGGACATTCAAAGTTGTGTGGTAAAATGTTGCATACATAAATATTGTTGGTTTTACCATGATCAGAAACTTTTGAATACTATTCTGAGACCTGAGTGACCTGGATGGCAGACGGACCTGTCGCGTCATGCCAGGGACACTCTACTAACACTGTATTGCAAGGATTCTTGTTTGTCGACAAATGTCAGGATTGAGATCTATTCTGATATTTTCCCCAGCTGCGTTGCCATGCGGCATGTCAATCTCCAGCATAGGTCAGGTATGTCTGTTTTGGTTGAAGTTCCCCAGCGAACGTTCATCGGAACCTCAAGTGTGTTACACTCCTTATCCCCTGTGGGTGTCGGGTAAGCCTTTGTTCGTAGACGATTGTTCCCCAGTGGGTTCGCACCCTTCAAGTAGTCTTGATATGAGTGCCAGTCTCCTTTGATTCTTCCCAGCGAGAGTCAAACTTTTTCTCGGTATTCCCAACGAGGTAGTGCATCGTTGTCTTCCCAGCCGAAGTAGTGACGGGTAACGGTGGAAGGTCTTTTTCAGATATCTCCTTTATTCCCCAACGGACCTCTTCTCAGCAGACAAGATTCTTGTGATTAACTCCCCAGCAGGTTCATCAGGCAAAGTTCAGATTGCCCTAATTGACTTCTGGTCGCTTATTCATGCTTCATTCCCCGGCAGAGCTCCCTCATTCAGCTGAATGATCCGGTGACTCGGGTCGCCCGTTTGTTCACTTTATACATTTTTGCAAACATGCATCATAGCATTTGCATTTGTTCCTCGGGAGAGTCATGCATTTCGTAGGATTATAAGCCAGGAGTGTAATATGGTGAACTGACTTTATAGGATTTTTGTATCCAAATGTGCGGATAGCAAGAGTCGCCACCGACTTTTATTTTTATCCAATTAAGGGAAGGTAAAAGTACAGAAAAAGACCTTCGTTAGATTCTGAGTTCGGGAGAATGGTTATGAAAAGGGAAGGTATTAGCACCCCTTTCCATCCGTAGTTATCTACGGGCTCTTAGTTGCTCTAGATCACCTTTTAAAATTGCCTTCTGTGTGTTTGACGAAAATATTTTGAAAAAGAGGCATTTCGCTTTGACTTTGTAATGACTCATGTAGGAGTGTATACAAAGTGTTCGGAAATGTTTCGTTTTGAAAAGAGTTTGAACTTTGAAAAAGAGTGTGTGGTGTGAAAAGCATTTGGTTTAGAGCAAGCAACGAAAGACTTATTACCCACTCGAATTGGTCGTTTCATACTTCGTTCCTTTAGAATAGTGCTAGCCGTACCATTAGTTAGTAGGTAGCTCCATTCGTTGGATGTAAGCGGACATTCGAAGGGACATCGGATGGTCATAGAAGGCAACTGTAGGAAGTATTCTAGCACATTCAAGGGACTATCATCATTTTTCGAGGCGACAATCGAGGGTCAAGATCATGTATTCGAGGCGACATCGTGGGTCTTATGATCTTTGTATGAAGGGACTATGATGATTTGTTTTGAGGCAACGGTGCTAGAATACCTCTACGCTCGAGGGACATGACCATTTGTGATTCGCAAAGGCAACGAGAGAGAATTACCCCTAAGGGTGTGTGAAAGAAGTGTGTTGATTTTAGATATTTTATCTTGAAAATTAGTGGGCTAAGTTCATTATTATCTTGCCATACACGCCTAGTCACTAACAATTTATAGGGTGCGGAAATTAAAATGCGGAATGTAAAGATGCGGAAAGGTAAATCCTACGCTATTACAAGGCTTTGGGGCAGATACATAATTTAAACTTGCGGAAAATAAAAACCTAATTTAAACTATTACATCCCATAGACAGTTACATTATTAAAAAAAATAAAATGATAAAGGAAGAATCGTCTGAATCAGATCAACCTGTAAAGGAATGAGAAATCGGAAAATTCGATATGAATCGCACAAGAGAAAAATGGTAGTAAAAATGCAAATTTTTATATGAGAAAATTATTACATGCTGGAAATAATATAAATATGCTAAAATAAATTTTTGGGATTTTTTGGATGCAATTTAATAATTAAAAATGAATTTAAAATGATTTAAATGCAAAATTATGAATAAAAATTAATATGCATGCAAAATTGTATTTTTTAATTTTATTAAATTAAATAAAGGTTTTCTGAAAATAATGTAAAAAGAAAAATAATTTTTGTTGATTTTTTAATGCATAAATAAAATACAAAAATAAATTAAAATAACAAGCAAATATTAAAATAAAATAGAAAAAGGAAAATAGTTTTGCAAACTTGTAAAAATAATGTGTGAAAGCTGGGATTCGAACTGAGGACCCCTGGGTAGCAAACACACAGCCTTGCCAACTGAACTGGGATGCACAACTGTTTGGAAACCAGATCGAATGGAAGAAAGACAAGTGTCGCTCCTTGATGCTCCAGACCGCGCGCGAAGCTTCATCATCCCCGATTCAAATATTTGAAGTTAGCGTCGGCCATTGTTTGACGCTAAGGTCCCTGGCAAAATCAAAAACGCAGCATACATAATATAAATAACATCTAAGACCATGGTTCGATTCCTGAGATCGTTCCGAACACGATGGTATAGGTCCTAGTGTCCAATTTTTCCATTTAAGCAAAGCCCTAAATCGAGCTCAGAAACCCTAGCTATGGTGTAACACGATTCAGGCCATGGAAATTCAATTGGCTTGCCCAGAAAGCTTGCAAATACATCACTAAACACAAAAACAACAACAAAACATGTTAATAATGCATGAATAATGAAACACGATTTTGGAATTTTCAAGAACAAACCAAACACGGATTTTCTGATTCTGGATGGATTCGAGCAATGTAAAGGTCTGGATTGATTCTGGAGATGTCAAGGAATGTGTTAGACACCTCAAAATTGATTGAAAACGGCTGGAAGTGTGATCTCCAATTGCTTGCTTGCCACGCTTTTTGAGCTTTGGAATAGGGTTCTTGAGCCAAAATTTCTACCCTAATTCGTGTGGTATGCATCATGTATTTATATCGAAGGATTTGGCATTGTTTTTGGTAAGAATCAATCAACATTCAATGAAAATCAAATTTGATTTTTGTACAAAATCAAATTTTCAAATTTTGATTAATTTCAATCCAATCTTGCCAAATTGATCAATTTTCAAAATTGCTGGCATTTGTGGGTTACTTGAGTCTCAAGGAAAGAATAAAATCAATCTTCCAATTAATTTTGATTTTATAATTATTTTTAAATTTAATTTGCATTTAAATAAATAAATTACAAATTAAATAGAAAAATAAATCAAAATTGTGGCATTGGGCTTGGATATTCCTAATTGTATGAGGAATAAGTTTGGATGGAGAAAAGCAAGCCCATTTGCAAAAATTTGATTTTTAGAAGTATCTCTCTTTGTGCATTCTTTCAAAATTGCCCAACTTGTGATTGGTGTATCTTGCTCAATTTTGTACATTCTTTAGTGTTCTTGGACTTTTTGGAAAGCTCTAGGAGTCCTCTAACCAACCTTTTTGGTCTCATCTCAATTGGAGTTTCCATGCTCAATATATCTTCAAACAAAAGTTGACTTTTGTTGACTTTGAAAATGACCTGTAATGTTTTGAGCTATACCTCTCAAATGAAGCATTTTTTGGACATTCTTGTGAGTCATGAAGTTGTAGAGAATTGAATTTCCTTCAAAACAAGAGGTGGTGCAAAAATTTCTGAGAAAGTATGAGAAAGTTATGATCACCAAAGTTCAGTTGACTTTTCACCTAGAAACCCTAATTTAGAAAGTTTGACTTTTGAGCAAATCTTGAGTTTTCTTGATGAATCATGATCAACCCTTGATCAAATGATGAATGTAACTTCAAAATGAGGATGTTGACCAAAAATTATGAAGTTTGACTGTATGTTGACCACAGTTGACTTTTTGTCCAATACAACTGATTTTCAACCATCTGAGCAATTGTCTGAGGAAACTTGACTTGTGAAGCTTGAAACTTGACATGGAGAATCTTTGAAACATATGTGGAGGCATGAAGACCATTGGAGATATTGGAAGTCCATCTTGCCCTGAGAGATACCAAACCCTAGTTTGGGTTGATTGTCTAGAGAGAGTTTGTCCGATCAACTCTCGAGGAATCCTCGAGTATAGATGTATGAAATCTCTTGAGTAGATGGAGGGCAAATTTTGGGGTATGACACCCCCTGCTCAATCTTCTTGTACCGAGGGTTAGATTGACACGCTTGTCTTTCGTGACCGGAGGTAGAAGATGATTGAACACCCGAGTACACCGAAAATTTGCACTACCGTTGGTGGATGATGCGGAATGGGCTTACAGATGCCATTTGATACTGGGGATGAGTCGACGCTAGACTCGAGAATGTCGATAGGAGAATTGACGGGATGGGCTTAAGATGTCATCCGAAAGATCGATGCCGGGAGTGAGCCGTACACTAGGCTCGTAGTCGCTTCGAAGGAGCATGGAGATGGGCTTAAGATGCCATCCGAGGAGTCATACGTTAGACTTCGTGTTCATGTTTTTGAATGAAGTTATTGGTTTGCATTGATTTTTAACCATATATGCAGATTCAAAGTGAAGCAATCGTTGATAAGTAGTCGGAGATGGGCTTAAGATGCCATCCAAGGCAACCGAGTCGTACGCTAGACTCAGAGTTGCTGATAATGGGAATCGTAATAAATCTTTGTGCCGATTACTCGAGGGAGATTGTAGTTGGCAAAATGTGGATAGCTTCCCGTGCATCGGTGTTGATCCATTGCCTTATCGGAGGATAACCAGAGGCGGTCTTCGATAGTTTTCCGCCGGTTCGGGGCTTAATCTCGACCACCATCGGAGGACAACCAAGGGCGGTCTTTCGATAGTTTTCCGCCGATTCGGGCTTAATCGGACCTGCTTTGCGCAAGGATCACTGCTTTGGAGAAAACAAGAGGAACTTTGATAGAATATTGGTTAGTTTTATGCAAAGTATGATGCATGAAGGTATATGAATGACATATGCATGAATTATGACTTTATGAGTAATGTATGCATGTTAAATGTCGGATATTTCAAAGCATATCCATCTTGAAGAAGATGCGGATGCTCTGCTTGAGGATCTCTTACTCCCGCTTGGGGATTGAATAGGTGAGATCCCCGCTTTGAAAGAGAAGAAAGATATCCTGATTCCTCCGATGCACTATCTCGACCAAGTCTTGGGCCTAGATATTGTTGAGGAAGATAGAGATTTGAGAAGCTCGTTGTTGGAGATCTCATATAGACCCCGCCGAGGAGAACTGGAGGCGATCCATTGGGGACCTTGTATGTAGATCCCGCCGAGGAAATTTAGGAGGCGCCCATCGGGACCGAGTGTAGATCTCACCGAGAGCATTTGATAGTTGCCGGAAACCGTTAGAAGAGTCAGAATCTGTAATCCCAGCCGGGAATGAAGATGTAGTTTCTCCGATGCACTATCCGACCAAGTTTTGGGTCCGATACCGCTACCGGGGAAAGGATCGAGAGATACCCGCTGGGGATAAATACCTTGACCGGGGTGAGGTGTTACCGCTGAGATCGATGTAACTTTACTTGCCGAGTGGAATTGCAGCTCAGGATTCCTTTGCTCACTGGGAAGTTGTGTTGTGAGTGACACCTTGCGGGGATCATGCCTGTGGGGAACGCTTGGTGACTTTCGTCGTCCCACCCGGAGCCCGTAGTAAGTACTTTTGTATGTTCACTTTTCGTATGTTTGTGATTAGATTCTTATTGTCAAATGCTTATAGTCATTCAAAGCAAACATTGGACTTATTGCAAATAACAACAATGAAATTGTAAAGAGAAAGAAGCTATGCTTATTTGAAAGGTATGGCCAAGTTGTTTATACACAAGAAAAGTAAAAAGCCATGCGGAACAATCTCGTTAAGTTCCAACTATGCTAGTACTCATATATTTCACTATCTCATCTCCTTCACAGAGAAAGTGAGTAGAATGATCTTCGCCATTTGAACCTTGAATGCCGATAGTAGTCTGGAAGGTGTGATCCGAAGAGACATAGTCGACGCTTAAATCCCTAACTTTTCCTAGACCGCCTTTCGGTTTTCACCACCGATACCTTTTTGCCCAAGTCGCCTTTTCGTGTTTTCGACTTGCCGTGTACATGTTTTGTATATATCCTTAACTTTTCCGAACCTTTGGTTCGCCAGATGCCCTTATTTTTGCCTAGGTTCGCCGACCTAGCGGGTCTCTTTATGCGTAGTATTTTTGACTATGTCTCGCTCAGGTGGGTGGGAAATCTTCACCATCCATGGTGCTAAGTATCATAGTCTACCGAAAACACTGCTTTGACTACAAATGGTCCCTCAGGTGGGAGTCCATTTGCCCTCGGATCACCTTGTGGAAGAATGATGCGCTGACTACTAAATCACCAACTTGGTAGACTCGGTGCTTGACCTTCTTGTTAAATGCTCTAATCATTCGCTCGATAACTGTCCATGGCAAATGGACGCGAGTCGCTTCTCATCAATCAAATTAATCCGTCAAGGCGAGTCTGACCCAATCGCTTCGCCTAACTTCTGGAGGACTCTAGTCGAGGGTATCCGAACCTCGATGGGTAAGACGGCTTCCATACCGCTGTGGATGTTCGTATGTAGTGCGATAACCATGAAGAGCAAATGGTAACATCTCATGCCAATCTTTGTAAGTCACACCATCTTCTATAATCTTCTTAATGTTTTGTTGGCGGCTTCCATCGCGCCATTCATCTTAGGCCGATAAGGAGAAGAGTTGTGATGTTCGATCTTGAATCGCAGTTCGATCATTTTATTGTTGAGATTGGAACCATTATCCGTGATAATCCTTTCGGAGTGCC
This sequence comes from Vicia sativa, assembly GCA_021764765.1. Taxonomy (NCBI): domain Eukaryota; kingdom Viridiplantae; phylum Streptophyta; class Magnoliopsida; order Fabales; family Fabaceae; genus Vicia; species Vicia sativa. Next base: position 265,937,819 of record CM038795.1, read on the forward strand.
ATACCGAGATAAGGTTATGTTTGATGAATCGAGCCACAACATTCTTGGTAACAGATGCGAACGGTCGCTTCTACCCACTTGGTGAAATAGTCAATTGCCACAAGGATGAAACGATGTCCATTGGAAGTCATGGGCTTGATTTCTCCGATCATGTCAATGCCCCACATTGCAAAAGGCCAAGGAGTGTTAGAACATTCTGAGGTACGGAGGTACGTGCACTTTGTCCGCATAACCGCACTTGTGACAAGATCGAGCATAGCGGTGACAATCGCTCCATGGTGGACCAATAGTAACCTGTTCTCAAAATCTTCTTAGCCATGGTGTGTCCATGGAGGAGTACCAAATGCGCCTTCGTAACTCTTCCATGATACGCATTGCTGCTCGTCTACGCAAGGAGTAAGCACAAGTCGTGGTTGCGCTTGTATAAGATGCCGCTTGAGAAAGAATTTGATGCGAATCTTCTCATGAACTTTATCATTAATGATGCCCTCTGGATATTCCCGAGCCTCAAGATACCTCTTCACATCGTAGTACCAAGGTTTCTTCCGTATCAAGCTCACAACAATATGCTGGTTTGTCGAACTTCTCAATGATGATCCGGGAGCCTCGTTGTCCCATCTAACCTTGAACATAGATGACATAGTAGCTAACGCTCCGCCAACCGATTCTCTTTCGTGGAATATGATTGAAAGTAATCTTCAAGTAGGGATTAAACTCGTAACATGCTCTCGATACGGAATGAGATTCGGATGCTCGATCCCACTCGCCTTAATCGATCGATCACCAACCGAGTCTCCATACACTTGTAAGAACTTGATTCTAAGTCAATAGCATTTTAAGACCCATGATGCACGCCAGATTCGCCATGTTGTTAGTGCAATCGAAACATAATCGCGGTGAAAGGTGTCCGTCCTGTAGGGATGTAATGATGGCGCCAATGCCATTGCAAGCGCTTGAGGCTCCATCAAAACCATGGTCCATCGGGATCCTTGTTCGTGTCCTTCGTCTGGGCCCGGTTCTTCATAATCGGAACTAGTAAAACATCTTCGTCTGAAATTGAATCGCATAGATCGATAGTCATCTACGGCTTGATGAGCCAAATGATCGGCTACTACACTTCCTTTGATCGCTTTCGAGAAGTGTACCGATGTCATATTCGGTCAAGATCATTTGCCATCTTGCTATTCTTCCGAGAGAGTTTCTCAAATATGTATTTTATTGATCCATCTTAGAAATCAACAAGGTAGTGTGAGTCAACATATACTGCCTTAGTCAAAGCAGCCAAGCCAAAGTGTTGCAAGTTTCTCGAGCGTGAGTATCTTGTTTCACACGGTAAACTTTTGCTAAGGTAGTATATTGCATGCTCTTTCGACTGCTCGCCATGTTGCCCCAACACACACCCCATTGAGTTCTCTAACACCGCAAGTACATGATAAGAGGTCTTCCTTCGGGTGGCATCGGGATAGGAGGATTCTGTAGGTACCTTGATTTTGTCAAAAGCGATCCGGCAATCGCTGCTCCATTCCACTACTTGATCTTTCTTAAGTAACTTGAAGATTGGCTCACAAGTAGCTTAGGTGTGCAATGAACTGCAATGTAGTTCAATCGCCCAAGAAACCTCGACTTCCTTCTCAAGGGCTGGCATCTCTTGAATGGCTCTAACCTTGGCGGGTCAACCTCAATACCTTTTCCACTAACAACAAACCCTAAGAGTTTTCCGATCCGACTCCAAAGGTGCACTTGTTGGGATTCAGTCTCAATCAGACTTCTTCAACCCGTCGAATACGCAAATGATCTAGATGTTCTTCTTCAGATGTGAGCGAGCTATGATGTCGCCGAGACCTCTATCTCGTGATGAATCATGTCATGAAACAATGTCACCATAGCACGATAAGTGGCGCCGCTCTTCATCCGAACGGCATAACCTTGTAGCGTAGTGCCCCACTGTAACAAAAGTAGTCTTCCATGTCTTCGGAGCCATTTTGATCCGATTGTAATCGAGAAACCATCCATGAAGGAGAAAACCTTAGCCGAGCGGTGTTGTCAACCGAACATCAATATGAGGAAGTGGAAAGTCATCTTCGGACTTGCTTTGTTCAAATCTCGAATCCACACACATTCGCACTTACCATCCTTCTTAGGTACGGGTACCACATTTGCAACCCATCGTGGATAAGAAGTAACTAAGAAACCGTTGAACTGCTTCATGACTTTGCTTTGATTTTATCCGACATATCGGGACGCATGCGACGAACTTTCTGCTTCACCGAGAAAACCTTCTTTGTTGGCAATCGGCACTACAATATCAATGTCCAACCCTCGCATGTCTTCGTATGACCAAGCAAAACCTCAATATAGTCTCGTAGCATCCGAACCAACCTTTCTTTAACACTCTCAAGACCCGCCCTATCTTGATCTCTTTTTCGTCTTCGTCAAGACCCAAATTCACAACCTCAACTTTCATGTGGTCAGATAACTCGATCTTCTTGTCAGTATCCGCAAGTTCTCTTGGCACTTCACAATCTTCCTCACTTTCGCCTTCGGCTTGGTTGATCGGATTATCAAGTCATATTTAGCAATAGCATAGTCATATTAACTAGATTCGAGTGATTTCGACTAAAGGAGATTGGTATGACGCCTTCGGTCTTCCAATGAGCCCTTTATCCGAGTTGGGAAGATCCACTTGCCGATGTCGAAGTCGTTGTCATCGCCTTCTATAGCATGGATTCCACTTTGCTGGGAAAGGAAGTTGGCCACGCTCGCGCGTATCATCTTCGACCTTGATGGTGAAGCCTAAACCGTCTTGTCAAATTTGAAAGGAAGATCGGGAGCTGGCCCCAAATAGTACTACTTCTTCAATAGCTGAGCATCTTTCAACGAGGCCATTCTAGGCGGAGCTTGCGTAACTTCAGAGGACAGGAGAGTCAGCATGACTCGGGTATTGTTTCAAAAGCTTGACAGGAGTCTCAAAGAATTCTCCTTCCATCTCGAGGTATCGGAATGATTGTAGATGATGACCATATACTCTTCTTCGCCACATCAGTAACAACCTTCCTTTCACCGTCCGATGCGTGTAGAATAAAGGTCGCCCCATGTATCCAAGGGCCCGAGTAGGCAGAGTAAGCGGACGGATGTCCATGACAAAGAAATTAGAGTCAAAAGTCCGGGAACCGACTTTAACAGTGAGTAAGTTCTCCAAGTTCGCTTAGAACCATCAAAAGCTCTCACGATTATATCACGGGTCTCGTAACCAACCTTGATATCAAGTCGATCAAAAGCGCCTCGAAGGATATTCAGAGCGTAACCGTATCCACTAAAACATGAGACAATGTAGTGCTTTGCATTCAACAGATGTGCAAAGCTTTGTTGTGTTTCTTTCCGCAGGAGTCAAATCAAGATCGAGAAGCCTAGGCCGTTGTTGGCAGCTAGCAATACAAACTTCGAATTGGTCGGTGGTAGTGTCTGCGCACGTGAGCATTCTTCGAAACTTCACCAAGGCATTAGCATGAGCCTCGAGCATAAGAGCAAAGCGAGCATGGAAATCTTGGACGGAGTCTCGTCCCAATTGTTCCACAACATTGTAGTCACTCTTCTTGATAATCTTCTTAATTTCTCCATTTCTCGTTTGGAGGTGTCTCAAGAACTTCCTTTGGTACTTTCGAAAGGGATGAGTTACTAGTTCTTTCCTCTAGCTTGGGGAATGGTTGAATAGCGGAATGCGAGCTGGAGTCGCGTTTTGGAGGAGAGATATCCGAGAGAACACTCTTCCGCTCGTCACCTTACTTGATCCGTGATGTTGTCAATGTCGGAATGGTAGCTTCAACTGTAAGATCTTCAATGGTCAGAGGGTCTTGCTTGACGCCATGGTAGTAAACATCAGCTCCATAATTCCAAGGGATAGCTTTATCAGAGGAATATGGCACTGGTCTTGGAGAAGTGATAATGAGAGGCGCCACTCTAGGCACAGGATCAGCAGATGAAATCCTTATAGTGTTTACATCAGCGTAATCTTCTGGGAAATCGTCACCCCATCCAGTTACCTTAACATCTTCAATAGGAATCTTGTAGCTCTCAGGAACAGTGTACTTCACCATGTAATCATACTTTCCACTTGGCTGCCCCAAGGTATCCCATACAGATGGTACTGTTTCATTCGCATTGTCAATCTTCAACTTAGACATTTCTTCACACAACTTCTGCACAGGTGGTTTCAGAAATAGTATCTCACGGTTATCCATCATGCACTGAACACGTCTTCTCAACCAAGAACAACCATCCCGCGGATGGGCACCAACGATTCTGGGCATCCTGGGTTGACACCGCTTGCAACAAATTCTTCTTAACACCATCGAGGAATGGTCAAGTCATCTATGTTGAAAACATAAGTATCATCACCAAAGATTGGAACCCTTGTCATGGTTAGGCATAGGCGCTGATCACATTCGAGTCTCAACAGGAGGATCAAATTCAATGCTTAGCTTCAATCATATCTTGAATCTTGTTCTTGAGCCCAACAATCATGTGATTATGTCCTGGCTATTGGAATGGTAAGCACACTTAGCATTAGGATTGTACTGGAGAGGAAGTGTTGACATTTTGAGGAGGATCCTCAAAGCAATCACCGCTTTCAACATGTGTTGCAAGGCTTGCGACAAAGGCATGTTGATTCAGAACTGCCTTCGTTGCTCGTTACGCGTTGTCTCGCCGAGGCTGATGTAGGATTGGAGATCACAACCGCCCCACGATTGAGCACGGTCGGTCTTGGCTCGGCTTTTCGACCACAGATTAGTTTTTCTTACCACCAAAAGATCTCTTTGCAGATTTGAAGATGACTCTATATGAATCTTCCCACTTTTGATACCACTTTTGTCAAGATCACCGATGAATGTGAAGAGTTTCCAATCGATGATTGAAGAAAGGGCCTCGGTGTTCCATAAACATATCAACCAACTCCCTATTGGACAAGGGTGGTTGAACTCACTGCTAGATCTCTCCATTCGAGCATACTCCTTGAACTTCTCATCACGACCCATAGACATGCTTTGTAGTTTCATGCGAGTGGGTGTCAATTCAGCATTGTACTCATACTGTCTGTAGAAAGCATCAGCCAAGTCACTCCAAGTATGGATACGGTCATTCTCTAACTGATAATACCACTCCAATTGAGTTCTGGACAAACTCTCTTGAAAATAGTGCATCCACAATTTTCTGTCATCAGTGTGGGGATTGATCTTCTGGACATAGGACTTCAAATGCAGCTTTGGGCAAGACATGCCATCATACTTGGCAAAAGTTGGAAATTTGAACTTGGGAGGAATCACAACACCAGGAACGAGACTCAGATCATCAAAATTCAGCCCGGACATCTTCAAGTTTTCCACAGCATTCAGACGATCTTCAAGTTGCTTGTACTTGTCATCTTCATTAGAGTATTGGCCATCATCATAGTTCTTCTCAAGCTCAGGCTGACTGCCTTCACCATCACCCTTGTTACTTTCCTCAGTATGGACACTTCAGAGAGCTCAATCTGACCACCTTAGGACCACCTTTGTAGCGCCCCATGTTGAGGAGACCAACAACCTTCTTCTTCTTGTTGATGAGCTTCTTCAAATCTTCTTGGCCTTGGACCAAATGGTGAACATCAAACCGAGCATTCGAGCTTGGAGATCTTTGACACTGTTCAAGAGCCATTCTCGCTAAAATAAATAGCGAGCAAATGAGAAAACCAATCTCCAATGTACCGTGATGCAATGTTATGCTATGCTATGCAATGTTTATGCGAATGCAATGCAATGTTTTCAAGGACCTTAGAGATTTAAATTTGTTAAACAAGCAATGAACAAACATTTATTAGTACTTTTCATTATTCTTTTTCTTTTAAGTACAAGAGATAGTTCAAAACAATAAAAGAAAAACATATAACATCCTAAAGCTCTAAGTCTCCATGGGCTTCCTCTTGGTGCCGATGTAAGCGTTGATGTTTCGCCTCGTGAAGTAGCTTAGTCAACTCTAGCACTTTCTTCTCACTTGCAACACCGAGCCTCAAAGGTATCCTCTCTTCTTGAGCTGAATCCAGGATCTCTTCAAGTCTTCAAAATCAGTAGGCATGTCGGGATGGAGAACAAGAGGGTACGCCACCTATAGCAACAGTTCCATAATTACGGTAGAACAGCGTGAATGGCATCATGAGGTTTTGAGCTCGAGCTCGCACCCATTTGAGGTAATGTTCCCAAGGAATGGAGTTCGGTGCCCCAAAGTCTTGGTATCGTCTTCTTTACCATGCCCCAAGCATGTATGAACCTTCGCGGTAATCGAGATCGTGGTTGTAGTCGAACACAATATCTTGGAGAAGCATATCATGAGGACCATCTCTTCGGACAAAACCAAACTGACGTAGAGCTAGAGAAGGGTTGTAAGTAATACCTCCCCTTATACCAAGGAGTGGTACATTAGGGGATTCTCCACAACGCTCGATGAAGGTGAAGTCCTTTTGAGAGAAAAGACTCCAACGGATATCTGAATGGGAGAGTGACATTAGCCTTTGAGACCATCTCAACCTTTGTTCATTCTTCAAAACTGATGGAGGAAGGTGCGAAATAAACCACCTGGAAAGTAACGGTATACAACACATGAGAGTTCCTTGTCGCTTAGTAGTACGAGTGTGGAGGGAATGTAGGATATCTCCAAGTAAAGTAGGCACAGGATTACGGGTAAGAAACAACTTGATGGCATTGACATCTATGAATTGATCCGAGTTAGGGAATAGAACCAAACCATAGATTAGCAAGGCCACAATGTCTTCAAATGCATGGAAACTCATAACTTTGAGGAATTCTCGGGCTTTCTTAATTAAGAACTTGGAAAGTAAACCCTTAACTCCACTTCTAGTTTCCCAATTGGCTTCAATGTCTGAGCGCTTAAGATGTAAGGCAGATGCAATGTCTTCGTACCTAGGAACCTTTTCTAGACCGGTGAATGGCATTTGGTCAAGAATAGGTATCCCGAGTAGCTTAGAGAACTCTTCTAAGGTAGGAACCAACTGATAATCTGGGAATGTAAAGCAATGGTGTTTCAGGTCGAAGAACTGGAATAGGACATGCATCATATCTTCTTCAAAACCGGAGATAACCAAATCAAGTAGATAACCATGTCTTTTGGTGAACTGAGCATGGTCGGGAATTTCTGAAACCAAATCTTTGAGCTGAGAAGGGATACCCATGAAGTTGATTCGGATAGTCTTCCTAGAAGCCATAATCCCTACAAAACAGAGCAAAGATAAATCCCTAGGTCCTTGAAATAGTTAGAAATGATATGCAATGCGAATGATGTCATGATGTCATATTTAGCACACACAAACAATTCACACAATGAGCCTAGGGTTAAGGCTTGCATGAGGTATAGGTGATTACCCCACCAAAAGTTTGAGTTGGTTCATCCTGTCCTATAATAGTAACCGGGTTCTAGGAATCTCATATCATAGATCTTTCTCGAGGCTTATTTCAATACGACGCCAAGTGGTCGATCGAAAATATCCCAAAAGTCTGATCTCAATGAGCATAGCATCGAGTATCAACCAACCTCGGTCTACACCAAAGCCGGCCATCTCACTACCTTCTAATGGCCAAGATGGGTCAATTTAAGGTTCTAAAAGTTTAGTTAGCGCTTGATGACACCACGCAGAAGCCAAATACTATCTTTAACTTGGGAATGAAGAGTATCGGGACAACCAAAGTGTCACGCTAACGTAGCCATCATGTTGACCGCTTAGTTATACGTCCCGGTCGCGATGATCTAATGCTACTTACCTAAAGGAAACCCGGATCCCGTGTAGGATCCTCAACAATACAATGCCCAAGCAACCCTTGAAGATAAAGCATACAAGTCAAACAAAAGCGGTAAAGTTATCTACAAATCCCTAAGGTATTCTCTCTTTTAGGATCGTGTCCTCACAGAGTCGCCAGCCTGAATACCGTGAACCGACTTTATAGGATTTTGTATCCAAATGTGCGGATAGCAAGAGTCGCCACCGACTTTTATTTTTATCCAATTAAGGGAAGGTAAAAGTACGAAAAAGACCTTCGTTAGATTCTCGAGTTCGGAGAATGGTTATGAAAAGGGAAGGTATTAGCACCCTTTCCATCCGTAGTTATCTACGGGCTCTTAGTTGCTCTAGATCACCTTTTAAAATTGCCTTTCGTGTGTTTGACAAAATATTTTGAAAAGAGCATTTCGCTGACTTTGTAATGACTCATGTAGGAGTGTATACAAAGTGTTCGAAATGTTTCGTTTTGAAAAGAGTTTGAACTTTGAAAGAGTGTGGTGTGAAAAGCATTTGGTTTAGAGCAAGCAAGAAAGACTTATTACCCACTCGAATTGGTCGTTGTACTTCTACGCTCCTTTAGAATAGCGCTAGCCATACCATTAGTTAGTAGGTAGCTCCATTCGTTGGATGTAAGCGGGACATTCGAAGGGACATCGGATGGTCATAGAAGGCAACTTGTAGGAAGTATTCTAGCACATTCGAAGGGACTATCATCATTTTTCGTAGGCGACAATCGAGGGTCAAGATCATGTATTCGGAGGCGACATCGTGGGTCTTATGATCTTTGTATTGAAGGGACTATGATGATTTGTTTGGAGGCAACGGTGCTAGAATACCTCTACGTTCGAGGGACATGACCATTTGTGATTCGCAAAGGCAACGAGAGAGAATTACCCTAAGGGGTGCGTGTGTGAAAGAAGTGTGTTGATTTTAGATATTTTATCTTGAAAATTAGTGGGCTAAGTTCATTATTATCTTGCCATACACGCCTAGTCACTAACAATTTATAGGGTGCGGAAATTAAAATGCGGAATGTAAAGATGCGGAAAGGTAAATCCTACGCTATTACAAGGCTTTGGGGCAGATACATAATTTAAACTTGCGGAAAATAAAAACCTAATTTAAACTATTACATCCCATAGACAGTTACATTATTAAAAAAAATAAAATGATAAAGGAAGAATCGTCTGAATCAGATCAACCTGTAAAGGAATGAGAAATCGGAAAATTCGATATGAATCGAACAAGAGAAAAATGTTAGTAAAAATGCAAATTTTTATATGATAAAATTATTACATGCTGGAAATAATATAAATATGCTAAAATAAATTTTTGGGATTTTTTGGATGCAATTTAATAATTAAAAATGAATTTAAAATGATTTAAATGCAAAATTATGAATAAAAATTAATATGCATGCAAAATTGTATTTTTTAATTTTATTAAATTAAATAAAGGTTTTCTGAAAATAATGTAAAAAGAAAAATAATTTTTGTTGATTTTTTAATGCATAAATAAAATACGAAAATAAATTAAAATAACAAGCAAATATTAAAATAAAATAGAAAAAGGAAAATAGTTTTGCAAACTTGTAAAAATAATGTGTGAAAGCTGGGATTCGAACTGAGGACCCCTGGGTAGCAAACACACAGCCTTGCCAACTGAACTGGGATGCACAACTGTTTGGAAACCGGATCGAATGGAAGAAAGACAAGTGTCGCTCCTTGATGCTCCAGACCGCGCGCGAAGCTTCATCGTCCCCGATTCAAATATTTGAAGTTAGCGTCGGCCATTGTTTGACGCTAAGGTCCCTGGCAAAATCAAAAACGCAGCATACATAATATAAATAACATCTAAGACCATGGTTCGATTCCTGAGATCGTTCCGAACACGATGGTATAGGTCCTAGTGTCCAATTTTTCCATTTAAGCAAAGCCCTAAATCGAGCTCAGAAACCCTAGCTATGGTGTAACACGATTCAGGCCATGGAAATTCAATTGGCTTGCCCAGAAAGCTTGCAAATACATCACTAAACACAAAAACAACAACAAAACATGTTAATAATGCATGAATAATGAAACACGATTTTGGAATTTTCAAGAACAAACCAAACACACAGATTTTCTGATTCTGGATGGATTCGAGCAATGTAAAGGTCTGGATTGATTCTGGAGATGTCAAGGAATGTGTTAGACACCTCAAAATTGATTGAAAACGGCTGGAAGTGTGATCTCCAATTGCTTGCTTGCCACGGTTTTTTGAGCTTTGGAATAGGGTTCTTGAGCCAAAATTTCTACCCTAATTCGTGTGGTATGCATCATGTATTTATACTGGAAGGATTTGGCATTGTTTTTGGTAAGAATCAATCAACATTCAATGAAAATCAAATTTGATTTTTGTACAAAATCAAATTTTCAAAATTTGATTAATTCTCAATCCAATCTTGCCAAATTGATCAATTTTCGAAAATTGCTGGCATTTGTGGGTTACTTGAGTCTCAAGGAAAGAATAAAATCAATCTTTGCAATTAATTTTAATTTTGAACTTTATTTTTAAATTTAATTTGCATTTAAATGAATAAATTACAAATTAAATAGAAAAATAAATCAAAAATTCGTGGCATTGGGCTTGGATATTCCTAATTGTATGAGGAATAAGTTTGGATGGAGAAAAAGCAAGCCCATTTGCAAAAAATTTGATTTTTAGAAGTATCTCTCTTTGTGCATTCTTTCAAAATTGCCCAACTTGTGATTGGTGTATCTTGCTCAATTTTCTACAGTTTTGAGTGTTCTTAGACTTTTTGGAAATCTCTAGGAGTCCTCTAATCAACCTTTTTGGTCTCATCTCAATTGGAGTTTCCATGCTCAATATATCTTCAAAACAAAAAGTTGACTTTTTGTTGACTTTGAAAATGACCTGTAATGTTTTGAGCTATACCTCTCAAATGAAGCATTTTTTGGACATTCTTGTGAGACATGAAGTTGTAGAGAATTGAATTTCCTTCAAAATGAGCTTTGGTGGGAAAATTTCTGAGAAAGTATGAGAAAGTTATGATCAGTCAAAGTTCAGTTGACTTTTCACCTAGAAACCCTAATTTAGAAAGTTTGACTTTTGAGCAAATCTTGAGTTTTCTTGATGAATCATGATCAACCCTTGATCAAATGATGAATGTAACTTCAAAATGAGGATGTTGACCAAAAATTATGAAGTTTGACTGTATGTTGACCACAGTTGACTTTTTGTCCAATACAACTGATTTTCAACCATCTGAGCAATTGTCTGAGGAAACTTGACTTGTGAAGCTTGAAACTTGACATGGAGAATCTTTGAAACATATGTGGAGGCATGAAGACCATTGGAGATATTGGAAGTCCATCTTGACCTGAGAGATACCAAACCCTAGTTTGGGTTGATTGTCTAGGAGAGAGTTTGTCTGATCAACTCTTGAGGAATCCTTGAGTATAGATGTATGAAATCTCTTGAGTAGATGGAGGGCAAATTTTGGGGTATGACAAGGAGCACAAATCTCATCCCCAACAGAGTTCTGTATCGTTTGGAATCCGTTGTGTCCCGGTGTCTTCCGGCGGAAAAAGTCCATTGTCTCCTGAGTGGTGTTGAAACCGCCAGTCCTTACCCTGGTGCAACACGTCTTCAGCCTTGAGAACAAGAATACACTTGTTCCTCTCTTTCGTAAAGTCTAATCGGTGTTTTCCGGTCATTGCATCACGGTCGCCCAGTTATCTTCTGGCGTAAAATGGTTAATCTGGTTATTGTATCTAGTATTTGCTTCCACTTGCATGTCAGCTCTCCCCTGACATTGTGGATTGAATTGGGTAGAGGCCAATTCTTCTTGCCTGTCAAGAATACACCTGTACTCGTCTTCGTAGTATTCAACATTTATTTTGTGCTTCATGTTGTGACCCAGTTGAGATCTGGCGCAACATTTTCCCTCCCCAGTGAGGATCTTGATTCAGAGCGTCAATTTTCGAGTCCATTTCGGTATTCAATTATCTCACGCTTGTTGCCCGGAAGGCAGACGCCAACCTGGCTCTCAAGCTCGAGAATGATTGAATAGGGGCAGTTGTTGTACCCCAAAATTTACCCTCTTCTTTTCTGTATTTCTGGCTTACAATCCGATTGCATAAACATACATGTAGTCGCATGCATAACATTCATCATGGGGTTACCAGGTTCCAAGGTATCCCGAATGGCAATACAAAAAGAGCTTACTCGCCTTTTTCTCAATAAGACGGATTTCGGGTTTCCGGCACACTTGGGGCACTCCCAAAGGCGTATCTCTCGTGTCCTTGGGTATTTTCTATTGATTTTCGACGAGCAGGTCCTTCCCGTTATTGTCTACAACTTTCGATTAAGGGCCGAGAGCAGGTTTCGTGAGGAAGGTCCTCAAAGAAACAGTTTTCCCCAGTGGATTACGTTGAAATTTAGCGTTGAACCGTGCGTTTTGCTCACTAAACAGTCTTTATCTCCTAGCTGGAAACTTGGAATTGAGTGGAACCAATTTCTAAAATTCCGTGTTGAAGTCTTCTACAACTTTCATTTGCAACTCGGGAGTTGATTCCTGACCAATCAATACCAGAATTTTGTTCTTCAAAGTTGATTTTTGAGCTGAGCTGAGTAATTTTCATCTGATACACGAGGTTCATAAAATCATATCTCGCTCTATTTTCATCGAAACGAGACGGGACCAGTGCCAAAAGTTCACAAATTTCGTTAGCTTCGATTGTCTCATAGATACTTGTTTGCAAATTTCGATAAGAGGATCCTCGTTCGCGACATTTTCCCATAAGCGCGCAAATAGAATTCTGCATGTGTTAGTTGTCCAAAAATGGTGCTGAAACTTCAAAAATTCTTATTTCCTAGACCGTTCATCGGATCAGGACGAAATTTTGATTTATCACAGCAAAATTTCATTCCGGACACTTTTCGTTCACAGTCCGACTCCGAATTCCGCATGGATTTGGATGTTTTGGATTAATTACGAAAATTATTTGGATAATCATGATTTAGGCTTGATTATGGTTCTTATGCCCAATTTCTAGGAACTATAAATAGATTTTCTCTTCAAAAATCGGGGGAGGGAATCATTTTTTGCATAAATTCTCATTACCAATCACACTCCAATTCTCTCAACACTCAAAAGCAAAAACTCAGAAAAGTTCAAATCACAACTTTCCCTCCAAGCAACCACCACAGGCCGCCACCGGACCTCCGTCTAACACCTGCTTCAACCATAGACTGCGCTTCCCGCGCTAAGCGCGCCCTGCGATTTTTGGTTTTCTTCTTTGCATCATCTCTCACTTCAATCTATATCTTCCTCTCCTCCTTCTGCACGTATTTGACATGAAAGGAACGACTTCATCTTGATTTTCCCTCTAATTGCAAGATTCAAGGATTTCTCCTTCATCTTCTTCAATCCTCCATTGAAGACTTCAAGCTTTTCTTCAAGAATTCAAGGTTGATTCTGAAGGTTATCACCAATTCGTCATTGATTTGGTATTTTCATTGAGAGCACAAGGGATTCCTCTTCAATTTGATTCAAACTTCAAGTTCAAGTAAGTGTTAGGTTCAAATAAGCACTTATTTTAAGCTGTTCTTGACTTTCAGTTTTTCTTGAAATCGAACGTTGAAATTGCATGCAAATTCAATGTAGATTCTAGGTCTTGAACTGGTCCTCTTGAATTTTTTGATTTGAACTGGATTTTGCCGCCTTATTTGTGTCAGAGTGGGGATTTTGTACATAGCATGCATATATCTTTGAGCATTTGTATCCCCCTGCACATAAGTCATGAATTCACGCATCTTGCATCATCTATCACATGCTTGGGCATTCGAGAGCATTTAGTTTGGTTTAATTGCATCAATACATGATGATTTGAAGCATAATTTGCATTCGACATGTAGATATCCGAGCACTTCGATCGTTAGTCACTTCACGCATTGTACGTGAATATGCATTCCAAGTGTTTGTGTTAATGCATGACTTAGAGTTGAAGGAAAACTTTTAGGTATCGTGATTAGCATGCATCTATCTTGCACATGAATATTAGAATTGTGAATCTCACTTGCATTCTTGGCATGTTCATGCATCTATTTTGCACATGAACATTAGAATTGTGAATCTCACTTGCGTTCTTGGCATGTTCATGCATCTATCTTGCACATGAACATTAGAATTGTGAATCTCACTTGCATTCTTGGCATGTTCATGCATCTATCTTGCACATAAACATTAGAATTGTGAATCTCACTTGCACTCTTGGCATGTTCATGCATCTATCTTGCACATGAACATTAGAATTGTGAATCTCATTTGCATTCTTGACATGTTCATGCATCCTCTACCTTGCACATGAACATTAGGATCCTTATTGTAACTCATATCCTTGGCATGTTCATGCATTTCTTTCGAACATGAGCATTAGGATTGTCGTCGTGACTCGCATCCTTGGCATGTTCATGCATTTATGAACATTGATTTTATCGTTCGATTTGCATTCCTCGCATGTTCATGCATCAATGAACATTGGTTTTATCGTTTGATTCGCATTCCTCGCATGTTCATGTATTTATGAACATTGGTTTTATCGTTCGATTTGCATTCCTCGCATGTTCATGCATCTATGAACATAGGTTTTATCGTTCGATTTGCATTCCTCGCATGTTCATGCATTTATGAACATTGGTTTTATCGTTCGATTTGCATTCCTTGCATGTTCATGCATCAATGAACATTGGTTTTATCGTTCAATTCGCATTCCTCGCATGTTCATTCATTTATGAACATTGGTTTTATCATTCGATTTGCATTCCTCGCATGTTCATGCATCACTGAACATTGGTTTTATCGTTCGATTCGCATTCCTCGCATGTTCATTCATTTATGAACATTGGTTTTATCGTTCGATTTGTATTCCTCGCATGTTCATGCATCAATGAACATTGGTTTTATCGTTCGATTCACATTCCTCGCATGTTCATGCATCATCGAACATTGGTTGTATCGTTCGATTTGCATTCCTCACATGTTCATTTGATTTTTACTTGCTATGGGACTGAGGCCTAACAGTATGGATCGAATTTTGGCATGAGAACACCATGAACAAGTAGTCCAGCCCAAAATAACATTTTTTGCAGGTTGCAGGTCGCGCTTAGCGCCACCAGGAGTGCGCTAAGTGCTAAACATTCTGAATTTTGCTTTGTAGGTCGCACTTAGCGCGGTCCAGAGCACGCTAAGCGCGCTTTGGGCCGCGCTTAGCACGATACATCATGCATAGCGCGGTCTACTGGTGCATTTTTCTATTCTTTCTCGATGCTAATAGCAAGCAATAGACACCCTAGCCTCTCCTAGCTACTGTTTGTGCTCTATTTCATGCAGGGGCTTGTATTTCATATACATGCGATACATTTCTCCGATGTTTGCATATACACATATGCACTCTTCTACTTGCTTTTTGGGTCTAACTCCCTTCTTCCAGGTGTTGCTTGAGCTTGTACACCCACGTGTGCACCCTTCCTATCTTGTTGTTTGCTCTAATCTCGTTCTTGCAGGCATTGTTGCTTCGGATGCGTATCGACACGTATTCTGCTTGTTTCAATGTTTTGAACAATTCTCACCGGTTTACTCTTATTACATGGCTGCAGTACTTGAAGTTTTCCAGAGTTTTTCTATAGCTTGTAGTGCTCTTCGGATTCTATATTCGTTCAGTAGTTTCAACACCATTTATCGCATTCTCTTACAGCTTTTCTAGATATCATGAGAAGTAGGGCTTTACAACTTTCTTTTGCCATGAGAAGTAGGAATAGAGATGCATGATGGGGCTTCCGTAGTTTGAGCATTGAATTCCATCCTCCTGTGGAAACTCCAAATGTGATTACGGAACCCATGCCTAACCATGACAAGAATGTTAATGCTATTGATGATGACTCTTATGTTTTTATTGTGAGCAACTTGACCACTCCCCTGATGACTGTCAAGAAAAATATACTACAAGTCGGTTTATTCCCGGGTTGTTTTGATAAGTTCCGCTATGGTGCGTCTCAATCCAATGGTTGTGTATGGTTAAAGAGAGGTATTCAGCGCCTGATGGACAACCGAGATGTGTTGTTCATGAAAACTCTGTCTGTAGAAGGTTTGTGCGAAGATGTTTCCAAACATCTAAATATTGAAGACGTAGAGACATAAGGTGACAAAGAAGAAATTATACCGGAGATCTGGGATACCTTGGGGAAGCTGAGTGGGAAATTTGATTTAATGGTAAAATATACCGCCCCTGAAAGTTCAAAAATTTCAATCGAAGATATCCAGCCAACTGGATAGGGAGATGACGACTATCCCGAAATACATGCCGATGAAATCCACACTATATTTGATGTTTCCAGGGATTTGAAATTTGAAGATGTGAGCTTAATAAGGATTGCCTCTACAGGTCCTGTGAAGATTACTCATACACCCAGAGTAGCTTCTTTGATTATTACCTCACCTGGACTAGTTTCATATTCTTCTAACAAGGCTATACCATGGAATTATGGAGCTGAGGTTTACTACCATGGCGTCAAGCAGGAGCCATTGGCCATTATAGACAGTAATGTTGAAGCTGTTAATCCTGATGTCGACAATATTACTGAATCATGTAAGGTAACCAGAACAGGAACGGTCTTCTCTCTGGAGATTTCTCCTCCGAAAGACATTGCTGCACTGGTTCGTAACACCGCTATTGAGCCAACCACAGAGGCTTGGGGCCAAGAAAAAGTGATTCAGTGTTGCTGCGGTAGAAGCGGCAAGCAAAGAGTTGGTATTATTTTTACCGGGTGATATATACCGGTTAGGTTATATCGTATCGTGTCCACAGAGATTGGTTATTGATTCGTCGTTCGACAATTCTATCGTTAATGAGTTTGACATTAAAAGAAATGAAAATAAAAGACAAAAAGTAAATGAACAAAAAGTATAAAGGATAGACAGCTTGTCCGGAACGAATGTAAACTACCCGTCACAGACTTAAATCTACCACCCATATCATACTCGGCCTACGATACTCGTCCGTGTCATCACATACCTCTCACAACCTTGGTTATTTCTAACCCAAATTGAGAATCCTCCCGAATCATCTCAATAGCCATGTTTGGCCTATCTCAACAACACAGGAATCAACTGCGTCACCTCCATAACCATCTCTAGCATACTTCACCAACGCAGAGGCATTAAGTTCAGATACTCTATAGTGAATGTTAGATTTAAACCTATCTCTAGTATTCAGAAACTAACAGATAATCATCCTAGGTAAGAATCTAAGCAATCTATCTCTAGTAAAGCTCAAATCCCTAACATAGAGTAGAAACCCAAGATAACTACCGACACAAATTTGTAAAGCAAACTTTATACAAGCCAAGGGCGATAAATATACAGGAGTTATGAGTAGAAATACGTACAAACCCAACAAAAGAGAAATACACAAAGAGGAGAAGAGATAAACCACAGATCTACACTGGTTGTCAAATCCAATCGAAGAGCAATCCACCTCCAATCATCCATGAGCAAGCCCTAATGTTGTTTTCTAAGCTAATCTACCAAAAATTAAGGTTGATGGAAATGGGGATCAAAAACCACCCCAAAACCATAACCTACAAATCTATTTTGAAATGAATTTATAAAACAAAATCCCGCAGATCGCGCTAAGTGCGCTAGCCGTGCTAAGCGCGACATACTTTATTACTTTAAACCTCCTTACAGCGCTAAGCGTGCTCAAAACCGCGCTAAGCGCGAAAGTTGCTGTTTGACTTCCCAAAAATGCGTCTTCGGAGCCGTGTCTTCGACACTTTATTCCTCTATGCTCCAAATATGCAACAAATACCTACAAAATAGATATAAAACTATCAAACGGTACACTATGTACGCAAAACACAACAAAACGTATTTACAACAAAAATTGGGGTTATTCAACTAAATATCAACAAAAGAATGGATAAGTTCCACAAAATGTATATACAAAATAACTACATTTTGGCACTTATCAACTCTCCCCAACTTGACACATTGTTTGTCCTCAAACAAAGTCAAGTGAACCTAAAGAAACAAAAGATGATAATCAAAGAATCACGAATCAACAAGTTTTTAAAACGGAAAACAAATGTATGGTTCAAACGAAAACGTACACGCAAAATACTTACTTACCACATTCCTACAACGACAACATATAAACGAATCAAATCCTAAGTACAAAAATCATGCAAAACATTCTAAAACAAAACAAGCTCACTCATGAATCACGCCTAGCAAAAATTCATCGGTAGATGAAGAACACACAAAGTTGAGGGATAAAAAACACTCCTCCACAATCTTGCAAACAATAGACTAAATTATGCATTCATCCAAAAACGTATTGAAAATACAAATGCAAGAATCACAAGGGCTTTTCAAGGTTGTAATGTGGCTTGGTTAACAAACAAGTGATAAGTCCTAAAGCTAATCGAAACAAAAACTTGCCTAAACCTAAGGGAGGGATCAACTCACAAAGTTCCAAACAATATAATTTCAATCAAACTTATTATTCGTCACAAATTTCACACCAAACACACCTCACTTATTAACATAACATTATTCCTACTCTTTTTGTTTTTCTTTTTCAAAGCTTTTCTCTTTTTTCTTTCTTTTTCTAATCTTTCTTTTTCACTTTTTTTTCTTTTCTTTTCTCTTAACCTCGTACCAATCACAACATAAGCACATAAACATTCCTCTCCCCAACTTGAATTCAACCAACATTAATGTGTGAGTACTCCCTACTTCCTAAGGCAAGGTAAAAATTCATACAACAACATGTAGTTGAGGGTTCAAGAAACAAAGAAATCAACATCCATACAAAAAAGGTGAATTGACACTCATAGATAAGCATCAAGTTCATATAAACATGGATATCGATAAAAGCTCAAAGGGGGTAATAAAGGTTCACACACTCACAAGGTGAATTGAATATTTGGCCAAGGTAGTTATGCTCAAAATCAACAAATGCCTTGATCATTTTCTTGAAATCATACAATCAATACAAAACAAAAGATTAAGCATAATAAAATCTAGTTAAAACAATAATGTGGACTCTCAGCATATGTAAACAATGGAAAACTTCCTCACATTTATGGGTAAAAATGGTACTAAAGTGATTCAATTCATGAGCAAGTAATGCAAAAAGAATGAATAACATGGTAATTATACAAATGATAAATTTCCTAAACATGTTATGTTATAAAAAGCGATAAACGTGTACCTGACGTGTACCAACTTTGAAAACTATCATTACCATACATCTGCGAGTTGAATTGATCAAACTCGGAAAATCACCTCAAAAGTCTTCAAGTTACCGGACCATAATTTGAGTCCAAACAACAACAAAAGAATTAGAAAAATAATACTAATTTTATTCAATACAAAAAGCCTTGGTGAAAGTGGGAAAAAGGAAAACCGAGTGAAATTTTAAAATAATTCACTGGCCCTGCATAGCAGAGCGCGCTAAGCGCACTACACCAGTTGCAGAAAAATGACAGCAACAGATGCAACTGCTATGTGTAATACGGTGAACTGACTTTGAGATTTTTTGTATCCAATTAAGGGAAGGTGAAAAGAACAGGAAAAGACCTTCGTTACATTCTGAGTAAGGGAGAAAGTTATGAAAAGGGAAGGTATTAACACCCCCTTTCATCCGTAGTTTTCTACGGGCTCTTAGTTGCTCTTAGCTCATCTTTAAAAATTGCTTTCTGTGTGTTTGAAAAAATGTTTTGAAAAGGCATTTCGCTTTGACTTTGTAATGATTCATGTAGGAATGTATACAAAGTGTTCGGAAATGTTTTTGTTTTGAAAAGAGTTTGAACTTTGACAAAAGTGTGTGGTGTAAGAGTATTTTGTTTGAGCAAGCAACTAAAAGTCTTATTACCTACTCAGAATGGTCGTTTTCGTGTTATTTTACTTTCCTTTAGAATAGTGTTATCCATACCATTAGTTGGTAGGTAACCTTATTCATTGGATGTAAGGGACATTCAAAGGGACATCGGATGGTCATAGAAGGCAACTTGTAGGAAGTATCCTAGCACATTCGAAGGGACGATCATCACTTTTCGTAGGCAACAATCGAGGGACGAGATCATGTATTCGTAGGCGACATCATGGGTCTATGATCTTTGTATCGAAGGGACTATGATGATATGTTTGAAGGCACCGATGCTAGGATACCTCTACGTTCGAGGGACTTGACCATTTATTCGAAAGGCAACGAGAGAGAATACTCTAGGGGGTGCGTGTGTGAAAAGATTGTGTTGAATTCAGATATGTTATCTTGAAATTATGAGTGATCTATGTCCAATTTTATCTTGCCATACACGCCTAATTACTAGCAGTTTATAGGGTGTGGAAAATAAATTGCGGAAAGTAAAGTGCGGAAAAGATAAAGTCCTACGCTATTACATGGCTTTGGGGCAGTTACATAATAGGAGTGCGGAAAGTAAAAGTCCTAATTAAACTATTACATCCCATGAGCAGTTACATAATATTTGAAAAGAATGCGAGAAAAATAGTCCGAAACGTTACAACCTGTGAACAGATACATAATCGGAAAATATGATGATTTTTTATAAGAGAAAAAATGTTAGTAAAAGAAAGTTTCTTGCATGAGGAAAAAATATTTTAGGTTAATAATGCTGATTAGATGATGAGATATTTTTCCGGTAATTTTCTGGATCGATTTTGATAATTAAAAGCAATTAAAAGTCAATTTAATGGTTAATTAACAATTAATTAAAATATGCATGCAAAAATATTAATTTTAATGTCAAAAATTAAATAAACATTTTTCTGATTAAAATGCAGAAGGAAAATATTTTTTTATGATTTTTAAATGCATCAGAAAAATATTTGAAGTTAAATTAAATTGAATGAAAATAATGAAAAGAAAATAGAAAAAGAAAATGTTAGTTTGAGAACTTGTAAAAAATAATGTCATGGCCAGGGGATCGAACTCATGCCATTGCTCTCACACGCGTCCTGCCTTGACCACTGGACCAACCTGCGTTTGATGTTAGCATAATGAAACAAAAACAAATTAAACGAATTGGAATTCTGGGAATCGGAAACTCGCGCGAAGAACTTCGTCTTCTTCATTTGAATTTTTAAACAGTTAGCGTCGGCTTGGTTCGACGCTATAGCCCCTGCAAAATTCAAAAATCAAGCACAAGCAATATAAATGCAATATGAAGCCATGGTTCAATTCGTTTTTGTTCACTGGTCATGCTGGTAACCTTGGTTTGGTCCAATTTTACGTGTTTCAGGAAACCCCAATTCGAGCAGATAAACCCTAATCATGGTGGATTTCGATTCAGGCCACTAAACTCTAATTAAACTATGCAGAAAGTTTCCAAACTCCATGCTAAACACAAACAAAGCATCAAAACACGTTAAATATGCATGAAAATTAAAAATCGAAATTGAGTTTGAAAGTGTAAACCGAAATCTGGAATTCGTGATTCTGGATGTTTGGGAGGCTTGTGAGTATCTGGATCGATTCAGGAGACCTCCAGGAATGCAATGGAATGCTTAGAATCGATTGAAACAAGCTGAAACTAGGGTTGCAAGTAGCTTGAAGGGCACGATTTTTTTAGTTTGATTAGGGTTCTTAGAGGCAATTTTTCTGTTCTTTTTTCATGTGTAGGCATTGTGCATATATAGTAGATGGATCTAGGTCAGAAATCAAGAGGAAATAATGAATCAATTCTCTTGCCAAATCAAAGCCAATTTCGAAATTGCCAGCTTTTATGGATTGATTGGACCTCAAGAATGAGAGAAAAATCAAATTTGCATTTAATTTTGATTTTCTACCTTTTATTTTAATTTAATTGGCTTTTAATTGATTAAAATCCAAATAAAATAGAAAATAAAAGATAAAATTCGTGGCCTTGGGCTTGGAGGTTCCAAATTAGCTGAGGAACAAGTTTGAATCAAGAAAAGTTAGGCCCATTTGCAAAATTTTGGATTTTGACAAGTATTTCTCTTTGTGCATCTCTTCAAAAATGCCCAACTTGTGCAAGGTGTAACTTGCTCAATTTTTAACATTCTTGGGTGTTCTTGGACTTTTTAGAAAGCTCTAGATGTCCTCTAAACAACCTCTTTGTTTTCATCTCAATTGGAGTTTCCATGCTCAATAACACTTCATTACAAAAAGTTGACTTTTTGTTGACTTTGAAAAGGACCTATAATGTTTTGATCCATATCTTCAAAATGAAGCATTTTCTGACCATGCTTGTGAGACATGAAGTTGTAGGGAATGGAATTCTCTTCAAAATGAGAGGTCGTGGAAAAATATCTGATAAAGTATGAGAAAGTTATGCTTAGTCAAAGTTCAGTTGACTTTTCCTCAAGAAACCCTAATTTGGAAAGTTTGACTTTTGATCAAATCTTGAATTTTCTTGATGAATCATGATAAACCCTTGATCAAATGATGAATGTCACTTCAAAATATGGATGTTGACCAAAAATCATGAATTTTGACTGTATGTTGACCACAGTTTACTTTTTGTCCAAATGAACTGATTTTCAACCATCTGAGCAATTGCTTGAGGAGACTTGGCTTGTAAGGCTTGAAACTTGACATGGAGACTCTCTGAAGCATATGAGGAGGTATGATGACCATTGGAGATGTTGGAAGTCCATCTTGATCTGAGGATAGCCAAACCCTAGTTTGGGTTGATTGTCTAGGAGAGGGTTTGTCTGATCAACCCTTGAGAAATGGATGTATGAGCAATGTCTTGAGAAATAGGAGGGCAAATTTTGGGGTATGACACTATGCAAGCTCCACTTACACACCTATACAATCTCATTTACACATCTAAACAATATTTACAATACATACACACTTCCACAAGATAAAACACTACAAACTTGTGGAATATAACAAATTGACATAACAAAACTAAAGCCAATAACAATACATAAACTTGGTGAAAATGAATTAACAAGTTGAAAAGTGAAAGTTTGAAATTAAGAGCAAGTCCTATTTCAACTTGTTAAAACATAAGCCACCAAACAACATAAACATAAACAAATAAAAACATGCTTGTTTTACGTCGTAAGCTCGACGCCTTTATTGTGCGAGCACTAATACCCTCCTCTCGTCATGCCATGGTATTGCCACACCGCGCAAACCTAAAGAAAGTGTCCTAACAACCACACAACAAATGTTACAAATACGAGACAACTTACAACAATACTTGAAAACATGGAAAAACACACATATGTACATGGAAAGTAAACACAACATGTACAAGTAACATATACAAATTCATATACAAAGTCTATACAACATATACAATAATTACAAAACTCAAAAACAACGAAATTATCGCAATACAGAAACAATAAAACCAAACTCCAACAATGACGCCATTTTGTTGCTGCGGTAGAAGCGGCAAGCAAAGAGTTGGTATTATTTTTACCGGGTGATATATACCGGTTAGGTTATATCGTATCATGTCCACAGAGATTGGTTATTGATTCGTCGTTTGACAATTCTACCGTTAATGAGTTTGAGATTAAAAGAAATGAAAATAAAAGACAAAAAGTAAATGAACAAAAAGTATAAAGGATAGACAACTTGTCCGGAACGAATGTAAACTACCCGTCACAGACTTAAATCTACCACCCATGTCATACTCGGCCTACGATACTCGTCCGTGTCATCACATACCTCTCACAACCTTGGTTATTTCTAACCCAAATTGAGAATCCTCCCAAATCATCTTAATAGCCATGTTTGGCCTATCTCAACAACACAGGAATCAACTGCGTCACCTCCATAACCATCTCTAGCATACTTCACCAACGCAGAGGCATTAAGTTCAGATACTCTATAGTGAATGTTAGATTTAAACCTATCTCTAGTATCTAAACCAATGATAATCATCCTAGGTAAGAATCTAAGCAATCTATCTCTAGTAAAGCTCAAATCCCTAACATAGAGTAAAAACCCAAGATAACTACCGACACAGATTTGTAAAGCAAACTTTATACAAGCCAAGGGCGATAAATATACAGGAGTTATGAGTAGAAATACTGTTATAGTGATTTGAACAACCGTTAGTCTTATCTATCCGTAATCTTACGATCGACTAGATTGATCCCAAGTTACCGAGAGATTAAATAATACCATTAAGATTATTTGATAGTTTGGAAGACTAGCGGTTGTTTACAAGAAATCACTGTAAACAAATTGGCACGCCCAGTGGGACAGTCATTGGTCGTTACGAAATTTAAAACAAAATAAAGATTGTTAGGATATAGCCATTGTAAAAGTTCTTTTCTGAGTGTCAAGTTCGTTGTTATATGAACCTTAGAAGTGGTAGAATAACCAATAGCAACCAACCCTTACCTAGAAAAAAACGTAATAACAGAATGTCTAATTCAAACAATCAACAAGGGGAACAAAATGCCCCACATGGAACAGGCACTAACATGTCTGCTTCGACGGGAACGTCTAATGCGATCCCTTCGAGCGTACAGTCTGTTGCATCTTCTACTAGTAGTGTGGCCACGAATGGAGCAAGTGGCATGTTAACTAACAGTTCGATCCTAGGGAATACAGGAACCACTGGTTATCCTGGGGGATTTGTCCCACCATCAGGGGCACAAACCCATTTCGCCACCCCACCACCAACTAGACCACCCAGTTTCGATGGAAATAGACTTAGAAATCCCTCTTATGGGATGCCAACATCTTTTATGGCAGGTTTGCACACTTCGACATCGAATACGTCACCACAATTAGGGTCTGGATCTGGGGCTAATCAATTCATGTCAAATAACCAAGGGTCAGTAGGTTATAGTACATTGCCTATCCTAACCACAGAAAATCAGATGGCTTTTAGGCAATTAATGGATGATAGTAACCATAATATGATAGGAGTATTAGCACAAACTATACAAAAGATCTTTGCCCCAATAGTACAAAATGTAACTGTGACAAACAGAGAAAACGCAGATAATATGAGTCGAATAGCATATTTTTTCGCTCCGCCAGAAAGGCGTAGACAGAACCAGGCATTGGTTTGAGCAAACGTACCTATCATAGAACAAATTGCTGATGACCCACCCTATAGACCAGTCAGAGAGGGGGTTAATTTGGGGGCAAGGGCACAAAGGTTAGACGCCCCAGTGATTCGAGAAGAACCACAAAGGGGATTTATAGAACCAGCGGCAAGTATCGAAAGGTTAGATGCCCCAGTGATTCGAGAGGAACCACAAAGGGGAGTTATGGAACCAGGGGCAAAGGTCGAAAGGCTAGAAGTCCCAGCGTTTCGAGAAGAACAACCTAGAAGAGTTGTCATGGTG
Organism: Vicia sativa; assembly: GCA_021764765.1. Classification (NCBI taxonomy): domain Eukaryota; kingdom Viridiplantae; phylum Streptophyta; class Magnoliopsida; order Fabales; family Fabaceae; genus Vicia; species Vicia sativa. The sequence goes on from CM038795.1 coordinate 265,963,021, forward strand.
GGTTGAAATCAAGATGCTGATGCAGTCGTTCATAGAATTCGAAACGACAACATCTTGGCAGAAAATAATTTAACCACCATGATAGAAAGGATTATGGCCCAAAACGGTCTTAATACAGGGATTAGAAGGCCAAATTATGCCTCTCCTATAGCAGATTATGTAATGCACACTGATTTACCAAGGGGATATAAGATCCCTAAGTTTACAAAGTTTGCTGGAGATACCAATGAATCAACAGTCGAACACATAGCCAGGTATCTGACCGAAGCAGGAGACATAGAAAATAATGAGAACCTTAGGATTAAATATTTCCCAAGTTCCCTGACTAAGAATGCTTTTACATGGTTCACCACATTGCCTCCTGGGTCCATAGATACTTGGACCCTCTTAGAGAGATTATTCCATGAACAGTTCTACATGGGACAATCTAAAATAAGTCTGAAGGAACTAGCCAGTGTTAAGAGGAAATTTACTGAACCAATAGATGATTACCTGAATAGGTTCAGACTCTTGAAATCTAGATGCTTCACAGTAGTCCCTGAACATGAGTTAGTCAAAATGGCCGCTGGTGGCCTGGACTATTCTATTCGAAAGAAATTAGACACACAATACTTGAGGGACATGGCTCAATTAGCAGATAGGGTTCGACAAGTCGAAAGGCTAAAGGCCGAAAAGGCCAGGGCTTTTAAAAGTAACAAGAAGGAAAGAATTTCCTATGTCGAAACTGAGGAAGTTGAAGACTATCCTGAATTCGAAGAGGTCGAAATTGATCTCGCTGAATTAAAGCAGGCTCCACCTTACTCTTGTAAACTATTAGTTCCCACAAAAGGGAAAGAAGTTGTTGAAAATGAGAAAAGTGACAAATTCCCAAAGAAGGTGTATACCGATGTAACAAAGTGTGACGAGATTTTGATTTTTGTTAAAGATGGCCAACTAATTGTGCCATCGAATGTCAAAATACCTCCTTTAGATCAAAGAAAGAAAAGAGGATTTTGTAAGTATCATAGTTTCCTAGGCCACAAAACCTCACGTTTTCTTTTCGTGAATCGATTCAAAATGCAATTAAGGATGGCGATTGAAATTACCGACAAACCAAAATGAAAGTAGATGAAGACCCTTTGATGTTGCAGACACCAATTACTCCGAGCCTGCATACATTGGAGAAATCAATATGGTGAAAGCAGATCAAGATGACACTCCATCAGGAAAAAAAACACTGAGAATAAAAATTGTGTGTTAGCGAAGTCAAAAAGGAGGTTATTGAGGACATCCATAAGAAACTGGAGGCTTCGATCGAAGTAGCACCTTTGGCTGCTTCGAAAGAAATCCAGGCTACTGAGGGCCAGGGGAATCGAAACCAAGAATTAACACAGGCTACTGAAGGCCTGAGGCTAAAATTGGAGAAAGTCCAGATCACAAAGCCAACTCTCCTTCAAAAAGAAGTCTGGGATACCCTAGGGGAGCCCAGCGGAAAGTTCGACTACCTGGTGAAATACTCTACTCCAGAAAGTTCAAAAATCCCAATCGAAGATGTCAAACCTACAGGATGGGGAGATGATGACATAAAAGGGGAAGACGTGGATGTTAACATGGTAGATATGGAGAGACCTCGTTCTGAAATGGAGGAGATGGAAAGATATTTGGAAAAAGAGAAGTACAAGATGGAGGATAGTTATGCTAGGGATGCCAGTCTAAAAGACTACCTCATGCTGTGCCACAAAGGAAATGCTGAAATGATATTATGTCCCAGATGCAGCATCATCTGCAACCAGAGAATTGATGCAGACTTCGAGAGGAAACAAAGGACACGAACTGGCAGCAACTGGCGCCAGGATAACCAATTATTCAGATGTTACCCTAAAGCTGGAGAAAGTTTATTGGAGTTTTTAGTTCGTTGTCACAAAGGGGCAACCAAATGTCTAGTATGCCCAAGGTGTTTTGCAGTGTACGATCAAAATGTGGCCGGAGCCTACGAAACAATTCCGTTCGCCCCATACTGGAACCACAAAGAGACTGATCAGATGAGCCAATGTTTCGAGAGTAACTACACTCAACGAAGGCCTGACAGCCCTTATCCTAAAGGCGCTCGAAGGGTGACGTTCAAAATCCCTGCTGAAGTACCAACAGACAAATGGCTGCAAGTCAGAAATGACAAGGGGAAAGACAAATGGAGAAACAATGAACGAAATGCACGCCACGCCATGACATATATAAGGCAATTCAATACTGCAAAGAGGGAAGAAGTGAGGTTAGAAAACTACAAAGGCAAAAACCCCATGTCAAGATCACAATGGCGCAGGCAACAGAGAATTCGAAAGGCTGAAAGGGAAGCTAGGGCAGATAAAGGAGCAACTTCGATCAAAAACAAAGCAGAATCAAGCACCAACAGACCCACACCAAATAATCAACCTGAGGGCAAACCCCCAGTTAGTAGGAGACTCTTCTCTGAAACACAACAAGATGAATCGAAGGAGTACACACCAAGTCCAGAAGAAGACGAGGATATGTTAACAGACAACTTCGAATCAGAGGGGGAGTCTTCACTCAACATCAATTGCAACGTGGTATCTGTACTAACTTGTGAGTTTGGACAGGAAACTGAAATCGAAGAGCATGATGAGGATGATACAATAGACTTGATGAAGCACAGACCAGTGTGCTACTACGTAATGGATAACGGAGTTGTCGAAGAGCAGAATGCTTTCTTCGAACACCCAGAGCCAGCTATGAAAAATCATTTGAAGCCATTGTTCATTCGAGCAAAAATTGGTGCCCATGGCATAAATAAACTCTTGGTGGATGGAGGTGCTGCAGTTAACTTAATGCCCCATTTCATGCTGAAGAAGTTAGGAATACAAGAGGACGACATCAAACCACACAACATGGTACTATCCAATTATGAAGGAAAAGTAGGCCAAACATTGGGAGCGGTCCAAGTAGAGCTGACAGTGGGATCAAGTTGCAGACCCACCATGTTCATGGTGATCGAAGCCAAAGCCAACTACAACTTGCTGCTGGGAAGAGAATGGATCCATGGCGTTGGAGCAGTTCCTTCATTAATGCATCAAAGGTTAGTTTTATGGAGAGAGGATGGTATTGTGAAGAACATCGAAGCGGATCAGAGTTATTTTATGACAGCAGTTAACTTAGTCAATAAGAGAAATTATGACAAATATCTAGCCAAAATAGCCCCTTGTACCCCAAGTGACGAAATCAACGAAACCAGGAACGCACACTATTACATGACCCTTCGCCATGATGGCATGTATTGGGATAGGAAGATAACTAAAGGAGACGAAGAAGTTGAAGGCACTACGCAAAGACGGCCAGCAGGCTGGGAGTTCGACAACCCTGCTCTTGGTTTAAAGAGAGAGTTAGTGGAGCACAGACTTCCGATTAAGGATGGCAAGAAGCCCATCAAGCAAACTCCTAGAAGATTCGCACCAGCAGTTCTCACAAAGATTAAAGCTGAGGTCGAAAGGTTGTTGCGCTGTAGATTCATCAGAACCACAAGGTATGTCGAATGGTTAGCAAATATAGTACCTGTTATTAAGAAAAATGGCTCTCTGAGAATTTGCATAGATTTTAGGGATTTAAATACTGCTACCCCTAAAGATGAGTACTCCATGCCTGTGGCAGAAATGTTAATAGACTCTGCTGCAGGATTCAAATACTTAAGTATGTTAGATGGATACTCTGGATATAATCAGATTTTTATTGTTGAAGAAGATGTTGCCAAGACAACATTTCGTTGCCCAGGATCCTTAGGCACCTACGAATGGGTAGTGATGCCTTTTGGTTTAAAAAATGCTGGAGCAACTTATCAAAGGGCAATGAATTCATTTTTTCATGATTTCATTGAAACCTTTATGCAGGTGTATATTGATGATATAGTCATCAAATCCATATCTGCAGAAACACATTTGCATCATTTGAGCCAATCGTTCGAAAGAATGAGAAAACATGGCTTAAAGAAAGGAATCGAAATCAACCAAAATAAGACCAAAGCCATTATGGAGACGAAAGCACCTACATCGAAAAGGGAGCTGCAATCTTTGCTAGGGAAGATTAACTTTCTAAGAAGGTTCATTTCGAATCTAAGTGGAAGAACCCAGGCTTTCTCTCCGTTACTTCGTTTAAAGAAAGGCCAAGCCTTCGAGTGGGACGAAGCACATCAGGAGGCATTTGACAAGATAAAAAGATATCTCTCTCAGCCTCCTATCTTGTCTCCACCTTCATGGGGGAAGCCCATGAGATTGTACATTTCTGCCTCTGAAGTTAGTATAGGTAGTATGTTAGCACAAGAAGATAACAATGGCATCGAAAGAGCCATATACTATTTAAGTAGGGTATTGAATGATGCAGAAACTAGATATAGCAATATAGAAAAGCTATGTCTCTGTTTATACTTTTCTTGTATGAAACTTAAGTATTATATAAAGCCTGTTGATGTTTATGTTTCATCTCATTTCGATGTTATCAAACACATGCTTTCGAAACCAATAATGCATAGCAAAGTTGGTAAATGGGCTTTAGCCTTAACAGAATATTCTTTGACTTTCATGCCTTTAAGAGCTGTGAAAGGTCAAGTGATTTCTGATTTCATTGTGGACCATTCACTGGTCGAAAAGACTGTCATGGGTTACATTGAAATGCAACCTTGGAAACTATACTTTGATGGTTCGACCCATAAGGATGGTAGTGGTGTTGGAGTTCTTATAATTTCTCCTGAAGGAATTCCAACAAAATTCAAGTATAAGTTAGATGGTCCTCGTTTCTCGAACAAAGAAGCTGAGTACGAAGCTCTTATTGTTGGACTTGAAGCTTTGTTGGAATTGGGGGCAACTAGAGTCGAAATTAAAGGTGATTCGGAATTAGTGGTCAAGCAAATAACAAAGGAATACAAATGCATAAAGGAAAATCTGATGACATACTTCGTTATAGTTAACAGGCTACTCAGAAAATTCGAATACATGGATATTCAACATATACCAAGAATAGAGAATCAAGAAGCAAATGACCTAGCACAGTTGGCTTCAGGAAACAAAGTTTCTACCAAGAACTTTAAGGATTTGGTCGAAATAAGAGGTAGGGTGATGGCTACTAGACTCATACCATCAGATTTAGAAAATATAAAATTAGGTTATGGTGATAAACAGGGATTCGAAGTACTAGCCATAGACACCTTATCAGATGCAGATTGGCGAAGTCCACTTATGAGTTATTTAAAAAACCCAACATTGAACGTTGATAGGAAAATAAAATATAGAGCATTATCATATGTCCTCATGGGAAATGAATTGTTCAAAAAGACCTAGGAAGGCGTATTACTGAAATGCCTGGGAGAAAGTGAGGCATACTTAGCATTGTCAGAAGTCCACAATGGGGCATGTGGGGCACATCAAGCAGGCCATAAAATTAAATGGTTGTTATTTTGATATGGTATGTATTGGCCCAACATGCTCAAAGATTGTATAGATTTTGCTAAAGGTTGTGAAGAATGCCAGAAACATGCAGGAATTCAACATGCTCCTGCAAGTGAGTTGCATTCGATCATTAAACCATGGCCCTTTAGAGGATGGGCATTAGATTTAATAGGAGAAATCAATCCTGCTTCGTCTAAAGGACATAAATATATCTTGGTAGGAATAGATTATTTTACCAAGTGGATCGAAGCAATACCATTAATAGCTGTTGATCAAGAGGCTATTATTGAGTTCATATAGAAACATATTATCTATAGGTTCGGATTGCCAGAGAGCATAACCACAGACCAAGGTTCTGTGTTTACTGGTATAAAGATGCAAGAATTTGCTCAAGAGATGGGGTTTAGATTACTAACATCAACACCATATTATGCTCAAGAAAATGGTCAGGTCGAAGCAGCCAATAAAGTGATAATAGGGTTAATTAAGAAACATGTTGGAAAAAAGCCAAGGAACTGGCACAAGACTTTGGACCAAATACTATGGGCCTGTAGAACATCTCCTAAAGAAGCTACTAACACCATGCCTTTCCAACTAACATTTGGTCATGATGCAGTTCTACCAGTAGAAATTCATCTACAATCGGTTCGAATTCAAAGACAAAACGAGATCCCATCTACATTATATTGGGAGATGATAATGAATGAGTTAGTTGAGTTAGACGAAGTTAGATTGCATGCATTGGAAATCCTAATGAGGCAAAAGGAAAGAGTAGCTAGGGCATATAATAAAAGGGTGAAAGGTAAAACATTCACTATTAATGACTTAGTCTGGAAAGTCATATTGCCCATGGACAAGAAAAATAAAACATTAGGTAAATGGTCACCCCATTGGGAAGGACCTTTTCGAATAGTTAAGATATTTTCAAACAATGCATATGAAATCAAGAGTTGGGATGATGCGAATCTTAAAGGTTAATGGGAAATATTTAAAGAAATATAAGCCACGCCGCAGGAGATTCGAATAATAACAACATAATCGAAACATTATAAAGGAATGCCAAATGGTAATATATATTGCCAAAATGGCGTTGTTTGGATATTACGATCAAAATTCAACCCAAATTCAAGATTAATTAAACAAACAAAAATTTAAAAATATGCATTGTTCCTCAATCTTTCAAAAGTACTTTGAAAGGACTTAAGCCTTTGCTGAGTAAAGCGCCTTGCTCCTTCCAGGGTAGCAACTTCACCTTTAAGTTGCTCACGCCCATTTCGCAAGTCCTTTGTTGAGAAGTTCTTCGAATCGATTATCGCAGATTGGCTTCATATACCAATTGTTGTTGTTGAGCCTCCTTAACCTTTTGTTGGAGCTCTTGAATTTGCTTTTCCCAGAGAAGAATAGACTGAGCTCGAGCTTCATAGTCAGTTTTGGCTTGTTTTAAATGCATGGCTTGGTCTTCAGCTTCTTTAGATAGCTTCGAAGCATGCTCATAAGCAAGATCCATGGGCGCTTTCTTGGACCTTACTAGCAGCAAATTCGTCTTGAAGAAGACACCCAGTCACGTTATCCAACAAAGTTTGAAGATCGAATAATATGGTGTTGACTTCCAAAGAGCAGGTGGCGAGGTTAACTTGCGTAAGAAGCTCCTTCATAGTGTAGCAAGCTGTACTATCCTTCTTGAGCACTTCGAACAAGTCCACATCAAGGATTGTTCTCCTAACTTTGTTAAGGAGTACAACCCTATCATCTGAGGGAAATGGATCGTTAGTCGAATTAGTACCAGCCCTAGCAAGAGGAGTATCCCTTTGTGCTAATTTAGCTTTCATATACCCAATTGGGTCATTACGCCTTAGGAGAGCTAACTCTTCTTCAGTCATTTGAGAGTGGGGAATTTCCATACGCAAGGGAGTCACATCCATGTCGACCTCCATAGGCTCATTAGTCTGGTCACCATCACCTTCACTTTTTTCTTGCTCATTATCTTCTCCACTGTCAACTAGATCCACCACTTCGATCGAATTAGTTTCACTGTTGTTAGCATCAGACTCTGTTCCATCGCTCGAACCGCTCTGGGCTTTGTCTTCCCCAGAGATCCTTCTTCTGCAGATTCTTCACTCTCTTGGGAAGAACTAGCCTTTTCCTCTTCAGCATGAACAACCTTTGTGCTCTCTTGAAAGATTTCGAGAGGAGACTTTGGAGGGGAAATCTCTGGTAGAATTTCTACAGATTTATCAGGCGTTGCTTCGTTTGATTCTTTTAGAGGAGGGGAAGTGTCTTGATCATCTTGTTGCTCTGAAGCTCCAGTCGGAATCGCCATGTTGGAGGATCCTTTGTTCTGTACAAGATTACTAGAGTCCCCATGAGGAGAAGAGTTGATCGGAGCAGCAGTTTTGGATGGAGGAGTCGAAGTAGTGGGATTTGGGTTCGAAGTGTCCTACAGAGACAAAGAAAATTGAGAATATGCACCAAGGTAATGAATAACTATTTTTGTTAAAAATTCGAATTCAATTTACCTGTGGATTATCGGAGGAAAGGTTACTATCTATATGTTCCAACATTACGTTGGAGGTCGAAGGTGGAATTTTGGATTGTGTTGAGGGAGCAAAATCTCTGGAGTCAAGTCCAGAAATCCTATTTGGTTCAGCGCCTTTAGAAACTTCTCTTTTTTCTGCTTCTTCTTCGAAGCAGTTGGAGAATTTCCACCAACCTTGGGATTCTTCCCAGTGGTGCTTGGTTTCCTTTTCTTCGGAGTGGTTGGTGGAAGTCTGTTAGTCTGAAAAGGTTTAAACATGAGTTAGACCTCAATCATAAACTTCATTTTATTCGAAACATCAGGGTTAATTGATTACCTTTGGAGTTGGAACAGTTGTTATTGCTGGTGTTGTTGTTGTTGCAGTAGTTGTTGTTGGTATGGCTAGAGGCACATCATCATCAGTTTCGACAGTTTGTTGAGAACTACTTCCTTATTTAGACTTCGAAGCAACGGGCTTTATCCTGATGGCTGAAAATCGAAACAATTAAAGTAGAATGTTAAAAAATAAATAAAGTAAGAAACATTTGGGATTTTCCCAAGCATTCGCACCTGCGCCTTGATTAGATATAATCGACATGGCAGAAAGGTCATAGCGAAGATGTCCTGGGAAATTATGGAGCCAATGACGAGCCCATGTCACAGTCTCAGATGGCTTTAGTTTCTTTTGAGATTTGTATTTGAACATCTCTTTGCAAGTCAACCACCAAGGGTATGGAGGGAACCAAGCCAGAGCCAGTTCTGAGGTAGGCAATCTAGGAAATTTAGGTGGATGCATTTCGAGTGCCAACCTATACTTATCCTCAGGTGACAACCCTGAACGAAGTTTGAACTTAGAAAATTTTTCTTTAAATTTTTCCTTCAAGGTTTTGGATGCTCGATACACAGTGGTTTCCAAGCGCGTAGGATCATAAGTGGTTTCGAAATAATTCTGAAAAGCCCTAATCTCTGTGGCGTGAGTGAACATACCTTTCTTGGAGTGTACCTGCACATCGAACGCATCAGTTAGTTTCTGTTGAATGGTGAGTGTGTCAAACATATAAGATTGGTAGAACTTAGTCCACCATTCCATAAATCCTTTCGCTGTAAAGTGTGTTGGTTCAAAAGGTATTAGTTCGAATTGAGCGAAGTCTTGGTACTGTTCTTGTTGCAGCTTGGCTTCTCTTGCTTTGAAGGTTCGACCAGAAGTGATGGCACTCTGTGTTTGGAACAGAGGTTCAGGGATTAACTGACACAGGCCAAATTGTTTGGATACAAAGTTAGGTTGATAGGCAAAGAGGAAGATTTGATTCTTGGAAGGAGTGATTCGTGAGGAAATTAATCTAGGGAGCAAAAAGGCTTTCCAAATATCTTGAATTTCTTTACTTTTAACAGCTTTTGAAAGAGACATGGTGAACCATGATGGTCCATGAGTCCTTGAAGCGAAGGGTGCCATGGTCTCTTCAAATTTGTGTCTCTTGGAGAAAATCATGATATATTGCGAGAAAAGGACTTTGAAGTCAGCTTTGTCATCATTCGGAGTGAGTTTTCACAGCCTGCTACCTTCAATAATTCTATCCGCTATCTCCGGATCTTGTTCGACAACGGTGTCAACAGTTGATAATGAGGATTCAAACATGGCATTGAGCCATAATTGGAGCAACCAGAAAGGGCCAGCTAGAAGGATGTTTTTGGGAGTATGAGATTTCAAACTCGAAACGGCTGATCTTAAGCTTTCGTAAAGGTCAACAAGTAACAGTTCGCTCAAACATACCCTCCTATTCTCATGTAAGTCCCTAGCTAAAGGAATAAACCCATCAAGCACTGTAAGGATCTGCTACAGAATACATATCTTGATAACCATAAAGTGAGAAAGGCAATGTGTTCCACATCTGAAACACTATCTCCTTTAGTGTGGTAATGGCTAATGAATTTGGAAAAGCTGGCTAATTTGACATCGAAGTATATAATACTGGAGTGTTCTTCATTATCAGGGATGTAAGTTTCTCCTACTGGTGAAAGACCAAGATGGTCGCTATATCGAAAAACGTGGGCGTTATCATTCCGCCAGGAAGATGAAAGGTGTTGTAGGTGCTATCCCAGAAGTATAGTGAGGCAAATAACAGTGGATGACTATAGGTGAAACCTGGTTTTGACAACTTAATCAGATTGTATATCCCTAATTCCTCCCATTGATGAGATTTCTTGGCTTCTACTTTGGTGAGCCAGTTTTGGTAAGCTGTATCAGAGGTAGGGCAGGATCGAAATGGTTTAAAGTTACTCTTCACATAATCTAACTCAAAAGGATCTTTGGGGAATGGTTGGAGTTTCTTTCAATCGAAGACTCGCCTATATTTTCAGCCCTATCTTAGGGATATCCATTTTATTAAACAAGGGTTTGAAATTATAATGCATGGAAGATTTTCCTAGTATCTTTCAAGATTTCAAAAACCGTAAGAGGACCCATTAGAGCAAACCTCTTTCAAAGAAGATTAGTTGGAATCAATACCGAGAAGCGACAAGATTTCTTTTCCTTGGAAATTGATTGAGGGATAAGCACAGATTGGCCCTGGTAAGTGCTTACTTTACTCTCCATGATTGTTCCTGTGTTCTTGTTCTTCTTCTTGGAAGTTTTCTTCAGTTGGGATGATGTTGTTGAAGACATTGTTGAAGATTGTTGGAAGTTCTAGGGTTTTAGTGAGAGTAGAGGAAGAAAAAGTTTCAGAATGTGGAAGAAAAGAATAAAAGACTAAGTTGATTAGCTTTTATAGTGAGGAAGTTTAAACATCCACTAAGTAAGACCAGGGTACGTGGGAGTCGTGGGTTGGATTGAGAAGGAGGTGGCGTAAAAGCTGATATTGGAAATAAGCGTGATTAATAATAATCATTGTTTTGTAACCGCACCATGCTGTGATTACTGGTTCAAGACGGTTAAGAAATCCAAGAGGCGTCTTGATTGACGTGGTTGAAGTCATACACAGTAAATATCATGATTACTCAAAAGTCACATCAAAATCTTGTGAATATGTTTAAAATTAGTATTTCTCAAGAGGTTCGAAATACATATTTTAAAGGGGCATTTTGTTGGCTGAAGATTTTGATACATATGTTCGAAATGAAGCAATATGGATGTTTCGTTGGAATAAAACAAATGTTGCAGTTCGGAATGGTAGAAATGGTTCTTCGAATAGAAATATCAAAGCTCAGAGCTTCGAATAGCAGTTGTGAAGATACAGTTAAAAGAAGCTTCGAAGTGGTAACATGATTGTTTCTGTGAAGGTTGTGAAACGTGTTCGAAGCAAAGGCTACCAAAGTATTTGAAATTCAAACGCGAGCGGGATATTGGAAATCAAATATATATGCGCTGGAATGATTCGAAGACGCGTGGAGGCTAGAGAAAAGCAGTGCTCTGCATGTTCTGAACGTGGCAGAATCTTATAAGCAAGACCGTTACGGTCGAAATAGTATAAATAGAAGTCTTAGTGTTAGGATTTCGTGTGTCATATCTATTGTACAAAATTCAGTAAACATTCAAAATACCACATGGACAGGGAAACGAATGCTCGAACAATGTACGTATGATAACACCAAACATTTATAATTCAGTAAAACTCTTTATCTTTTCCAGTTTATCTTCCATTTTCATGTCAATATCATTCAAATACTTTTACATTCAAAGTTATTTACTTATTTCTTGCATTTGAACGTTGTTCTTCTATTCGAATCTGTTATACATTTCATGCTTTTACATTCATTTGTTACACATTTCATGTCTTTACACTGAAACATTTATATTCCTGCTTTTACATTAAAGTCTTTACATTAAAACTTTACTCTTTTCTGCATTTCAATGTTTCTTTCACATTCGAATCTTTAGTCATTTAATCCAGTTTTACATTGATTTGTTTAATTACGTCATTAGATTTCTTTAGTATGGCAATCGAAGTAAGTTGGATGTTTCTAAAACACTTTAAATAAAATCCTAACTATGAATACTAGTTTTACTAATAGATTTACCCAAACGACCAATACCCCATAGGATCAATCTAGTTGATCCTGCAAGTTACCAGAGAGATTAAATAACAGTCATTAAGATTATTTGATAGTTTGGAAGACTAGCAGTTGTTTACCAGAAATCACAGTAAACAAATACATACAAACCCAACAAAAGAGAAATACACAAAGAGGAGAAGAGATAAACCATAGATCTACACTGGTTGTCAAAGCCAATCGAAGAGCAATCCACCTCCAATCATCCATGAGCAAGCCCTAATGTTGTTTTCTAAGCTAATCTACCAAAAATGAAGGTTGATGGAAATGGGGATCAAAAACCACCCCAAAACCATAACCTAGAAATCTGTTTTGAAATGAATTTATAAAACAAAATCCCGCAGATCGCGCTAAGCGCGACATACTTTATTACTTAAAACCTCCTTACAGCGCTAAGCGCGAAAGTTGCTGTTTGACTTCCCAAAAATGCGTCTTCGGAGCCGTGTCTTCGACACTTTATTCCTCTATGCTCCAAATATGCAACAAATACCTACAAAATAGATATAAAACTATCAAACGGTACACTATGTACGCAAAACACAACAAAACGTATTTACAACAAAAATTGGGGTTATTCAACTAAATATCAACAAAAGAATGGATAAGTTCCACAAAATGTATATACAAAATAACTACATTTTGGCACTTATCAACTCTCCCCAACTTGACACATTGTTTGTCCTCAAACAAAGTCAAGTGAACCTAAAGAAACAAAAGATGATAATCAAAGAATCACGAATCAACAAGTTTTTAAAACGGAAAACAAATGTATGGTTCAAACGAAAACGTACACGCAAAATACTTACTTACCACATTCCTACAACGACAACATATAAACGAATCAAATCCTAAGTACAAAAATCATGCAAAACATTCTAAAACAAAACAAGCTCAGTCATGAATCACGCCTAGCAAAAATTCATCGGTAGATGAAGAACACACAAAGTTGAGGGATAAAAAACACTCCTCCACAATCTTGCAAACAATAGACTAAATTATGCATTCATCCAAAAACGTATTGAAAATACAAATGCAAGAATCACAAGGGCTTTTCAAGGTTGTAATGTGGCTTGGTTAACAAACAAGTGATAAGTCCTAAAGCTAATCGAAACAAAAACTTGCCTAAACCTAAGGGAGGGATCAACTCACAAAGTTCCAAACAATATAATTTCAATCAAACTTATTATTCGTCACAAATTTCACACCAAACACACCTCACTTATTAACATAACATTATTCCTACTCTTTTTGTTTTTCTTTTTCAAAGCTTTTCTCTTTTTTCTTTCTTTTTCTAATCTTTCTTTTTCACTTTTTTTTCTTTTCTTTTCTCTTAACCTCGTACCAATCACAACATAAGCACATAAACATTCCTCTCCCCAACTTGAATTCAACCAACATTAATGTGTGAGTACTCCCTACTTCCTAAGGCAAGGTAAAAATTCATACAACAACATGTAGTTGAGGGTTCAAGAAACAAAGAAATCAACATCCATACAAAAAAGGTGAATTGACACTCATAGATAAGCATCAAGTTCATATAAACATGGATATCGATAAAAGCTCAAAGGGGGTAATAAAGGTTCACACACTCACAAGGTGAATTGAATATTTGGCCAAGGTAGTTATGCTCAAAATCAACAAATGCCTTGATCATTTTCTTGAAATCATACAATCAATACAAAACAAAAGATTAAGCATAATAAAATCTAGTTAAAACAATAATGTGGACTCTCAGCATATGTAAACAATGGAAAACTTCCTCACATTTATGGGTAAAAATGGTACTAAAGTGATTCAATTCATGAGCAAGTAATGCAAAAAGAATGAATAACATGGTAATTATACAAATGATAAATTTCCTAAACATGTTATGTTATAAAAAGCGATAAACGTGTACCTGACGTGTACCAACTTTGAAAACTATCATTACCATACATCTGCGAGTTGAATTGATCAAACTCGGAAAATCACCTCAAAAGTCTTCAAGTTACCGGACCATAATTTGAGTCCAAACAACAACAAAAGAATTAGAAAAATAATACTAATTTTATTCAATACAAAAAGCCTTGGTGAAAGTGGGAAAAAGGAAAACCGAGTGAAATTTTAAAATAATTCACTGGCCCTGCATAGCAGAGCGCGCTAAGCGCACTACACCAGTTGCAGAAAAATGACAGCAACAGATGCAACTGCTATGTGTAATACGGTGAACTGACTTTGAGATTTTTTGTATCCAATTAAGGGAAGGTGAAAAGAACAGGAAAAGACCTTCGTTACATTCTGAGTAAGGGAGAAAGTTATGAAAAGGGAAGGTATTAACACCCCCTTTCATCCGTAGTTTTCTACGGGCTCTTAGTTGCTCTTAGCTCATCTTTAAAAATTGCTTTCTGTGTGTTTGAAAAAATGTTTTGAAAAGGCATTTCGCTTTGACTTTGTAATGATTCATGTAGGAATGTATACAAAGTGTTCGGAAATGTTTTTGTTTTGAAAAGAGTTTGAACTTTGACAAAAGTGTGTGGTGTAAGAGTATTTTGTTTGAGCAAGCAACTAAAAGTCTTATTACCTACTCAGAATGGTCGTTTTCGTGTTATTTTACTTTCCTTTAGAATAGTGTTATCCATACCATTAGTTGGTAGGTAACCTTATTCATTGGATGTAAGGGACATTCAAAGGGACATCGGATGGTCATAGAAGGCAACTTGTAGGAAGTATCCTAGCACATTCGAAGGGACGATCATCACTTTTCGTAGGCAACAATCGAGGGACGAGATCATGTATTCGTAGGCGACATCATGGGTCTATGATCTTTGTATCGAAGGGACTATGATGATATGTTTGAAGGCACCGATGCTAGGATACCTCTACGTTCGAGGGACTTGACCATTTATTCGAAAGGCAACGAGAGAGAATACTCTAGGGGGTGCGTGTGTGAAAAGATTGTGTTGAATTCAGATATGTTATCTTGAAATTATGAGTGATCTATGTCCAATTTTATCTTGCCATACACGCCTAATTACTAGCAGTTTATAGGGTGTGGAAAATAAATTGCGGAAAGTAAAGTGCGGAAAAGATAAAGTCCTACGCTATTACATGGCTTTGGGGCAGTTACATAATAGGAGTGCGGAAAGTAAAAGTCCTAATTAAACTATTACATCCCATGAGCAGTTACATAATATTTGAAAAGAATGCGAGAAAAATAGTCTGAAACGTTACAACCTGTGAACAGATACATAATCGGAAAATATGATGATTTTTTATAAGAGAAAAAATGTTAGTAAAAGAAAGTTTCTTGCATGAGGAAAAAATATTTTAGGTTAATAATGCTGATTAGATGATGAGATATTTTTTCGGTAATTTTCTGGATCGATTTTGATAATTAAAAGCAATTAAAAGTCAATTTAATGGTTAATTAACAATTAATTAAAATATGCATGCAAAAATATTAATTTTAATGTCAAAAATTAAATAAACATTTTTCTGATTAAAATGCAGAAGGAAAATATTTTTTTATGATTTTTAAATGCATCAGAAAAATATTTGAAGTTAAATTAAATTGAATGAAAATAATGAAAAGAAAATAGAAAAAGAAAATGTTAGTTTGAGAACTTGTAAAAAATAATGTCATGGCCAGGGATCGAACTCATGCCATTGCTCTCACACGCGTGCTGCCTTGACCACTGGACCAACCTGCGTTTGATGTTAGCATAATGAAACAAAAACAAATTAAACGAATTCGAATTCTGGGAATCAGAAACTCGCGCGAAGAACTTCGTCTTCTTCATTTGAATTTTTAAACAGTTAGCGTCGGCTTGGTTCGACGCTATAGCCCCTGCAAAATTCAAAAATCAAGCACAAGCAATATAAATGCAATATGAAGCCATGGTTCAATTCGTTTTTGTTCACTGGTCATGCTGGTAACCTTGGTTTGGTCCAATTTTACGTGTTTCAGGAAACCCCAATTCGAGCAGATAAACCCTAATCATGGTGGATTTCGATTCAGGCCACTAAACTCTAATTAAACTATGCAGAAAGTTTCCAAACTCCATGCTAAACACAAACAAAGCATCAAAACACGTTAAATATGCATGAAAATTAAAAATCGAAATTGAGTTTGAAAGTGTAAACCGAAATCTGGAATTCGTGATTCTGGATGTTTGGGAGGCTTGTGAGTATCTGGATCGATTCAGGAGACCTCCAGGAATGCAATGGAATGCTTAGAATCGATTGAAACAAGCTGAAACTAGGGTTGCAAGTAGCTTGAAGGGCACGATTTTTTTAGTTTGATTAGGGTTCTTAGAGGCAATTTTTCTGTTCTTTTTTCATGTGTAGGCATTGTGCATATATAGTAGATGGATCTAGGTCAGAAATCAAGAGGAAATAATGAATCAATTCTCTTGCCAAATCAAAGCCAATTTCGAAATTGCCAGCTTTTATGGATTGATTGGACCTCAAGAATGAGAGAAAAATCAAATTTGCATTTAATTTTGATTTTCTACCTTTTATTTTAATTTAATTGGCTTTTAATTGATTAAAATCCAAATAAAATAGAAAATAAAAGATAAAATTCGTGGCCTTGGGCTTGGAGGTTCCAAATTAGCTGAGGAACAAGTTTGAATCAAGAAAAGTTAGGCCCATTTGCAAAATTTTGGATTTTGACAAGTATTTCTCTTTGTGCATCTCTTCAAAAATGCCCAACTTGTGCAAGGTGTAACTTGCTCAATTTTTAACATTCTTGGGTGTTCTTGGACTTTTTAGAAAGCTCTAGATGTCCTCTAAACAACCTCTTTGTTTTCATCTCAATTGGAGTTTCCATGCTCAATAACACTTCATTACAAAAAGTTGACTTTTTGTTGACTTTGAAAAGGACCTATAATGTTTTGATCCATATCTTCAAAATGAAGCATTTTCTGACCATGCTTGTGAGACATGAAGTTGTAGGGAATGGAATTCTCTTCAAAATGAGAGGTCGTGGAAAAATATCTGATAAAGTATGAGAAAGTTATGCTTAGTCAAAGTTCAGTTGACTTTTCCTCAAGAAACCCTAATTTGGAAAGTTTGACTTTTGATCAAATCTTGAATTTTCTTGATGAATCATGATAAACCCTTGATCAAATGATGAATGTCACTTCAAAATATGGATGTTGACCAAAAATCATGAATTTTGACTGTATGTTGACCACAGTTTACTTTTTGTCCAAATGAACTGATTTTCAACCATCTGAGCAATTGCTTGAGGAGACTTGGCTTGTAAGGCTTGAAACTTGACATGGAGACTCTCTGAAGCATATGAGGAGGTATGATGACCATTGGAGATGTTGGAAGTCCATCTTGATCTGAGGATAGCCAAACCCTAGTTTGGGTTGATTGTCTAGGAGAGGGTTTGTCTGATCAACCCTTGAGAAATGGATGTATGAGCAATGTCTTGAGAAATAGGAGGGCAAATTTTGGGGTATGACACTATGCAAGCTCCACTTACACACCTATACAATCTCATTTACACATCTAAACAATATTTACAATACATACACACTTCCACAAGATAAAACACTACAAACTTGTGGAATATAACAAATTGACATAACAAAACTAAAGCCAATAACAATACATAAACTTGGTGAAAATGAATTAACAAGTTGAAAAGTGAAAGTTTGAAATTAAGAGCAAGTCCTATTTCAACTTGTTAAAACATAAGCCACCAAACAACATAAACATAAACAAATAAAAACATGCTTGTTTTACGTCGTAAGCTCGACGCCTTTATTGTGCGAGCACTAATACCCTCCTCTCGTCATGCCATGGTATTGCCACACCGCGCAAACCTAAAGAAAGTGTCCTAACAACCACACAACAAATGTTACAAATACGAGACAACTTACAACAATACTTGAAAACATGGAAAAACACACATATGTACATGGAAAGTAAACACAACATGTACAAGTAACATATACAAATTCATATACAAAGTCTATACAACATATACAATAATTACAAAACTCAAAAACAACGAAATTATCGCAATACAGAAACAATAAAACCAAACTCCAACAATGACGCCATTTTGTTGCTGCGGTAGAAGCGGCAAGCAAAGAGTTGGTATTATTTTTACCGGGTGATATATACCGGTTAGGTTATATCGTATCATGTCCACAGAGATTGGTTATTGATTCGTCGTTTGACAATTCTACCGTTAATGAGTTTGAGATTAAAAGAAATGAAAATAAAAGACAAAAAGTAAATGAACAAAAAGTATAAAGGATAGACAGCTTGTCCGGAACGAATGTAAACTACCCGTCACAGACTTAAATCTACCACCCATGTCATACTCGGCCTACGATACTCGTCCGTGTCATCACATACCTCTCACAACCTTGGTTATTTCTAACCCAAATTGAGAATCCTCCCAAATCATCTTAATAGCCATGTTTGGCCTATCTCAACAACACAGGAATCAACTGCGTCACCTCCATAACCATCTCTAGCATACTTCACCAACGCAGAGGCATTAAGTTCAGATACTCTATAGTGAATGTTAGATTTAAACCTATCTCTAGTATTCAGAAACTAACAGATAATCATCCTAGGTAAGAATCTAAGCAATCTATCTCTAGTAAAGCTCAAATCCCTAACATAGAGTAAAAACCCAAGATAACTACCGACACAGATTTGTAAAGCAAACTTTATACAAGCCAAGGGCGATAAATATACAGGAGTTATGAGTAGAAATACGTACAAACCCAACAAAAGAGAAATACACAAAGAGGAGAAGAGATAAACCACAGATCTACACTGGTTGTCAAATCCAATCGAAGAGCAATCCACCTCCAATCATCCATGAGCAAGCCCTAATGTTGTTTTCTAAGCTAATCTACCAAAAATGAAGGTTGATGGAAATGGGGATCAAAAACCACCCCAAAACCATAACCTAGAAATCTGTTTTGAAATGAATTTATAAAACAAAATCCCGCAGATCGCGCTAAGTGCGCTAGCCGTGCTAAGCGCGACATACTTTATTACTTAAAACCTCCTTACAGCGCTAAGCGCGAAAGTTGCTGTTTGACTTCCCAAAAATGCGTCTTCGGAGCTGTGTCTTCGACACTTTATTCCTCCATGCTGCAAATATGCAACAAATACCTACAAAAATAGATACAAAACTATTAAACGGTACACTATGTACGCAAAACACAACAAAACGTATTTACAACAAAAATTGGGGTTGTTCAACTAAATATCAACAAAAGAATGGATAAGTGCAACAAAATGTATATACAAAATAACTACATTTTGGCACTTATCACTCAGCCTGCTCAGACAAAAGTACCAAAATAAGTTGTTGAAGATGCCTCCAAGCGAGAGATGGAGGAAATTTTGAGAATTATCAAGAAAAGTGATTATAATGTTGTTGAGCAGTTGGGGAAAACCCCGTCCAAGATATCTATGCTAGCTCTATTATTGTGCTCTGAGGCCCATGCTCAAGCCTTAGTGAAGCTCCTGAAGAATGCTCACGTGCCACAAGAAACTTCTGCTGATCAATTTGAAAACTGTATTGCTAGCCTAACTGCAAACAATGGTTTGGGTTTTTCAGATGTTGACTTAACTCCTGTGGGAAGGAAACACAATAAAGCCTTGCATGTCTCTATTGAGTGTAGGGGTACTACATTATCTCATGTGTTGGTAGATACTGGTTCTGATTTGCATGTCTTACCGAAAAGTGCTTTAGACAGACTAGATATTAAAGAAGTGGTGATGAAACCTAGTGACATAATTGTGATAGCTTTTGATGGTTCGATAAGAATGGTGCTTGGAGAGCTCGACCTGCCAATCAAAGTGGGTTCCTAGACTTTTGAATCTACTTTCTTCGTGATGGATATTTGCTCAGCTCAATCTTACTTGCTTGGACGCCCCTAGATACATGGGGCAGGCGCTGTTACCTCTACCTAACATCAGAAGTTAAAATACCCAATGAAAGGGAAGATCGTCACCGTCTATGGAGAGGAAGAATATATGGTGAGCCACCTACAGTCCTTCCAGTATGTTAAAATGGAGGGCGAATTCATTGAGACTCCCTATCAAGATTTTGAACTAGTTCCTCGAGTGATGCCTATCGATGCTCCTATCACTCCTAAGATTACTAGAGTTCCACCGAAGATGGCCTCAGTGAAATACACAAGGGCTGTAGTTGAAGAAGGAGGATGTACTGTTTGGGGTCAGTTGCCCAATTTCCCTTTCAAATCAGATAAGTTTGGTTTAGGCTTCACTTCAAAAGGTCATAAGATGGTATGTCGCAAACGTGTTGGTGGACCTCTGTTTCGCATCAAAAAAGATGAAATTCATGCTATAGAAGACGAGGATGGTGATCATGACATCAGTAACTGGATCTTCCCAACTACCGGTAGTTGACTCAACAATTGGACGGTGAAGGACGTTATTCAATCTCCTTTAGTTAGGAGTAATTGCTTTTTCTGTTTTATGCTATTAAGTTTTATGTAATTCTGAATAATAAGACTTTAAGCCCAGTGCCTTAGTCGGGGCATGATGGCTCGTTTGTGAGGTTTATTATTTGTCATTCGCATATTTTCATTTAATAAATCATTAAACTTTTGCATTCAAATTTCGTGCTCCCTATCTTTTCTTTTACTTTACTGCTTTTTTAAAAATTAGCTATGTGTTCTTACACACACCCACATAATAAATTGTAGATCCACATCCACTCTGGATCCCATCGATAACAATTCTACTATTGCCAAATATGACTTTGAAAATCCAATCTACCAAGCCGAGGACGAAGATAAGGAAGATTGTGATGTACCAGGAGAGCTTGCTAGATTGTTACAACAAGAGGAAATAGCTATACAACCACATGAAGAGCCAGTCGAGGTTGTAAACTTGGGTACCTAAGAGGACAAAAAAGAAGTCAAGATAGGAGTTGGACTCGAGAACAGTGTCAAAGAAAGGTTAACCCAAATGTTGCAAGATTACATTGATATTTTTGCTTGGTCCTACGAAGACATGCTAGGGATGGATATTGATATTGTGGTACACTGGTTACCAATGAAAGAAGGTTTTCCACCTATAAAGCAGAAGGTTCGTCATATGCGTCCTAAGATGTCTGAGAAAATAAAAGCTGAAGTCATGAAGTAGTTCAACACAAGATTCCTAGTTGTTACTTCCTATCCACAATGGGTTAAAAATGTGGTGCCAGTGCCTAAGAAGGATGACAAAGTGCGTATGTGTGTCGACTACTGAGATCTAAATAGGGCTAGCCCGAAAGATGATTTTCCGCTTCCGCATATTGATGTCTTGGTTGACAACACCGCTAAGCACAAGGTATTTTCTTTCATGGATGGTTTCTTCGATTATAACGAAATCAAGATGGCTCTCGAGGATATGGAGAAAACTACTTTCGTCACATATTGGGGCACTTTATGTTACAAAGTTATGCCATTCGTGTTGAAGAATGCAGGTGCAACATATCATCTTGTTATGGTAGCTTTATTCCATGATATGATCCATCACGAGATACAAGTCTATGCCGACGACATGATAGCCCGATCTCAGACTGAAGAAAAACATATTGATCATCTACGTAAGTTGTTTGATAGATTGAAGAAGTACAAATTGAGATTAAATCTGAACAAGTGTACTTTTGGAGTAAGATCCAGTAAACTCTTAGGTTTTGTCGTCAATGGTAAAGGTATTGGAGTTGATCCCGCCAAGGTTAAAGCCATTCAAGAAATGCCGCCTCCCGACACCGAGAAAGAAGTCAGAGGTTTCCTAGGACGATTAAACTATATTGCCAGATTTATTTCACAGTTGACTGCTACTTGTTAGTCAATCTTCAAATTATTGAAGAAAGATCAAGTAGTAAAATGGAACGATGATTGTAGATAGCCTTCGACAAAATCAAGGAATACCTCCAAGAACCTCTGATCCTGATGCCACCAGTTAAAGGAAAACCTCTAATCTTGTACCTAACAGTATTAGAGAACTCAATAGGTTGTGTGTTGGGGAAACATGATGAATCTGGTCGAGAAAAGAATGCAATATACTACCTTAGGAAGAAGTTTACCGACTTTGAAACAAGATACTCACTACTCGAGAAAACTTGTCGCGCTTTGGCTTGGGCTGCTCGCCGACTAAGACAGTATATGTTGACCCATACCACTTTGTTGATATCTGAAATGGATTCGATAAAGTACATATTCGAGAAACCTGCTCTCTCCGAAAGAATAGCAAGATGGAAAATGATCTTGACCGAGTACGACATTCAATACACTACTCAAAAAGTAATCAAAGGAAGCATGGTAGCAGATCATTTGGCTCATCAAGCCGTAGACGATTACCAGTCTATGCATTTCGAATTCCCAGACGAGAATATCATGCTAGTTACTGATTATGAAGAACCTGGACCAGATGAAGGACCTAAGCCACGATCCCGATGGACTATGGTTTTTGATGGAGCTTCTAACGCACTTGGCAACGGTATTGGCGCAATAGTTATCTCTCCCAAAGGAGGCCATACACCTTTCACCACCAGATTATGTTTCGATTGCACCAACAATATGGCAGAATATGAGGCGTGCATCCTGGGTATCAAAGTTGTTATTGATTTGAGGATCAAGTTCCTGCAAGTATATGGAGATTTAACTTTGGTGATTAGTCAAATTAAGGGCGAATGAGACACGAAACATACAAATATTATTCCATACCGAGAATATGTATTGAGTTTAAATCCCTACTTCGAAGAAAATACTTTTTAACATATTCCGCGAGAAGAGAATCAGTTGGCGGATGCATTAGATACCATATCATCTATGTTTAAAGTCAGATGGAACAACGAAGCTCCTCAAATTACTATTGAAAGGCTAGACGAACCGGCATATTATTGTGAGCTTGATACTAAAGGAGCAGAAGAAAAGCCCTGGTTTCACGACGTGAAGATATATCTCAAGGCTCAAGAACACCCTGAGGGGGCCTCTATTAATGACAAGAAGTTTCTGAGGAGGTTCTCCGCCAAGTTCTTTTTAAGTAACGACATTCTATACAAGCATAACCATGATTTTTCCCTACTTCAGTGTGTAGACAAGAAGGCAGCTGAAAGAATTATGGAAGAACTGCACGAAGGTGCTTTTGGTACCCATTCCAGTGGACATACAATGGCTAAAACGATTCTGAGAGCAGGTTACTATTGGTCCACTATGGAAGCCGATTACTATCGTTATTCCCGAACTTGTCACAAGTGTCAAATCTACACCGACAAAGTACATGTACCTCCAGTTCCATTGAATGTCCTGATTGCTCCTTGGCCTTTCGTAATATGGGGCATTGATATGATCGGAGAAATTAAGCCTACCGCTTCCAATAGACATCATTTCATCCTCGTCACCATTGATTACCTTACAAAGTGGGTGCAGCTTCATTTGCATCTATTACTAAGAACGTTGTGGCTCGATTCATCAAGAAAAATCTTATCTATCGGTACGACATCCCCGAAAGGATTATCACAGACAATGACACCAATCTCAACAACAAGATGATCACTGAACTCTGCACACAGTTCAAAATAAATCACCATAACTCTTCTCCATACCAGCCAAAGATGAATGGCGCTACGGAAGCCGCCAACAAGAACCTTAAGAAGATAATACAAACGTCAACCAGGGAAACCCCATTCTCTCTCGTGTATGGTATGGAAGTTTTCTTACCTATCGAGGTTCGAATTCCTTCACTAAGAGTCATAAAGGATACGGAACTAGACGAAGATGAGTGGGTTCAGACTCGACTTGACCAGATAAATTTGATTGATGAGAAAAGGCTCGCGGCCATCTACCATAGACAGATATATTAGAAGCGCATGAGCAAAGCTTTTAACAAGAAAGTTAAGAAACGAGTATATCAAGTTGGTGATTTGGTAGTCAAACGCATCATCCTACCGCAAGGTGATTCCATGGGCAAATGGACTCCCACATACGAGGGGCCAATTGGGTAAGTTCCTGATTTGTATGGATTGACTTAATTTTAATAAAACAAATAATAAGCACCAACAATGTATTGTACAATAGGATATATGCAGCAAAACTCCTATTGAATGCCTAAACATGTTGTGTTGAAGTTTTTCAACAACTGGAACAACATGTCAAATGAGATGTCGAGACATTAGACATCAAACACCACGCTACTGAACTGTCAAAGTTTGTTATAGTTATGTTTCAATTATGCAGAATATTCTGGGAATATTATGCAACATATGTGGCATGATATTAAAGGCATTTGTGGAGGCCCAAGAGCTAAGGAGAAAAATCACAAAGGACCTTGATTGTGGCAAAAGTTATCTACATATTTAT
Organism: Vicia sativa; assembly: GCA_021764765.1. Lineage (NCBI taxonomy): Eukaryota > Viridiplantae > Streptophyta > Magnoliopsida > Fabales > Fabaceae > Vicia > Vicia sativa. Next base: position 265,987,350 of record CM038795.1, read on the forward strand.
TTCTGCAGAAGTTTGTTACCGCAGAAGTTTATTACAGCTTCAAGCTATTATTTGAAGGCCCAAATCCAATTAGGTAATAGGTTATAAATAAGCAATTGTAAACTAGTTTTTTTAAGCTAACCGATTTTAGAAAGATGTAGTCTTTAGGGTTAGCCATGTCAGTGAACCACCTGGATTGTGGGATGGTCACTGATTTGTACCTCGAAGCCTATATGCAAGAGGATTATTTTACTCACTTAGAAGATGTGAAGCAATGAGTGCGGTTGTGTCCTTGGAAGAAGATGTGAAGCAAGTCCAAGTTTGTTTGAGTCACAAGTTTAACTGTTTTGTGTTTGGAGTGATTTTCTCCAAACTGGTTTTGTGTTAGAGGAGTTTAGAGATATCGTGTTGTTGATACAGTGGTTGGGATGTTGACTACTAGACATCACTGCGGTGATTTGAAGTGGAATAGGGATATTCCATATCTAGGAAGGACCTTGGTAGAAGGGTCATTGGGTAGGGATTCAGTGAAGGGTGTAAGTGGGTAGGTTTAACTATGAATTAATGCTACTAATAGTGGACTTCATTCATGGCTTGGTATGCCCCTAGATGTAGGTTGGTGTAATACGGTGAACTGACTTTGAGATTTTTGTATCGCAAATGTTGCGGATAGCAAGAGTCGCCACCGACTTTTCTTTTATCCAATTAAGGGAAGGTGAAAAGAACAGGAAAAGACCTTCGTTAGATTCTGAGTAAGGGAGAAGGTTATGAAAAAGGAAGGTATTAGCAACCCTTTTCATCTGGAGTTATCTACGGGCTCTTAGTTGCTCTTAGATCACTTAAAAATTTGCTTTCTGTGTGTTTGAAAAATGTTTTGAAAAGGCATTTTGCTTTGACTTTGTAATGATTCACGTAGGAATGTATACAAAGTGTTCGGAAATGTTTTGTTTTGAAAAGTGTTTGAACTTTGACAAAAGTGTGTGGTGTGAAAAGCATTTGTTTGAGCAAGCAACTAAAAGTCTTATTACCTACTCAGAATTGGTCGTTTTCGTGTAATTTTACTTTCCCTTAGAATAGTGCTATCCGTACCATTAGTTAGTAGGTAACCCTATTCGTTGGATGTAGAAGGGACATTCGAAGGGACATCGGATGGTCATAGAAGGCAACTTGTAGGAAGTATCCTAGCACATTCGAAGGGACTATCATCATTTTTCGTAGGCAACCATCAAGGGTCAAGATCATGTATTCGTAGGAGACATCGTGGGTCTATGATCTTTGTATTGAAGGGACTATGATGATTTGTTTTGAAGGCAACGGTGCCAGAATACCTCTACGTTCGAGGGACTTGACCATTTGTATTCGTAAGGCAACGAGAGAGAATTACCCTAAGGGGTGCATGTGTGAAAAGAGTGTGTCAAATTCAGATATTTTATCTTGGAATTATGAGTGATCTATGTCCGATTTTATCATGCCATACACGCCTAATTACTAGCAGTTTATAGGGTGCGGAAAATAAATTGCGGAAAGTAAAGTGCGGAAAAGTAAAGTCCTACGCTATTACATGGCTTTGGGGCAGGTACATAATAAGAGTGCGGAGAATAAAAGTCCTAATTAAACTATTACATCCCATAGGCAGTTACATAATATGAAAAGAAAAGCGAGAAAAATTGTACGAAACATTACAACCTGTGAACAGATACATAATCGAAAAATAAGACAAATCCGCATAAGAGGAAAAATGTTAGTAAAACAAATATTTTTAAATGGAGAAAAATATATTATGTTAGTAATGACATTAATATGATAAGATAATTTTTTGGTAATTTTCTGAATTGATTTGATAATTTAAATGCAATTAAAAGTCAAATTAATGATTAATTAGCAATTAAATAAAATATGCTTGCAAAAAATATTAATTTTAATGCTAAAAATTAAATAAGTATTTTTATGATGGTAATGCAAAAATTAAATATTTTTAGAGTTTTTTAGGTGCATGATAAAAATATTTGAAGATAAATTAAATTAGATGGACGATATTAAAAAAAATAGAAAAATATAAGTTAGTTTGCAAATGAGTAAAAATAAGATGGTTTTGCCAGGGATCGAACTGGTGACCATTGAGGGAATCTCCACATCTGCTTGCCTTTACCACTTAGCCAGCGTGCATTTGGTGTTATGGAATTACAAACGAATGCTTATAAGGGTTCACGTGTCATGAGTTTGAATTCAAAGCACAGTCAACGCATGGGGCCCGGTTGCTTATGAACAAACGAATCGGATCGCTCCCTCGCGCCACGCAAGCTGGAAAACAGAGTCAACAAGTCACCGACGCCGGAGCCCTAGCTCCGGTCGTCTTCTCCGGTGACCACGAACATCAAACCCTTGGAACACAATGGAGTGATTGAGAGAGGCTGAAAGTGATCGGAACTTGGAATTCGATTTTCACAACTTTTGGAAAAATTTTGATAAAAATAAGGGTTGTTGTATGGCTAGGGTTTCGTCCTTTGTGATGTGCAATAGGCTGAGTATTTATAGAGTGAGGATGAGAGCAAAAAGAATGAAAAAAGATCTCCTCTTGAATGCAAAAATAATTTCCTTTCAAATAAAATCAAATCTTTGAAAATTTGATTTTCTCTTCCATATGCAAGCTAGCACGAATTTGGCAAGTTATATGGGCTATCTCTCAAGTTTGATAAAAATCCAATCCATTTGAAAATATATCTTGTTTTCATATTTTATATAATTTAAATTTGAATTTAATGCTTTTAAATTCAAAAAAAATAAAAAAAATAGAATGTAGTCATGACAATGCATCAATAGGTCACAAATAATATCATGATCAAGTTTGGATCATAAAATTATAGGCCCATTTGGAAAAAATTGGATTTTGACAAACATCTCTCCTTGTGCAATTGTTCAAAAATGCTCAACTTGTTCAAGGTGTATTTTGCTCAATTTTCGACATTTTTGAATGTTCTTGGACTTTTTGTAAACCTCTAAGTGTCCTCTAAACAACCTCTTTGGTTTCATCTAAATTGGAGTTACCATGCTCAATAAATCTTCATTACAAAAAGTTGACTTTTTGTTGACTTTGAAAAGGACCTGTAATGTTTTGATCCATATCTTCAAAATGAAGCATTTTTTGAACATTCTTGTGAGATATGAAGTTGTAGAGAATGGAATTTCCTTCAAAATGAGAGGTGGTGGAAAAATTTCCGATAAAGTATGAGAAAGTTATGCTCAGTCAAAGTTCAGTTGACTTTTCACTAGAAAACCCTAATTTGGAAAGTTTGACTTTTGAGCAAATCTTGAGTTTTCTTGATGAATCATGATCAACCCTTGATCAAATGATGAATGTCACTTAAAAATGAGGATGTTGACCAAAAATCAGGAAGTTTGACTGTATGTTGACCACAGTTGACTTTTTGTCCAATACAACTAATTTTCAACCATCTGAGCAATTGTTTGAGGAAAGTTGACCTGTGAGGCTTGAATCTTGTCATGGAGATTCTTTGAAGCATAGGAAGAGGCATGATGATCATTGGAGGTGTTGAGAACCCATCTTGATCTGAGAATTGCCAAACCCTAGTTTGGGTTGATTGTGTAGGAGGGGTTTGTATGGTCCACCCTTGAGGAATCCTTGAGCATGGATGTATGGAATATCTTGAAGAGTAGGAGGCCAAATTTTGGGGTATGACAGCTGCCCCTGTTCAATCTTCTTGTACCAGAAGGGTTAGATTGGCATGCTTGCCTTTCGTGACCTTGAGGTAGAAAATGATTGAACACTCGAGTACACCTGAAAATTTGCATTCGCCGTTGATTGTCGATGTATGGGAATGGGCTTATAGATGCCATTTAGAGAAGCTGGAGACTTCACTGGGGAATTAGTCGTATGCTAGACTCAACAGTGTTGACTGAATAGTTGAGTCGTCGGAGATGGGCTTAAGATGCCATCCGGAGAGATAGATGTTGAGGAATGAGCCACACGCTAGGCTCTGTAGATATTCCTGAAAGTATAGGAGATGGGCTCAAGATGCCATCCGGGGAGAGTCGTACGTTAGACTTTGCACTCGTCTTTGAATGAAGTTATTGGTTTGTATTAGTTTTTAACCAAATATGCAGCATTCTGAAGGTGAATAGATGTCGACAAATAGTCGGAGATGGGCTTAAGATGCCATCTAGGGCAACTGAGTCGTACGCCAAACTCTGTAGTTGCTGTTGATAATAAGAGAGTGTTGGAATCAATGGTCGTCTTGATTACTCTGAGGGGATAATAGGCATAATGCGGATAGCTTCCTTGTTGTGCTTCGGGTATTGATCCAATGCCTGTTGTCGGAGGGCAACTCAAGTAGTCGTTCGGATAAGGTTTCCCGTCTGGTTTCGGGTATTAATCCCGAACTTGTTGTTATGGTCGTTCAGATAGTTTTCCCGTCTGGTTTCAGGTGTTAATCTTTGACCTTTCGCTTGGAAGTGATTTCCACCTGCTGGGGAAAAGAGGAAAAAAAGAAATTTTGACAGGATAATTGTTAGACTGATGCAGATTATGATGCATGCTATGTGTATGAACATATAATGTATGAATGAGTGTGTATGTATTTCAAAACATATCCATCTTGAGGAAGATGTGGACGTTCTGCTTGGGGGATTCATGGCTTCTACTTGAGGATGAAACCGTCGAAACCCTGACTTGAGATAAGAAAAAGTGACTTTGTTTCCTCCGATGCACTATCTGACCAAGTTTCGAGCTCGGACACTGCTGTTGGGAAATAAAGATGGGAGATGTTCAATTGGGGATCCTGTGCGTTGACCCTACTAGGGATGATGGAAGTTGGAACACTCCGCTGGGGATCACGACAATGAGGACAATCCGCTGGGGATCTTGTGCGTAGATCCTGTTGAGAATAAGAGATGTAGTTTTCCTCCGATGCACTATCTGACCAAGTTTCGAGTCGGGATATTGTTGCTGCCGGGGGAATTGAGAGATATTCTGCTGGGGATGAATACCTCTGCTGGAGATCACTGCTAGTGAAAAAGGGTATGTACCTCACTGGGGAGGATTTGTAACAAGCAAAGGTTCTGTGGAGGTTTATACTCTTTGGGGGAACGTATTGGTGACTTTCGTCGTCATCTCAATTCCTAGAGCCTGTAGTAAGTACTTTCGTATGTCTGCTTTTCGTATGTTTGTAAACAGATTTTTATTGTAAAATGCATATAATCATTCAAAGCAAACGTTGGACTTTGTGAAAAAAACAACAAAAACACACACTTTGTGAAAAGAAAGAAACTTGTATTAATTTGAAAAGTTGGCTATGGCCAAGCAGTTTGTATACAGAGAAAGTAAAAAGCTATGCGGAAACAATCTCGTTAAGTTCCAACTATGCTACTACTCATATATTTCGACTATCTCATCTCTTTGCTGTCAGTAGAAAGTGAGTGAATTGATATTCGCCATTTGAATCTTGAATGCTTGATAGTAGTCTGCAGATAGGTGATCTGGACGGGACATAGTCGTACGCTTAAATCCCTAACTTTTGCCTAGACCGCCCCTTTCGGGTTTTCAGTCTACCGAGATACCCTTTTTTGCCCAAGCCGCCTTTTCAGGTTTTCGACTTGCCGGGTGTACATTTTTTACATATATCCTTAACTTTTGCCCGAACCTCTTTGGTTCGTCAGGATGCCCTTACTTTTGCCTAGATCAGTCGACCTAGCGGGTCTCGTTTATGTGTAGTATTTTATGACTATGTCCGCGTTCACAGGGTGTGGGAAATCTTCGCCATCCATGGTGCTAAGTATCATAGCTCCGCCGGAAAACACTGTCTTGACTACAAATGGTCCACTTGCCCCTGGGATCACCTTGTGGAAGAATGATGCGCTTGACTACTAGGTCACCGACTTGGTAGACTCGGTGTTTGACTTTCTTGTTGAACGCTCTGATCATTCGTTTCTGATAGATCTGTCCATGGCAGATGGCCGCAAGTCGCTTCTCGTCTATCAAGTTGATATGGTCGAGGCGAGTCTGGATCCATTCGTCTTCTCCTAACTCTGCGTCCTGGAGGACTCTGGTTGAGGGTATCTGAACCTCGATGGGTAGGACTGCTTCCATACCGTATATGAGAGAGAAGGGGGTTGCCCCTGTAGACATTCGTGCTGTACTACGATAACCATGAAGAGCGAATGGTAACATCTCATGCCAATCCTTGTAAGTCACTGTCATCCTCTGTATAATCTTCTTAATGTTCTTATTGGCGGCTTCCACTGCACTATTCATCTTAGGCCGATATGGAGAAGAGTTATGATGCGTGATCTTGAACTGCGTGCAGAGTTCGGTGATCATCTTGTTGTTGAGATTGGAACCGTTATCTGTGATAATCCTTTCGGGAGTGCCATATCGACAGATAAGATTATGCTTGATGAATCGAGCCACAACATTCTTGGTAACAGATGCGAACGAGGCTGCTTCTACCCACTTGGTAAAATAATCAATTGCCACAAGGATGAAACGATGTCCATTGGAAGCAGTGGGCTTGATTTCTCCGATCATGTCAATACCCCACATTGCGAAAGGCCAAGGAGCGGTTAAAACATTCAGCGGTACTGGAGGTACGTGCACTTTGTCTGCATATATCTGGAGTTTGTGACAAGACCGAGCATAGCGGTGACAATCAGCTTCCATGGTGGACCAATAGTAACCTGTTCTCAGAATCTTCTTAGCCATGGTATGTCCACTGGAGTGGGTTCCAAATGCGCCTTCGTGTAGCTCTTCCATGATACATGTTGTAGTTTTCTGGTCTACACAGCGGCGTAAGCACAGGTCGTGGTTGCGCTTGTACAAGATGCCATTGGTGAGGAAGAATTTGGATGTGAACCTTCTCAAGAACTTCTTATCGTTAACAGATGCCCCTGCGGGATATTCTTGAGTCTCAAGATACCTCTTCACGTCGTAGAACCAAGGTTTCTCTTTTGTATCAAGTTCACAACAGTATGCTGGTTCGCCAAACTTTTCAATGATGATCTGGGGAGCCTCGTTGTCCCATCTAACCTTGAACATAGATGACATAGTAGCCAATGCGTCTGCCAACTGATTCTCTTCTCGTGGAATGTGATCGAAAGTAATCTCTTCGAAGTAGGGGATCAGACTCAACACATGTTCTCGATATGGAATGAGATTCGGATGCTTCGTATCCCACTCGCCTTTAATCTGACTGATCACTAAAGCTGAATCTCCGTACACTTGCAAGAACTTGATTCTTAAGTCAATAGAAGCTTTGATACCCATGATACACGCTTCGTATTCGGCCATGTTGTTAGTGCAGCTGAAGCAAAGTCTGGTAGTGAATGGCGTGTGCCCGCCTGTAGGAGATGTAATGATGGCGCCAATGCCATTGCCAAGTGCGTTTGAGGCTCCATCAAAGACCATGGTCCATCGGGATCCTTGTTGAGGTCCTTTGTCTGGTCCAGGTTCTTCACAATCAGTAACTAACAAAACATCTTCGTCTGGAAACTCGAACTACATAGACTGATAGTCATCTACGGCTTGATGAGCCAAATGATCGGCTACTATACTTCCTTTGATCGCTTTCTGAGAAGTATACTGGATGTCGTATTCGGTCAAGATCATTTGCCATCTTGCTATTCTTCCGGAGAGAGCTGGTTTCTCAAAGATGTATTTTATCGGATCCATCTTGGAGATCAACAAGGTAGTGTGAGTCAACATATACTATCTTAGTCGGCGAGCAGCCCAAGCCAAAGTGCTGCACGTTTTCTCGAGCTGTGAGTATCTTGTTTCACAGTCGGTAAACTTTTTGCTAAGGTAGTATATTGCATACTCTTTTCGACCAGACTCGTCATGTTTCCCCAACACACACCCCATTGAGTTCTCTAATACTGTCAAGTACATGATAAGAGGTCTTCCTTCGGCAGGTGGCATCAGGATAGGAGGATTCTGGAGGTACTCCTTGATTCTGTCAAACGCGATCTGGCAATCATCGTTCCATTCCACTACTTGATCTTTCTTCAGCAACTTGAAGATTGGCTCACAAGTAGCAGTTAGATGTGCAATGAATCTGGCAATGTAGTTCAACCGTCCCAAGAAACCTCTGACTTCCTTCTCGGTGCGGGGAGCTGGCATTTCTTGTATAGCTTTAACCTTGGCGGGGTCAACTTCAATACCTCTATTACTGACAACAAACCCTAAGAGTTTACCGGATCTGACTCCAAAGGTGCACTTGTTAGGATTAAGTCTCAATTTGTACTTCTTCAATCTATCAAACAGCTTCTGCAAGTGATCAAGATGTTCTTCCTCAGTCTGTGACCGAGCTATCATGTCGTCGACGTAGACCTCTATCTCGTGATGGATCATGTCATGAAATAATGCCACCATGGCACGCTGATAAGTGGCGTCTGCGTTCTTCAGACCGAACGGCATAACTTTGTAGCAGAAAGTGCCCCACTGTGTAACGAAAGTAGTCTTTTCCATGTCTTCAGGAGCCATTTTGATCTGATTGTAACCGGAAAAACCATCCATGAAGGAGAAAACTTTATGTTGAGCAGTGTTGTCTACCAGAACATCAATGTGAGGAAGTGGAAAATCGTCTTTTGGACTTGCTTTGTTCAGATCTCTGTAATCCACACACATCCGTACTTTGCCATCCTTCTTAGGTACGGGCACCACGTTTGCAATCCATTGTGGATAAGAAGTAACAGCTAGAAAACCGGCATTGAACTGTTTCATAACTTCGGCTTTGATTTTCTCAGACATCTCGAGACGCATACGACGAACCTTCTGTTTCACTGGGAGAAAACCTTCTTTCGTTGGTAGTCGGTGTACCACAATACCAATGTCTAGACCTGGCATGTCTTTGTACGACCAAGCAAAAACCTCGATATAGTCTCGTAGCATTTGAACCAATCTTTCTTTGACATTGTTCTCGAGACCCGCTCCTATCTTGATTTCTTTTCTGTCTTCATCAGTTCCCAAATTCACAACCTTAACTGGCTCTTTGTGTGGCTGTATAACCCTTTCTTCTTGCTGTAGCAGTCTGACAAGCTCTCCTGGCACTTCACAATCTTCCTCACCTTCGTCTTCGGCTTGGTAGATCGGATTATCGAAGTCATATTTAGCAATAGCATAGCTGTTATCACCGAGATTCGGAGTGATTCTGCAGTGTATCACGTGGGTGTGTGTAAGAAACACATAGCCTTTTGAAGGGGTGATAAAGTAAAAGAAAGAAAACAACATTTAACACAAAAGTCCAACGATTTTATTGAATGAAAATATGCAAATGACAGATAATAACCCTCACAAACGAGCCACGATGCCCCGGGCAAGGCACTAGGCTTTAAAGTTTATTGTTCAAAGCATAAAAACGAAAAGCAAAACAGAAAACAAAAGCAATTACTCCTGTCTAAAGGAGATTGGTATGACATCTTCAGTCTTCCAATTGCTGAGTCCATTGCCGGGAGTTGGGAAGATCCTCTTGCTGATGTCGAAGTCGTTGTTGTCGTCTTCTATAGCGCTGACTCCATTCTGGCTGATGCAGAAATGAAGTTGGTCGGCACGTTCGCGGCGTATCATTTTCTGACCCTTGATGGTGAAGCCTAAACCAGTCTTGTCAGATTTGAAAGGAAGGTCGGGGAGTTGACCCCAAATAGCACTACCTCTTTCTTCAACTGCATCTGGAGCATCTTTCAGCGAGGCCATCCTAGGCGGAGCTTGTGTAACTTCAGGAGTGACAGGAGAGTCAACAGGCGTGACTCTGGGGATTGTTTCGAAAGCTTGACAGGGAGTCTCGAAGAATTCACCTTCCATCTCAAGGTATCAGAATGACTGCAAATGACTGACCATATACTCTTCTTCCCCACATACCGTAACAACCTTCCCTTTCACTGGGTACTTCAACTTCTGATGTAAAGTAGAGGTAACAGCGCCTACCCCATGTATCCAAGGGCGTCCAAGTAGGCAAGAGTAAGTTGGACGGATGTCCATGACAAAGAAAGTAAAGTCGAAAGTCTGGGAACTGACTTTAATAGGTAGAATGAGCTCTCCAAGTACTGTTCGTTTAGAACCATCAAAAGCTCTCACAACTATGTCACTGGGTTTCAGGACCAATCCGTCAACATCAAGTCGATCAAAAGCACTCTTCGGTAGGATATTCAGAGCAGAACCGGTATCCACTAAGACATGCGATAGTGTAATGCCCTTGCATTCAACAGAGACATGCAAGGCTTTGTTGTGTTTCCTTCCGGCAGGAGTCAAATCAGCATCAGAGAAGCCTAGGCTGTTGTTGGCAGCCAGGCTAGCAATACAAACTTCAAATTTATCAGTAGTAGTGTCTTGCGGTATATGAGCATTCTTCAGAAACTTCACCAAGGCTTTAACATGGGCCTCAGAGCACAAGAGCAGAGCAAGCATGGAGATCTTGGACGGAGTCTGTCCCAACTGTTCCACAACATTGTAGTCACTTTTCTTGATAATCTTTAGAATTTCCTCCATTTCTTGTTTGGAGGCATCTTCAGCAGCTTCCTTTGGTACTTCGTCGAAAGGTGATGAGTCACGTTCTTTCCTCCGCTTGGGAATGGATTGAATAGTTGGAACGCAAACTGGAGTCGCAGTGTCTTTTGGAGGAGAGATATCTGGAGAGAATACCCTTTCGGTTCTGGTCACCTTACTTGATCCGGTGATGTTGTCAATGTTAGGAATGGTAGCTTCAATTGTAAGGTCCTCAATGGTCAGATGGTCTTGTTTGACACCATGATAGTAAACATCAGCTCCATAATTCCAAGGGATAGCCTTGTCAGAGGAATATGGAATTGGTCTTGGGGAAGTAATAATGAGAGGTGCCACTCTAGGCACAGGAACAGCAGAGGAAATCCTTACTGTGTTGACATCAGCATAGTCTTCTGGGAACTCGTCTCCCTATCCGGTTGCATTGACATCTTCAATAGGAATCTTGTACCTCTCAGGAACAGTATACTTCACCATGTAGTCAAACCTTCCACTTGGCTGCCCCAAGGTATCCCACGCAGATGGTTCAGCTTCGTTCACATCTTGGATCTTCAGTTTAGACATGTCTTCACATAGACTCTCCACAGGTGGTTTCAAGAATAGCACTTCACGGTTATCCATCATGCACTGGATACGCCTTCTTAACCAAGCACAACCGTCAGGTGCAGATGGGCACCAACGACAGTTCTTTGGGCATCCTGGATTGACACCGGCTTGCAGCAAATTCTTCTTAACAGTCATCAGAGGAATAGTCAAGTCATCGATGTTGAAAACATAAGCAGTCTTGTCAATAGCATTGGAACTCTTGCCGTGGTCAGGCATTGGTGCGTTGATCACATTCGGAGTCTCAACAGGAGGATCAAACTCAATCTCTTTAGCTTCAATCATGTCTTGAATCTTGTTCTTCAGAGCCCAACAATCATCAGTACTATGTCCTGGGCTGTTGGAGTGGTAAGCACACTTAGCATTAGGATTGTATCTCGGAGAGGAAGTATTGATATTCCGAGGAGGATCCCCTGGTGCATCGCGCTTTCAACATGTGTTGAAAGGCCGTGACAATGGCATGTTGATCTTTGTAAACCATCTTCGTGATTCTCGTTACGCTGCTATTTCACCGAGGTCACTGATGTAGGATCGAGATCACAACAGCCCACAGATTGAGCACTCGATCTTGGCTTTTCCGACCATACACAGATTGGCTTCTTTCTTACCACCAAAAGATTTTTCGCAGACTGAAGATGAATCTACATGAATCTTTCCGCCTTGATACCACTTCAATGCTCGTCATTAACATCACCGTGAATCCCAAGAGTTTCCAATTAGATGATTGAAGAATGGACCTGACAATGTCCCCATGAACATATCAACCAACTCCCTATTGGACAAGGGTGGTTGAACTCTGCCTGCTAGATCTCTCCATTTCTGAGCATACTCTTTGAACTTCTCATCACGACCCATGGACATGCTCGTAGTTGCATGCGAGTGGGTGTCAAAGATTGTACTCATATCGCAGAAAGCATCGCTAAGTCACCCAAGTATGGATACCACTCTAGTCGATAATACCATTCCAACTGAGTTCCGGATAAACTCTCTTGAAAATAATGCATCCACAACTTTCTGTCATCAGTGTGGGGGTTGATCTTCTGAACATATGACTTCAAATGCAACTTCGGACAAGAAACACCATCATACTTGGCAAAAGTAGGAACCTTGAACTTTGGAGGAATCACCACACCAGGAACAAGACTCAGATCATCAAAATTCAGCCCTGACATTTTTAGATTTTCCACAGCATTTAGATAGTCTTCAAGTTGCTTGAACTTGTCATCCTCCTCAGAGTAATGATCATTCTCATAGTGGTCTTCTTCTTTCTCAGGCTCACGTTGTTCTTCTTCTTCATAACCCTTGACACTTCTTTCAATCTTGACACTCCCCTCTGAGAGTTCTATTCGGCTGACCACTTTAGGACCACCTTTGTAACGTCTACCCATGTTGAGAACACCAACGACCCTCTTCTTTCTGTTGATGAGCTTCTTCAGGTCTTCTTGGCCTTGGACCAAGCTGGTGAACATCTCCCGGAACTGAGCATTCTGAGCCTGGAGATCTTTGACAGTCTGTTCAAGAGCCATTTCTGCTAAAATAAATAGCGAGAAAATGAGAAAACCGATCTTTAATGTACCTGTGATGCAATGTTATGCTATGATATGCAATGTTTATGCGAATGCGATGTAATGTTTTCAAGGACCTTAGGAATTTAAATTTGTTAAACAAGCATGAACAAACTTTATTAGCTTCTTTTATTCTTTTTTCTTTTTTGAGTACAAGAAATAGTTCGGAAAAGTAAAAAAAAAGAAACAAAAATCCTAAAGCTCTAAGTCTCCCTTGGGCGCTTCCTCTTGGTGCCGAGGTAGGCGTTGATGTTCCGCTCCTCGTGAAGTAGCTTGGTCAACTCTAGTACCTTCTTCTCGCTTGCATAGCACTGAGCTTCGAATGTATCCCTTTCTTCTTTGAGCTGAATCCAGGATCTCTTCAAGTCTTCCAGATCAGTAGGCATGTCAGGATGGAGAATGGTATAGGGTACGTCACCTATAGCAACAGGTTCCATAATTACTGGTAGAACAGGCGTGAATGGCATCATGAGGTTTTGAGCTCGAGCTCGCATCCATTTAAGGTAAGGTTCCCAAGGAATGGAGTTCTGGTGCCCCAAAGTCTTGGTATCAGTCTTCTTTACCATGCCCCAAGCGTGTATGAAACTTTGTCGTTAATTCTGGAGATCATGGTTGTAGTCGAACACAATATCTTGGAGAAGCATATCATGAGGACCATCTCTTCGAGCATAACCAAACTGACGTAGAGCTAGAGAAGGATTGTAAGTGATACCTCCCCTTATGCCAAGGAGTGGCACATTAGGGAATTCTCCACAACGCTCAATGAATGTGAAGTCCTTCTGAGAGAAAAGACACCAACGGATATCTGAATGAGAGAGTGACATTAGTCTTTGAGACCATCTCAACCTTTGTTCATTCTTCAAAACTGATGGAGGAAGGTGCAAAATAAACCACCTGGAAAGTAATGGTACATAACACACGAGAGTTCCTTGTCTTTTGATAGTACGGGTGTGGAGAGAATGTAGAATGTCTCCAAGTAAAGTAGGAACAGGATTACGGGTAAGGAAAATCTTGATAGCGTTCACATCTATAAATTGATCCGAATTAGGGAATAGAACCAAACCATAAATTAGCAAATCCAAGATGTCTTCGAATGCATGGAAACTCATAACTTTGAGGAATTCTCGGGCTTTCTTTATCAGGAACTTAGCAAGTAAACCCTTTACTCCACTTCTGGTTTCCCAATTGGCTTCAATGTCTGAGCGCTTTAGGTGTAATGCAGATGCGATGTCTTCGTACCTAGGAACCTTTTCTAAACCGGTGAATGGCATTTGATCAAGAATAGGTATCCCAAGTAACTTAGAGAACTCTTCAAAGGTAGGAACCAACTGATAATCTGGGAATGTAAAGCAATGGTGTTTCGGATCAAAGAACTGGAATAGAACATGCATCATATCTTCTTCAAAACCGGAGGTAACCAAGTCAAGCAGATAACCATGTCTTTTGATGAACTAGGCATGATCGTGAATTTCTGAAACCAATTCTTTGAGTTGAGAAGGTACACCTATGAAGTTGATTCGGATAGTCTTTCTAGAAGCCATAATCCCTACAAAACAAAGCAAAGATAAATCCCTAGGTCCTTGAAATAGTTAGAGATGATATGCAATGCAAATGATGTCATGATGTCATGTTTGGCACACACAAACAAATCACACAATGAGCCTAGGTTTAAGGCTTGCATGAGGTATAGGTGATTACCCCACCAAAAGTTTGAGTTGGTTCATCCTGTCCTATAATAGTAACCGGGTTCTAGGAATCTCATATCATTGATCTTTCTCATAGGCATTTATTTCAATGCGACTACCAAGTGGTCGACCGAAAATATCCCAAAAGTCTGATCTTAATGAGCGTAGCATCGAGTATCAACCAACCTCGGTCTACACCAAAGTCGGCCATCTCACTACCTTCTAATGGCCAAGATGGGTCAATTAAGGTTCTAAAAGTTTAGTTAGTGCTGATGACACCACGCAGAAGCCAAATGCTATCCTCAACTTGGGAATGAGGAGCATCAGGACATCCAAAGTGTCACACTAACGTAGCCACCATGTTGACCGTTTCGGTATACGCCTAACGGTCGCGACGATCTATTGCTACTTACCTAAAAGGAAACCTGGATCCGGGTGTAGGATCCCCCAATAATATAATGCCCAAGCAACCCTTAAAGATAAAGCAAGCAAGTCAAACAAAAAGCGGTAAAGTGATCTAGAAATCCCTAAGGTAATTCTCTCTTTAGGGTGTTTCCCCAGCAGAGTCGCCAGTTCTGTAATACGGTGAACTGACTTTGAGATTTTTGTATCGCAAATGTTGCGGATAGCAAGAGTCGCCACCGACTTTTCTTTTATCCAATTAAGGGAAGGTGAAAAGAACAGGAAAAGACCTTCGTTAGATTCTGAGTAAGGGAGAAGGTTATGAAAAGGGAAGGTATTAGCACCCCTTTTCATCCGTAGTTATCTACGAGGTCTTAGTTGCTCTTAGATCACTTAAAAATTTGTTTTCTATGTGTTTGAAAAATGTTTTGAAAAGGCATTTCGCTTTGAATTTGTAATGATTCACGTAGGAATGTATACAAAGTGTTCGGAAATGTTTTGTTTTGAAAAGTGTTTGAACTTTGACAAAAGTGTGTGGTGTGAAAAGCATTTGTTTGAGCAAGCAACTAAAAGTCTTATTACCTACTCATAATTGGTCGTTTTCGTGTTATTTTACTTTCCTTTAGAATAATGCTATCCGTACCATTAGTTAGTAGGTAACCCAATTCGTTGGATGTAGAAGGGACATTCGAAGGGACATCGGATGGTCATAGAAGGCAACTTGTAAGAAGTATCCTAGCACATTCGAAGGGACTATCATCACTTTTCGTAGGCAACCATCGAGGGTCAAGATCATGTATTCGTAGGCGACATCGTGGGTCTATGATCTTTGTATCGAAGGGACTATGATGATTTGTTTTGAAGGCAACGGTGCTAGAATACTCTACGTTCGAGGGACTTGACCATTTGTATTCGTAAGGCAACGAGAGAGAATTACCCTAAGGGGTGCATGTGTGAAAAGAGTGTGTCAAATTCAGATATTTTATCTTGGAATTATGAGTGATCTATGTCCGATTTTATCTTGCCATACACGCCTAATTACTAGCAGTTTATAGGGTGCAGAAAATAAATTGCGGAAAGTAAAGTGCGGAAAAGTAAAGTCCTACGCTATTACATGGCTTTGGGGCAGGTACATAATAAGAGTGCGGAAAATAAAAGTCCTAATTAAACTATTACATCCCATAGGCAGTTACATAATATGAAAAGAAAAGCGAGAAAAATTGTCCGAAACATTACAACCTGTGAACAGATACATAATCGGAAAATAAGAGAAATCCGCATAAGAGGAAAAATGTTAGTAAAACAAATATTTTTGAATGGAGAAAAAGATTTTATGTTAGTAATGACATTAATATGATAAGATAATTTTTTGATAATTTTCTGAATTGATTTGATAATTAAAATGCAATTAAAAGTCAAATTAATGATTAATTAACAATTAAATAAAATATGCATGCAAAAAATATTAATTTTAATGCTAAAAATTAAATAAGTATTTTTCTGATGATAATGCAAAAAATAAATATTTTTGGAGTTTTTTAGGTGCATGATAAAAATATTTGAAGATAAATTAAATTAGATGGAAGATATTAAAAAAAATAGAAAAATATAAGTTAGTTTGCAAATGAGTAAAAATAAGATGGTCTTGCCAGGGATCGAACTGGTGACCATTGAAGGAATCTCCACATCTGCTTGCCTTTACCACTCAGCCAGCGTGCATTTGGTGTTATGGAATTACAAACAAATGCTTATAAGGGTTCACGTGTCATGAGTTTGAATTCAAAGCACAGTCAGCGCATGGGGCCCAATTGCTTATGAACGAACGAATCGGATCGCTCCCTCGCGCCACGCAAGCTGTCAAACGGAGTCAACAAGTCACCGACGCCGGAGCCCTAGCTCCGGTCGTCTTCTCCGGTGACCACGAACATCAAACCCTAGGAACACAATGGAGTGATTGAGAGAGGCTGAAAGTGATCGAAACTTGGAATTCGATTTTCACAACTTTTGGGAAAATTTTGAGAAAAATAAGGGTTGTTGTATTGCTAGGGTTTCGTCCTTTGTGATGTGCAATAGGCTGAGTATTTATAGAGTGAGGAATGAGAGCAAAAAGAATGAAAAAAGATCTCCTCTTGAATGCAAAAATAATTTCCTTTCAAATAAAATCAAATCTTTGAAAATTTGATTTTCTCTTCCATATGCAAGCTAGCACGAATTTGGCAAGTTATATGGGCTATCTTGGACCTCAAGTTTGATAAAAATCCAATCCATTTGAAAATATATCTTGTTTTCATATTTTATATAATTTAAATTTGAATTTAATGCTTTTAAATTCAAAAAAAAAAAAAAATAGAATGTAGTCATGACAATGCATCAATAGGTCAAAAATAATATCATGATCAAGTTTGGATCATAAAATTATAGGCCCATTTGAAAAATATTGGATTTTGGCAAACATCTCTCCTTGTGCAATTGTTCAAAAATGCCCAACTTGTTCAAGGTGTATTTTACTCAATTTTCCACATTTTTGAATGTTCTTGGACTTTTTGGAAAGCGCTAAGTGTCCTCTAAACAACCTCTTTGGTTTCATCTCAATTGGAGTTACCATGCTCAATAAATCTTCATTACAAAAAGTTGACTTTTTGTTGACTTTGAAAAGGACCTGTAATGTTTTAATCCATATCTTCAAAATGAAGCATTTTATGAACATTCTTGTGAGACATGAAGTTGTAGAGAATGGAATTTCCTTCAAAATGAGAGGTGGTGGAAAAATATCTGATAAAGTATGAGAAAGTTATGCTCAGTCAAAGTTCAGTTGACTTTTAACTAAAAAACCCTAATTTGGAAAGTTTGACTTTTGAGCAAATCTTGAGTTTTCTTGATGAATCATGATCAAACCTTGATCAAATGATGAATGTCACTTAAAAATGAGGATCTTGACCTAAAATCAGGAAGTTTGACTGTATGTTGACCACAATTGACTTTTTGTCCAATATAACTGATTTTCAACCATCTGAGCAATTGTCTGAGGAAAGTTGACCTGTGAGGCTTGAATCTTGTCATGGAGATTCTTTGAAGCATAGGAGGAGGAATGATGATCATTGGAGGTGTTGAGAACCCATCTTGATCTGAGAATTGCCAAACCCTAGTTTCGGTTGATTGTGTAGGAGGGGGTTTGTATGGTCCACCCTTGAGGAATCCTTGAGCATGGATGTATGGAATATCTTGAAGAGTAGTAGGGCAAATTTTGGGGTATGACAGTTGGTTAGAACCGAAGTGGGTGAACAATTTTGTGTGTTCTTTTGTTTCCTGCACTACTATTTTTATGCCTACCTTGTCTATTTTATAATGTTAAATCAGATGTCAAGACATCCTTATGTGACATCCGAGTCTGTTGCACCAGAATTTCAATTGGTATCAGAGAAGACATCATGTCTGTTTCTGGATGAGATCCATGTGGATACTTTATGGTTATGTACAAGGTAGATGATTGTTTGAACAAGGAGTGTTCATATTGTATGGTCCCTTAAAGTGGAGGATGGGCCTATTTGTGGAAAACTAGACCAACCTGACCAGAGCTGTTGTACCATCTTGATGAAAGAAGATAATGAAGCTAGAACAAAGAAAATTTGAATAATTCATGTGGGAGTGAAGAATTTGGATTAAACTGTTCAGGCTATATTTAGAAAAGAGAAGAAAATTATCAAAACCTTCATGCGTGAGTGAAGATATTGATAAGGTAACTCTTGTGCTTATGTGTTTCCATCTGGTCAGGATATTGGTTAGGTCTAGTCTATTGCTTGGTGAAGTAGAAAGTGTATTGTAGGGTTGATTTATTTTCAATCATTAAATGTCATGCTTACAATTGGATTATGAAGTAAGCATTATGTAAATTCTGTTGAAGTATGACTATATTCCGCTGCATAGCCACTAATACAACCCTCAAGTGAAAGAAGGACTCTAGGGTTAATTTTATTCATCAAAATATTTGGCAGATTTCTTTCAACAATATTAAAAGTGTCAAAGATACTTGATTCCTTCTCAAGTCCACTCATAAATAAATTTATTAATAGAGTTGATGAGTATCAATTGATCAATGATTCTCATATACATCTGCAAGTTGTTTGAAGACCTTGAAAATTATCAAGGATAATGTGTTCCAAGGAGATGGAACTAATGTTCTATGGGATGTTAGAACATTGATTCAACAGGAATGCATATACCAGTTTAAGAACATGTGTTTTAGGTGCTAAAAAATGTAGTGTGAGTACATATGTTTGGAACCTACTCCTATTCTGGAAGAGGAGACATTTGCTTTGTATTAGTTGATCAGGACACACGATCAACAAGGTATCTACTCCATATGTCAGTTTATTTCTGACCCAAGCTTATGGGAGTATGGAAGTTAAGCTGAATGGAAGTAACAAGGACTCATAAAGGTACAATCTACTGTTATTTTATGTGAAATCAAGATGATCTTATATCTAGGATATTCTTCCAATCAAAGAAACCAGATATGTGGAGTTCTATTCATGACCATAGAACAGATTTGAAGCAAAATATTGTGATTCAACCACAGTGATTTATGGTCCTAAATGTTAACTTCCCTAAATAATGTCTTGGAAGGGTATTGTCTGGAAGAATCAAGGGAGTCAAAGTTCTTTGAAGAATCTGCATATTTTAGTGTCATGCCATAAGTAAGGTTTTTCCAGAAACCTAGTTAAGGTAATCTCCTTTGTAGGTACAGACTATAGCATTCATCATCTCAAAATCAGAATGAAAGTCTGAAGAAAAGCTTATTGAGATATGGCTCATATTATCCCTTGGTGATGTTGATTGTCTGGCTGTAAAGGTGGTGTATATTGTGTTTACTATGCCCCCCCCCAAGTATTATGGATGAGATATTTTGGATGTTACCCCTAGAACCATAATGGATGATATCGTATCAGATGTTAAAACATCATCTAAATGTCTTCAGTCTTAAATGTATGTAGTGTTTCCTGGAAGTAAATGAAAGTGTGAAGAAGTAATCATTCAGGATAATCCATTGTGAGTAGATAATTCTAACTGACAAACTGATAAGTACTTTGACGGGAGACTAAGTAATTATTAGTGTGAAGCCTAAATACCAAAATTCATATACTCTGTCGGGAGCTGAGTGTCTGTCTAAATGGATTCATGGTATATTGTGAACTGGATGTCAAAATCAAAGTTTATTGTGATCTTCACAAGTTCAGGATGTGTGGCAACATTATCTGGTGATTATTTGAAGATCCGATTTAGGAGATGCATACAGATGTTGTCAAATATCTTGATGGGAGCTGGATATTTGTGTGATAACTGTGTGGAAATATGAATCAAGAAGTGATGAAGTTTGTGATGTATAGAAGAAAATATTCTACATGAAGATGTAACATCACAACTATTGAAGACTCCAGAGATTGAAAAAGGCAGATAAGAGTGTAGCAATCTGAATCTTGTATAGCAAGTAAACTAAGGATTCCTATTTTGGAAACTGTGGCAATTCCAAATAAAGAAGACTTCTACTATTATAAGGACCAACATCAAGGTTGTATTTAATTTGTATAACTCAGGGGGAGTAACAGTTTATGATAAGCTTCATTCCGGAAGCTAAAAGGTAGAAGTGTTGTTATTAAGGAGGGGTAACTGTCTATATAGAAGGAGCAAATACTGTATGTGTTTATTATTAATGGAAAGGAAGCAACTATTAGAGATGTTTAAAATAAGTGTGCATCTGTGAATATTCTATCTGATGTTTAAACATCTATTCTTCCTGATGCTGAGCTGCTAATGAGGGGGAGAAATTGTTCATTAGCTGATGGGAAGGGGAGTATATACTGCTATGTGCTTAAGTGACATAAAGTCTTGAAGAAGCAGTGTTATTGTAATCTCAGAGCCAAGGCAGATGGACTCTGCGTGAATGTCTTATGTGATGTTGAAACATCAATATCATTGGGAATCTAAAGTATAATTTAAGCATGTTAATGGGTTCAGATTCTATCTCATAGCCAATGAAAAGGAGTTATGGCATTATATGGGAAGAAGTAAAATGCGAATCATGGTAAAAATTTCTAGATCTGATAAAGTGAGTCACATGAAGTGAGCAGACATTGACTGTCTGTATGTTAGGACATCATACAGAACATTTCTTTGCATGGACATGTTAAATGAAGTAAACAAGGAATGCATTGGAACTGTTTTATCTCAAAAGAAACAGTCAAGGGATATTAAAGGCATTCAAAGATAGCCTGGACGGTGGACAACAAGTTATTGACAGATTCGCAGCCTAAATTAACACATCTTGACCAACAATTAATCTGACGTTAATTCCTAAGGAACTGCTCACGTATTTATAATAAATCTCAGCTATCCTCAAACAACAAGGGAATATTCAACTCGTCTTCATCATGTGTTTCGTTAAATTCTGGGAAAAATGTGCCTGGATATGGTTTTGTGAGGGCTCAAATTGTCAAATTTTATCTAAAAAGGGGGAGAGAAATACTGTCTCACAGAAAGTGCAGCATAAGACTATGATGCAAGAGAGAGGGAAGCAATGTCTAAGTCACAAGTTATGTCACACAAAAATGTATATCAAATTATTTGTGACTTGTGTTCTGAGTTACCTAGGAAAATTTCAAGACATCTCTTAAGTTTCCTTTTATGCTCCTTAAGAGGTAATTTATTTCCCATGGTCCTCTTATTCCACCATCTGTGACAAGACCTGACTCTTACCTTAAGGGGGAATAAGAGCTATATTCTTTCTCGTGTACTACTGGACCTTCCTTCCCTTTAACTTGTTGGTTCAATAGAGGAAATCAAAAACACGAGAGGATGTCGAACTGGATGTTGAGACATTGTCTTCAACTGACAGACCAGCAGTGCAGAAAGCATAAACACTGCTATAGATTCCAATTGAAGTCTAATCCCCTGCTCTCAAGACATGAAGCTTCCGAAGACTCTTTTAATTGTTAATTGTTATTTGTAAATTGTTGTTGTTGTTTTAATGTATCTGCTTGAAATTGTACTTATTTGTTTTAGCTAAAATTAGTCAAAGGGGGAGATTGTGAGTTCCTGATTTTTATGGATTGGCTTAATTTTAATAAAACAAATAATAATTAGCAACAATGTATTGTACAATAGGATATATACAGCAAAAGTCCTATGGAATGCCTAAACATGTTGTGTTTAAGTTTTTCAACAACTGGAACAACATGTCAAATGAGATGTCGAGACATTAGACATCATAAATCACGCTACTGAACTGTCAAAGTTTGTTACAGTTCTATTTCAATTGTGTAGAATATTCTAGGAATATTATGCAACATATATGGCGTGATACTAAAGGCATTTGTGGAGGTCCAAGATCTAAGGAGAAAAATCAGAAAGGACCTTGATTGTAGCAAAAGTTATCTGCGTATTTGTTTCTACAGAAGTTTGTTACTGCAAAAGTTTGTTATAGCTTCAAGATGTTATTTGAAGGCCCAAATCCAGCTGGATAATAGGTTATAAATAAGAATTTGTAACCTAGTTTTAGTAAGCTAGCTGGTTTTAGAAAGATGTAGTCTTTAGGGTTAGTCATGTAAGTGAACCACCCAGATTGTGGGATGGTCACTGATTTGTACCTCGAAGCCTATAGGCAAGAGGATTATTTTACTCACTCAGAAGTTGTGAAGTAATGAGTGCAGTTGTGTCCTTGGAAGAAGCTGTGAAGCAATTCCAAGTTTGTTTGAGTCACAAGTTTTACTATTTTGTGTTTGGAGTGATGTTCTCCAAACTGGTTTTGTGTTAGAGGAGTTTAGAGATATCGAGTTGTTGATACAGTGGGTGGGATGTTGACTGCTAGACATCACTGCAGTGATTGTAAGCGGAATGGGGATATTCCATATCCAGGGAAGACCTAGGTAGAAGGGTCATTGGGTAGGGATTAAGTGAAGGGTGTAAATGTGTAGCTTTAACTCTGAATTAGTCCTACTGATAGTGGACTTCACTCATGGCTTGGTATACCCCCAGATGTAGGTTGGTTAGAACTGAACTGGGTGAACAATTATGTGTGTTCTTTTGTTTCCTGCACTGTTATTTTTATGCCTACCTTGTCTGTTTTATAATGTCAGATCAGATGTCAAGATATCCTTATGTTACATCAGAGTCTGTTGCACCATAATTTCAATTTGTAATCAAAATAATATTTTCCGGTGGATCCATGATATTTACCATTTTGGATAGAGAGGACCTCCCGCACCTTGTGAATGCACACATAGTCAAACAATACTACACATAAAAGAGACCCGCTAGGTTGACTAGCCTAGGAAAAAATAAGGGCATCCCGACGAACCAAAAAGGTTCGGGCAAAAGTTAGACATAAATATGAAAGATTGTACACCCGACAAGTCGAAAACCTACAAAGGCGGCTTGGCCAATAAAGGGTATCCCGGTGGACTGAAAACCCGAAAGGGCTATCTAGGAAAAAATTAGGGATTTAAGCATATAACTATGTCCCGCCAGATCATCTATTTACAGACTACATTGATATCAACTTCAAGATCGAATGGCACAGAAAAATCCAGTCACCTTCTTCTGGAAGCATGGAGATAAGATACTCGAAAATATATGAGCAATAACATAGTGAAAAGTTGATGGGATTGCTTCCGCATACCTTTTTACCACTTTATAGTTTTTCAATGTTTTGACGATTTTCTCTTACTAGGATATTTGTCTCTTTGTACACAACTGCCTATTCATAGGCCACCTTCTTTTAATCAATACAACTTCTCTTTCAATTTCCAAATTTTTATTTTTCTCTATTTTGTTTGCACAAGTCCAATGATTGCTTTGAATGATCATATGCATCTCACAATAGTTACTACTTATAAATATATGCGAAATAAACAAAAATAACATTTACTACAGGCTCTAGGGGTTGGGGTAACGACCCAAGTCACCTTTATATCCCCACAAAGTCGGTATCACAAGACTACTCTCACAAAATGACTCTTACAACCGTCGTAGAGTTATCACACCCTCGATAGAGGTGGATGTCTCCAACAAGATTACTACACAATCTTATCCACAGCAGGATTGTTTGTTTACAATATCTACATTTCTTCTTGCAATAGTGGTCCCTGAGCAGTAGCAAGACAACTTTCGACTCATCACATTAATCCCCGAGAAGTGATCGTCTATATTTTGTCTTATTACATTGGTCCCCAAGCAGTAGCAAGTCAACTGTCAAACTCATCACGTTGTTCCTCGAGTAGTGATTATATGCATTTCTTCTTGCTACATTGGTCCCTGAGCAGTATCCAGACAATTTTCGATATATCACGTTAGTCTCCGAGAAGTGATCACATGCATTCCTTCTTGTTACATTGGTCCCCGAGTAGTAACAAATCAACTTTCAATTTATCACGTTAGTCCCCGAGTAGTGATCACCTACATTTCTTATTGTTACATTGGTCCCCGAGCAGTAACATATCAACTTTCAACTTATCACGTCAATCACCGAGCAATGATCACCTACATTCCTTCTTGTTACATTAGTCCCCGAGCAATAACAAGACCACTACCAACTTATTTTGTCAGTCTCCAAGCAATAATAAGTTACTCAAAATCACATTGTTCCCACAGTAGAGGGTTACTTCCTCAATACAATTCACAGGATTTAATCCCCCGGCCAAAATTCATTCGCGATTTTGCCATCCCCAGCTGAATGTTACCCAAGGCTTATCATTCCCCAATAGAGCCAATATCCATATCCGAAACTTGGTCAGATAGTACATCAGAAGAATTTACATCTCTTTTATCTCCAATCAGGATCTTCAATGGTCACTTCTCTATCCCCAAGTAGAAGTCGAGGATCCCCAGCAGAATAACTCTCAGGCTAAAGTAGGGAATCTCCAATAGGAAATGACGAATCCTGCTCCCCAAGATGGATATGTTTTGAAATACAACAATATTTGCATTCATACATCATTTACAAGGGTCATGACATATGCATACAAGATGCATACATCATTCTCGTTTTTTCGAGAGCATCATTACACATTACATGCATCATGATATACATAAAGCTAACCATGCCTTTTCAGGTCAAAATTCTCCGTCTATAAGTTGCTGCATATCTAGTTAAAAATAAATATATGACTGCAAATACTTTCCTTCAAGAAAGATCTTGGAATACATTTCCCTTCCGAGAAAGTTATCTCGAAGAGCATATTTTCGAATGAAGTCTAGCGTACGACTCATCCCGATAAAAATCATAACATCAATTTCTCCGAATGGAATCTTTAAGCCCATCTACATCTACACATAAGTTTATTCTCTCTAAAGGGAATCTTTAAGCCCATTCAAGTATATCATCAGTCGACGGTTTCACTCTACGCACCAGCGAGTGCAAATTTCAAGGCACTCGAGTTTATAATCATCTTCTACCTTCAGGTCACGAATGGCGTGAAAACCAATCTAACCCCTAAGGTATGAGAAGATTGAACAAGGGAAACTGTTGTACCCCAAAATTTTCCCTCCCATTTTGAGATCAAGATACATCTCCATGCTCAAGAACTGCTCAAGGGTTTATCAAATAAACCCTCTCCTAAGCAATCAACCCATAACTAGGGGTTTGTTTCTCTCAAAGAAAAAGTTATTTCTAATGGCTCAAGTGGATGTCATGCCTCATCATATGCTTCAAATTATCCCCATATCAAGTTTCAAGCCTCATAGCCCAAGTTTGCTCAGTCAATTGCTCAAATGGTTGAAAATTAGTTGTATTGGACAAAAAGTCAATTGTGGTCAACATATAGTCAAAATCCATCATTTTTTGTCAACGTCAAGGTTTTAAAGTCATATTCATCATTTGATCAAGGGTTGATCATGATTCATCAAGAAAACTCAAGAATTGGCCAAAAGTTGCTAAATTAGGGTTTTCTTTAGGGAAAGTCAATAGAACTTTGACCAAGCCTAACTTTTACATACTTCATAAGAAATTTCTCAACTAAATCTCACTTTAAAGGGACTTCAGTTCTCTACAACTTTGTCTCATGAAACATTTTCCCAAAAAATGCTTCATTTGAGAGATATGGGCCAAGACATTATAGGTCCTTTCAAAAGTCAACAAAAAGTCATCTATTATCAAAGAGGTATACATGAACATGGAAGCTTCAATGAATATGAAACCATAGAGATCTCTTAGAGGATATTTTAAGATTTCTAAAAAGTCCAATATCATCCTCAAATGTTGGAAATTGAGCAAGATGTAGTTTGTGCAAGTTTGGCAATTTTGAGAAAGTGCATGAAGAAAATATTGAGCAATCTTGAAAATTTTCCAAATGGGCCTATATTTTATGTTTGAAACATGTTTTTAGCATTTCATGACCTCTAAGCTCAGCCACACGCCATCTTATTATTTATTTTATTTATTTTTGAATTAATTCATTAAAATTCAAATTTAATTAAAATAAAATGCAAGGAATGATTGCAAGGCGTGTGGGCTTGATATTAAAGCTCCCTGAGGTCCAAGCAAGTCCAAGAGAGCTGGAAAAAACACATGAGATTAATTGACATGAGATTGAACAAAAAAAGAAGTTTTTGATGCAAAATACAAATCAAATATTTTCTCAATGAATGCAGTATTTTTCTCTCAGAATACTTGACCTAATGCACTCATTATAAATAGAAGATCATGACCAAGTGAGAAGGACACAGATTGCTGCCTTAAGAACCCTAGCCAAACTCTCCTGATTTTTTCAAGTTTAGGGAAAACTCGAATCTCACTTTCCAGCCATTCTCAATCAATTTCAAGCATCCATTCATACACCCGAGGCCTCCAGGAATCGATGCAAGCCCTTACACCATCCTAAAGCATCCCATAATCATCTCCCTCGAATGCACCAGTTTGGTAAGATTTTGAAATTTCTAACCATCGATTGGTGCAATTTTAATGGATTTGATGTATATATTGTTGTTCATATTAATGTTTGTGATTGTTTAGAACCATCATGCATGAGTTTTAATGTAGGAATTAAGGTTTTCCATTGTTAGGGCATGAAGCTTCTGCTTCATCGAAACCCTAGTTACAGGCCGTTTTAGACCAAACTAACACCACCATTGAACTCCCAGCCCTCGAATTAGGGGGTAGGGTTCTCCTTTTGCTTTTATTTTCATTATTTTACAGGTTTAACTTGGGAGACAACCGGAGAAGACGACTAAAGTACAACTCCGACATCTATGACTTTGTTGACCCCGGTGGCTGCTGGCTTGGCATGTTCTGATTAGTCCATTTAAACCCTAGGGTCCCACTTGCACGTGTTTGTGTTTTGTTTGATTTTTAGAAAGAATAATTGCATATATATTTATGGTTGTGTCTAAATACATGGATGTATCACCACCCTTGTGATAGAACGCGCGAACTTATTCCTCTTGTCCCTCTTGGCACAGGTTTGATCCCAACCTTTTGCTTCTTTTTTTTTCATAATTTCTGATTTTTGCAAGTTAACACATACATACTTTTGGAGGCGTGATATGGTCACCACATGCAAGTGGCGCAGTGGTCAAGTTTTGGACCTATGACCCTCAGGTCCTAGGTTCAAGACCTCCAGGGACCATTTCTGTTTTTTGGGCAATAGTTTCTTTCATATTTTCTAAAAAAAAATTCTAACATTTTTTAACTTTTCTTCTCTTATTTTTAATTCTTTTCATAAATAATTTTCACTATTATAAAAAAAACTAAAAAATATTTTTATTTCAAATTTAGGTTTATAAAATGTTTAATTAATTTTAGACACAAAGATATATTGTTTTTCTTTTTATTTAAATTATTTTTTACAATTAACCTTTAATTAACTTAGAAATTAGGTTTTCTCATTTAAATTCAATTTCAAAAATACCAAAAAAAAACTTTCTTCTAATATTAGGGTTTTAGAACATTTCCATATTTATTAAAATATTTTCCTTTTATTTATGCTTTATTTTTATTTTAAATATTAGAAATCGATGTATAGGTCACAAGGATATTTTTGTAATAACGTAGTTTATTTTTTCACATTTTTCTCCATTATGTAACTGCACATGGGATGTAATGGCTTAGGTTAAATTTACTTTCTGCACCTCTATTATGTAACTGCCCCAAAGCCATGTAATACCGTAGGACTTTTATCTTTCCGCACTTTTAGTTTCCGTAAATATTAACTGCTTATAAGTATGGATAATAGGATTGTATGGCAAGATCTTAAGATAACTTAGAATAACCCTAATCAAGATAAATATCTGAATTGAATCAATTGCACACTTGCACTCTTAGGGCATACTCTCTTGTTGCCTTATGAATTAACATGGTCATGTTCTTCGAACGTAGAGATATCATTAGCGAAGACGCTTACAAATAACATCATCATAGTTCCTTCGATATAAATGTCATAGTCCCTCGATGACCCTCGATGTTGCCTACGAATATATGATCTTGTCCCTCGGTTGTTGCCTGTAACACCCGGAAATCATTTAATTACTTAAATAAAATTATTAAGGATTTATTTATCGGAATTTAGTCGAAGTTGGATTTATAAGTTGATTTAAGATGATTAAGTGAATTATCGGAAGTTGGGATTAATTAGTGATGAATTATTTTTGTTGTAGAATATTATTGAAAATCATATTATAAATAAGTGTGGAATTAATGGAGTTATTTATTTGGGTGTTAGAGGTAGTAGAAAGAAGGTGTGAAAATTAGGCCAAGTAGAAATAATAGCAATATTATTATTATTATTATTACTATTGGTTAAGTTGGAATAATATATAAAGAAAATAAGAAGATTATGTTTTGGATATAAGAAGAGAAACAGTACGGGAGAAGAGGAAGAGGTTTGGGGAACTAACTGCGGGAAGAAAATTACAAACCAGAAAGCCAAATCGGAGATCGAACAAAAATTAAGGGGCGAACGTTAGGAGTTGAACTGCCTTTGAATCCAAGTAAGGGGTGGGGTTCTAACTCTATAACGGGATGCATGATGAATGATATGTGGGACGGGGTTTATAAATTTGCATATGTTTTGATGTTTTGATTGTTGTGGCTTGATCCCAAATGTTCGGTTATTGCCCATGGAATTTGTTGCATAAATTTGTATATGTTGCTTAGGTTTAATCCCCTTTGTTGTTATTATACTGTGTTGATTCGGTTTGGTCTACCATGGAATTGGATGCAAAGACTTGGTGATAATGGTGTTGGAGAGATGATGGCAGTGCAGAAAAACCCTTGCTATTCTATTCAGTTCACGGCGCCACGGGTTGACGAGGCGCAAACGGAGTCCTGCTAAATTCGCGGCATGGAGAAGGGTTCGTGGCGCATAGTGAGTTGTTTTGAGCATTTTTCTGATTTGTGAATTCTGCCCAATGAAGTGTATTATTGCTTTATGTTGTTGAATTATGCAAAGTTGCAGGGTGTTTTCAATGACGATAATAACCTCTAATTATTGGTAATAACAGTGATATAGGCGTATGCCTCATGAAGTGGATTTATCTTGTTGTTGTATGTTGTTAGTATTGCATTACATTTACATACTTGTGAAGGCATGTATTGGCGGAATTGCAAAGAAGTCTTATGCCTTGTGCCTCTATTAATTGGCAATTAGTGAAGAGGGTTGAAGCCCTGTTGGTACCACATGTATATGCATTGTTGCGTCTCATTTGAATTGGCATAATAGTGAATGTTGCAAAGTGGATTGATTGATGATGTTGTAATTGTGAAGTGATAATTTGTATGATTTAATTTTAATATATTATTTATCATACACTTATTTATATTGGTAGATATCTCACCCTTTTATTTGTTTCGTCGTTGCCTTTATACTGGTAACATATAGATAACGAGGAGTAAAGAATTAGTAGCTCGTCGGTGTTGTCGCTCTGATACGTAGCACTCGGGGGAAATGAACGCTTATTTGATTTTATGTTGTTTTCCTTTCAGTTGAACCCAAGTTGTTATCTTAAGAAGCTGTTTTTGAATTAAGTTGTTTAAAAAGATGCTATGCTTCTTTTGAAGTTTTGAAAGTTATGAATCTGCTGCGTAGTTATTAAATAAAGTTGAAGTATTTTGAAGACTAATAAATTTTTATAAGTTCTATGAACTATTAAGTGCTATGTATCTGTTATGTTAGGATATTATGTGTTGGTTTTCAAGTTGATAATGTAATGCCTCATGTTTGTGGAAATTTTGAAACTCTGATTTTAATTATAATTGTCGAGTAGATTTGGGATGTTACATTGCCTACGGATAAATGATGATAGTCCCTACAAAGTTGCTAAGGTATCCTTACAATGTTGCCTTCAATGACCGTACGATGACCATATGCATGTCCCTTCACATCCAATGGATGGGGCTACCTACCGACTAATGGTATGGATAACAATATCCTAAAGGAGAAGGAAAATAACAAGAATGACCTTTGAGTGGGTAGATTACTATTAATTGCTTGCTCAAAACAAAATCATTTTCACACCTCACATTTTCAAACAAATATTTTCAAACACTTCGTATGTATTCTTGAGGACTGATACAAGGATCATTACAAAGTTAAAGTCAAAATATTTTCAAACAAATCACACACACACAGAAGCAAGTTTAAAAAGTGAGCTAAGCAATTAAGAGCCCGTAGATAACTATGGATGAAAAGGGTGCTAACACCTTCCCTTTTCATAACATACCCCCCAAACTCATAATCGATAAAAGGTTTTTCCTGTTCTTTTCACCTTTCCTTATTGGATAAAAGAAAAGTTGGCGGCGACTCTTGCTAACCACAACATTTGTGATAAAACGCAAAACAACCAAGTCGGTTCTCCCACTATGTTAGATAATCCTAATGTTGTCATGCATCATGGTCCTAAAGTTTGGATCAAAGGATATCTACCTAAAGAGGTATCATGCCTGGCTTACAAGCCTAAGGTCTAATCAACACATAATGATCAACATGAATTAATAGCTTCATGGATTTCCTAAAGGAACATGTCATCTCATAAAGAAAGCAAATGTACAATTAACACCTAAGAAAGTCTCAAACACTTAACAAAGCATCAAGACAACAATCACCTAAGTCTAACAAGACTCAAGACTCGACAAAAGATACTTAAACGAGAAATAGGAAATCAATACCATGAACAAGCAATATGTAAAAGGAATCTCAAGAATAAGTACCTAAGCAAGCAACAGGCACACCAACAAGGAAATGTATCAAGGAGATTGATCATGAATTAGGTCAACAATTAAAAAATATCAACCACTGGTGTCATTAAAAAAATGCACAAGTGCACACAAAAACCATTGCCTACTTCGAGGTAGGACTTCAGATGATCAAACATTTCCTACTTCAAGGTAGGACTTCAAATACTCAAACATTTCTTACTTCGAAGTAGGACTTCATATGCTCAAACATTGCCTACTTCGAGGTAAGACTTCAGATGCTCTCAAACATTGTCTACTTCGAGGTAAGACTTCAAGTGTACTCAGTATTCTTCTAAGATGGAATTAAGACCTAGAATAAAGCATGAAAGAGATAAAACTGAGTTCCAAGTAGCACCTAATAGAGAAAGGTTTGTTGCCTGTTTGAATCTGCGCAAGCAATAAGAAAACTCTACACAAAGCTTCCTTTAATTCCTTCACGAGGATTGCACTCTTGGTTTGCTTTGAAACTCTGTGAAACTTTTCAATTAAGTCTTTTTAATTTAACAATATCACACAAAAGTATCACACAATCATACCAACTAGTATCATGGATCAAACGCCATTATCGGACAAAAATTGCATTAAGAATCCCTTATAAAGCTTGTAAGTCACATGAACATTCAATTACACATGATGCCTACTTTTTAATCAAGTTTATAATACTTTTTATGAACCTAACCGCAGGTAAACAATTAATCAAGCAATCAAGGGCCAAAACCTTCTATTCAATCAATCATCATGCTTTAAAACTTGAAGAACCACTCAAAAATGTTCATCATGTTCTTCATTAGATTTAAAATATACTATAATATCATCAATAAACACTATAACGATATGGTCCAAATAAGGGTGGAAGATTTTATTCATATACTCCATAAATAAATTGGGTCCATTAGATACACTGAGGGACATCACTGAGTACTCATAGTGTATGTATCAAGTGTTGAGTATAGTCTTCGGGGTATCTTCAGCTTTTACTCTAATCTAATGGTAGCCCGGTCTCAAGTCAATCTTACTAAATACACATGCTCCAACTAAATTGTTCATAATATTATTGATTCTGGGAAATGATATTTATTCCTGATAGTGACCTTGTTCAGATGGTGATTGTCAACAAGAAATCTTGTACTTTTGTACTTTTTCTTCTCTAATAACATCAGAGCTTCCCAAGGCGATATACTTGGTCTACTGATTTTCTTTTCAAGTATATCCTTCCAGCTGACTCTTCAGTTTGCTCAGTTTTGATGCAAACATTTTGTATGGTGCCATCGACACAGGTATAGTACTAGGTACCGAACCACGAGAGAATTTAACTTCTCTCTCTAGCGGTAGGTCATTAATGTCATCAGGGAACATATCAGGAAATTCACATCCTACATGTAAATCAACCATTTACGTCTTACTTCCAACTTGCAAAGAAACGAACATCGCAATCCATAATCTTCATTCTATCACGAACTTATCCACTTGATAAGCAGTTATAAATTTCAAATATCGCTCTTCCTCAAACTCGGGGAACATCACAACCTCATTGAGAAACCTTCATTCTTACAATTAGGAGCAAGTTGAACCAACACTAAACACCTGAGACATCTCAGAGAAGCAAAAGTTTCTCCCTCACTTATTTCAATATGCTCATGTTGGAAAGTAGTAAGGAACCAAAAAGAAACAGGTATTAATTGTGTTTCCCACATATGTCGTATACTAAGGAATAATTAAATCCACAAAGATCCGGCCAGATGGACCGACCCCTGCCTCAAAACCAATTAGGATGTTACTCCAACAACGCATTTATACATTATTCATGAAAACATCAACTAAATCACAATGAAACATCAAATCATATCATACTTTAAATACCATTATTTAAAGAAATCCAAGGAAATAAAATTTTGTTTACAACTCAATAAAACATAAGCGCCCTTTTTCCCATTGTTACAGAATCAGCGCATTATTTGACTAAAATAAAAACAATAAATGTGAAGAAGGCCTCAAAGCCATCCACCATCCATCACGAACTATCACTCATACTGATAACATATACAACCATTGAACAAAGGCATCCAACAAACAAAGAAAGGGGTGAGAATACACTTAATAATAATGGTGAAAAGTAACAACATGATGGTAATATAATTATCATATTGATACTAAAACACAATCAAAAGCATAATCAAAACTCATAGGATTTTCAAGGCTACAATGCACCAACTCTTCCACCTAATATGCGCGTGGTATCAATTTTTTTTTGGATATCAGATGTTTGTTACTATTTTCTTCCACAAACTTTATATCTGGTCTGTCACTGGAACCAACGTTCCTACCATTAAAAGGTTCCATATACAAACCACGCACTGCCATTAAAAGGTCACCAAAATAATCTCACCAGACTAATAATCACCACACAAGTAATTTATTTTCAGCAGTTATAGTCACACAAAATCCAACA
This sequence comes from Vicia sativa, assembly GCA_021764765.1. Lineage (NCBI taxonomy): Eukaryota > Viridiplantae > Streptophyta > Magnoliopsida > Fabales > Fabaceae > Vicia > Vicia sativa. The sequence continues at coordinate 266,020,756 of CM038795.1, forward strand.
TACCTCAACAAAGTTGTTATATTATTCTATCTATGGCCCAAAAGACCGCTACAACACCCAAATTACTCAAAAAGGTTCGGAAGGGCCCCAAAGAGTAATTTTTACTAGTGTTACTCTACTGTAACTATATGGATTGATGGTTCAACTCAATAATAATTATATTAATTTTTTTAAAACAATTATTTTATCTTTATTTATCAAAATAATTATTAACTCAATATTAATATTAATTTTAATTTTTAACTCAATATCAATAGTATTGATTTTTAATATAATTATTTTATCTTAATTTTTCAAAATAATTATTAACCCAATATTATTTATAACTTTTAACTCAATATCAATAGTATTAATTTTTAAAATAATTATTTTATCTTAATTTATCCAAATAATTATGAATGTAATATTAATTATAATTTGTAATAAATTTTATTAATATTATTAAAATTAATAATTATTAACTTCATATTATCAAAGTAATTATTAAATAAAAAATAATTTTCTAAATAAATTATAATTTTAAATTAATTACTTTTTCGTAGTTTTCTAATTTTCGATAAAATTAAGTTTTTTTCCAATAAAATTATGATTTTTTGACAAAAACAAGGTTTTATGAAGAAAATAAACTCTTCTGACATTTTAAGGAAAAAAAATAATTTTTACGATTATTTCACATAAAGAAGATTTTATGTACTATGGTTCCAAAAAATTTCCAATTCCATTTTGACTCACCATCACTACACCAGAAATCAGAAGACAACGAATTTTACCCCAAAACTTATACTATTATTATTTGCACTTATTTTATTTACAACAACAATATTCATACAACTATTATGGTGACCAAAAGAAATTTGTCCAAATTCTATTTGATCACCCTAAATAAAATATCGATATTTACATCGATCAACATATAATGACAAAATGAGACTTAATCCCATTTGGTCACAAATCTTATTACGATGTTATCACAACAAACCAAATACATAATTATATCAATTTTATAAACACTCGTAAGATTTTGCCAAAATATATAAGACAAAAGGGACTTGATCAAACCCCATTTGGTCAGAACACCAATTTATTGATACATTCAGTGAACACATAGAAGATATGAGGGAGTCCATAGTGCTGATGGGCCGGTAAAAGAACCCTCACCATCATACTCCATAACAAAACACTCTATTTTATGTAATCCCCATACCTAGTAATTGAGCTTTCTCCCAAAAGAATTCTATGATATATGTAATTTTCTTTTCTTCCTAAACGCTTTCCAAATTCCAAATCCTACAACTGCTGGTACAATCCTTTTTCTTTTCTTTCCCGTCTAGCTTTTCCATTCACGTTAACTATTTATACCAACCTAAATTCCGAATTGACTTTTTCACCTTGTACTTGTTCACGCACCCTCGCACTAACATTAATATTATTTCTAATAGTAAAATATTTATTATATTATTAATAAAATAAGCCCAAAATAATCATCCCAATAAAGAGTGACACTTAATTTCTAGATAATTATTCAAATCTAAAATGTCTTGCTCTACTGCCATTGCTTTCATAAAATTATTGAGCTCATTCATGCATCCACACCGGCTATAGAGTTCAATATGCAGTTGGGTTAATTTGTAAAATAAAAATAAAATATGTGATTTGATGTTGTTGTGTGTGAGGTACTCTCGATCTAAGTCGCGTTGAGAGTTATTCTAGAATTAATAGTTTATCGGTAAATTATTGAATTTAGAAATAATTATTAAAATTATTAGTAAGTTGAAAAAATAGTAAATAATTATCTAAGTTTTATTTAATTACATAAATATAGATAAATTGGTGAAATAATGATAAGGGCATTGTGGTAAAGTTGAGTGAAGTAAGTGAGGTTAAGATAGAAATAGCATATTAGGGATCATAAGGGTAAAGAGGACTTAAGGAAAAGTTGGGGTTTGTGTTCTCATTGTTACGATCGTGAAAAATGAGAGAAACATAGAACCAGAGAAAGGAAGGAAAGCTAGGGCAAGGAGACACCATCGTTGGAGCTTAGAGAACCTTCAATCCAAGGTAAGAGTGAGGTTCCAACTTTCTAAAGGGATGATATAATGATGAGTATGTGGAGATATTGATTGTTGTGGTTGTTTGTGTGTGTTTGTTCATGAAATTGATTCTTTGTATGTTTGAATTTAAGTGATGAAATTCTTGATACAATTGCAATTGAATTGATCAAAATGGTGTTATTATTGCTTGGGTATATGGTGTGAATGGTGTGTCAATGTATTGAGATTAATATGCTGGTTTGGGTGTGATTTGAGATGTTTTGCGGTTGATTTCCACAGGAACTGTATTATGCGAAAATAGCAGAAAAACCTATTCTGTGAAGCAGAAACCAGTTTCTAGTTTTAGGGAAACCGATTTCCGCTTGAAAATTTGAAAAGAAGATATGTTTCTATCGAAGCAGAAATCGGTTTTCAGTTTTGGAGAAACCAGTTTCTGCAGTGTAATTTTGTCTTGCAGGTTACTGAAAAAATGCAATAACCGGTTTTCAGGTTTGGAGAAACCGGTTTCCTATCTGTGTTGAACCAAAATATTTTCGAATTTTGAAAATTTGTATCTTTTCACTCGGGTGTCTGTTTGACACGCCGTATGAACCAACAGGAAGTTGGAAACATTTTATTTCCTATAAAAATAATTTCAAAGATAGTGTGTATTTATTTGATGGAGTTATGCTTTTTTGTGTAAATTTCTTATTATATGTGTTAATGCGATTATGCAGAATTGTTGCTTGTGACGCGGTGTACTGTTGTATGTAAAGGACAACTGGTGGCTTGTAATGGTAGGTTTTATTGATGGATGTAGATATTAATGTGGTGTTGTGTTGCATGGCTGTGTCGCATGCATGTCATTTTGAGGACTTAGTCATGTTGTTGTTGGCTCTAATCCTAGATGGCGTGGAGACGGAGTGAGGTGAATATTAATATTCACAATATTGTTGTTGGCTCTAACCCTAGATGGCGTGGATCAGGAGCGAGATAAACCAAATTGTTCACGATATTGGTGGCTCTAGTCCTAGATGACGTCCATTCGAGAGCGATATTGGTACCACATGCATAGAGTCTGTGTTGTGTCTCATTGCATGTCTTGTTGTTAGCATAAAGATGTTGTGGGTGATTGTTTATGCTTGTTGAAATGTTGTTTTATGATGTGAAGGTGTGAGATGTGAAAAAATAACTATGCATGACATATTTCTGTATACTCATTATTATACTTTTCTTTATATTATTGTGATGTCTCATCCATCTGTTGGAATGATACTGTATATGACATCATATAGATAGTCAAGAGTAGTTCGTTGCTGTGGAATTCAAAGAGGTTGCTATTCATTCTTGTTTAGAGTCTGTGGTATACTCTGATACGTAACACTGGGTTAGGGGATAAACAATTATTATATTTTCATTGTTTTGGTGGTTGTTGTGGAGTATTGTAAACTCATGGATAATTGACTTATGAATCATGTTAGATTGAATTTGTTTTGAATAGCGAACATGAATTATTTTCCGCTGCCTAATAAAGTTGTTGTGGAGTGTAGTTTATTCGAAAATTGTTATGCATCTTAAATGACTATGATGAATTGTTTGAAAAAGAAAAATTTACTTTGATTTTTATATTATTAATCGTCAGGGAATTTAGGGTGTTACAAAATTTGTGTATTAAAATTAAAGTTTAAAATCATTTTGAAAAAGGTTTTAATATTAAGTAGTGAAAAATTGAAACTATGAAATATAAATTGCATAAAGTAAAATTTTTAGGGAAAAGAGAGAACACGGGGAATTTTAGAGTTTCAGTCAAATTAAAAAGACATATTATTCTCCCCAAGAATTAATCTTGAGAGTATCTAATAAACTTGAGAGATTTTAGTAAGTTATACACACAAACCCCGTTATACAAGGAAAAATGAATATTAAGGTTAACTTCCAGCCAAACAATAGACAGCTGAGTGAAGCGATGAGTCTTCCTTCAAAATGAAGGATTTAAGAAGTTAGTCTTCTTTCCAAATAGTAGATTAAATTGGTTAGTATCGTTTTCACACAGTCGATTGAAGCAATTAGTCTTCTTTCTACGAGAATATTGGAGCGGTTAGTCTTCAAGCTTCAAAACAAAGTTTGCCAGCTTTTATTACAGGTTGAGCTCATGAACATTAAACCTAGGTTTTATCAAGAGCTAACCAATACCCTGAGAGATTTTAATATCGAGATAATCTCGAACCTAATATTAGTTTTACTATGGGATAACCAAGAACCTATGAAAGCTTTTATCACGGGATGAGCCTTTGAACCTAAACAAGAGTATGATTACACAATCCCCTAACCAAAGCTTTTTATGAGTCTAGTTTCTAATCCAAACAGAACTTAATAAAATGTTCAAAAAATGTATAAATAAAAAATTACTTGGTGAACTTATAATTCTACCCTTATAGAATTACAACTTATACTCACTCACAAAAGAAATTTCTCGAAGAAGAATACTTCAACTAAAATATTAGTGAGAGAAAGTAAAAGAAAAGTTTAGAGAGAAAGAGAAAGAGTGAGAGTGAGAAGTGTCAAAACACGATTCTGGATCATTTGAAATGAGGGAAGGGACCTATATTTATAGGCTAGAGTGTGGCTAAAATAGAACATTAATTTTAATGCATTTTAATATTTGCTAATCGATTAGAACCTAATACCAATCGATTAGACACCTAAAAAATAAATTATAAGTTCAAAATAGGAAATAAAAGATATTTAGTTGTTACACATCATTAAGATATTATCCTAGTCGCTTAGACCTCAATTTTGAACTAAGCCAATAAATTATGTTAATTTTCCAATCAATTAACAAAGACAAAACTTTGCCCAGAGGTATTTTGAAAACTTTCAACTCATATGACACAACTTCAAGACATTTTTTAGACATATTTTCTTGAGAAAAATCTGTCTGAAAATATGTTTGTGTGTGTGTGTGTGTGATTTAGCCATGCACTTTTACGAGAACATATTTATTATTTACAAAGTATTCAGTCACACTAATAAGGGTAGAGCTTTCAAGCACTTTAAGACTTTGTCAGATGCTTTCTATCTTAACACTTGCTTGAGTTTACTTTAGATGTAGCTTGAGTTATATTCCGTTTGATTACCATCGTCTAATTGTTAAGTCCATCAAACCCTAATACTTAGGTATGCATCTTTGTGCACCTAGTCGGTTGTGTTTGATCTATCAAAATACATTAGTTGTCATCATTAAAAGTTTATGTCCTTGTTAAAAGCACATCACCTACAAAACAACATTCCACAAGTTTGTCATGCATGGTTATAGATATGACAGATGTCATCGAAATACAATTAGATCATAATCTAGAGCATTATCAACTTTTTTATCTTCAAAATAGGTGTATTAGGGATATTGTGTTGAGTACTGAGTGGGTTGACATATCAATACTACAATTTTTGTGCATGTAATTATATTGTTTTTAGGGTGTAATCAATTTATATTGATTATTCTTAATTACTTTTAATGTCAAGACTCACTACAACGCAAATATCAGATGTCCAGATATTGATATCTGGTTGAAACACAATGGATAGTATATAACAGAACACAAGGGTAATAAAACAATAAAGGAACAAACATATGTGTTTATGCAGTTCAGTGTACAACAACATCAACATTTGAGGGCTACCAAGCAAGGAAGGAAATCCACTAAATAATATCAATTCAAAGCTAAACTCCCCCATTTACAACTTATCACTACCCATTCTGTACTTCTACCTAGGAACTCCTAGATATGAGATCCCTTTCACTTCCCCTCAATCACAACTAGTAACAAAAACATAATTCAAAATAATTAGAAGACAAACTTCAAAAACACACAATCACTCCATACTTAAAAGCTTAAGAGTGATTAACAATAGTTACAACTCAACTTACAATCCAACTCAAGTATCAAACAATATAAGAGAGGCTCAAAAATAACAATGGAACATAAACCCTAAAGGCTCAATAAAAGTTACAATACATTCCACACTTAATTTAAGTTTTTAACCTTCTATTTAAAGCAATCTTCTGAACAAGATCTGGGCTTCAAAAACACAACAGGTCAATTGCTAAATACCTGCAGAATATTTTGCATAAAAAATAGGACTTCAATCATATGATTCATAAATTATCTCCATAATTAGAAACTAAGAATACTCCTTTAATTCAACTTGAATATCTTATTCCTTAAACTAAGCGCCACATAGGATAGCATAATATTTCCAAAATATTCTGCATATGTAACATCCGAAAAGAATCTAAATGTTCAGCTATACACAGTCACGATGTCGAATGATTCTGCATAGAACATCTTGTGCGACATGTTTCTCCAATTGGTAGAATATATTAGATCAACATCTCTGATTTATACCTCTTGAACACCACATAGGATTACTTAATATTCCCGAAATATTCAGTAATTTAAATGACCTGTATCCAAACCGTAACAAACTAGATGTCCTACTCTTCTTGTTAGGACATCGATTTCAACATGTTAAAATTGTCGGTTGAAACATCTTGTTCAATATCTTTCTGCAAAGTTAGTTTTACCAAACATAATGCCAATCACAAAAATAGATAACTAAAAATCTCCCCATTTGGATTATTTTGGTTAAAATAACTTAGTATACCTCGCACACAAAAATAGTAAAACATCTCAGAGGCAGGAGATAAATAACAACCTCACAGAAAGAAACCACACACTATTTGACGTCTTAAAAACACCACGAAACCACACACTATTTGACATCTGAACAACACCATGTTTTAGCAAAATTTAAGCCAACCCTTAAAAAGATGGAGCTAACACTCTCCCCCTTTGACAAATTTTGGCTAAAACCCCTCTTTCACAAACAACGAGAGAGAGAGAGAGAGAGAGAGAGAGAGAGAGAGAGAGAGACTATGTACACGAGGCAGAAGATAACTTGCATTTTCAAGAAAACCCAGGTTACTCCCCCTAAAACTCAAAACCTATTCTTGTCACAAAGCCCCATGAGAATTTTCCTGAAGCCTCAAGAAACCAAAAAGAATTATAACTTGACTAATCCAAGTTAGAAGACCATGTGACACAAGAAACATATATTAGAGTATCGTGTGGTAGAAGAAATAAAACACATCAGATAGGATGTTAGAACATCTGGTAAGACATCCTGTATATACCCACAACATAAGAACCAATAAACAAAGAAACATAAAACCCTTATGACAGATGGTCATACTCCCCCTTAATTGTGGCTTGCAAGAAGCAGCAACCAACCCTAACAGGAATCAACAATACTACACTCCTCAACAATACTACTCTCCATATTTTTAGTCAAAAGTTGACAAAAACTGAGTTTGACACAAAACACAAAGAAGACACAGACATAAACAATACTCCGAAAACAATACTGAAAGGGAACCAACTAGACGAGAATAAAAGCTTGAGAGGAAAGTATAAGATAAGGGTATTTATATACAAGGGAAGTTATTATGGTTTATAATGATGCCTTGTTTGCAACACCAAGACCAGTCAATTCGTGTATTTTCAAGGAAGATAAAGTCATCCTTGTTAACGGTGCACTATTCATTTAAGAAGAGAGAGACATTGATCTGTTCAAATTCTCTATTTTCAAGCCTTGACTACAGAGATGTTTCACATGAAAAACGTGTTTCACGTGACACAAGATGTAGCCATATTGTCCACTCGAGCCTACAATCCTTCTTCCGTATTGTAATTCCCAACGTGCCCTTCAAAATTACTTGCTTCTTACGTCATGATAAAGACACCTCCTAGAGTTTTTAAACACATAGCCTTGAAAGTGCCAACAAATGTTTGTAGCAAGACCCTTGGTAGACAAAAAACCATTTAAAGCACTTGGCATGCTATGCACACTATCATCCTTAGGACTCTTGGACTAAGCTCTCCATAAAACAATGTCATGACATCTGGTTGAACATTGCATTCTTTAAACATCTAGAATATTTAAGAGTTCATACTTCCTTCAATCTTAACCATGGGTCGACACATGATGTTAAAATCTTGAGACACTAAATCTGTAATGATGTATGTGTCCACACATACAACTATGAGTCGATACATACTTTTTGAAAAATTGAAAATTTAAGGGATGAGTGGACACATACGACTTACGCATCGATACATGCTGTTTGAAAAATTGGAGGTTTTAAAGGATGACCCGACACATGGGCTTATGCATCGATACATACTGTATGAAAAATGAAAAAAATACCTTTGAAAAAGTGTTTTGGTCATATCTTTGCAACCGTAACTCTGATTTAATTGTCGTTTGGACCGTTGGAAAGCTAAAATTATGATCTATCTTATAAAAATATTTTCAAACACAGTAGATGAACTTTTGATGAATCGATGTGGTTTTCCGTGTGTAATGTTGGGTAATTGTTGAACCGGGTGTTTTTGTTGTTGCACATTGTTGTTGTAGTTATGTTGCTATTATAACGAAGTCTATAATGCTGTTATGATGTAATAATGCTGCAGGACATTTATGATGTTGATGATGATGTTATTGTATTGCCTATATTTATGGGTGAATATTAAGTTGTAGGCTTACGACCAATGTTGAATTGCGGTTGACTAGTTGTTATGTTGTCGTTGTTGTGTGTTGTTGTTGTTGTTGTTGCGTTGTCGTGATTTTGTTGTTGAAGTTGAGGTCGCATGACATACATAGCATTATTAAGTTCGCCTGGATTGGAACATGTTGGCCTGGATTGGCAAACTATTAAGTTGAAGGCTTACGTTTTGTTGATGCCTCGGTAAACTGGCATATTCCTAAGTTGGGAGTTTTACTCCGATGGTACCACATGCATCTGCAATTGTCCATGTTGCATACTCTAGCGCATAATGATGTTGTTGTATGGTTAAATTGCGTTTGTTGTTGATTGGTTGTGAGATGGAAAAATAGTAATTTTATATAATTCTTACTATATATTATTTATCATGATCTCAATTATATAGTTTGATATCTCACCCTTTCTTTTGTTTCGTCGTTGCCTTTATATTGATAACGTGCAGGTAACCCGGAGGAGTAGCCGTTACCGTTTTTAGTCCAAGTTCAGTGTCATTGCTCTGATACGTAGAACTCGGGGGGGGGGGGAATGAACACTTGTATTATTTTGTTGTTTTAATGTTGAATTTTATGTCGTTGATTGAGGAGTCAATTATGTTGATGTTGTTTATGACTCAAAAGATGCTATGTCTTATGTGAAAACTATTAAGATTTTGCTGTGTGATTAAGGAAGTCGCTTATGTTTAAAGACTAAAAGTCATGCGTTGTGTTAGTTCCTCCTCTTTAAAGTGTTATGTATCTGTTTTGAATAACAATGACAAGTTTATGTGTTTAAGTTGAAAAGTGTGACATCCTGATTATGTTGGAAAAATTTTATACTATGATTTTATTGATTAATTATACATGGGGTAGATTTGGGGTGTTACATCAGTTGTATCAGAGCAGGTCGGTCCGTCTGGTCAAGTTGTTGAGTCTTTTAACAATCGAGTATTGTTATTTAGTTCTAATTTTGTTTGTGTTGTAGTGATAAGTCGAGATGGCTGGAAGGAATGATGATGCGATTGCTGCTGCTCTGCAAGCAATGGCTCAGGCTATGCAGAATCAACCGAATGTTGATGAGAATGTTGGGTCTCGTAGTTTGGAGACTTTCCAAAGGGAGAATCTGCCGGTGTTCAAGGGTAAGCATGATATTGATGGATCACTAGAATGGTTGAAGGATATTGAGAGGATCTTTTGTGTGATGGACTTCACTCCAGCACAGAAGGTTCATTATGGGACTCATATGCTAGCAGTCGAGGCTGATGACTGGTGGCTAGAGACACGTCCAAAATTGGAAGCTGCAAGTGAGGAAATCACTTGGGTTGTGTTCCGTAGGAAATTCTTGAGGAAGTATTATCCTGAAGATGTTCGTGGTAAGAAAGAGATTGAGTTCCTTGAGCTAAAATAGGGGAACAAGTTTGTTACTGATTATGCTACAAAGTTCATTGAGTTAACTAAGTTCTATCCATATTTTGATGGAGAAGATGCTGAATTTTCTAAGTGCATCAAGTTTGAGAACAGGTTGCGCTCGAAAATCAAGAAGGATGTTGGCTATCAGAAGATTCGTGTATTTTCTGATTTGATTGATAGTTGCAGAATCTTTGAAGAAGATAGCAATGCTCATCACAAGATTGTCAATGATAAGAGAGGGAAGAATCAACAGAATCGTGGCAAGGCTTATGATGCGGGAAAAGGTAAACAAATAGTCGATCCAGGTCAAAGGACTAGTGGGGGAGACGCTCCTACTAGGGTTGTGTGCTACAAATATGGGCAACCTTGTCGCAAGAGCAATGTTTGTAATGCTGAAGTAAAGAGGTATTTCCATTGTGGTAAGACTGGGCATACGATATCTGACTACAAGCACAAAGAGATGATCTATTTCAGTTGTGGTGAAGATGGACACATTGGTAGTCAGTGTCCGAAACCAGAGAAGGGGCAGGCTAGTGGGAAAGCATTTTCTTTTGCTGGAAATCTGACACCTAATGAGGACAGACTCATTAGAGGTACATGTTTCATTAATAGTACGCCTTTAATTACTATTATTGATTCTGGTACTACTCATTGTTTTATTGCTGCTAATTGTGTCGAAAGACTGGGTCTTATGTTGTCTTCTATGAATGGAGAAGTGGTCGTCGAAATTCCGGCTAAGGGATCGATGACTACTTCTCTTGTATGTTTGAATTGCCCTTTGTCGATCTTCGACAAATACTTTGCTGTTGATTTGATTTGTTTTCCGTTAAGAGGACTAGATGTGATCTTGGGTATGAACTGGTTAGAGTATAAATATGTTCACATCAATTGTTATAACAAATCTTTGAGGTTTCTACTCTTGAAGAGGAAGGAGCTGATTTGTTGACTGGTAAATAGTTGAGATAATTGATGCATGATGAAGCACAAATGTTCTCGTTGATGGCGTTGTTGTCTGTTGATAATCAAGTTAGAATGGACGCGTTGCAGGTGCTGCGAGAATTTCCTAAAGTGTTTCCTGATGAAATTCCTGATGTACCTCCTGAAAGAGAAGTTGAATTTTCGATTGATCTTGTAACTGGTACCAGACCTATTTCTATGCCACCGTACATGATGTCTACATCTGAGTTGTCTGAATTGAAGAAGCAATTAGAAGATTTGCTTGAGAAAAAAGATGGAAGTATGAGACTTTGTGTTGATTATCGACAATTGAATAAAGTGACGATTAAGTACAAGTATTTGCTTCCAAGAATTAATGACTTAATGGATCAATTGGTGGGTGCTAGTGTTTTTTCTAAGATTGATTTGAGATCCGCGTATCACCAGATTAGAGTGAAAGAAGATGATATTTAGAAGACCGCGTTCAGGACTCAGTATGGACACTACGAGTATTCGGTGATGCCTTTCGGTGTTACCAATGCACTGGGAGTATTCATGGAGTACATGAGCCGTACTTTTCATACTTACTTGGATCTATTTGTGGTGGTATTCATTGATGACATTCTGATTTACCCTAAATCGGAAGAAGATGCATAACACCTAAAAGTCGTGTTGCAAGTTTTGAAGGAGAAGAAGTTGTATGCGAAGTTTTCCAAGTGTGGATTCAGGTTAAAAGAGGTTAGTTTTCTTGGCCATGTCATTTCTGGTAGTTGATAAGTGCTAAAATATCGTTATTTTGTGTATATAATTTATGGCACTTATCTGTTCTTGTTTGTTAATAATTGTTGAATAACCCCGCTTTTTGTTGTAAATACATTTTATTGTGTTTTATGTACATATTGTACCGTTTGACTAGTTTTGTATATATTTTGTAGGTATTTGTTGCACATTTGGAGCAACGAGGAATAAAGTGTCGAAGACACGACTCTGGATGCACATTTTTAAATAAATTCCATTTTTGGGAAGTTATGTTCAGTGGAGGCCGCTCAGCATGGTGAGTCCGCTGAGCGTGAGTCCGCTCAGCGCGTTTTGGAGTGTGTTGAGTGCTTTGGCACTGTTCCGGCAAAAAGAAATTTAGGTTTTAGAGGCCGCTCAGCGCGCCCTCGCCGCTAAGCGACATTAAGGCGATTTAACGTGTAAATAGCTAAGCCCGCTGAGCGCGGTCGACTGAGATTTCTTTTATAACTTCATTTTTAGCCATTTTTAGGTTATGGTTTTAGGGTGGATTTTGATCCCCATTTCCATCAACCTTTGTTTTTGATAGATTAGCTTAGAAAACAACACTAGGGTCTTGCAATGGATGATTGGAGGTGGATTGATCTTCGATAGGCGTTGACAAACCGGTGTAAATGAGTAGTGTATCTCTACTCTTCTCTTTGTATTTCTCTATTTTGTTGGTTATGTATGTATATCTACTCTTACTCATGTATATTTGTCTCCCTTGGCGTTGTATAAAATTTGCTTTACGAATCTTTGTTGGTGATTGTCTTTGGTTTTTACCCTATGTCAGGGATTTGAGCTTTGCTAGATATAGATCGCTTAGATTCTTACCTAGGATGATTATCTGTTAGTTTCTAAATGCTAGAAATGGATTTAGAGCTTACATTCACTGAGGGTATTTGAGCTTAATGCCTCTGTGTTGGTGAAGTATGCCAGAGATGGGTATGGAGGTGACGCAGTTGAATTCTTAATTTGGGTTAGAAATAGCTTATATTGTGAGAGGTATGTGATGACACTAACGAGTACCATAGGGTGAGTATAACTGGATGGTAGATTTAAGTCTGTGACGGGTAGTGTGCACTCATTTCAGACAAGCTGTCTATCCTTTATATTTTTTGTTCATTTACTTTTTGTCTTTTATTTTTAACTCATTTAATCCCAAACTCATTAATGGTAGAATTGTTGAACGACGAACCAATAACTAAGCTTTGTGGACACAATACGATATAACCTAACCGGTATATAACACCCGGTAAAAATAATACTTTACTTTTTGCTTGCCTGCTATACATGCATCCGCAACAAAATGGCGTCGTTGTCGGGGATTGGCTTTATTGTTTCTGTATTGCGATAATTTTGTTGTTTTTGGGTTTTGTAATTAATGTATATGTTGTATAGACTTTGTATATGAACTTGTATATTGTTACTTGTACATGTTGTGTGTACTTTCCATACTTGTACATATGTGTGTTTTTCCTTGTTTTCAAGTATTGTTGTAAGTTGTCTCGTATTCGTAACGTTTGTTGTGTGGTTGTTAGGACACTTTCTTTAGGGTTGCACGGTATGGAAATACCATGGCATGACGAGAGGAGGTTACTAGTACTCTCACAATAAAGGAGTCGAGCTCACGACGTAAAACAAGAATGGTTTGTTTATATTTGTTAATGTGTGTGGTGACTTGTGTTTTAACAAGTTGAAATAGGACTTGCTCTTAATTTTAAATCTTCACTTTTCAACTTGTTAATTCATTTTCACCAAGTCTTTGTATTGTTATTTGATTTTGTTTTGTTATATCAATTTGTTGTTTTCCACAAGTTTGTAGTGTTTTAGCCTATGGAAGTGTGTATTGTTTGTAAATAGTTTATAGTTTTGTAAATGATATTGTATAGGTGTGTTAGTGGAGCTGCATAGAAGCTGCACCAATTGCTGTATTTTTATGCAACTGGTGTAGCGCGCTTAGCGCGCTCTAGGCCGTTTAACGTGCTCTGTTGTGCAGAGCTAGTGAATTCTTTTTAAATTTCACTTGGCTTTTATTTTTCCCACTTCCACCAAGGCTTTTTGTATTGAATAAAATTAGTTTTTTTTTCTAACGCTTTTGTTATTGTTTGTACTCAAATTTTGGTCTGGTAGCTTGAGGTTTCATTTTGTGATTTTTCGAGTTTGATCGTTTCAACTCGCGGATGTATGATAATGATAGTTTCAAAGTTGGTACACGCCAGGTACTCGTTTATCGCTTTCTATAGCATAACATGTTTAGGAAATTTATCATTTGTATAATTACCATGTCATTCATTCTTTTTGTATTACTTGCTCATGAATTGAATCACTTTAGTTCCCTTTTTAACCATAAATGTGAGGAAGCTTTCCATGGTTTACATATGCTTGAGGCCATAATTCTTGTTTTAACTAGATTTTATTATGCTTAATCTTTTGTTTTTGTTGATTGTATGATTGCATGAAAATGATCAAGGCATTTTGTTGATTTTGAGCATAACTATCTTGGCCAAATATTCAATTCACCTTGTGAGTGTGTGAATCTTTGTTATCCCTTTTGAGATTTTATCAATATCCATGTTTATTTGAACTTGATGTTTGTCTATGAGTCTTGAATTCACCTTTTTTTTATGGATGTTGATTTCTTTGTTTCTTGAACCCTCAACTATATGTTGTTGTATGAATTTTTACCTTGCCTTAGAAAGTATGGAGTATTCACATAATGATGTTGGTTGAATTCAAGTTGGGGAGAGGAATGTTTATGTACTTATGTTGTGATTGGTATGAGGTTAAGAAAAATAAAAAGAATAGAAAGGAAGAAAGAAAAAGGAAGTGAAAAAGAGAGATTAGAAAAAGAAAAAAAAAAGAGAAAAAGTTTAGAAAAAGAAAAAAAAAGTATGAATAATGTTGTGTTAATAAGTAATGTGTTTTGGTGTGAAATTTGTGATGAAGAATAATTTTGATTGAGATTTTATGTTTGAGTCTTTGTGAGTTGATCACTCCCTTAGGTTTCGGCAAGTTTTTGTCTCGATTAGCTTTAGGACGTATCACTTGTTTGTTAACCAAGCCACATTACAACCTTGAAAAGTCCTTGTGATTCTTGCATTTGTATTTTCAATATGTTTTTGGATGAATGCATAATTTAGTCTTTTGTTTGCAAGATTGTGGAGGAGTGTTTTTTATCCCCCACCTTTGTGTGTTCTTCATCTACCGATGAATTTTTGCTAGGTGTGATTCATGATTGAGCTTGTTTTGTTTTAGAATGTTTTGCATGATTTTTGTACTTAGGATTTGTTTTGTTTATATGTTGTCGTTGTAGGATAGTGGTAAGTATGTATTTCTCTATTTTGTTGGTTATGTATGTATATCTACTCTTAATCATGTATATTTTTCGCCCTTGGCATTGTATAAAGTTTACTTTACGAATCTATGTTGGTGATTGTCTTAGGTTTTTACTCTATGTTAGGGATGTGAGCTTTGCTAGATATAGATCGCTTAGATTCTTACCTAGGATGATTGTCTGTTAGTTTCTGAATGCTAGAAATGGATTTAGAGCTGACATTCACTTAGGGTATCTGAGCTTAATGCCTCTGTGTTGGTGAAGTATGCTAGAGATGGGTATGAAGGTGACGTAGTTGAATTCTCAATTTGGGTTAGAAATAGCTTATATTGTGAGAGGTATGTGATGACACAGACGAGTATCGTAGGGTGAGTATAACTGGACAGTAGATTTAAGTCTGTGACGGGTAGTGTGCATTCGTTTCAGACAAGCTGTCTGTCCTTTATACTTTTTGTTCATTTACTTTTTGTCTTTTATTTTCAACTAATTTAATCCCAAACTCATTAACGGTAGAATTGTCGAACGAAGAGCCAATAACCAATCTCTGTGGATACAATACGATATAACTTAACCGGTATATATCACCCGGTAAAAGTAATACTTTACTTTTTGCTTTCCTGCTATACCAGCATTCGAAAAGTAGTGGTATTGTCGTGGATCCTTCTAAAGTTGATGTTGTGTTGCAATGGGAAACTCCGAAGTTGGTTACTGAGATTAGAAGCTTCTTAGGATTAACCGGTTACTATAGACGGTTTATCGAAGGGTTTTCTAAGTTGGCACTTCCGTTGACTAAGTTGACTTGCAAGGGAAAAGTCTTTGTGTGGGATATTCGATGTGAAGAAAGTTTTAATGAGTTGAAGAAGAGGTTGACGTCGGCTCCAGTTTTGACTTTACCTAATCCAAGAGAGCCTTTTGTTGTGTATTGTGATACTTGTCTGATGGGGTTAGGTGGTGTGCTTATTCATAATGGTAAAGTGGTTGCTTATGCGTCTAGGAAATTAAGGACTCATGAAAAGAATTATTATTGTACACATGATCTCGAATTGGCTGCAGTGGTCTTTGTGTTGAAAATCTGGAGGCATTATCTTTATGGTTCTAGATTTGAAGTGTTTAGTGACCATAAGAGTTTGAAGTACCTTTTTGATCAAAAGGAGTTGAATATGAGGCAGCGAAGATGGTTAGAGTTGTTGAAGGATTATGATTTTGGTTTGAATTATCATCCCAAAAAAGCTAATGTTGTGGCTGATGCTTTAAGCCGAAAGACTTTGTGTGACACCCCGGTTTAATTCAAATATTAAATAAATGAGAATTAATTATTTAATTGATTAAAGTCTTAAATATTTAATTTATCTGGATTAATTGGATCTTTTAATAAGGAAAGGATTGGAGGTGTGCAGAGTAAATGGTGGGTGTATGAGTAAAACACTCTACTAATTACTAAGTGTTAATTATTTATTGGGTTAAATACACTTTACCCCCCTGTAATGTTAGCGAGTTTAGGGTTACCCCCCTGGTAAAGTTATTTTTTCAATACCCCCCTTATTTTATGTAGATTCCTTCATAGAACCCCCTAATATCCAGGTGGCATGGAATCTTGGTTTTTTATTTCAGACGTGGCTTTTTAATTTTTTTATTTTCACATGTGAATCTTCATTAGGTCTCCAGCATGGCATAAACTAGAAATTAGGGTTCCAAATCCATCCCTCTCTCTCTTCGTGAAATCCATCCCTATCCCAAATCCATCCCTCTCTCTCTTCGTGAAATCCATCCCTACCCCAAATCCATCCCTCTCTTCATCTTCGTCCGTGTCCCCTTCATCTGGGTTATGGGTTGCAGCAAGGCATCTTCCACGAGTGAAGTTGGAAACGGCTTACCAAGATGTGGATGCAATGAAACCATGAAGTTGTGGGTCTCCAAGTCAATTGAAAACCCCGGTCGCAAATTTTGGAAATGCAGGAATTATATGGTGAGCAATTTTGAAGCATTTTATTATTTTGAGTTTGATTTCGAAATTAATTGTTGGTGGTGTTTGTCTCAAATTGCAGAATGGGTGCGGTTTATTTTTGTGGGATGATTTGGTCAGTGAGTTTGCAGTGAAAGAAACCAATCCGTCCGGATGCCGCCAATGTGAAGTCAACAAGGCTTATTTGATTGAATTTGCTAAAGAGATTGTTGAGGAGATAGATTGCAGAGTCGGAAAGCTTAACAAGTTAGAAAAATCAAGAAAAAGATTGCAATGGAAAAGAGGAAAAATTTATGGTTAATGTTTGTAATTGGTCTGTCATGGATGTTGATAGCAACTATGGTTAAGTTAGTCTAATGAGCCTGTCATGTAATTGTTATGTCATTAGTGTTTTTCAGCAATGTAATGTTGAACTTGTAATGTGTTCATCAATGAAATGTAATCTGTTCATCAATCTTAATGATGGTACTTTTTACTCCCACATCCGTGTCTTCTGATATAGCTTGTACTGCATACCGATTCTTAACCATTAGAGTTTTGGCATGATTGCGACACTTTATCTTGATTTCGACGAATGTTGGCCCAGTTGTAGCCCAAACAATCAAGTCTTGTTTAGATGAGCTGCCTGGCTTTTCACGAACACAAATAGGATTTGCAACTTTTGACATCACTATTCATTTTTACAATATGAAGGTTAGTAGTAGTTCTATTAGCTTTTAGTGCACTACCATTGTTAATGTGTCTGTTTCCCTTTTATTAGTCCATGAATTGTACTAATCTTTCTATGAATTATGCCTTTGCAGTCATCCTTGACTCAACCACAGATGTTGGTTGTCTCTGATCTAGATGACATATTTATTCCACTTCCAGATGATCTTCTTGTTAACTTATATGAATCAAGAAGTGTGGTGGAGAGCTTCTTAGATAGCTTGCCAACTATGTTCCAGGACAATGTTAATGTGGAATCAGCTTTTGGTCCGGCTATTAAGGCTTCTTTAATGGTTATGGTAATTTTATTAATCATACTTACTTTCTATTCTCGACTTTTGAGTATGTTTGTTAGTACATTTGACAAATTTTTCTATGCAGAGCCAACTTGGAGGGAAATTGTTGATTTTTCAAAATACACTACCATCTCTTGGTATTGGTCGCTTAAAGTTACGCGGAGATGATTCTCGTATTTATGGGATAGATAAAGAAAATGGTTTGAGACTATCCGAAGAACCGTTTTACAAGCAAATGGTCACGAGTTGTCTAAGTGCCAAATTTCAAAGAATATATATGCATTCAAAGGATAAGTACATCAAGAAAAAGATTGCAATGGAAAAGAGGAAAAATTTATGGTTAATGTTTGTAATTGGTCTGTCATGGATGTTGATAGCAGCTATGGTTAAGTTAGTCTAATGAGTCTGTCATGTAATTGTTATGTCATTAGTGTTTTTCAGCAATGTAATGTTGAACTTGTAATGTGTTCATCAATGAAATGTAATCTGCTCATCAATCTTAAACTGCAAGATCATTATTTGATTAAACTTTCAGATTCAATCTACCAATAATGATGTAAAAAGTTATATCATAATGAAAGAGCAAAATTGCAAAATCATCAGAAAACTACAGAACAATTTTATAGTCAGTAATTCTAAAGAAAATATGACATAGTAAACATATAAATAAATTGAAATATATTAATGTAGTCTATCGTTAAACTTTTTCAGGTAATTCAAGGTGAATGTAATTAAATACTTTGGCTTTTTCTTTAGGTCCTGCAAATTCATGGTTTTGTTGTAAGATTAGTGCAGACTAGCCATGGCTCTCTAATTCATGGTTTATGAAAAACAAGAAAAAAATGTGACAGACTAGCCATTGTGTTTTATAGACAATACACACCAATAATGTTAAACTGATACATTAGAATTGATCATCACAGTAAGTGCATATGTTTGTTACAAAAGGATTACAAAATACATGTCTTCAAAGATCAGTTGGCATTACAAAAGAGTTTTCCAAAAGGATTACAAAATACATAGCAGAAACATAATAATCAGTCCCTCATTTTGAAGTGGGTATGTCTTCATTTTCTGGTAGGGTAATTGGTTTGTCACTAGATATTCCTTCACCTGTTATGGGTCTTTTAAACCAACTCAACTTGATCCTCTCACTTTGCCTTCTTTTGATGATAGGTTTTTTTTCAACCCTTTTTCTGGATTGTTTTGTGATTGAGGCAGCCACACTAGATCCTGTTTGACTCATAATAGTTGGAACAGGCATATCAGTTGGAGGCTGTGGATCAGTTGGAACAGGCACATTTGTTGGAACAGTCATATCAGTTGCAGTTAGGCATATCAGATGCAATTGGCATATCATTTGCAGTTGGCATATCGATTGCATTAGGGCAGCCATATCGTTGCACATGTCCTTTTTAGGTTTTCTACAATGTAAGACACAATGTATGGTTGTCATCACAATGCATATCACAATGAAGAATGTAAGATGAATGTAGAATGTAAGACAAAATGTATATCACAATGAATTACCTTCCTTTTAAGTGCATTGGGATCCTGAGTGGTAGCCTTACAAGTCATAGCATTGTGACCAAAATTATCACATTTGGTGCACTTATATGCAACACGAGATCTTCTCTTCCTTGCACCATCCTCTCCACTTTCTCTTATCCTAATCTTCTTAGGTCTACCAGACCATTTTATATGCAGGTGGTAGAGGTGGTTCCATCTCAACTTCCGCCACATATCTTGACCATTGATTGGACTTCCTGAAAATCCATAACATAGTGCAAACTTTTCTCTTGTGTAACAAGCATCAACAAATTCATCAGGGTTTTGCTTTCTATAACTCAGAGCAGCTACAACATGCCTACATGGAATTCCTACTAATTCCCAAAAATTACAACTACATGACCTTTTAGCAATGTCAACAATAAATTCATGTGTGTTGTAACTATGTGTAACCTGAAAAGTCTCAGCAATTGACCATGTTGGCAACCAATGACCACTATTGAACACCTCATTATCTAACCTTCTCCTAGGTATTGGCATCACCTTATGTGGCCAATTTTCTAGTTTACTTGCAGAGGTGGATAACCTATTCATCAGATATTTTCTTATCCACTCACACATTGTGAGTATAGGTTTGTCCCTAGCAGCTAGAATGGTAGCATTAAAAGACTCGAGATATTATTCATCAATGTATCACATTTAGGGTAAAAGAAAAGGCATGCTTACACCACTTTTGGTAGGAACACCATCAACCAAGTCCAAGCATTGGGATCGCATTCTTCAATTCATTCATCTTTTGGACCCATGCTCGATAGTATGTGGCTTTAGCAGCCCCATCATTAAATCTCTAATAAGGGCTCCTCCACCAAACCTTTTCTTGAAATTAGCATACAAGTGCCTAAGACATAATCTATGCTCAATAGTATCAGACAATTCTTCAAATACAGCCACAAGTCCCTGATACAAAATAGAAATTTTTTCAACATTTAGAGAATAGAATAATTTGCAACAGAAAGATAGAGTTAAATACATACCTTCTGTTGATCAGAGATAAATACATATCTTCTATCCTGACCAATGTCCTCCATTAGTAGTTGTATAAACCATCTCCAACTCTCCTTTGTTTCATTTTCAACCACACCAAATGCCAAAGGGAAGTATTGATCATTAGCATCCCTGCCTACAGCAATAAGTAACTGTCCACCATACTTGGTCTTTAAGTGACATCCATCAACCCCCACAAATGGTCTGCATCCATGAATAAAGCCTTTCTTACAGCCATCAAAACAGAAATAAAATGACCCAAACCTTGGTTGTATGGATGGACTAGGTCTTTCTACATTTATCTTCACAGTGTTGCCATGGTTTACCCTTCTTAGTTCTTCTGCATACCTCCATATGGAAGCATACTGATTGTCAGCATCACCTTCAATTATCTTCTTGGCAATTAGCTTAGCCCTCCATGCTTTTGCAACAGTAATACCCACAGAATATGTTTGCCTCATATCTTGGATGATGTCTCTTATCCTGACTGTATCAGAAGTTTGCATCCTCTTTACCACATGCTTGGCCACCCACTTTGAGCTAGCAGACTTGTTGTTCAAAACCCTAGCACATGTGTGCTTATGTACAAGTGTTTTTATAGCAAAAGTCTCCTTGTGGCCCACCTTAGAGCATAAGACTAAAAACCCACATTTATGCTTACACACCACCCTTACCCTATCTCCCTCATTTTTCACAAAAGAAATTTCCCTCCCATTAAGCACTGACCACTCACGGATAGCTGCCCTAAAGTCATCAAGTGTGTTGAATTCCATACCCCACTTGAATATAAAGTCTTTGTTTAGATGCTCTTTCCTAAACCTAGCATACTTGGGCCTTTCTTCATCACAAGAATCATCTGGGTCAGAACTATTCAACTCATCACTATAGTATACATCATCTGAATCCATACTCTTATTGGGCTCCTCCATACTGTTATTGGGCTCCTCCATACTGTTATTGGGCTCCTCCATACTGTTAATAGGCTTAGTAACATCTATTCCTTCAAAACCATCAAAGTAAGCAGTAGCTCTTTCATCTTCACCGTCATCTAACCCCTCTACCTTCTCCTCATCTAACCCATCAATTCCATTATCGGGGTGGTCATCACCATTCACACATTTAGGTTCCCTATCGCAGGTCCATGTTCCCAGACTATGTTCAACATACAAATCTCCTTTCACATTCATTACACTAAAGTATAGAGCAAAATCAATAAAGATCATCATCTTTCCTAATCGAAAAAACCATCTTCAATTTCTAAAACTTTTTCCATACCCTAACACAATCACCTTATACCCTAACCTACTCAACAACTTCTCAATGTTATCCATGTTCCAATTTGAAACATGTATCCCATTAACTGTCGATCCGTACCTCAGATATAATTTCTTCTTCAAAACCTCAGAAATTCACCCCATGGTGGAGTGTAACACTAAAGTGTTGTGAATCTGTCAATATATTATACCCACATGTCAAAGATTGTTGATTTCAAAATTTTACCCACGACATTGATGAACTTCAAATTTTACTAACCTCGGACTTTGGACACTTCACGAGCTCGTCTTCATCGAGCTGGATCGCTTCTTCGCCGAGGTTGTCTTCATCTTCATCTTCACTGCGGTCGTCTTTCTCGTTTGCGTCGTTCCCTGCATTCTTCTTCTTCGTCTTCGTCTTCCCCTGGAAATTTCGTCTTCGTCTTCACTGCTATGTTCAGAACCCTAATTTTCTAAGGGGGTATTTGAAATTAAAAAGTGTAAAATGACACATAATCACTTTAACAAAATTAAAAATATGCCAGGTGTAGGACCTCTTATTAGATTCCATGCCACCTGGATATTAGGGGGTTCTATGAAGGAATCTACATAACATAAGGGGGGGTTTACAAAAAATATTTTTACAGGGGGGTAACCCTAAACTCGCTAACATTACAGGGGGGAAAAGTGTATTTAACCCTTATTTATTTTATTGGAATATTAAAAGGAAATATAAAAGGAAAAGAAAGGAAAAGAGAAGGGTTTTGGAGGAATCATTTCACGTAAAGTTGGAGACAAGAAGAGAAGAGAGGAAAAACCGACGCCGAGAGAAACCGGAGAATCATCATAAGGTGGGTGGTTTTAATCGGTTAATATGTTTTATGGGTTTTGGGAACCATAGGAATGAATGGGTATGTTAGAAAGTTGAATCTTTTATGATTAGGAGTTATAGAAACAAACCCTATTTCGTGGTTTGTTGGAAATTGGATCATAGTATGTCAAATAAATGATAGGAATAATTAAACTACCTTGTTTGTTGTTATAATGGTGTGAAGTGATGATAAAATAGTGTTCCTGATGTCCAAATTCGTATATGGAAGTTTGGTAATGATAATGAATGCCTAATGCTGTCAAAAAGTAGCAGAAATGCTGTTGCAGGTCTTGGGAACCGGTTCCCTGTGGGGAGGAACCGAGTTCCCAGTGTCAAAATTAGAAAATCGACTTTTGACTCGGAACCGGTTCTGTATAGGTAGGAACGGTTCTCCATTCAAAAACAGGACGTGCTTTTATAAAATTTTCAGAACGGTTCTGATAGGTAGGAACCGGGTTCCAAGTGCATTTTTCCAAAAACTTCCAAAACTTCAAAACTTCATATTTTCTAAACCGTAACTCCGATTCGAGTGCCGTTTTCGGCGTTATTTCTTAAATTTAAAGTACTACCTTTTGGAAAGAGAAAAATGTTATTTTGCCAAATTATTTTAAAAATGGTCGCGCTCCCGATTTTTGAAAAGTGTGATTAGTTAATGACAACGGGGAACTATTACCATCGGTCTAAGTACCGGATGGATGGTTAATGCTTATTATGTGTATCTTGATATTCATTATGATTGAATGTGATACGTTGATGAACTGGCATTATGTGATATATGTTGATATCGTGATCTGAGAATTAATGTTGCATGCTTTGATGATGCATGCATAAACATTTGTTGATTTGGTTCATTCCCATTGTGCGGAAGTGAGCTTGCAGAGCCAATAGACTTACCTGGTTGGAGGTAGTGAGGCTAGATTCTTGACCCAGATGTTGTGGGCGAATCATGGATTACACTGTCTTTCCACGAGTAAACGGAGCAGTGGGTGAACGAGGTTCACGTATTGGTACCACATGCATAGAGTCTGCATTGCATATGGAATTGTAACATGTTAGGATGGTTTCCAGTGTTGCAATTGCCATCGTTTGTTATATACATGATTATTGTGTGATTTGTCTCTGCATTGTTTATGAGTTTGTATTTGATTGACGAACTAATATATTCGGTTATTCTGTTGGATCTAAGAACGTATAACTCATATTATATCGAATTGAAATCTCACCCTTACTTTAACATTTTCAGATCCGAAGTGATTAGCTGCTTGGAGTTGGTGAGGATAGTCTTAGATTCGAGTCTTTGTCCGCGTGTCAGTGTCGTGCTCTGGTAGATGTAACACTGGGGAAAAACGATTGTTTGGAATCCTTTTATGGATATTTTAATAATTCTGGAATTATGTTGATTTATCATCCTGGAATAACTGTTGAGTAAAGTATTCGGGATTTAATTAGGTTTCATTTCCGCTGATAAACATAATGTTGTGTATGATTTAATTGATGAGTATTCTTCAGTGAAGCATGACGCTGTTTTGGTTAAAAATTTTATGATTTAAGTTGTGACGCCTCTTGATTGGTGATTAAAACTCTGATTAATATATATAAAACGTGGGTAATTAGAAGGGGTGTTACAATAGTGGTATCAGAGCATAGTCGGTCTTGTCTTAGTGTCGTTATTCCCTTTAGTATGCGACTAGTGTAAGTAACACTGTCGATACTTGTGTGCTGATGTAGATTGTTTTGTAATGTTACAAAACAATGGCTGGAAGAGGTAACGGAAGGAATGATGACGCTATTGTTGAGGCTTTGGGAATGTTAGCTGGAGTGCTCGGAGGGAATCAGCAGGGAGCTGCGATTGGTGCTGATAGACAATTGGGGAATTTTCAGAGGAATAATCCCCCCGTTGTTTAAAGGTGCACATGATCCTGAGGGTGCTCAGAAGTGGCTGAAAGAGATCGAGAGAATCTTCAGAGTGATTGATTGTGCTGAGGGGTTGAAGGTGAGATATGGTACTCACATGTTGGCAGAGGAAGCTGATGACTGGTGGGTTGCTACCAGGACTGAATTTGGAAGAAGACGGGATTGCATTGACTTGGGCTGTGTTCAGGAGAGCTTTTCTGAGAAGGTATTTTCCTGAAGACATTCGGGGAAAGAAAGAAATTGAATTTTTGGAGCTCAAGCAGGGCAACAAGTCTGTGAGTGAGTATGCGACCAAGTTCACTGAGTTAGCAAAGTATTATGCTAATTATCCTAACGATGCAGATGGAGAATTTTCCAAATGTATCAAGTTTGAGAATGGTCTGCGAGATGAGATTAAGCAAGGTATCAGGTATCAGCGTATTAGAAGGTTTCCTGATTTGGTTGACTGTAGTAGGATTCTGGAGGAAGATCTTACTAGTACTAAGGCAAATGCTCAGAGTTATGCTGACCGTAAGTGTAAGAGACAGATGGATCGTGGTAAGCCTTATGATAGGAATAGTCAGAAATCTGGAGGTTGGAAGAAGTCTAGTGGGGGAGACTCTGGTTCTTCTAGTTCTTCCATGAGGTGTTACAGGTGTGGTGAATTGGGTCACCGATCTCTGGAATGCAAGGCTGATGGGAGGAAGTGCAACAATTGTGGGAGAGTTGGTCATTTAGCTGCTGAGTGTAGATCCCGAAGAGTAACTTGTTACAACTGTGGAGAAGAAGGACACACTCGTCCGCAGTGTATTAAGCCAAAGAAAGAGCAAGCTGGTGGGAAAGTGTTTGCTTTGTCAGGGTCAGAGGTTAAGGCGGATGATCGGTTGATTAAAGGTACATGTTTTATTAATGGCATACCTTTAATTGCAATTATTGACACTGGAGCGACACACTCTTTTATTTCTTTGGACTGTGCTAAGAGATTGAATCTAGAAATTTCTAGTTTGGATGGAAGTATGGTCATTGACACTCTTGCGTCGGGTTCAGTGAGTACTTCGTATGTGTGTAGGAATTGTCCTATCGTTATTTTCGATAGAGGATTCGGTATGGATCTAGTGTGCCTACCGTTAGAACAACTCGATATTATCCTTGGAATGAACTGGTTGGTCTTCAACCAGGTTCATATCAATTGTTTTGAGAAGACGGTTATATTTCCTGAAATAGCTAAAGTTGAAGATGCGATCATGTCAGTTAAGCAGATGAATTCAGCTGTCAAAGAGGGTGTCGTGGTGTTCATGTTATGTTCTTTGACGGAAGTGAAAGGAAAGGCTAAAAGTGGAGAGTTACCTGTTGTGAAAGAATTTCCAGAGGTGTTTCCGGAAGATGTTAATGAGTTACCACCTGAGAGAGAAGTGGAGTTCACTATAGAATTGATTCCTGGAACCAGTCCGGTGTCGATGGCGCCTTATCGCATGTCGGCATCTGAGTTGTTTGAACTGAAGAAACAGTTGGAAGAGTTATTGGAGAAGAAATTTATTCGGCCTAGTGTTTCACCGTGGGGTGCGCCAGTGTTGTTGGTTAAGAAGAAGGAAGGTACGATGAGACTGTGTGTTGACTACAGACAATTGAATAAAGTGACGATCAAGAATCGGTATCCATTACCGAGGATTGATGACTTGATGGATCAGTTGGTTGGAGCTTGTGTGTTTAGCAAGATTGATCTGAGGTCTGGGTATCATCAGATTCGCGTTAGGCGTAAGATATTCGTAAGACCGCTCGAATGAGGTATGGGCATTATGAATATTCTATGCCATTGGAGTTACTAATGCACCGTGTGTTTATGGAGTACATGAATGTGATATTTCATCCGTATCTTGACAAGTTTGTGGTGGTGTTTATTGACGACATTTTGATCTACTCAAGGATGATGAGGAGCATGCAAAGCATCTCGAGTTGTATTGGAATTGTTGAAGGAAAAGAAACTTTATGCGAAATTGTCAAGTGTGAGTTTTGGTTGAAGTGAGTTTTCCGGTCATGTGATATCCAAGAATGGTATTGCTGTTGATCCTACAAAAGTAGAAGCGGTATCTCAGTGGGAAGCGCCGAAGAATGCTTCAGAGATTCGTAGTTTTCTTGGTCTTGCAGGTTACTACCGAAAGTTCATTGAGGGATTTTCGAAGTTAGCGTTACCATTGACTAAGTTGACGAGAAAAGGCCAAGCATTTGTTTGGGATATAGATTGTGAAGAAGGATTCCAAGAATTGAAGAGGAGGTTGACTAGTGCTCCGATTTTAATTTTGCCGAATCCGGAAGGGTCCCTTGTTGTGTATTATGATGGGTCATTGATGGGTTTAGGTGGTGTGTTGATGAACGATAAGCAGGTTGTGGCTTATGCTTCGAGACAATTGAAAGTGCATGAAAGGTGAAATTCCTGGCAGCAGATACTTAATGTCACAGAGAATGTTATGACACAGTATCTGACACTGCTTTGACAATTCACACAGTAAATATAGAAAGCAGTAAATAACACAGTAAGTTGTTCACCCAGGTTCTAACAAACCTACGCCCTGAGGCTACCAAGCCGGAGGAAATTCACTATTAGTAGTATCAATTTAGTTAAACTCGCCGCTTACAACTCCTCACTTAATCCCTACCCAATGACACTTCAACCTAAGTCCTACTTAGATCCGAGTTCCTACCACTCCCCTCAATCACCGCAGTGATATCAACCTATTGACTAATTGAATTGTGAAGACACACTTCAATAAAATATCTTGATCTTGCTTCAAAGCTTTAATCAAGAGACAAACACTCGTGCTTTAAAGCTTTGAGTGGTAAACTACCCTTACAACAAATCCTAGTCCAATGCACTTATCAATTGATAGTTGCTTGGCTCACAAGAGAAACTAGAATTACACAATACCAACTGTTACTAACCTTAACAGTACACAAACAAAAGCCTTCAATGTCTTCAATGGAATCCAGAGGCGTGGCTGTAGAGTAAGGGTTGAATTCTTTATATAGAAGCATCCCGAATCTTCGGGCTTCCATAAAGATAGCTAGGGTTTACTTAATTTCTCCTAAAACATGGTTTGTTCAACAACCAATTTAGGTTTAATTAAGATTAACCTAGCAGCCACGTGAGCATGCTTTCTAATAATGAAAAACATAAATAAAAGCTCAACAAACTTCCCGAAAAATCTCAGAAAAATCGATTCTCGAGAATGTCACATGAATGTCATAACATCCGTTATGACATCGCTTTCTCAGAATTTCCAACACGCCTTTAGCTTCCTCGAGCTGTACTTTTACCATCCTTGTCCAGTAGGATTTATCTTCAATCTCTGAATGTCATGACATCTATCAAGACATTTCTAAAGCCTAGTTTTACCAAAATTGATGCCAACTTAAAACACTAACAAACTCCCCCTTTGGCACATTTTTGGCTAAAACTACTAGACCTATCAGAGTACAAAATGCAGCAGAAGACTAACAACCTAGTTCTAAGTTTTCCTAAGCTTTCCTAAGCTTCAAGTAACTAGAACTAAGAGAAGATAAATTCTACCCATACACATATCCCATAATTGCCCACAGTTGCCCCACATACAACTGCCCACAAAATTTTAAACTGGCCATACAATTCCCCATACGCTTCCCAAACATTAATACTTCCCACAGTATTTCTTCTCCCCCTTTTTAGCCATAAAGGGCCAAAGGAAACCATACAATTGCCTCAAGCATGCAAGCATAAAAATTAAAGAAAGTACCAATATTGTTAGGGGTACATCTCTGTCAAGGCCTTACAAATTTGTCAACAAAAAATATCCAAACAAAATTGAAAATACAAGAAACAAAATAGCAACAGGACATAGATGAATACTAAACGGATAAAGAAGCAACACAAAGAACTTAATTAGTTGTCTCCTCTCTGAAGAAGCATCTTCTTTGTCGAAAGATCAGATCATCCGCTTTATCGAAGCTTGTTCAGCTTTGGTGTTCAGAGCTTTCCTTTTCTTGACCATTGGTGTCCTTTTGCATTTTGAACAACCAAAAATTTAGCTCTATACTTCTTTGAGGAAGTTCCAGCTCGTTATTTGCTCAACTTGAGAACCGTGAATACCTCCCTTTGCTTTGACAGGAAAGCGTAAGAATCGTGGTTCACATGAGTTGCTCGGACGTGATCATCGATGTCATGACATTCTTTGTGACATCTGGATCATCTGCTAAACTAGGGCTAGCAGGTCTTTGATTAAGGGGAACTGAAATTCCAGGAACAGAGTGATGTTCGTCTAGGATTCTGGTGACTATCCTAGCAATGGCTTCCTCTACATACTTGGTACCTTCCCTATTTCTTATCTCGGGGAATGTAAGAGGCGAGTCTTACCAGTAGACGCTGATGAACCTTGATCCTTCTGTGCATGCTGATTCTGGGAGTCAGTTGCCATTGAACGCTGAGGGGAGACCTTCACAGGTTTAATATCCATGGCTTCAGCAAATGCCCTAATCTCAGCCATGGTGGGAGATGAACAGTCAGAATCTGAGGAGGATGAGGAAGACATATTTCTCTGGGAAAGGTTGAGAATCAGAGACCAAGAGTGACGAAGCGGTTGAGAGTATCTGTTGGATGGAGAAGGTATGATACTTTCAAATGAAAAGGCTATTATATGGAGGAGTCTTTTCACATTCTTGAACCCTATAAAAATAAGAGGAAAATAATCAACTGACCCACTTATAATTAATACATGGTCTCTTCCCTTTCTTGGATGCAATCTTAATTGCTACAATTCCTCATACTGACAAATGCCCAGTTTGCTCCTTAAGTTTTCAAATTGACTAGCATCAAGAGCCTTGGTAAAAATGTCAGCCAGTTGAAGTTCTGTGACTACATGATCCAATTTAATCACCTTCTCCTCCACAAGTTCTCTGATGAAGTGATGTCTGATGTCTATGTGCTTAGTCCTACTGTGTTGTATAGGATTCTTTGATATATTAATAGCACTCAGATTGTCACAGTACAATGTCATGACATCCTGTGTGACATTGTACTCAGACAACATATGCTTCATCCAGACCATTTGAGAACAATTGCTACCAGCTGCTATGTATTCAGCTTCAGCAGTGGATAGGGACACACAGTTTTGCTTCTTGCTAAACCAAGAAACAAGATTGTTTCCCAAGAAGAAGCATCCTCCAGAGGTACTTTTCCTGTCATCAGCACTCCCAGCCCAGTCAGCATCACAGTATCCAGACAGAATTGGTTCACATCCATGGGAATATAGGATACCATAATTGCAAGTTCCACACACATATTTCAGGATTCTTTTCACCTGGTTAATGTGACTT
This sequence comes from Vicia sativa, assembly GCA_021764765.1. Lineage (NCBI taxonomy): Eukaryota > Viridiplantae > Streptophyta > Magnoliopsida > Fabales > Fabaceae > Vicia > Vicia sativa. The sequence goes on from CM038795.1 coordinate 266,050,726, forward strand.
ACTTTAGGCTCAGCTTGATATCTTGCACATACCCCAACTGCATAAGTAATGTGTCGTCTGGCTGTTAGGTACAACAAGCTCCCTATCATGCTTCTATATAAACTTTGATCAACCTTTTCTCCACTTGCATCCTTGGTCAACTTCAAATGTGTAGGAGCAGGAGTCCTTTTATGGCTGGCATTCTCCATTCCAAACTTCTTGACAATGTTCCTTGCATACTTGCTTTGTGAAAGAAATGTTGAATCTTCCATCTGTGTGACTTGCAATCCAAGGAAGTAAGTTAACTCTCCCATGAGACTCATTTCAAACTCTGCTTGCATTTGATTGGCAAATTGTTTCACCATTGTCTCTGACATTCCTCCAAATACTATGTCATCAACATAGATTTGAGCCACCATAACCTTTCCACCTTCATTCTTGACAAAGAGAGTCTTATCCAATCCTCCTTTCCTGTATCCTTTGTCTGTAAGAAACTTGGTCAGCCTTTCATACCAGGCCCTAGGGGCTTGTTTTAGACCATATAGGGCTTTCCTTAATCTGTAGACATGTTCAGGAAAACTTGGATCCACAAATCCATTAGGCTGTTCTACATATACTTCCTCATTTAAGTAGCCATTTAGGAAGGCACTCTTTACATCCATCTGAAACAATTTGAATTTCAGAATGCAAGCAACTCCTAGTAGAAGCCTGATTGATTCCAGTCTAGCCACTGGTGCAAAGGTCTCATCAAAGTCAATTCCCTCCACTTGAGTGTAACCCTGAGCAACAAGTCTTGCTTTATTCCTGGTGACAGTCCCTTCTGCATCAGACTTGTTCTTGTAGATCCACTTAGTGCCAATGATGTTGGTTCCTTCTGGTCTAGGAACTAATTCCCATACTTCATGTTGCTTGAACTGGTTCAATTCCTCTTGCATTGCTCCAATCCAAAATTCATCACATAGAGCTTCTTTGACATTCTTTGGCTCTATTTTTGACACGAAGCGAGTTTGAGACAGCTCGATCTTGTAACAACACCTTTGGTTGGGTCTCCAATGATGAGATCCTTTGATGATCTTTCGAATCGATTGAGGGATCTTTGTTTGCTTCCTCGTGTTCGATTCAAGTGAAGTAGGAGTAGGAACATTTTCCTTATCGTGTACTTGAGGTGATGTCTCAAACCATGTCTCAACATCATATGGGACATTGTGCTCTGATAATGATCATCAACAATGACATTAATGACTCCATCATAACCGGGTTCTGAGTTGAATATCCTATATGCTCATTGTTGTGGAGTATCCCAAAAATGCCTTCATCACTCTTAGAATCCATTTTCTCCTTTGATCACGATCTGTCGAATATAGCATTTGCTTCCAAACACATGAAAGTATTTCACAGCTTGGTTTTCTTCCTTTCCATAGCTCATGGTGGAGACAGCCTTTTCTTAAGGTAACCTGGTGAACATAGCAAGTCGTATTCATAGCTTCACCCAAAATGAATAGGAAGTTTCTTAGCATGAATCATTGCTCGAAGATTCTTGTATAGTCCTATTCTTTCTTTCCACAACCCCATTTTGTTGTGGTGTTATAGGAGAAGAAAACTCATGGTTGATCCTTCCGAGGAACAATTCATCAAACTTGCTATTCTCAAATTCTTTCCATGGTCACTTCTTATTCGACAATACACTTTCCTTCTCTCTCAAGTCTTTTGCACAACTCCTTAAAGACATCAAACACTCGATTTTTCTTTGATGAAGTTTATCCGTAACCGGAGAAGTCATCCACAACAACATAGGCATATCTTTTTCCACCAAACTGATAGGCCCCATCAAGTCCATGTGCAGCTCCAGTTTTAGATGTGGTCGATGTCTAGACATTGGGTGTGACATTCTGCTTTCCAACCGGCACTCACCACACCCTTCCTTCATCAATGTGAAGTCTTGGTATCCCTCTGACAGCCTCCATTGAGATGATCTTTTTCATTCCTCTGAGATGCAGATGTCCTAGTTTTTGGTGCCACAACTTGACCTCCTTTTCATCTTTGTCTGTGGAACATACAGATGAGAGGTTGGTGTTCTCAGATTCCCACATGTAACAGTTTGTCTTTTGATCTGATTCCTCTCATAACTACTTCTTGTTGATCATTGATTACAAGACATTCAGATCTAGTGAAGTTAACTTTGAATCCCATATCACATAGTGGACTTATGCTTATGAGGTTACAATCAAGCCTTTTTGAGACTCCACTTAGATTTGGAACTCCAGAGCAGTCTAAGTTTCCAACACCTTTGATTTCTCCTTTAGCTCCATCTCCAAAGGTAACAAAGCTGGTGGAATGAGGTTTGACATTATTCAGTAGGTTTTTTATTCCAGTCATATGCTTAGAACACCCACTGTCAAAGTACCAATCTTCCTTGGCGACACTCGAGAAGTGTGAGCAATCATTGCTTCAGCTCTTCTTCCACTTTGAGTGTATGGTACTTTGATGTTTTTAGGCTTAACATAGGGAGTCTGATTAGGGTATCCATGTAGCCTATAATAGAAGGGTTTTATGTGTCCAAACCTTCCACAATGATGACATCTCCATCTTTGAAACTTCTTCTTCATGTTTCTCTGATCCTGATGTTGATCCCAATGTTGTGACATCGCCTTGACTTTGGTTTCCTAGGACTCTTCTTTTCTTGTCACTAACAGTTCCTTTGTCCACATATCCTAGACCATGCTTGTTTCAAAGATTTTGCCCAAGTCAAGAATTTCTTCCAATTTTTCTGCTCCAGAGGTCAAGATTTTGACAGATTTAGTCATCCGATCAAGCTTGGAATTTAACACGTAATTTCACCGTTGAGATGTCTTATAGTGTTTGTATTCTCCTTCTTTTCACTTCCACCACATTTCGCCTCCAACTTCTCAATCGCTTTTTCTGTTTTCATTCGACATACTTCACCACTCGATACGCTTGTAAGTATCAAGAAGTTCTTCAAAGGTCACTTCCTCATCACTAGAGTTATTATCGAATTACAACTTCCAAGATGCGGTGACAAGATTAGTGCTTCTTCTCGATTCACTTCCGAATCGCACCAAGTGACCATTCCTTTCTTTTGTTTCTTAAGAAAGGTGGGACATTCAGCTTTAATGTGTCCATATCCTTCACATTCATGACATTGGACTCCTCTGCTTTGACTTCCTTTTTCTTCTGACCTGGATCTTCTGCTGAAGTCATAAGATCTGTTGATGTCATATGGAATGTCCTTGACATTTGACCTTGACTTTGGATCAATCCTCTTGATGAGTTTGTTGAACTGTCTTCCAAGCATAGCTATAGCTTCAGATATCTTCTCATCTTCCACCTTGCATCCTTCTTCAGTATTGGATACAAGTGCTATGCTTTTGTTCTTCCTGTCAACAGTTTCACTGATTCCCATCTCAAAAGTCATAAGAGATCCAATAAGCTCTTCAACTTTCAGGGTGCTGATGTCCTGTGCCTCCTCTATTGCAGTTACTTTCATTGCAAATTTTTTAGGCAAGGATCTGAGAATTTTCCTCACTAGCTTCTCCTCTGACATCTTTTCACCAAGGGCTCCTGAGGCATTGGCAATCTCCAAAACATTCATGTGAAACTCATGAATAGTCTCATCTTCCTTCATCTTCAAATTCTCAAATTTGGTAGTGAGCATCCAAGTCTTGACATCTTCACCTTGGATGTTCCTCATGAGTGGTTTTGAGAGTGTCCCAAACATCCTTGGCCATTCACATTGATGAACCAATCAAGATGTTTCGTCAATACCATTAAATAAAGCATTCAGGCTTTAGAATTCCCAGGCAAGCTCTTCTTCCTCTTTGCTCCATTCTTCCTCGTGTTTCAAGACGGTAGTCCCATCTTTCTCAACCTTGGTTGATGTTTCCATCCTTTATCGCCTCCAAGCCTTGATATCCACCGATCTTAAGAAGGCAACCATACGAGGCTTCCAAGACTCATAGTTAGACCCATCCGAATAGGTGGTCTACCTCCAAATCGCTTCCTTATCCATCGCCGTAAACTATAATACCTAGATCTCACCCGAAATAACAAGGTGGTGCCCGCTCGATACCAATTGAAATTCCGGCAGCAGATACTTAATGTCACAGAGAATGTTATGACAAGATTCGACGCTTTGACAATTCACACAATAAATATAGAAAGCAGAATAACACAATAAGTTGTTCACCCATTCGGTTCTAACAAACCTACGTGAGGCTACCAAGCCGTGGAGGAAATTCACTATTAGTAGTATCAATTCGAGTTAAACTCGCCCGCTTACAACTCCTCACTTAATCCCTACCCAATGACACTTCAACCTAAGTCCTACTTAGATCCGAGTTCCTACTACTCCCCTCAATCACCGCAGTGATATCAACCTATTGACTAATTGAATTGTGAAGACACACTTCAATAAAATATCTTGATCTTGCTTCAAAGCTTTAATCAAGAGACAAACACTGTGCTTTAAAGCTTTGAGTGGTAAACTACCCTTACAACAAATCCTAGTCCAATGCACTTATCAATTGATAGTTGCTTGGCTCACAAGAGAAACTAGAATTACACAATACCAATCTGTTACTAACCTTAAAGACACAAACAAAAGCCTTCAATGTCTTCAATGGAATCCAGAGGCGTGGCTGTAGAGTAAGGGTTGAATTCTTTATATAGAAGCGCCCGAATCTTCTTTGGGCTTCCATAAAGATAGCTAGGGTTTACTTAATTCTCCTAAAAACATGGTTTGTTCAACAACCAATTTAGGTTTAATTAAGATTAACCTAGCAGCCACGTGAGCATGCTTTCTAATAACAAAAACATAAATAAAAGCTCAACAAACTTCCCGAAAATCTCAGAAAACCGATTCTAAGAATGTCAAATCGAATGTCATAACATCCGTTATGACATCGTTTTCGCAATTTCCAACGCCTTTCCCTTCGGAAATTTTACCATCCTTGTCCAAAGAGGATTTATCTTCAATCTCTGAATGTCATGACATCTATCAAGACATTTCTAAAGGCTAGTTTTACCAAAATTGATGCCAACTTAAAACACTAACAAAAGGAATTATCCGGCACATGATTTGAATTTGGTAGCCGGTGTATTTGTTTTGAAGTTATGAAGGCTTTATCTGTGTGGTTCACGGTTTGAAGTGTCCAGTGATCATAAGAGCCTGAAGTATCTCTTTGATCAGAAAGAGTTGAACAGGAGGCAGAGAAGATGGTTAGAATTTCTCAAGGATTATAATTTTGGTTTGAATTACCATCCTGGGAAGGCAAACGTCGTGGCAGATGCGTTGAGCAGGAAATCCTTGCGTATGTCGATGCTAATGGTTCGTGAATTGGATTTAGTGGAACAATTCAGAGATTTAAGTTTAGTATGTGAAATTACTTTGAATAGTGTGAAATTGGGCATGTTGAAGCTGACTAGTGGTATTTTGGAAGAGATTCGAAATGGACAGAAATCTGATGTTGGTTTGGTGGATAAGCTGACATTGATTAACCAATGTCAAGGAGGTGAGTTCCGAATTGATGAGAATGGCGTTATGAGATTTGGTGATAGCGTTTGTGTTCTGGATGTTGCTGAGATCAGAAAGAGTATCTTGGAGGAAGGACACCGTAGTGGATTGAGTATTCATCCTGGTGCTACTAAGATGTACCATGACTTGAAGAAGTTATTTTGGTGGCCGGGAATGAAGAAGGAAATTGCCGAGTTTGTGTATGCGTGTTTGGTTTGTCAGAAATCGAAGGTTGAGCATCAGAAGCCGTCGGGACTGATGGAACCGTTATTCGTTCCGGAATGGAAATGGGATGGCATTTCTATGGATTTTGTGTCTGGTTTGCCTAGAACAGCGAAGAACTGTGATTCTATCTGGGTGATTGTTGATCGATTGACGAAGTCTACTCACTTTATTCCGATAAGAATGGATTATCCGATGGAGAGGTTGGCAGAATTGTATGTTGAGAGAGTGGTAAGTTTGCATGGTATTCCGTCTAGCATTGTGTCGGATAGAGATCCGAGGTTTACTTCTAAGTTCTGGACAGGATTGCAGGAAGCTCTGGGTACTAAGTTACGATTGAGTTCTGCATATCATCCACAGACAGATGGTCAGACGGAGAAGACGATTCAGTCGTTAGAGGATTTGTTGAGGGCTTGTGTGTTAGAGAAAAGTGGAGCTTGGGATAGCTACTTGGCATTGATAGAGTTTACCTAAACCAATAGTTTTCATTCGAGCATTGGCATGGCTCCGTTTGAGGCATTGTATGGTAGGAGATGTCGGACACCGTTGTGTTGGTACGAATCTGGAGAAAGTGCGGTGATTGGACCAGAGATTGTTCAACAAACTTCAGAGAAGATTAAGATGATTCAGGAGAAGATGAAGACTTCTCAGAGTCGTCAGAAGAGTTATCACGATAAGAGAAGGAAAGATCTTGAGTTTGATGAAGGAGACCACGTGTTTATGAGAGTTACTCCGATGACTGGTATTGGCCGAGCTTTGAAGTCAAAGAAGTTGACTCCGCGCTTTATTGGTCCGTTTCAGATTACCAAGAGAGTTGGGAAAGTTGCGTATCAGATTGCTTTACCGCCGTCACTTGCAAATTTGCATGATGTTTTCCATGTATCTCAGTTGAGGAGGTATATCGCGGATCCGTCTCATGAAATTCAGGTAGATGATGTTCAGGTGCGGGATAATTTGACTGTGGAAGCAGTGCCTGTAAGAATTGAGGATCGAAAAGTGAAGCAATTGCGAGGTAAAGAGATAGCTCTGGTACGAGTAGCTTGGGAGGACCACCAAGGCAATGTGACTGGGAGCTGGAGAGTCGATGAAGGACTCGTATCCCGAACTTTCGTTCGAGGTATGTTTTCGAGGACGAAAACTCTTTTAGTGGGGGAGAGTTGTGACACCCCGATTTAATTCAAATATTAAATAAATGAGAATTAATTATTTAATTGATTAAAGTCTTAAATATTTAATTTATCTGGATTAATTGGATCTTTTAATAAGGAAAGGATTGGAGGTGTGCAGAGTAAATGGTGGGTGTATGAGTAAAACACTCTACTAATTACTAAGTGTTAATTATTTATTTTATTGGAATATTAAAAGGAAATATAAAAGGAAAAGAAAGGAAAAGAGAAGGGTTTTTGGAGGAATCATTTCACGTAAAGTTGGAGACAAGAAGAGAAGAGAGGAAAAACCGACGCCGAGAGAAACCGGAGAATCATCGCAAGATAAGGGGTGGTTTTAATCGGTTAATATGTTTTATGGGTTTTGGGAACCATAGGAATGAATGGGTATGTTAGAAAGTTGAATCTTTTATGATTAGGAGTTATAGAAACAAACCCTATTTCGTGTCGGTGTTGGAAATTGGATCATAGTATGTCAAATAAATGATAGGAATAATTAAACTACCTTGTTTGTTGTTATAATGGTGTGAAGTGATGATAAAATAGTGTTCCTGATGTCCAAATTCGTATATGGAAGTTTGGTAATGATAATGAATGCCTAATGCTGTCAAAAAGTAGCAGAAATGCTGTTGCAGGTCTTGGGAACCGGTTCCCTGTGGGGAGGAACCGAGTTCCCAGTGTCAAAATTAGAAAATCGACTTTTGCACTCGTGAACCGGTTCTGATAGGTAGGAACTGTTCCCCATTCAAAAACAGGTGCTTTTAAAATTTTCAGAACCGGTTCTGATAGGTAGGAACCGGTTCCAAGTGCATTTTTCCAAAACTTCCAAAACTTCAAAACTTCATATTTTCTAAACCGAACTCGATTCGAGTGCCGGCGTTATTTCTTAAATTTAAAGTACTACCTTTTGGAAAGAGAAAATGTTATTTTGCCAAATTATTTTAAAATGGTCGCTCCCGATTTTTGAAAAGAGTGATTAGTTAATGACAACGGGAACTATTACCATCGGCCTAAGTACGGATGGACGTTAATGCTTATTATGTGTATCTTGATATTCATTATGATTGAATGTGATACGTTGATGAACGGCATTATGTAATATATGTTGATATCGTGATCGAGAATTAATGTTGCATGCTTTGATGATGCATGCATAAACATTTGTTGATTTGGTTCATTCCCATTGTGCGGAAGTGAGCAGAGCCAATAGACTTACCGTTGGAGGTAGTGAGGCTAGATTCTTGACCCGTATGTTGTGGGCGAATCATGGATTACAATCGCTTTCCACGAGTAAACGGAGCAAGGTGGACGAGGTTCACGATTGGTACCACATGCATAGAGTCGCATTGCATATGGAATTGTAACATGTTAGGATGGTTTCCGTGTTGCAATTGCCATCGCTTGTTATATACATGATTATTGTGTGATTTGTCTCGCATTGTTTATGAGTTTGTATTTGATTGACGAACTAATATATTCGGTTATTCGTTGGATCTAAGAACGATAACTCATATTATATCGAATTGAAATCTCACCCTTACTTTAAAATTTTCGATCCAGTGATTAGTCGCTTGGAGTTGGTGAGGATAGTCTTAGATTCGAGTCTTTGTCCGCGTCGTTGTCGTGCTCGTAGATGTAACATCGGGAAAACGATTGTTTGGAATCCTTATATGGATATTTTAATAATTCGAATTATGTTGATTTATCATCCCGAATAACTGAGTAAAGTATTCGGATTTAATTATGTTTCATTTCCGCTGATAAACATAATGTTGTGTATGATTTAATTGATGAGTATTCTTCAGTGAAGCATGACGCTGTTTTGGTTAAAAATTTTATGATTTAAGTTGTGACGCCTCTTGATTGGTGATTAAAACTCTGATTAATATCTATAAAACGCGGGTAATTAGAAGGGGTGTTACACTTTGCATATGTCGGTCATGATGGTTAGGGAGTTGGAGTTGATTGAGCAATTCCGAGATTTGAGTTTGGTTTGTGAGGTGACACTGCATAGTGTTATGTTGGGAATGTTAAAGATTAACGATGACTTTCTCGACAATATCAAAGAGGCTCAAAAGCTAGATGTGAAGTTGGTGGATTTGATGGTAGGAACCGATCAACATGAGAATGATGATTTCAAGTTGGATGCACAAGGTGTGTTGAGATTCCGAGATCATATTTATATTTATGATGATGAAGTGATTAAGAAAGTGATTCTTGAAGAGATTCATAGAAGCAGTTTGAGTATTCATCCAGGAGATACGAAAATGTATCAAGACTTGAAGGGTTTGTTTTGGTGGCCTGGCATGAAACGTGATGTGGCACAGTTTATGTAAGCTTGTTTGACTTGCCAAAAATCAAAGATCGAACATCAGAAGCCTGCAGGGTTGATACAACCGTTGGAAGTTCCTGAATGGAAATGGGATAGCATTTCAATAGACTTTGTAACCGGATTACCTAATACCTTTAGAGGACATGACTCGATTTGGGTGATTATTGATAGGCTTACAAAGTTGGCACATTTTATACCTATTAACATTACATATCCGATTGCGAAGTTGGCTGAGATATATGTCAGGGTGATTGTGAAGTTGCATGGTGATGCTTTGTGTATTGTGTCAGATAGAGATCCGAGGTTTACTTCTTATTTTTGGAAGAGTTTACAAGAAGCGTTGGGATCTAAGTTAAGGTTAAGTTCGGTGTATCATCCGCAAACGGATGGTCAGACTGAGAGAACTATTTAGTCGTTGGAAGATTTGTTGAGGGCATGTGTTCTTGAGCAAAAATGCTCATGGGATACTTATCTTCCTTTGATCGAGTTCACTTATAATAACAGTTACCATTCTAGTATTGGGATGGCACCTTTTGAAGCATTGTATGGTCGGAGGTGTAGGACTCTGTTATGTTGGCATGAATCTAGTGAAAGTGTGGTAGTTGGACCATAAATTGTTCGAGAGACTACAGAGAAAGTGAAGTTTATTCGGGAAAAGATGAAGGCTTCCCAGAGTAGGCAGAAAAGTTACCATGACAAGAGAAGAAAAGATTTAGAGTTCCAAGTTGGCGATCATGTATTTTGGAGAGTCACACCTGTGACTGGGGTCGGGCGAGCTCTGAAGTCTAAGAATCTCACTCCTCATTTTATTGATATGTATCAGATATCGGATAGAGTTGGAAAAGTGGCTTATCGAGTGGCGTTACCGTCAAATCTTGCGAATTTGCACGATGTGTTTCATGTATGGAAACTCCGGAAGTATAATCCTGATCCGTCTCATGTGATTCAAATGGACGATGTGCAAGTACAAGATAATCTCAGGGTAGAGACGACACCTGTGAGGATTGCGGATCACGAAATGAAGACTCTAAGAGGGAAAGAGATTGCGTTGGTGAAGGTTGTCTGGTTGGGAGCTGCTGGAGAAAGCATGACATGTGAATTGGAGAGCAAGTTGCGCGACTCCTATCCCGAATTGTTTGAACCAGGTAAATTTTCGAGAACAAAAATATTCTAAGTGGGGGAGAGTTGTAACACCCTAATTATTTAATTACTTATTTAGTTTAATATTTTCATATATTTTTCTGAATAATTGGTAATATTGTAGAATGCCAATTTAAGCCATTATATGGTTATAGGTTGATTAATTAAAATAAATTGTAGGAATAATATTAATAATACTAATAATATTATTATCGTAGAAATTGCTATTAAGTGGGCTAAGTATATTATGTAGGTTGTAGCAAAGTGGAAGTATAGTCTAGTAAGCCCAATAAGAAGAATAATAATAATGTTATTATTTAAGAGAAGTAGAATAGAAAAGAAAGTGTTGGTTAATGAGTAGATGAGAAAAAGGGGTTTTGGGGGAAAAGAAGAGAAGAGTAGAAGTGCAAGCTTGAGGCTAGGGAAAATCTCCACCTCTAAGCAAATCAACCTTCGATTCACATGGTAAGGGTGGGATTCTTGCTTTCTAATTAGAAACATGATGGATGATAGGTAGTTGGGGTTTATAATTTTGCAAGTTTTGTGTCATGTTGTTGTTGTTGGAAATCCTAAATTGATGCTTGATAATCCATGAAAATTGATGAACAAATTTATGTGTAATTAACCATGACGTGCTATTATGGACTATTGGGATTGAGATGTATGGGATGTTGGGACCTTAATTCAAAGATGTACATGGAACTGAGTTGCTGAAACTGATATTTGGACATTTTCACGCAACATGTATCGACACAAGAGGCCATGTACCGATACATAATGTATTGAGTTTTAAAAATAGAAGTTTAAATTCAGTATGCGTCGATACAAACAGCCATGGGTCGACACATGATGCTAAAATCTTGAGAAACAGATTCTGCAATGATGTATGTGTCGACACATACAGCTATGAGTCGATAAATGCTATTTGAAAATTGAAAATTTAAAGGATGAGTCGACACATACGACTTATGCATCGATACATTCTGTTTGAAAAATTGGAGGTTTTAAAGGATGAGTCGACACATGGGCTTATGCATCGACACATACTATATGAAAAATGAAAAAATACCTTTGAAAACTGTTTTGGTCATATCTTTGCAACCGTAACTCTGATAATTGCCGTTTGGACCGTTGGAAAGCTAAAATTATGATCTATCTTATAAAATATTTTCAAACACAATACATGAACTTTTGATGAATTGATGTGGTTTTCTGTGTGTAATATTGGGTAATTGTTGAACCGGGTGTTCTTATTGTTGCACGTTGTTGTTGCAGTTATGTTGTTGTTATGTTGTTATTATAACGAAGTCTATAATGCTGTTATGATGTAATATTGATGCATGACGTTTATAATGTTGGTGATGATGTTATTGTGTTGCCTATATTTATGGGAGAATATTAAGTTGTAGGCTTACGGCCAATGTTGAATTGTGGTTGACTAGTTGTTATGTTGTCGTTGTTGTGTGTTGTTGTTGTTGCGTTGTCATGATTTTATTGTTGAAGTTGAGGTTGCATGCCATACATTACATTATTAAGTTGGCTTGGATTGACACATGTTGGCCTGGACTGGCAAATTATTAAGTTAAAGGCTTACGCCTTGTTGATGCCTCGATAAATTGGCATATTTCTAAGTTGGGAGTTTTACTCCGATGGTACCACATGCATCTGCAATTGTCCATGTTGCATACTCTAGCGCATAATGACATTGTTGTATGGTTAAATTGCGTTTGTTGTTAATTGGTTGTGAGATGGCAAAATAGTAATTTTATATAATTTTGAGTATATATTATTTATCATGATCTCAATTATATAGTTTGATATCTCACCCTTTCTTTTGTTTCGTTGTTGCCTTTATATTGGTAACATGCAGGTAACCCGGAGGAGTAGTCGTTACCGTTTTTAGTCCAAGTTCAGTGTCATTGCTCTGATACGTAGCATTCGGGGGAAAATGAACACTTGTCTTATTTTGTTGTTTTAATGTTGAATTTTATGTCGTTGATTGAAGATTCAATTATGTTGATGTTGTTTATGACTCGAAAGATGCTATGTCTTATGTGAAAACTATTAAGGTTCCGCTGCGTGATTAAGGAAGTCGTTTATGCTTAAAGACTAAAAATTATGTGTTGTGTTAGTTCCGCCTCTTTAAAGTGTTATGTATCTATTTTGAATAACAATGACAGGTTTATGTGTTTAAGTTGGAAAGTGTGACATCCTGATTATGTTGGAAAAAATTTATACTTTGATTTTATTGATTAATTACTTGGGGTAGAATTGGGGTGTTACAATCACCAAGCATCTTGGTTGTGTATACTGTTTGCATATAATGATTGATACTTTACTAATCATGATGATGTGTATATCATTTTCTCTTTATATGTTTTGTTATAGGTGGATGATGCATAGGCTTCTTCTTCAAGAATTCTATGGGTTCATGTGTTTATTTCCATGCCTTCTCTTCCCAAATCTCAATGTCTTGAAGTTTTTATTCTTATTAAGTACTCATCTTGTCATCTACTATGGTCCATCATCTTGAGTATATTCTCCATATGTGAAGAAGATCATCAAAGTTAAAGAAGTCTCCATGCCATGGCCATCTATCTTGGAATTAGGGTTTTGGGCTTTTGAGGACCATATCTTGATAGTTGTGTGAAATTTGTGGATGATTCTAAATCCATTGGACTCTTAAAAGGATTTCCAACATGTATGTTCCTTGTTTCAAGGATTGTAATTGATGAAAAGATTGTTTTAAGGATCAATGATTTCAAACTCTCTAGATTGATACTTCATCTATCTTGTATAACTTCAAAGGATCATAACTTGGTCATTCCTTATCTCCTTGAGCTCTTTCTTTATCCACAATGAAACTAAGAATGTATAATACAACTTAGTTCAATATTTAAGAATAGAAAATGCTTGAAATTTTCCTCAGAAGTCAAAAGATTACAAGTAATTGATGGATTTCTCAAATTTTGATCAATCAACTTCAAGAGATCATATATTGATCATCATTTATCACCTCAGGGTCATTATTTTTGCACAACAATCTTGAAGATGTGAACTTTAACCCTACTTGTATTTCAAAGATTTAAGAAATTTGGAGATTGCTTGAAGAGACCAAAAGATTATAGGTCATTCCATAAATTTCCATAAATTTCACAAGATCGTAACTCTCTCAATATTTGGAGTTTTTGGATGGTTCTTTTTGAAAAATTCCATTCAAGAGATCTACTTTATATCATCTTTGTTGACCAAGAGAAAACTTTGAGTGGAAGACCATGATTGAAGGCAAAACATTATAGGTCACTTTTAAAAGGCATGGCATGCTTGGCCAGGGCCTGGCATGTTTTTTCAATGTTTTTCCTCGAATCCTAAAGGCTATACTCTCAGCTCAAGTATCCATTAGAGATGATTCTTTTTGCATTGTGTCCTACTCTTTGAGAACTTTATTTGGCTCGAGGAAAATTGGAAAATGCATGAGGGAATTTGATTTGGCCTCAGTGCAAAGATTGTGCCAAAACCTGTTTCGAGCTCACCACCAGTTTGTGCATTTGCGCCATAATTTGTTTTTTAATCCAACTTAAGCCTTGATTTCATGACTAATCATGTTTAGAAACTTCCCAGGATTAATTAGCACATCAAAACACAATGAATGGTTGAGTTTTGAGCACCCGAAGTCACATTTTCTTCATGATCACAAGTGTGCACGATTTTGCTCCAAATTGCATCATTCACCCTCCCTTTTGATCCCATTCACTTCTCCAATAAATTAGAGATACGTTTCACTCATTTTCCTCAAGCTTTGATAGATAGAATATCACTTCCAAACTCACTCCACACCTTAACTTTCTGCAACTTCGTTTTCACTCTTAAAGCTCTTCCAGTTCAAAATTGATTATAATTCTTCTTCCTTGAACTTCACTGAAGCTAATAGAACAAGAATCGTGCCTTGAAGTGCCCTGAATCGTGCTATCCAAGTTCAGTTTCAGAGCTCTAAATAAGCACTCCGTTCAAGTAGAATTCTCAATCATTTCACTCCAAACGAATTGCTAGGGTGTAGCCTTTTCTTCTCTGAGTCTTATGCTTCTTCTGGTTTACATTTTCACTGAGAATTGAGCTTGAATTTCTGAAAACAAGTGCTCATTATATTTTTCTGTTTTTCCTCAAACCATTCGTTGTACAAGTGAAATACATTTTTCGTGAGGGCACCATTATAATCATCTTGAAGAGAGGAATCTAATCGTACCGGTCTGAGGAATTTATTTCACAGTCTATGAAAATCGAATTTGGAAGTGGCCGGAGGGTGAAGACGACATACGTATCTGTCTTCAACCAATGATGAATTGCGACACATTTTTTTTTAATTTTTGAAATAAATGATCATGTGTGATATTTCCAAGAGTCCATGATATGCACAGCGCGTCAGATCCGTTGGATTAGCTTACTAACGCATTTTGACATTATATGATGGTCCACATTATTTCATTTTATTTTAATTTTAAATTCTGATCTGGTGTGAAAATCAAGGAGGTCCATATCAAGCACAATGCGCCATGTCCATTGGATGTGATTACTAACGCGTTTTAGCTACGATCTGATGATCGACATTTTTTGGCTTTTTATTTTATTTTCTGATTTTATATTTTAATTGTTTTAAACTTCAAAAAATCAAAGAAAATTCATTTTTAGTTCAAAAATTATGAAAAAATTCACAAACATATTTTCAAATATTCTCTTTCTGATTTTTATTTTTTCATAATTTTAATATTAGATTTAATATTTTTTTATGATTTTTCCCTTTTATTTGATGTATAAATGTTTTAAAATACTTTTTGACATTTAAAAATTCTAAAAAAATTATGGAATGATCCAATAGTCATTTAGAAAATATTGGTGACCTTATTTTATTTTTGTTTCTGATTTTACTATTTTTTTACCAAATTTTGGTTCATTTACAATTTTCTTTTATATTTAAAAAATAGTTTCTAACTTTAAAAAATTCTGAAATCTTTTGTCAGCACTTGTTGACCTTTGGTCGACCTTGGATAATTTTCTTAGAATTTTATTTTGATGCATGGATACCATTATGTATTTCATCAATAAAATCCAAATAAATAATCCATTTTCAAACAATTTTTAATTATTATTTTATTTTTAAATATTCATTTCTGATTTTGGATTTATATGGAGTCATAAATTTCCTCAACATCAATGGAACTTGGGTGTTGATAGGTCTCAAGACCAAATCCACCAAGATGGCTGATTGATTTTGACGAAGTTAGACCAGGTGAATTAATCTGATGCATTGTTGGTTTTGAGACTTTATATTCCTCCCCCTTCATCTCACCCCATTCTTTTTTATTTTACATGTGTTGACAAACATTAGAGGATGATCTACATATCACTCCTCTTGTTTGTTTTTTCAATACATAAATCACTATTGACTGACCTTGTTGTATGGTGACTTCTACATAAGTCACTTAGTGATTGCTTAACATAGCACTACATTGCTTCTTTCTTCATCTTATTTTTCTTTTGTCCCGAATCAGAAAATGATCAATTGGTGGCATAAACATTAGGGTTTACAAAATCCCCAAAAGATTGTTTGAGCTTTGATTTTGGTTCAACACCTGTGATACTTGTCGTGTAGTCGCTATGCTTTTTTAATCAAGCTTCTGGCAAGTTTTCACTAACTTTGTCCAATTGAAATTCTCAACTATCTTTGATCAAGTGTTGAGATCTTTTATTGTTCCAAAACGGATGATATACTTGACAAAAAGTAATTGAAGATCATCATCATGCTAACAACTAATTATTAACAATTAACTTTATTTTCCGCTTTTACTTTCCGCCTTTATTTTCCGCCTTTATTTTTATGCTCTTTACTTTACGCACTTTATTTTAGCATTTACATTTCATGTCATTTTTTCTTTGCTCACTTGAGCATTTTATTTTCTTGTCATTTTGAATTTTCTCCCTTGAGCTTTCTTTTTCCTTTTGAAAATATCTAATAATCAAACTTAAACACTAAAAAAGTTAATTACTTGTTCTCGGACTTGGTTACTTTTCCCTATGCTCGGAGTTTGACCTTTGGACTTAGGGCCTCAACCTCAGCTCAGAGTTTCTATGATTCTGGTGTTATTTTGTCTATGCTTGGGCTGTTATTTTTTCTGCGTGCAGGTTGTTTGTACTCGCTTACGAGTGGATTTCTTCCAAATACAGCCGTTATGATGCCCAATTTTTTAAAGACATAATTTTACTTGAGGCATTGATTTATCCGAAGCTTGATATTTTTGGTCCGATTACTTGCTTGTGTGGTAATCCAAAGGATGGGATATGGTATTGGCTTTTTGATGTCAAGTACTACCTTTCCTACCCAATTAGATCTTTCTTTACCCCCACCTTTTAATTTTTGTACATAGACCAGCCTCTTCATC
Organism: Vicia sativa; assembly: GCA_021764765.1. Lineage (NCBI taxonomy): Eukaryota > Viridiplantae > Streptophyta > Magnoliopsida > Fabales > Fabaceae > Vicia > Vicia sativa. Next base: position 266,067,529 of record CM038795.1, read on the forward strand.
TCCTCCCATATTCTTTAATTTTCAAAATCTTCCCTCTTTTTCAAAGGATTCTTATTTTCTAAACTCGAACCACTTTCATAAAAAATTTGGACTTAGGTTCACGCATTTTCAAACTTCTTTTCTTATTAAACCCTTAATCCACTTAAACTTTGATCATTTTTTATAAGACTAAAAAACAAATAATGTCATTCAAACTTTTTGAGTCCTTTGTGGCTTTCCTCTTAAAAACTTTTCTTAAAAGATATGACTCTTGTCAATTCCTTGAGTTGATGCGGACCACTATACTTCTACCACGTGTAGTGAAGAAAGACATTTTCAACTTGGTGTTGAGGATGCTCGTTGATGAAAATCCGAGCTTAAAATTCTCCGCTTTGAGTTAACAAAACGTTCCTTTCTCACATTTGTGGGTAGTAGGAATGATTGCCACTCGGATATGACGATGATGTCTATTCTTCTTAAAATCAACCAACACACAAAATTTTAATCTTTTTTACCCGAATTGCATGGGTTTTGATTTCAACATTTCACATTGTTGGTATGTAGGCCTGAATCTCATTAGAAGCTCCATCAAATAAAAAATTGTAAAAAATACTTCTTTTCTCACCCCCATCATCCATTTTGTATATACACCTTTTTTAGCACATATACAAATTTTCAAAGAGGTTCCTGCTGAGTACCGTAGATGCTTTGGGTGCCTAACACCTTCCCTTTGTATAACCAACCCCCGTACCTAGATCTCATTTTCTTTTAGGATTTTATTCGCTCTTTTTCCTAGTCCTTTGGATAAAATAAAACCGCAGTGGTGACTTCATTGTTATTTTTTGAGTTGAGTCAATTCAATGGCTTACACTCGTAGTTTTTGCCGCTACATCTCCATCTTGGACACCACATAGGATTACTTAATATTCTATTCTCAAAATATTCTGTAATTTAAATCATTTGTATCCAAACTATAATAGATCAGATGTCTTACTATTTTGGTTAGGACATCGCATTCGACATGTTGAACCTGTCAATTGAAACATCTTGTTTAACGTATTTCTTTTAATTTAGTTTTACCAAACATAATCCCTATCATTTTGGGCTTGATTCAAAGCCCGTAAATCCATTACTTCATGTCGGAGAGAATTAAGCTCATACCTAACACTGCTATGATAATCATATAAGGTATTTGCAGGAAAAGAATGGTGCATATGGGGAGGGGTTGGGTGTGGTGTTGTTGTGGTTGAAAATACCGGGGTTGTTGAGTGGAGGGAGATAAATTCAGGTAAGAGGGGAAAGGTGACAAATAGGGTGAAGGGAGATAAATGTAGGTAAGACGGGGAATACAACAAATAGGGTGGAGAGAGCTATTATCTCTTCTACTGCGGTATGGACAAGTCGATGCCAAAATATTCCAAACTCAAATGTCTAGGGTCCTTCTGTGGGAACCCCGTCGACGACGGTAATTCTTGTCTGGAAGTGCAACATGTCACCGGTTTCATTTTGGTTAAACTGAAACTCTGGGTTAAACAGTCTGAAGGTAGTCTTATCGAAACTCTCCATAAACTTCATAACATACATGGATTTAAAGGAAATGTGAAATTCAAGTCTGAGCCGATCATATGTCGGACGCTACAGAGTCAGAAAGTGATTCCAATCTATTCGGTTGAACATCCAACTTGAAATTCTAGTAATCAGATCTCAGATGTCCTAAGAGATGTCGGAACACTGATGTCTAAACAACAACACAATGAACAAGATATAGAACAATATAAAAGTGCTGGAAGGTAAAAAGAACACGAGGAATTATTCACCCAGTTTGGTATATAACAATACGTAAGTCGGGAGGCTACCAAGCCAGGGATAAGCCCACTATGATAGTATCAGTTTGTAGATCCTCTGTAAACAACCTCCGATTTATAACCTACTCACCTAATCACTACCCGTGCTATACTTCTACCTTAGACTCACCTAGGTATGAAACCATTTTCAATCCCCCTCAATCACAACAGTGATGAAAGACTCTATACTCAAGAATAACATAGAAGACACACTTCGAAGACACACAACCATTCAATACATAAAAGCTTATGAATGATTTACAACAATTACAACTCAAAAGAGACAATCCTACTTTGTATCAAGATGATATCAAAGAGGCTCACAATTGACAAATGCACAAACCTTAATAAATCACACTAAACACAGTTCACGTTACACACTTCAATTAGGTTTATTGAAGACTCTTTATAGCAACCTTATGGGCTGAATTGGGCGTCTTAAAATGCAATAATCCATTGCAAATAAAGCTGCAACTTTATCTCCTCAATTATAGGAATTCAATCATTAGTTCCTACACTATCTCTCCATAATTAGAAACTAAAAATTCTCCTTGGATTAAACTTAAAACTCTCAATCCTTAAAATTAGCACCGCATAGGATATTGTAATATTCCCATAATATTCTGCAAATTAACCTGTCCAATTATCTAGTTGTAGCAATCACAATGTCGAATGATTCTGCATAGGACATCTTATTCGACACGTTCTTCCAGTTGACAGAACATATTACTTTAACATCTTTATGCTAAGTTAGGTTTATCAAACATAATGCCAATCACAAAAATAGAGAATTAACATCAACATTTGACTTTTGTGTTAACATTTAGCTACATGTGTAACACCCCAATATTACCCAAAGTTTAATATGCAAAAATCAGAGTAATTTAAAAATTTCATAAATTAACACTGAGGCATCACACCTTCAAAAATAACTCACTTTAAACAATTTGCTTTAAAGTATAAATCTCGGATACATAGCATCGCAGGAAGACATAAATTGGTTCTTAAAAATCAAAACATCCTCTTTTATTAAACTTCCTTAGCAAATCATATTTTCATGAAGTATGCTTCTTATTTACAAAAGGAAAACAACAGAAGAACAACAACAAAGACAACATAAATATTCCCCCCGAGTGCTACGTATCAGAGCGACACCGACTCGACTAAGAGCAGCTATAAACTCCGTCTTCATAACCTGCACGTTACCAATATAAAGGTAACGGCGAAACAAGTAAAGGGTGAGATACTCCAAAACATATAATTAAAGGCATGATAAAATATATATATATAGTTTCAGAATTATAAAGGGTATAGATTAACAAGTGCAATTCCAACACTTATCCAAAACTCACTTACTTCAATCGTCATTCTAATGTGTATAATTTACACTATATCGCCATAACCTCAACGACATACTTCGTCGCAACAACACATAAACTTTCATCACCATGAAATCGTCACAAGCTAATACATCACTACTTAACACGGCAATCAACAACAACAACATCAAACAACAACATTAAATAATGCTAATGACATAAACAACATAAACAAATCATCACAAATCGGCTAAAGCCCATCGTCGCTTTTGGCATAAAAGCCCATCATCGCTTTTGGCATAAAAGCCCATCATCGCTTTTTCGTCATGTTATATCCATCGCATAATTTTCATGACATTACCACATCATAATCAATTTAGGTTCAACACAAAAATCATCACAAAACAAGATATCATATAACATCGCGATTCATCATAAGCCATCAAAGAAAACTCAATACCAAAAGACTCCAAAATAAACATAATGGACTCCATGAGACACGACTATGTTATGCATGTGGTACCCATCGCTTTGTCCGTAATTAGGGACACTAGGCATAAAGCCCATCTTCGCTCGGCATAAAATCCATCTTCGCTCGGCATAAAAGCCATCATCGCTTGGCATGAAAGCCCTCTTCGCTTATGAAATGTATGTGACTCAATAATAAAGACCACACAACAACATATCATCATCGCTCATCACAATTGACATAATGTCTACATCGCCATAATTTATCCACATACAGATAAATATATCATTGCATCATATTTGCATTATGCAAAACATCACTAATAATTCATCATCATCAAAATCATGCATTCACAAATCGGAAGCATTCATTAACAACATCAATATAATCATCACAACATCATGTACAAAGACATATATTATCGCGTCGCAAATCATCAAGTATTTATTAATTAATACGTCGTCGCAATCATTATGTTTAGTCGCACCACATCATCACCAATTCATTCACTAAATTCCGAAAACGGAAAAATAGTCAAAACACCTATACTCGTCGCGAAAGCCATTCCTAATAACCGGCATTATTTACAAACATCAACATCGAAATCGGATTGTCCATACGTGCCTTAAATCTACTAAAACACAATCCAATTCAATTTTACCGTAAATTGGCCTATTTCGGGTCATCTCGTAAAAATTCGTAATTTCTAAAAACTAACCTCACCACTATGTTCTACACGTCAAACTTAGCTAGCACGTCAATTTTCGTTGAATTCGGAGCAACTTGCTCCGTCGTTGAATTTACCGAAATCGGAAAATCGGAACATAATCGGGTCCCAAATTTAATCGACTAACTTATCCCTTAATTATATTTTATGGATACCAAATATTACTAGGTGAAATTGGCATTTTAGAAAGAAACAGAATGTATTTCTAAAGAAAATTATGCAGGAAAATTCCATCTGCAGAAAACAGCAAAACTACAAAACAACAAACGGAAAAAGGAAAATTGCGTTGCACCCCCTTGCTCCTAGGGGACGACCGTCCCTGCCTTATAAGCAATTGGAGGCTAGGGCCTTAAGGAAGGGGGTGGCCGCCCCACACATAGAGGTGGGCGCCTCCCCCATGAAATATTTTCCAAACATTTTTTCTTCCCCTGCGTATTTACTGTATCACACTTTGCTGGTTTTCTATTCTACTACTATGGTTTTCCCCATTCCAAAACTTCCATTTTTAATAATTCTAATTATGCAAGCTAGCACCAAAACACTCACACTCTATACTCCTAACTCAAACTTCCTAAATCATTTCAACCATCACACAACCAAAACTCAAGAATCAACCTATTAATTTTTCCCCAAATCTAACATATATCATCAAACCCTAACTATAATGAAATGAAAGATCAAACCCCTTACCTCTAGTTGGATGATCCAAGATGCTCCAACAAAACCCCAAATCCATGCTTGCTCTTGCTCCTCTTCTTCTTCTTCTTCTACTTCTCCAAACCCTCTCTTTCTCTCAAGCTTCTATGTTAGGTTTTGTGTTTTTAAAATGGAAGGAAAGAAGGAAAAATGGTTTTTATAAGTTGTTTCCTACTAGCAAGCCAAGTTTCCATGTTTGATTTTGGTATTTTGAATGGAAGGAAAATGAGGAGAAATGGTTCTTATAATGGTATTTTCCTTACTAGAAAGCCAAGGGTGAAAAACCCAATTCTAACAAAATGCTCCCCACACCCCTATCTAATTATATCATCAATTCAATTAATTGAAATAATTCCGGGGAATTAAATATCGGATCCGAATAATATTTTACCGAACGGAATAAAACCCGGACCGAACAAAATGTCGCCAGATAAATTAATAGATATATTAATTAACACAAATATTCTTGTCGCAAAATAAATATCGATCGGTAATTCGAAAATATTAATATAATATAATATTAATAAAAACAGAGCGTTACAACATGCACCATCTATGTATAGAAACAAATAAATGAAGATGTGTATGGATTCATGGACTCCTACGATATTTAATATTCAAGGAATAAATCAAGGGAGATCCAAACTTACATACAAAATAAGTTAGTTAAGTCAAATAACTTTTTTTATATAACATCCTTTATCCATTCGTAAGTATCTATGAATTTGTGTTTTTTATTATTTAGCTTTCAATTTAGTATCCATTATAATATTCAACAAATCAATCAAGGGAGATATAAACTTACATACAAAATAAGTTAATTAAGTCAAATAAAGTTTTTTATATAACATCCTTTATCCATTTATAATTTATAAGTATATATGAATTTGTGTTTTATCTTATTTAACTTTCAATTTAGTTTCCATTATAATTATTAGCTATGAGACTTTTCATTTCTGTTTTGGCTCTTCCAAGTTTTTACTTCGACTATTCTCTTAAAATATTTGGTTTAATTTTGATGTAACATTGCAATTTCTTATATATGGATCTTATATGAAGTTACAAATGTAACATTCGTTGAATATTAATAAACAAGTTCTGCTGCGTCTTAAAAAGAAAAATTAAAAGTATATTTCAGTTTAAACATGTTATAGTATGTCATATAAGTATATTTTAAAAAAATGAAACATAGCGTCAGCTCAAGCCGCCACTAACTTAAACATACACTTAGTGTCGGTCCTTGGTGATGCTACAGGAAGAAGTATAAAACATATTTGTTGTGGGCAAGCCAATCATATGTAAGCATGTGGCACACATTAGGCCGCTGCTATGTGATTACATGTAATATGCTAGTGTTATTTAAGCCGACACTACGAGATGACATGCAAAATATATTTGTTGAGGGGCAAGCCAATCATATGTAAGCACGTGTCACACCGTAGCGTCGCGTGAGGTCAATACTAACATTGGCAATAATGTTGACGAGAGAACCATGTTTTAGTGTCATTATAGCATTTTAGGAAGACGACACGAACACTAGCGTCACTTGAATGCTACTCTAAGCTTCTAGCATTGGAGCGTCGGCCTCAACCCTGACATGAGGCCGATGCTAATGCCTGGTAGCGTCAGTTTTTAGACTGTTAGTGAGAATTTTTAGCCGACACTAAATCACATTTTTTATAGTTGTGGTCATTGGCAACTAATAATTAACTTGTTTCTTTGAGATTGATTATTCACAAATACGCTAATTTGTGTTGGTTGTTGCATTGTTGGTTAATTATTTGTATACTTTAGTTTTGTTGTAAAAAAAATGTGCGTGTCATTCTAGTTTTGGCATAAACAATATATTTTAGCGCTAAATGTATGTCATTTTGGAATATAAGATATACATAAATTTGTTTCGCAATTTTTCTATTTGGTTATGTTTCACAATATGCGTTTTTTAGGTTCTGTTTCAAAAAATACTGACAAACAAAAATTATATAAAGTTTAAAAAAATATTTTAAAAAACAAGGGATTTTCCTTGGGTTGGAACTCTCAAATGAGGTAAAGACCCCTCTCGTAAATAAAATTTCCCCTAACACAAAAAAATCAATCGAGAGTAAAAGTGAGGCTTTTCATCTCGATTTTAATTCTAACTGAAAGAAAAAGTGGAACTCTTCCCCTCGATTAACATATCCAACAGAGAGGAAAAGTGATGCACTTTCAATTTTTTCAGCTCGACTTATAGTCCGAGGAAAAAGTAGCGTATTTCTATTACTCCACACATTACTTCACTCAACCAACTGAGATAAAAAAAATTTCAACTGAAAAATGTCATTTGTCGTAGTAGTATATATAAATGTCTGAATCATAAATTAATAAAATAATATTGATCAAAGTCGAAATAAAAACTCTTTTCAAGTGAGTTAAAAACACTTTTTCGTAGTAGTTTGTATAATGATCTGAATCATAAATGATTACAGTAGTCCTCATCAAAATTATCAAATATTTACATATCAAATTGAAGATGTTTTCAGAGTTGGAATTCAACCTATTTCAAATCCAACATGTTATCTGCACAAATCAAATCATAGTAATTGGTGTTGTGAGAAAAGAAAAAAAGTTGTCCAATCCCATAACATGTTGCCTCTACAATGTCTAAGATACCAATGATTCATTAAAACAAAACAAACGAACACAAAAACCTCAAGATCCAAATATGAAAGATTTACAACACTTTGTGTCAAGTCTCAAATGTGGAAGCTTTATAACTTTTTGCCATGTCCCAAATGTACATTACAAGTTTTCTAGTTCGTGTCCAATACAACTTGTTGGATACTTTTATTAATTTCCTTAGTGGATATCATAAAAGGGTTTACACCTTTTTAGTTTGAAGAAGTATCTACTCAGAATATTCTTAATATAGAACAAGATGAGTTGGACTTCGAATTATTGCTTCTGGCTCTTAGCTCATCGTTCACCATGCACAAGAGCCACGACTTATGGTTTACTTGATATTTTATAGTGGTATTTTTTTAATTAAACTTTAGATAAAACTCGTATAATGCAGTTAACTTTAATGAGTTAACATAGTTCTTTTATAGTGCTATTACTCAATTTCAGTTTTGAATATTAAAAAAATGGTGGTATAAAGGAAATCATAATGATTATATTCATAACCAATTAACTTAGATGCCATTTTCCAACAATCCCATTTTATTTTTATGAAACAAATTTCTTTAATGATATTTTAGAGCGATAAATCAGCCGAGTATCAAAATCACGTTAATATAAATTCAAATAAATATATCGTTCTATAAAAAGTGATTAATATATGTATTATACTTACATATGTTAAATACAAATATATTAATTATTCATATTTTCCTCAAATAAATCGATTAATTAGTTATGTGTGTATATATAGACCTAAATTTATATCTAGTTTTTTTTTAAAAATTAAATATATATTGTTCCATCAGAATAGTTTTTTTCTTCTTCTTTCACATTTTTTTTATTGAAAAGTGATTAATATATTTTATTTATATATATTAATTGTAAATATATTTAACCTTTTTTTCTTTTAAGTAAGTTGTTTAAATTGTGTAAATGTAAAAAAATTATTTAATCTTTAAAAGTTACACGGCAATAATATAGAAATTTTATAACTATAAATACTATTTAAATATATTATTATTAACTTTTTTAATATTATACTACTATTTATATTAGTAAAGCCCATAAAATAATTTGTTTTAGACTTCAAAATATATTCAGCCGGCCTCGAAATTGAAACGTATGAAAATCCTGTCTCCTTTTTATTGGCGTACAATCCACCCAACCCACTTAACCAGTTGTAGTGCCAAGTTTCCAATGCACAGACACCATGAACGTGGACACATTCTTCGCCATTCATACACCAAATTTGCAACCACAAATAGAAACTAAGTAGAGACTTAAGAAGATCTAGGAATATTGAAGAGTAGTTCACAGTGCAATACACAAAAGATGATTTAGTGGGACTGTAATTGTGGATACAAATTATTTAACACTTATTTTCAATGTGGATGACGTTGGATTGAAATAATTATGTTGTTTCCACTAAGGCAGTATCATATCTTCCTAAAAACAATACAGTTTTTTATGTTAATGGAATTGTGTAAGAATGGCCTTTGGTGAAGGTTAAGTTTAAGGACAAAAATTGCCCATTACATAGGAAATGAAAAAGACTTAGTGGGTGGAGGCATTCACTTCAATGTCAGTGTGTTTAAGAACATTAACTTAGACAAGTATAAGGTCAATGTGCCTTGGGAACCATATAGAGTAATGAGAATCTTTTGAGTTTGTAGTATTTGGAGAATCTTCTTTTAAATAATTGATAAGATTCTCTTCACATAGATAAGGTTTATGAACATGGTATACATTTTCCTTAGAAGCACATGAGTAATTCATATTCTTTTTATATTGGTGTGGTTTTGGCCAACCATATATATATGGCTATACACCTTGTAGTAAAACTAGTAAGTTTACATTAAATAAAAAAAATTATTGTTCCCACTTTCTTTATTTATTCTATATATAAATATGTGGTTTCCATGATCTATTTTCAAAAGTAAATATTTGATCATTATTAGTACCACTAAAAAGTTACTACATTGATCTCTTATTATAAGATCATTTTGATTAAATTGCAAGAGTTAATATAATTTTGCTCATTTACATGATATTCTCTTATTTAGGCGAAAATTCTGATGACGCGTGATTATTGTATATAAATTACTTTTAATTTGATTGATCTCATTTTTTATTTTATAACTAAAATTTAATATAATGTTAAGGGCCCGTATGTTTTCAATAATAATTTTATTATAATATATTTTTTAAAATATTTAACTTTTTTATAAAAAATTTATAAATTAAAATATTAACTCTAACCTCATAAAACATAATTATATACTATTAACGATTAAAAATAGTGAAGTCACAGTAAAATAAAAAAATATTTTTTAAAAATATTTTTTTTATGAAAAATTATTTAAAATAGTGTTAAATTTAAATAATTTTATTTTTGAAATTTTGATATCTAAAAAATATTATAATATATTGACGAAATATCTAAAATAAACTTTTAAAAATAATTATTTAAATCAAATTTTTTGTTGAAATTTTTTTAATTTTTTTTAATTAAAAGTATATAAAAATGTAAAAAAATAAGTTAATTTTTTTTAATAAACGGCCCTAACCTATAACTGATATGAGCATATAGACTAAATAAAGTCTATATATTTTTCCACAAAAAGAGCCTTTGGACTTGTTTTCCTCTTCTATATATTTATGATTAGATGGCTCTATCATTTCATAAGAGTCATGTTAGGAAATATTTCACCTATCAATTTTATAAGATAAGAAGTTTACATTAAATTAAGGTATCCTAAGTGTACATATATTACTATAAAATCCTTTTAGTGCTCACTTTCAACATTGTAGAAGATCATTGTCAATCTGTATGGCAATATAAGAACTCCTATTTCTGTAGGCCACATTTTAAATCAACTATATGTACTTTATTATTAATCAAACAATGTATTGCATTTCCCACTTAGCAACTCATTAATAAATACCATCCAATTTGTTACTTAGTCATTGGCACATTTTTTATAATTATTTTCTTCTATCTTGAATACTTTAGTAAAACTATGAATGAAAAAGAAAAGTCACATGGATGGTGTTTAATCCGTATTTGCATGGTAATTGGTTAAGCTATCGGCATGCTATTATCCTATACATTAAAATTGGACAATCAAAGAAGTGGGTTAGATGAAATGGCAATTGATTTTTTCTACTTAAATATGGATATTAATATCTGATTTGGTACTTGTTTAATAATAGAGAAAAACTATTCCTACATTTAAACTGACACTACACCGTATATTTATACTGATTTTTTTTTATTTATATTAAGAGAAATATTATTTCTACACTAAAAACTAACATTGACACCGTAATCTTATACGGTTTGTATTTTTATGCATGTTTAAAAAAAAGTTTCTTCTTTTTTTACACAAATAAACATGTAGGGATGCAGTATATTAGTTGGTGTAAGATTACGGTGCAGGATTTTAAATGTAAACATAGCAATCCTCTTATATTAACTATTCTTTTTCATTTTGTTTAGAAAGAAATAAATACATAGGGGATTGTATTTTGGTGGTGTACGCATACCATACCGTGTAGACTTTTCAGTGTATCAATAGCAATGTTGTTAATAATAAAGATGATAAATGAAATACGTATTTTATTCTAAAGGTACACGTTATATATATACTATGCATTTGGTGTGACACGCAATTAAATATATAGAAGCTAGCTAATAATAAGAAGACTTATATACATTAAAGCATGATTACATCATCTCTGTGATGGATGGTGGTATAAATGCCCGAGACACGTTCAATGCATGACTGCTGGCATGATTTCAAATGATAACATGAATCAATTGAGTACACATCAAAATAAAAGAGATAATAAACTTTAAAATTGAAGGAAAATTTAGCATCACTTTTATTTGAAATGATCCATGATTATATTTGTTAGTATCATATAGAAATGGAACTCATGTAGTGGTTCTCATTAGAAAAATGAATGGTGAGATGAAAGCGTGTAAGACTATGACCGACTAATTTAGAGGCATGGGTGAATAAATCTACAAATAAAAATTATTTTTTAAAATAGTTACTTAAATATTTATTTGAAAAATAATGTTCAACGAAAGATTTTTGGCATAGATTAAAATAGTAGTCTGAATTAATTTAATTATTGGAAACTCGGATATGTATAAATCATATGGAATTAAGTTAATGATAAAATCAATCAACATAATAATATCTCAATTATTAATTTAATATCAAACACAACAACTTCCTATTTTCAATGAAATCATATAAAAAATATAATTTGACAATTTATCGAACATGTGGCGCACAATCAATTTTTCAGAATTTTCCTTGAACTTTGTTGATATGAAGCAACACTTACAACCAAAGTGATTATAAATTAATCAACAAAGCAATTTAAACTTTAATAATCAAATAGAAATCACTACGCCAAAAATGAGTTTTGGCAGCACTACATAGAAATCGCTTTTAGCAAAAAGCGTTGTTGTACGTTGAAAAAAAATTCGCTTAAAAAAAGCGCTTCTAAAGAGTACCTTAAGAAAACGCTTTTTAAAAGCGTTGCTAAAGGCCTTACAAAGACCCCACCTTAGAAAGCGCTTTTTAAAAAGCGCTTTTTAAAAGTGCTGCTAAAGTTGACCTTTAGAAAATGCTTTTAGAACCGCTGCTATAGGCATATGAAATGAAAGCGCTTTCTAAGGAAAAAACGCTGCTAAAGCTGGATTTTAGAAGGCGCTTTTTAAAAGCGCTTTCATAGCTAATTTTATAATTAAAGTTCATAAACCCTAAACTAATGAAACACGATTCATTTTCTCAGTTTCTCAGTTCTCACACGATTTCTCAATTTTCTTCAATCTTCCATCTTCGTCTTCAATCCATCTTCGTCTTCCTTTCTTCGCTTCTGACCGTCTTCGCTTCGCCGTCTTCACCTCAGCCACGACATACTCCCTCTGTCAGCTAACCTCGCCGTCGTAGGAACCTTCTTCGCTCCAATTTCCATTGTTCTTGCTGGTACATTCTCGTTTTCTTCTCTTTATCTTCTCTTTGCTTTGATTTTGATTGTTCCATTGTTGATTGATTTCTGTTATAATTGTTTCATTGTTATGAGTTTGATTATTGTCTTGTTTAGAGAGATAAGTATATAATTTATTGTTTTGGTTTTTGATTAAGTAGGGTTTTGTAATTTTGATTTTGATTTCGCAGCATCCGAACATCAACAAGCGGCTTCCAACAGCATCTCATCTTCACCGCGCAACTCCATTTATTCGAATCATCACCACCATCTGACGTTGACGCATTTTGGTAACTCTATTTCTCTTGCTTTTGTAATTGATTTTATTGCGAGATTTATTGAGGGTTGCTGTTGAATCTTGTTCTGTTATGCTAAATTTGTGCTGAAATTTGTGTAATTTTATAATAATGAAGATGTTTGTTTGTTCAATATGAGGTTCTAAGTGTTTGTCTGGTTATGTTGATTCGAATAAATTATTTTTGAATTCAATACTATAGGTTTGTTTGTTGATGAATTTACATAGATTTTGGTTGATACAGTATTAAAGGTTTCGATTGAGTTAATTGAATGAAATTTAATTATTGATTGATTATGGCGTTCGTCTGTTTCATATTGGTGAAGTTCTAACGATTTTGAGATAAGGTTCGATGCGGTTAATATGATATGTTAGTTTTGATTGAAACTTTGATTGGGCATTATGTCGTTTCTTTTGTGTGAATTTGAGCGAGAAAGTCATTTTATTTTGAGTAATTGATTGAATTGTGGCTGCCTAGATTTGTTTTAGTCAATTAATTTTGAATTTGAATTCAACTATGTCAACTGTTACGCTACAAATCTGAAGAAAGTGATTTGAAGTTGAATTGAACAAATAGCATGTGTTTTTGGATTCTCAGTTTTGTTTGTGAAGCGATAATCATGTTCACCGTTGCGTTTACTTATCTTAAGTGTGTTTAGTACAATGTATGTAATGTTGATTTTTTACATGTACATTGAATACTAACTTGTTTTTTCTTGTTTCTTACTTGTAAATATTCTTTTGTTCATATCTTTCATGCAAGTTTCATTCATTTCATTCTAATTCCATTGTAAATACGCATTGTTCATGTACATTCATACATTCTAATTTCATTGAGCATGATTGGATTTAGGTAGTTAAGACTATTATGCTGTGAAATCTGTTGGTTTGATTGCTATAATCTCAGTTCGACTGTGATAATTTGATACCACTGTTACGCTACAAATCTGAAGAAATTTTTTCGATCGATATACAAATGTTATGTTGTCCGATTCTGTTTGTTATAGATGAAGTGATTGTTGTTTAATTCCGATTATGATCTGTTTCAAATTTAGATGCATAGTTTGCTTTTGGATGTACATTTACATTGCTGATCTATTTTGAAATAGAGTTTATACATTTGGTTTTGTGATATCGTTGTTGAGCTTGTTTGTAATTCGGCTTAGATACTGTGAGTTCATTATTGAATATTAGAGGATGTTGGTTTGAGTGTAAATGTTAGAGATAGTGATTATTGTTTGGGATTGGACTTAAATGAGAAAATCTGTTTGTGATACCATTGTATTTCCGATAGATGTTTGATTGATTTGAGTTGAATTTCAGGTTGTTATTTTATTCTTACTTGTGACTGTCTGGAGGTTTGTTTGTTTGATTATGGCTTGTTGTGAACTTGATTTATCATGTTTTGAAGTTGAATTGAACAAATAACATGCATTTTTGGATTCCCGATTTTGTTTGTGAAGCGATAATCATGTTAATCGTTGCGTTTACTTGAGTTTAAGTGTGTTTAGTACAATGTATATAATATCTGATTTTTTACATGTACATTGAATACTAACTTGTTTTTTCTTGTTTCTTACTTGTAAATATTCTTTTTTTCATATCATTCATGCAAGTTTCATTCAGTTCATTCTAATTCCATTGTAAATACGCATTGTTCATGTACATTCATATATTCTAACTTTATTGAGCATGATTGGATTTAGGTAGTTACTTCCCGGATTTTGGTTAAGGGGTTCAGAACTTACTTTGAATTTGATTTTCCATGTTTCGATGTGAATTGAATAATAACTTGAGTTTCTTTGGTTTTAGTTTCATTTGTGAATTGAATTTCTTGAATGATCGATTACTTGGTTCTTGAATTGTTCATGTGCATCATATAAGTTTCTTGAATTGTTTTATATGTTATGACTTATCCTTGATGTTGTTTTATATGTACAACGCTCATTATCTGTGTTTCTGTCAGTTTTACCTTCTCGCTTCAACTTCTCGACGTTGATGTTCGGTAAATACGAGGTAAATTTCTTCCTTAAATTACTGGTATTGTGATGAATTTGTCTAAAATTGCGTGAATATATTGCATTTTCTTGATCCGGATCCATTCCGTGTATACTTTGTGTTTTGACATAAACGCATTATACCGTTTTGTGCCCTAATTAGTTGTTTTTGTTTAGATTAATTAGTAAAACCATGGATAAGACATGGATGTATTCCAATCGATTATCGAAAGAGTACGAGAATGGGGTATCAAAATTCGTTAAGTTTATTGTTGCACACGCCAAAGACCCCAGTCGAATGACATGTCCTTGTTTGGGTTAATGTTATGGGAGTCGGGTTGACGCGGTTCAGTTGGCATCACATTTAATATAGTATGAAATTGATAGAAGTTATACATGTTGGAATATGCATGGTGAGAAAAGTAACGAGAATGTTGAACCGGAGGGATAATACGACCTATGCTTCAAACGACAATTGCACAGATACATACGATTATGGTCGAGTCGAAGAGATTGCAGAAGCACTTGAAGAAGATCTTAATGATTGTCCCAAAATGTTCGAGAAGTTGGTAAGCGATACAGAGAAACCGTTGTATAATGGTTGTGCAAAATTCACAAGATTGTCTGCGGTATTAAAGTTGTACAACTTAAAGGCGGGAAATGGATGGTCGGATAAAAGTTTCACAGAGTTAATATCCCTTATGAAAGATATTCTACCAGAGGACAATGTTCTTCCCAATCGAACGTATGAGGCCAAAAAGATGTTTTACTCTATTGGCATGAGCTATGATAAGATACATGCCTTTCCAAAAGATTGCGTTTTGTTTCGAAACGAGTATGCACTCATTAAATGAGTGTCCTAAATGCGGTGCCCCTAGATATAAGAAAAAGTTGTCTCCGAAAAAAGTCTTATGGTATTTTCCTATAATTCCTAGATTTAGACGCATGTATCATAGTGAAACCGATTCAAGACACTTGACTTGGCATGCAGATGAAAGAATTATTGATGGAAAGTTTCGACATCTGGCAAATTCACCACAGTGGATGAAAATTGATAATGATTATCCTGAATTTGGAAAATAAGCCAGAAACATTTGCTTGACATTGTCTACTGATGGAATGAAACCACACGGTATTAAAAGTATCTCGCATAGCACATGGCCTGTGATTCTTATGATTTATAACCTACCTCCGTAACTATGTATGAAGCGTAAGTACATGATGTTATCTATGTTAATTTCAGGGCCTAAACAGCCAGGGAATGACATAGAAGTATACTTGGAACCTTTAATCGAAGATTTGAAGATTTTGTGGGAGAACGGTGTGGAGGTTTATGATGGGTATAGGAAAGAAAGTTTTAACTTGAGGACAATGTTGTTTGGAACAATTAACGATTTTCCAGCATACAGAAATCTAATCGGGTATAGCATTAAAGCTGAAAAAGTGTATCATGTATGTCAAGATGGAACCGATACGATGGGATTGAAAGCTTGTCAGAAGAATGTCTTTCTTGGTCATCATAGATTCTTAAATTCTAAACATCAATATTGTGGATGGAGAAAAGCGTTAAATGGAGATACCAAACAACGTTGAGCTCCGCCTGGATTTACAGGTGATCAAATTTTTGACAAGGTCAAAGATATGAGTATTCAGTTTGGCAAGCCTTTTGCACATAAAATTGTCACAAGTGGGTGGAAGAAGAGGTCTATGTTTTTTGAATTTCCATATTGGAAATCTTTGTACGTAAGACATTTTCTTGATGTTATGCATATTGAAAAAAATGTATTTGACAGTGTTATTGGTACGTTACTCAATATAAAAGGGAAGTCTAAGGATGACCTTAAAGAAAGGGAGGACATGGTAGAGATGAGAATAAGAACTGAATTGGGACTCGTGAAGAAATGAAGACGAACATATCTACCACTTGCTGTTTACACTCTATCTAGAAAGGAGGAAAAAAATATTGTGTAAGTTCCTAAGTGAAGTTAAAGTTCCAGAAGGCTACTCATCAGATATTAGAAGACTTGCTTTTCGCGTTAAAAAGTGACGCGCTAGGGAATCGAATCAATTCGAATTCTCTGGCTCGAAACGATTTACTCTTTGATTTGTTTATAAAGATGCCATGAGCATCAAGCTTTATTATTTTCAACACAAGAAAATGATTATGAAAAAGGGAAAGTGTTAATACCCTCAATTGATATGATATGCATTACGACTAGCGCGAACTAGACGTAACGCATTGGGGAGATTCCGGGCAAGGGGGTTTGTTATATAAAGGGAATAGATGGAGCACCCTAAATATATATAGTTATCTATAGCTTTATATATGAATATGTTTGATATGTTTGTGTGTTTTAATTGCTATTTCTATGATTGGGAAAGTTTCTCCTTTGGATTTTAAGAAAGGTAGATTATGTGGGATCCTAGGTTTTGTTATTATTGTGCTCGCAAAGATCATTGGGATCTTCTGCATACATATCCCTTAATGGGAATCATAGCATTTGTAGCTCGGATCTAAAGGGATCTATGGTTTGTTTGGTTTGAGGGAGAAATAAATTTGCTCGGCAAGGATGAGACCTTGTGCCTACGTATTCTCAAAAGGATGTTGAGAAAGTCAGAGCAATCGTAGTTCCCACTTATGCTAGTGGAAGCAACGGGATGTTATTAAGAGACAAAGACGAATGTCATCTTAATGAAAAATATATCTAATCAATTTCATCACATACATTTTGAAAGGTTGATTGATTGAAATCTTTCATCGTAAGTTATAGGCGTTTTGCTTGAGTGTACAAGCGTTACCACTTACGAGTTTAAGAAAGATGTTTGAAAAAGATGATTGAATCTTTTAATTGTAAGCATTGGGTGTTTTGCTTGAGTGTACAAGCGTTACCACTTACAGATTAAGAGATGTTTTTGTTTGAAAAGTGTTTGAAAAAGTTTTTGATTGTATGTGATGTGATAGATGAGATACTTCTTCCATAGAGATGATAAATGTCTAAATCTCGAGGAGAAATTGATTAGATTAGGAGGATGCTTTTAAGAAGCCCATGGGTCCTTGTATTGTAAGCCCAAGAGGAGGCATTCCGAGGGTCATCGAGGGTCATCAAGGGTCCTTGTATGAAGCTCAAGAGGAAGCTATAGGGTATGGCTGGCTTTGGCTTTAAAAGGGGTTTCACCAGGAAACCATCGTCTTAGGATTTCAAGAGCAATTTCACCGGGAAATTATACTCTCAGGGTTCTATCTTAGCGCGGGTGATTCTTTGTATTGGAAGCCCAATAGGAGGCTGTTAAGAGATTTTCTGGTCTCTTTCTTGTTTGATGCCCAAGAGAAGGCTAAACTCAATGAGGAGTTCTTTTGAACGAAGCCCAAGAGGAGGCTGACTCAACAGGGGAGTGTTGTCTTATGTAACGCCCTGTTTTTATTAATATTATATTATATTAATATTTTCGAATTACCGATCGATATATATATTTTGCGACGAGAATATTTGTGTTAATTAATATATTTATTAATTTATCTAGCGCGTTCGGTTCGGTTCGGTATATAATATTCGGATCTGATGTTTAATTCCCCGGAATTATTTTAATTGATTGAATTAATTATATTAATAAATTAGGAGTGTGAGGATTAATTGGGAGGAATTGGGTTTACACCTTAGTTTATTAGTAAGGTTATCATAAAACCACTTTCCTCATTTTCTTTCCATCCAAACGCTTTCCTTATTTTCCTTCCATTCAACCTACCAAAGCCAAACAAGGGCAAGAATGGGAGTTAGTAGAAACATAACTTATATAAGCCATTTTCCTCATTTCTTCCCGTTTGAAAAACAAAGCCAAGAATAGAAACTTGGGAGAGAAAAGAGAGGGTTTTGGAAAGAAGAAGAAGAAGAAGAGGAAGATGTAGAGCAAGAGAGCAAGAGAGCAAGAGAGGAAGCTTGAGGTTGGGGCTTTGATGGAGCATCTTGCAATCAACCAAGCTAGAGGTAAGGGGTTTGATTTCTCTATTTCATATGATTAGGTTTTGATAGTTGTATTTTGAATTTGGGGAAATTTGATGTTTGGGTTATAGGATTTTGTCGAGAGATTGTAAGAATGTTAGAAGTGATGGATTTGTTGTAGAAATTATGGGTGTTGTTATTAGTGTTGTAGTGTTTAGATTAGGGAATGGAAATAGAAATGGAAATTAGAAATGGAAAAGAGAACATAGTAGTGTAATGAAAAATAAGAGAAAACCAGAAAATATAAACAGTAAAAACGCAGGTATATGAAAATAGAAGAATGGAATGGAAATTGGAGGGGGAGGCGCCCACCTCCACTTGGTGGGGCGACCGTCCCCCATTTCATGATATACGTTTTTGTTTCTGAAAAATCTAAATGATTGTTGCCTTAAACTCACCGAAAATATTATGATCCATATTTTTACACAGAAAAACCTATCACTTAAACTAATAATAGCCTGCCTAAAAAAACAAATAGCAGCCCTTAAATTACATTGGTACAATTTATTTGAATATCAAGACATGGTACGTGACACTCTTTTTTAAGTTAAAATATGGTCTTTATATAAATTAAAGTCTTTAAAAAAATTAAATACGTTTTTAGAAATATGTGACTCTTTAAAAAATTTCTTTGGACGTGCGTCCCTTGGCAAGGTGAAGGGAAACTTGATTTTCTCTGTTTTCCAAGTTTCTGTTTAATAGTTTTTTTGTTTGCTGTCACAACTATTTCCTGCATAATTTCCAATTGCTCTCTGTTAGTTTCAATTTCCATATTAATTCATACTATTAGTTAGTATTAATAAAATATAATTAGGAGACGAGATAGCCGATTAAATTTAGAACCCGATTATGCTCCGATTTTCCGATTTCGGTAAATTCGGCAACGGAGCAAGTTGCTCCGAATTCAACGAAAATTGACGTGCTAGCTAAGTTCGACGTGTAGAACGTAGTGGTGAAGTTAGTTTTTAGAAATTACGAGTTTTTGCAAGATGACCCGAAATAAGCCAATTTACGGTAAAATTGAATAGGATTGCGTTTTAGTAGAATTAAGACACGTAAGGGCAATCCGTTTTCGACGTTGACAATTATGATTAATACCGGTTGTTAGGAATGGCTTTCGCGACGATTTTAGGTGTTTGACTATTTTTCCGTTTGCGGAATTTAGTGAATTATTTAATGATGATACGGTGTGAATAAACGTAAGATTTGCGACGGTGTATCATTTAATGAATACTTGTTATTATGCGATGTGATGATATATGTCTTTGTACATGATGCTTATATTGATGTTGTTAATAAATGCTTCCTACTTGTGAATGCATGATTTTGATGATGATGAATTATTAGTGATGTTTTGCATAATGCAAATAAGATGTGATGATATATTTATCTTGATGTGGATAAATTATAGCGATGTGGGCTTTATGCCAATTTTGACGAGCGATGATGGTGTGTTTGTGTTGTTTTATTGTCGAGTCACATACATTGCATAAGCGAAGAGGGCTTTTATGCCAAGCGAAGAGGCTTTTATGCCAAGCGATGATGGCGTTTATGCCGAGCGAAGATCGGCTTTATGCCAAGTGTCCCTAATTACGGACAAAGCGATGGGTACCACATGCATAACATAGTCGTGTCTCATGGAGTCGGTTATGTTTATGTTTGAGTTGTTTGGCGTTGGGTTTTGTTGATTGATGGATGATATTGAATTGCGATGATATATGATGTGATGATGTTTGTGATGATGTTGTGATGATGGGCTTTATGCCAAAAGCGAAGATGGGCTTTATGCCAAAAGCGAAGATGGGCTTTAGCCAATTTGTGATGATTTGTTTGTGTTGCTTATATTATTAGCATTATTTAATGTTGTTGGTTGATGTTGTTGTTTAAGACTGCCGTGTTAATTAATGATGTATTAGCTCGTGACGATTTCGTGGTGATGGAAGTTTATGTGTTATTGTGACGTTTATGCCGATGAGGTTATGGTGGTAAAGTGTAGATTATACACAATAGGATGACTAGTAAAGTAAGCGAGTTTTGATTATGTGTTGGAATTACACTTATTAATCTATACCCCTTTATAATTCCGGCACTATATATATATATATATATATATATATATATATATATATAAATTTATCATGCCTTTAATTATATGTTTTGGAGTATCTCACCCTTTACTTGTTTCGCCGTTACCTATATATTGGTAACGTGCAGGTTATGAAGATGGAGTTTATAGCTGCTGTTAGTCGAGTCGGTGTCGCTCTGATACGTAGCACTCAGGGGGAATATTTATGTCGTCTTGTTGTTGTCCTTTTGTTTTTTTCCTTTATGCATAGGAATTATACTTTATGAAAACATGATTTATTAAGGAAGTTTAATAAAGAAGATGTTTTGATGTTTATGAATCAATTTATGCTTTCCAACAATGCTATGTATCTGAGATTTATACTTTAAAGCAAACTGTTTAAAGTGATTTGGTTTGATGATGTGACGCCTCAATATTTAATTTATGAAATTTTTAAATTACTCTGATTTTTGCATATAAAGCCTTGGGTAAATTTGGGGTGTTACATTAGTGGTATCAGAGCAGGTCGGTCTGTCGACCAAGTTATTAGTGTGTTTAATCCTGTTGTATGCGACATGTGTGTGAAACAATGTCGGTACTTGTTTGTTTCAAATTGTTTTTCTGCAGAGATGAGTTTGAAACAAGTGGGGGAGAAGTTTACTTCTTGGTGGCGCTTGTGGCCTAGGATGGGCCTCAAGCAATGTTACGCTTTGGTAACTTGAAGTGTAAGTTTGAAGACGCTGTTGTAGTTGGTAGAGATGGTTTATGTCACCATCATGATTGTCGACTGTCTATTGACAAATTGAGGGACTGATCATCCTTAATCTCTTGTTGATAGTAGTTGGGAATTGTGTTGGTTGGGATAGACTTGTCTTTCCAGCTTAATAGTGTATGAAGCAGATGTGTTGGCGCAAGGTGGTGCATGGTTACTTGAGTTGTGAGCGAATTTGGATTTTGGGGAGAAGCAAGATTTTGACACGTGAGCTCCTTGTAGTGATTCTTCTGAGGTGTATTGTGAAGATGTGAGTGAATTACCGCAGTTGTGCGAAGTGAAGTTTTGGTGGATTTAGTTTCTGGAACTAGTTGTAATTCGAAGTATCCTTAAGGGACGTTGCTTCAGGATTAGAGTTAAGGAGTCAATTTGAGGATTGGTTTTAGTAGAGCTTGTTTGTTTATTCGAGCGGGTCACCGTGGAGTGCTACCGTTGTGTTGTTCGAGAAGAGCAAAGGTTGCCCGAGTTGGTGTGTTGTTTACAGTCAAGGAGCGAAGTGGATATTGAGGACGAGTGTCTACTTCCGAGGATTGATATTAGGATGAATCAGTCACTTGGAATTTTTGCGTTTAGTGAGATCGATGTGAAGTCTGGCTGTCTACGAGTTAGTTTGAGAGTGGAAGATGTTTAGACAATGCTTTTGAGATAGTGTTTTGAGGAGGCTAACTTTGTGGGGAACTTATTTGTTAGACTAGTTGTTATGTTATAACTAGAAAGTTGTATAAACAAGTGTATGACGTTTATTCACAGGAGTTTATGAAGGAAATATAAACAAATGCATGTAAGAGTTTATTTACAGGAGTTTATGAAAGAAATGTAAACAAGTGTGTGTAAAACGAGCGTAACTTGATTATTTACAAGTTTGATTGTGTACAAGGGAGTGAATATGTACACGAGCGAGTATTTATGTACGAGGAAATAAATATGTACATAGGATGGTTGGGACTTACACCGTAAGGGAGGCCCATTGGTTTAAAAGAAGTTTCACCGGGAATAATGCTCCTTTTAATACCAATGGTATTCAGTGTGTATACAAGCGAAACGAAAACAAACGAATGAAGTTTGTCTGTACTTGAGTATTTACAAAGGTATTCGTATTATATACAAGTAAAATAGATATGTATATAAAAGAATTTGATATGTACAAGGAAATAATTATGTACATAACAGAATTTTGGGACTTACACCGTGAGGCAGGCCCATGATCGGTTAAGAAATTCGAGGAAAAATGAGTTCGGTTTTATCTTCAAATCGGATCGATCATGGAAAAAAGAGTGTAAGTTTGATGAAAAGTTTTGAAAAGATCTTGAAAGTGTTTTTGAAAGATGAAGTATACTTACAAGAAGTTTGGAAAAGTTTCGGGCTTCGAAAGTTTGAAAGAAGCGTCTTTGAAAGTGCTTTGAAAAGTACTCAAAACGTATCGTTTTCGGCTCGATAAAAATATAATCAAAAGAAAGTTTTTTTGACATTATCCTAAAATAAGTATGTTAAATGACATGTGTGCAAAAAATCACCTCAAAATGAGGAGTTTTGATTGGGTTTTGAAAGAGTCAAAGTTTGAAAAAAAATATGAAGAGAAAAAAAAGTTTAAAAATGGTCCCAAGGCTACTCGAACCCGGACCATTGGGCAAGGCGTGCAAGGCAAAGTGTTAAGAGTGAGTGGCAACCGCTAGGGCGGCAATACATCCGTTCATATATCCAACTTCATGTTATTATATTATAAACTAAATGTTTGAATTTGAAAAAACGCGCGAACTCATCTTCTTCTTCCTCGATCCTTCAATCAGCCATGGATTCTTTGTCTCTCAATGAAATTGCTCGATGTAAACATCAAACTTGATCGAAATTGAACAGGGAACATGATGATGTGGGTTAATTACATTTATTTTTAGTTTAACATGATTAAATTTCCAGAATACACGAAGAACCCTAGTTCTTTAAAATCAAATTGAAATCGTGTATGGACATGGATTCAAGCAATTAGTTTAGGGTTAATGATCAGTGAAGGTGCAGAAACAAAACGGCCAAGAGTTTTTTGAACTGGAAATAAGAAATCAAGGAGATCGAAGTTGAGTCACTTACCTCTTGAAGCTGAGATCGAAATCTTCAAAGGAGCTGTTACAGTTGATGTTTAAGGATTGCTGGAGCACCAGTGAGCTTCAGGGAACATGTGAGGATGCTCTGCTTGCCTTGAATCAACTTGAATTATTCTGACCAAGTCCACTTGCATATGCTTGAAGTGAAACTCGAATCCGTGTTTGGAAGTGTTACAGTTCAAGAAAGCTGATTTGTATCACTCATATGAGATGTTTGGATGATGTTTGAATGATCAAAACACAACTAGCTCGAGCCAAATATCAGTTTTGAAGTTTAAGGCAGTTTTTGCAAGTTTTGAAATATGAAAAGCAATTCTGGTTTCTAGTGATTCTTGTGTTGATTTTAAGTTTCAAACCAGTTACATATTGATTTTAAGACATGTTAGACACCAAATCTCTCATGGTTTTTCACAAGTTTTGAAAAATACAAGAATTCTCACTTTGAACTATGTTACTTGAAATTTAAGAAAGAAAAGAGAAAACTTGTTTTGGCATAGCTTTGGTGTGGTTTCAAATGGCAAACATGACCTCTATTTATAGGTCAAAAAATCAGATTAGCAAGCAAAGAAGATTGGCTTGGAATTGGACAACTTGCCTTAGAGGGCAAGAAAGTCATTTTTGCCATAAATGCAAAAGGAACCTTCCTTTTAACCATGGTTAAATTTAACTTGATCTTATCTCCATCATAATTACCTCTCAATTGATTTTTATCAGCTCTAGCCTATCTCCAATTAGTGACAAGGCTTCTAGAAGGAGATTTTGCAAAAAATGACTTGTAATTTTGAAGGTTGTACTTGAAAATCATGGCTTTTGGAGCCCTATGTTTCAAAATCAAAAGTATAGCTAGACACAATGGATTTGCAAGTTCTTGGACATTTTTTAAAGCTTGTTTCAAGGGCTACAACTTTCATGTTTTGAGTTTTTTCTAATTCTAAATGGAACTATGTGAAAAATTTCCATGAAAGTAGGAAAAAATGTGAAATTTTAACACTTTAAAATTTTTCTAAGTGTTGAAAATTTTGACTTTTTGTTGACTTTTCCAAATTTCTTGATTTTTTATGATCATGATGGACCATTTGAAGTATTTTGATGATGGAAAAAGTTTTGTCTTGAAAAAGTTGACCAAAAGTCAAAGTTTGACTTTTCAATGCAGATGAAATTTCATCAGATGATCCAGAAATTGACTGATGAAAAATGTGAACTTCTTTGATGTTTTAAATCCAGAAATTAGGTCAACGTGTTGTATTGGAGATATGAATATCAATCTCCAAGCAAAAAAGTCATTCATTGATCAGAAAATCAGTGATTGCTTATCCTCGATGAAAACCCTAATTGGTCGATCCTTGATAGATCATGAGGAAAAGTTGGATATCTGAAGATTAGAGGTTGATGATTTGATTAAGATAGATCAATTTAGGTGAGGGAAAATCAAACCCTAATTGATTACCTCTTGAATCAGATGAAAAATTGATGAAACCCTAATTTTGACCTGTAGAAGCCACAACCGATTATTTCAGTTCTGAACTGTTAGTGATGCAATGATGCAAATGTAAGGTGGTATATTAGGTCAAAAATTGGGGTATGACAGATGCCCCTATTTAAGTTTCTTTAACATGAGATATGAAGATGAAGATCTTCGTCTCGATAGGTGTGAAGAGACTTAAATATCAGAATACGCAAATTTTGGACCTAAGATACCAAAAATGCGGATGATGCAAAATGATTGCAGAAAGTTCACCCAAGATATATCAAAGATTGATATGATGGGGAAAGATTTTGTGAGGATAACTCATCCTGTCTAAGAAAGGAGAATCCTGTTTGTTGGGAAACAAGCAATGTGTTTCACAGGGAAAATAGATTCACAATGTATGTGAATATCTGTTGTTTCGCTTTGGAAACGAGAAAATTACCTTCTGTCAGCCTTGTGACAATGTTTAAGGTAAGTAAAAATGATATTACCAATTATCAGCCTTGTGATAGTTTATGGTAATGAGTTCTGAAGATATTACCAATTATCAGCGAAGTGATAACTATAACAAGGTAATTCTTGAGACATGTTACTGAGTATTTAGCCTTGTGAATAACAGACAATGAGAGAAACAGATCTCAAATGAGTTTCTATTTTCACAGCTACAATCTTGCCGGGGATCTCTCTTTTGAGAAGATGCGGTCATTTTGATTGAAAAGACACAAGTTTTCTTTAGACAGAAAGACAACTGTGGGGATTTCTTGAACTGTCATGATTTGAACTTGCTGAGAAGAACAATCGCTTTATGACAAGTTTCAAAATGAAAAGGAAATAAGCGGCTCGGATGGCGAGGCTATTGCTTATTGTTCTGTAGGTAGATTTTTCTATGAAATCCAATCCTGAGTTGGTCAGAGACGAGGTTCTATCCAGGAATGAACTGGAAAGAAACGGTCAATCAAGACTTTGTTCCCAATGAGGAATGATCTCAGCTGGGGAATAGGAGAGAAATATGTATTTTTCTGCTTGGGGATTATCTACTGGAGAGATGACATACCCATATGAGTACATGTAACCTTAACCAGTGATATAGAAGCAAACATTTGAGAAATGCAGAAATGCATTAATGATTCTATTATGTATGAATGATGAATGTTATGAATGTCATATGCATGCTAACGATACTTGACAAAGACAACAAAAAAGGTATTTGGGGAAAAGGACTACGTCACAGTTCAAACAAATACTCAGCAAAATCTACAACAATGGTGAAGACGTTACTGATGAGGAATCTGAGTTGCATGCTTTAAACTTTTCTGAAAAAGGCATTTCATTGGCGACTTTGTCGGGAATTCTTTTTTGGATAAGAATACTGTCCTTTGATGATCTCTTTTGAGGAGAAGAAGACTTCTATAGCAGTTGTTTTATCTTTCAGAGGTCGAAACACTCATGGAGAAACTGCTGAAGTTCCTTTTGTGTTCATAGTTCAAAGGAAAATTTCGCTTTTATTTCAAAATTTTGAAGTAAAAATTCATTTAAAACCTTTTTAGTTTCAAAAGTGATTTTCACAATAAAAGCGCTATTTTGCAAAATAGAATAAAGCAAGAATTACAAACAAATGGGCACAAGGCTCAAATTTTATTGATAGAATGGTAATCAGCCAAAGGCGTGATTCCACGAGCTATTTAAAAAAGTTGGAAATGATAATTTATTGGGAAAAGGCTACATTGAAAGCAATAACCGCTATTATCCCTAACAACTCTGAATTCCCACTGTGCTTGTTGCTTCAGAAGATTTTGATTGAAGATCCATTGATGGAAGTTTCTTCAGACTCAGACTGACGAAGTACGGACTGATGCAGTTACTTTGTCATTTTTTGTATCATTAATTTTTGCATAGATTTCCTTTTTAGGTTTTCAATCTATCAGGATAATTTCTGTTTATTGTCTCTAATTTTTTGCCTGGACCGCCTTTTCAGGTTTTCAATCCACCGAGACGCTCATTTTTGCCTAAGTCGCCCTTTTCGGGTTTTCGACTTACTGAGCTGTTCTTTTGTTTTTTAGACAAAGTATTTCTTGACTGCATCAACATTCACAGGATACGGGAGTTCATCACCGTCCATGGTTGTGAGAGTCATAGCACCGCCAGAAAAGCTTCTTTTGACGATGTATGGGCTTTCGTAATTAGGAGTCCATTTGCCCCTAGAATCTGGTTGAAAAGACATAATCTTTTTAAGCACGAGGTCGCCTTCTCGGAATTCACGAGGTCGGACCTTTTTGTCGAAGGCTTTCTTCATCCTTCTTTGATATAGCTGTCCATGACACAGAGCGGTCAGGCGCTTTTCTTCGATTAAGTTCAGCTGATCGTATCTGCTTTGACACCATTCGGCCTCAGATAACTTAGTTTCCATGAGAACTCTCATTGACGGAATCTCAACTTCTACGGGGAGCACTGCTTCCATGCCGTATACTAGAGAAAAAGGAGTTGCCCCTGTTGAAGTGCGTACTGAAGTACGATACCCATGTAGAGAAAATGGCAGCATTTCGTGCCAGTCTTTGTAGGTGATGACCATCTTCTGGACGATCTGCTTGATGTTCTTGTTGGCAGCTTCAACGACGCCGTTCATCTTTGGCCGGTAAGGAGATGAGTTATGATGCTCGATCTTGAATTCCTCACACAGTTCTTTCATCATTTTGTTGTTCAAGTTTGATCCATTGTCTGTAATGATCTTACTCGGAACTCCATATCGGCAAATGAGGTTGTTCTTAATGAACCTCACAACCACTTGTCTTGTGACGTTAGCGTAAGATGCTGCTTCGACCCATTTGGTGAAGTAATCAATAGCCACTAGAATGAAGCGATGTCCATTGGACGCTTTTGGTTCGATCATCCCAATCATGTCGATGCCCCACATGGAGAAAGGCCACGGAGAAGAGAGAATGTTGAGTAGAGTCGGTGGCACATGGATCTTATCTGCGTAGATCTGGCACTTGTGACATCTCTTAACGTGTTTACAGCAATCAGATTCCATCGTTATCCAATAGTATCCTGCTCTCAAGATTTTTCTGGACATTGCATGCCCATTTGAATGGATTCCAAAGGATCCTTCATGTACTTCATGGATTATCATGTCTGCTTCCTGTCTGTCGACGCATCTGAGCAGAACCATGTTGAAATTTCTTTTGTATAGAACATCTTTATTCAGGAAGAAATTTCTAGAAAGCATCCTTAGAGTTTTCCTATCTTTGTACGATGCCCCGGGTGGGTATTCCTGAGTTTGAAGGAAGCGTTTGATGTCGTGGAACCACGGTTTATCATCGAAGACTGCTTCAGTTGCAAACACATATGCAGGTCTTTCAAGGCGTCTGATACGGATTTTAGGCATATCGTTCCAATGGTTAACCTTGAACATGGAAGATAGAGTAGCCAAGGCGTCTGCCACTTGATTTTGATCTCGAGGGATATGATGCAGTTCAACTTTGTTGAAGAAAGTCAACAATCGTCTTGCATAATCTCTGTAGGGAATCAAACCAAGATGATGAGTTTCATACTTGTCTTTGATTTGATTGATCAGAAGGGCTGAATCTCCATATATGTCAAGGATCTTGATCCTCAAGTCGATGGCTTCTTCGATACCCATGATACAAGCTTCATATTCTGCGATGTTGTTGGTGCAATCAAATAACAATCTGGCGGAAAATGGGATATGAAAACCCTCGGGAGTGATGATGACTGCCCCAATTCCATTGCCAAAGACATTAACTGCTCCATCAAAAATTAAGCCCCATCTAGATTTTGGATCTGGACCTTCTTTGGGCAGCGGTTCGTCACAATCTTTCATCTTCAAGTACATAACATCCTCGTCAGGGAAGTCAAACTTGAGAGATTGGTATTCGTTGATGGGTTGATAAGCCAAGTGATCGGCGAGAATGCTTCCTTTGACCGTTTTTTGAGCACGGTACTGGATGTCATATTCAAGATAATAGCATCTGCCATCGAGCAATTCTTCCTGTTAAGGCAGGCTTTTCAAAGACATACTTGATTGGATCCATTTTGGAGATTAACCAAGTCGTGTGATTGATCATGTACTGGCGGAGACGTTTCGAAGCCCACACCAAAGCACAACATGTTTTCTCGAGCATGGAGTAACGAGTTTCACAGTCAGTGAACTTTTTACTCAAGTAGTAGATGGCATGCTCTTTCTTACCGGTTTCATCTTGTTGTCCAAGCACACAGCCCATGGAATCTTCTAGCACGATAAGGTACATGATTAATGGTCTTCCTTCGACTGGAGGAATCAATATCGGTGGTCTTGACAGGTATTCCTTGATACTGTCAAACGCTTTTTGGAAATCTTCTGTCCACACAACCTCTTGATTTTTGCGGAGAAGCTTGAATATCGGCCCACAGGTAGCAGACATTTGAGAGATAAATCTAGAGATGTAATTCAACAGTCCAAGAAATCCTCTTACTTGCTTTTCTATATGTGGCGTAGGCATTTCTTGAATAGCCTTGACTTTGTCAGGGTCAACTTCAATACCTCTATTACTGACGATGAAACCTAGGAGTTTTCCAGATCTTACCCCAAAGGTGCATTTGTTAGGATTCAGGCGGAGCTGAAATTTCCTTAGTCGCTGAAACAACTTCAAGAGATATTCTATATGCTCTTCTTCAGTGTTAGACTTTGCTATCATGTCATCCACGTAGACTTCGATCTCTTTGTGCATCATGTCATGAAAGAGAGTAGTCATTGCCCTTTGGTAAGTTGCGCCTGCATTCTTTAATCCAAACGACATTACTTTGTAGCAAAAGGTGCCCCACGGCGTGATGAAGGATGTCTTCTCCATGTCTTCGGGAGCCATTCTGATCTGATTGTAACCAGAGAAACCGTCCATGAAGGAAAAGACGTTGAACTTTGCGGTACTATCCACTAGCATGTCGATATGCGGTAGTGGGAAATCATCTTTTGGACTAGCTTTGTTCAAGTCCCGATAGTCAACACACATTCTGACCTTTCCGTATTTTTTGGAGACAGGCACTATATTGGCTAGCCATTGAGGATATTCAGAGGTGACGAGGAAACTTGCGTCGAGCTGCTTTTGAACTTCCTTTTTGATTTTGTCAGCCATGTTAGGGTAAACTCTTCTCAGTCTTTGTTTAACTGGCGGACACTCCGGTCTTAATGGAAAATGATGCTCCACGATGCTGGTATCTAAACCCGACATGTCTTGGTAGGACCAAGCAAACACCTCAACATATTCTTTAAGAAGATCTATCAGTTTACCCTTGACGTTGCTGTCGAGTAGAGCTTCGATGTTTACTTCTTTTTTGTCTTCCTCAGAACCTAAGTTGATTTCTTCCAAAGGCTCTTTGTGAGGCTGAATGATCCTTTCCTCGTGCTTAAGTAGTCGAGAAATCTCATTCGGGATCTCTTCTTCAACTTCTTCCTCGGCGACTTCACTGGGGATTTCAAAGTTGGGAGAGAGCATAGAGTTATTGCGTTCAATGGATTTGTCCATCTGTTAATCTGCATGTTTTGATTTATGTTTGATTAACTAACTCTTCTTTTTTTCATTTTTTTTAGAAAAAAGTTAATGTGAAAGTGGATGCAGATTATTTTTTTGAAGATTTTTTTTTATTGTGTTTTTTAGGATTATCATTTCCAAGAAAGGGTAAAAATGAAAAACAAACACAAAATGTGGAATCAAAACAACGCGTTTTATTTATGATTCACAATATGAAACAGGGCCCTAAAATACAAACTCATTTGTCTTGGGCAAGACAAAGAGAAATTATTTAAAAGCTAAACCCTATAAAACATCTCTTCGCTTTGGGCGAAGCGAGAGTTCAAAAACAAAAGCAAAATAAACTACTTAGAACTATGAACATTAGTCCGAACTTCAACAGGCTTCCAATAGTGGCGAACTCCTTGGAAGTCAAGATACTCTGGTAGTTTTCCATTTGGATTATTTCTTGAGTAGACTTTGGTCGTTGGTCGAACAGACTTCGAAGACTCTGGACGGTTGACCTTGCTTTTTGTGCTGCTGAAGCGATCTTCTTCGGCTTGATTGGCAGATCGAGGAGCATGGAACACAGCATATGTACTTTCCACTGGCATTCGTGTTGAATTTTGGGGATGTTCTTTCCAATCTTCTGAGTGAAGAGACTCATTGTTTGCAACGCTTTCCAATTCGTTTCCAGAATCGTATCCCAGATCTTCAGTAATCACGTTGATGTAGTGATAGTTAAGATCTGTTTTGACAAACTCCACGGGCGCGTTAAAGCAGCGATCTTCATTCAGAATCTCAATTGGTTGATGAGATCGAGAAGATGGGTATAACTCTTCTGGTTGACTACGATACTCAAAAGGATCGTCCCATCCAGTGGGCTGGATGTCTTCAATTCTGATTTTTGAGCTTTCAGGTGCAGTGTATTTCACCATGTAGTCAAACTTTCCACTTGGTTCTCCCAAGGTATCCCAAACTTCAGAAGGGACAGGTGGATTTTCATTCTCATTATTTTGTAGAGACATGCCTTTGAATTGATCAGTCGGAGGATAGAAAGGTGCATACGATTCTTCATGAGACATATATTCAGAGCTGGTAAGATAAGTGCTCCACTCTTTAGATCCAGAGAGATCGTCTTCATCACCTTCATTGGTAAGAACATTAACCTCTTGAAGAACAGGGTTTAAGAAGCCCCCACTGTGGAATACTTCTCTGATTGGGCGAAGAGCTTCATCCCTTTGATTGTCTTTAGGAAATACTGGAGCAAATCCAAGCCCAGCCTTTGTCTCGTTGTTGACAGGTTTTATTACTTGTCCCCAACCTGCAGCATTACCATCTTTTACTATCTGCGCTGCTTCTTTGTAAGAGGAGATAGACGATCTGCTTTTGCTTGTAGATTCATCTTCTAACGAAAGTCCTTGGAACTGTGTCCCCTTCAACGTCGTTGGCTGTGATGAAAGAAAAGCTGGATAAATGGCTTACTAGTAACGCTTGTTCACCAATGATGGTTACTAGCTTCCCATTTACTGTGAATTTTAGTTTCTGGTGGAGAGTGGATGTCACAGCTCCTGCTTCGTGTATCCATGGTCTTCCTAGTAAACAACTGTAAGCAGCTGGCACATCCATGACCTGGAAGGTGATTTGGAATGTATGCGGACCAATCGTCATTGGAAGGTCGACTTCCCCAATAACAGATTTCCTTGACCCATCAAAGGCTCTTACCACTATATCGTTGAATTTCATCGGCGTTCCTTTGTAAGATAAACGAGCAAGAGTCATTTTTGGCATTACATTTAAGGATGAACCGGTATCCACTAGTACGTTGGACAAAGAGTCTGATTGGCAAATCATTGAGATATGCAAAGCCAAATTGTGATCTTTCCCCTCCTCTAGGAGTTCTTCATCACTGAAGCTTAAATTGTTGCAAGTTGTTATGTTGCCCACAATTCCTCCAAATTGATCTGTAGTCACGTTGTGATCTACGTAAGCTTGATCTAGTACTTTCATCAAAGCTTCTCGATGGGCTTCGGAATTCAGAAGTAGAGATAGTATCAAAATCTTGGAGGGAGTCTGCATCAGCTGATCCACAACTCTGTACTCGCTTTTCTTGATTAGCTTCAAAATCTCATCGAAATCTGAGTTGACATTGGTTCCTTCAGACGGTCCAACGTTTACATTTGAATTACCAACGGGAATCCTCGTGGGGTTCTCGGGAGGCGTATTAACTGGATTTTGTCTAATAATAGGAACAACAGGCGGCCTTGGTGGCAACGGATTATGTACTCGTCCACTTCGCGTTACTCGTCCTATCTCAGTTATGTTAACATCAGCTGAAAGAGTTGGCATGGGTTTCTCCTTCCCATCTTCTATCATAGTTGCATTGTATTGATATGGAACTGCTTTGTTAGAACTGTATGGAACAGGACCGGGTAGACAGATCACTAAAGGAGACTCTGGAACTTTTGAACCGTTATATTCAACTTCCACATGCTCAGGCACGTTGAAACAGGGGATAATGACGTTCACTTCGGGAATTTCCGAGTTGATATCTGAGACTAAAAGCTCATGCGGAAAATGCCCTACCATATTCACATCATAGTCGTTTACATTCTCAAGATCGAATATCACCAATGTCTATTAACCGTTGAATGTACGCTTTAGTTGGACATCCTCGAAAATCCTTGAAGCATTACGCAAGTGTAGTCATGTTTAGTGAAAGCGCCCATTGTACTGTATGTATCATGGAGCCGTACCAAACTTTCTCTTATCATATTTACATCTGTGACAAGATACCGATCTGTATTCCTTAGTATCAAATTCACGGTATGTCCACTATGATTGGGAAGTGGATTTGCTTGCACGTTTGGATTTGTGTTTCTGAAGGAGAGAAGATTAGACCTTACTAACCTTTGTACTTCAGCTTTTAGTGCTATGCAATGTTCGAGATCATGACCCCGGTGCCCCTTGATGAAAAGGGCAAGATACGTCTGCTTTGTACCACCATGGTAATTTTTCTGGTACCGGAGGTGGTAACCTTGTTTGCACAAGATTCCTTTCTATCAATGCAGGATATAATTTTGTATACGTCATCGGAATTGGATCAAATTGTGAGACCATGGGCGCACGATTCTGATTGTTGAATTGCTGAGCCTGTTGTCGAGGCTGTTGAGTTTGCTGGAACTGCAGAGCAATTCCTGTATTTGAACTTGTATTAACAATTGGCGCTATGGTAGCTACCTGTTGTTGTTGACTGACATTCTTCCTTGGTTTCCCTCGGGATACCATTCTTATGTCATGTTCCTTTTTCTTTGGAAAACTGGTTCCAACCCTCTTAATTCCACTGGAAGATCCTATCTCTTTGACTAGGCGTCCTGTTCGAACTCCTTCTTCTAGTCGCATTCCCATGCTTACCATCTCGGTGAAATCTCCGGGAGCGCTGGCGATCATTCGTTCGTAGTAAAATGGGCCAAGAGTGTTTAAGAAAACCTTGGTCATTTCCTTCTCCTCTAACGGTGGGTTGACTTGGGCAGCAATTTCCCTCCCAACGTTGGGCGTATTCTTTGAATGTCTCTTTTTCCTTCTGAGACATGGAGCGGAGTTGATCCCGATCTGGAGCCATGTCCAAGTTGAATTTGTACTGTTGGACAAAGGCTTTGCCTATGTCATTGAATGTCTGGATATTCGCACTATCTAGTCCCATGTACCACTTCAGTGCGGCACCGGTGAGACTGTCTTGGAAATAGTGAATTAGCAATTGGTGATTGTCGTTGTACGTAGACATCTTCCTGGCGTACATCGTAAGATGACTCTACCAGCAGGAATTTCCTTTATACTTTTCAAAGTCAGGGACTTTGAACTTTGCGGGTATCCTTACGCGAGGAACTAGGCACAGATCATGGGCATTCTTCCCAAACAATTCCTTTCCACGAATTCTTTTAATCTTAAGCTGCATCTTATGAAGCTGTCCCTGGAGATTCTCCATCTGGCCACGAGGATTCGTATTGTCACCTGGATTATGATAGACTTCTTCGTCTGCAGTAGTGTGCACTACAGAAGCTGAGTTTGTCATATTCGGTTGAGAAACCGTCATAGTGACTTGCGGAAAGGTTACTCCATGCTCTGGAGTAAGTGTTGAGTTCTGTAAAGTAGGCACTTCAAGCGTGGTTGTTTGTACCTGAGAAGTGGGTTGACGAAATCCGATGCCAAAATTGAAAGGCATGCCCCATGGATACCCTTCTGGCATACTGAAGAGTGGACTACTGGCTGCAACAGTTGAAACTGGAGTTGTAGTGATCTCTGAAATCGTCGCTTGATTTTGACTGCTCAATGTTGCTTGCTGACTTTGCGCAGTTGTCAACGAACTTACCAAAGAAGTGAGTCTCTCCACCTCTTCTTGAAGTGTTGTCACTGTACTACGAAGCTCAACATTTTCTTGCTCAAAACCTTCCATTATTTTCCTTCTTTTTGAATGAGTATTGTATGTACGAGTTGGCTGTGGACGTGGTCGAGAAACTCTAAGACGCGATAACTTGACGATCTTTTCCTTTCTGGAAAAAATTCCGAAAGATCAGACTCTAAACAATAAACTCGATATGCAAAGTATGATGCATGATTATGAATGCAAAGAAAAATTTCCAAAGAATTTACGCTAAAAGAGAAATTTCTGGAAAATATTTGGATGGAAAACACTTATTTTATTAATTATTGAAAGAAGATTACAACAATTTTGTTTTTTTTAGCATAGCTCAAACAATGATAAAATAAATGATAAAACTACAATCTAAACTAATTAATCGTCCTCGTCGGATGAAGATCCAAAAGCTTGATGTAGCTTCAACTTCAAGATTTCCTTCCCATAGTGGGCTTTCAGTTCAGCTTTCTCGGCTTTTAGCTTGCTGATGACTTTCTTCTATTCGTCAGGGGCAGGATCGCTGGTTGTCATTTCCTCAAGCTTTCTTTTTCTTTCTTTGATGTATCTTTTGATCGCGTTATCTTTCTGACGAATCTTCTCATCCTTCTCCATGAGCCATTCATCTTGGAAGTAAAGCGTCTTTTCATGATCTTTGACCTGCTTCTTAAGCTTCTCATTTTCGAGGTCAGTCTTAAGGAACTTGTCTTCCAAGGCCTCTTTCTCAAGCCTCATCTTGGCCAAAGCTTCTTGGTATTCTCCCATAGTCTCGATGGGAAAAATTGTTGATTTGGAAGCTGTTGAGAACATGGGTTCTTCATACGCATAAGGCATACGAAATTCCTTCGCTCTTTTCTTCACCCAAGAAGTGTAGATTTCCATGGCTACACAATTCCTTGCATTACCCTTTCCTTTCCTTCGGATGTGATGCCAAGCTCTTATCATTCTGGCTTTCAAACATGGAGAATCTTCCCCTTCATGATAGAAGTAGCTTTCTACTATAAAACCAAGAGGTTTACTAGAGTTTGCATACCCGAGTTGACGTCTCGCCAAGAATGGGTTGTAGTTGATTCCTCCTTTTGTACCGATGAGAGGTACGTTGGCAAATTCTCCACAGCTTTCAATGATTTCCATCTCATTGTCTGCCAAGGTATACCAATGGATATCGTCGTTTGTAAGAGACATGAGTCTTCGAGACCAATGCCAATCGTCTTTGTTTTCGCGGAAGATAGGAGATTTTGGCAAGTGTGAGACAATCCATTTGAAAAACAGAGGTACACAACACACGATTGTTCCATCTCCTTGATGATTCCTATGGTGAATGGAGAAATACGTGTCACCAAGCAAAGTGGGAATGGGATTTCCAATCAGAAAGATCCTTATGGAATTGATATCAACGAAACTTGGGACGTTGGGAAACAACACCAATCCATAGATGAGTAAAGTTAAAACAGCTTCAAAGGCTACCATACTACCGACTTCAGAAAATTTAAGAGCCTTCTCCATTAGGAACTTTGAAGTTAGTCCTAAGAGTTTTCCTTTGGTAGTTAGGTTTTTATCTATCTCAGATTTCTTTAAGTGAGTCATTGTTGCAATGACTGGTGACTTAGGAATGGCTTCCAAACCATTGAAAGGCACTTTGTCTGATACTGAGATACCTAGGATGTGTGTGTACTCTTCCAAAGTAGGCATCAACTGATAGTCAGGGAAAGTGAAACAGCGATAGACTGGATCGTAAAACTGAACGAAAGTTTTGAGAAGTGCTTCATCAACGTTAGTGTTCAAGACAGTTAAAAGAGTTCCATAGCGTTTTCTGAAATCTGAGGGATCTTCTACCAAGGATGCCAACTCTTTTAACTTTCCTACATCAGGAATCCTAAAACTGTATTTCTTGGTGAATCTTCCTCTGACGTCCATCACTCTAACCTAAAATATTTACAAAGAAAATCTCTAAATTCTTTGGAAATGGGAAGAGAAATGAAGTTTTTGAATGAATGCATGAATGCTACAAACATGGTTAGTAGTTATACACACGGTCAAGCGTTCGAAGTCACGAGCATGAGGCCAACGATAAGAATCAAATGTGGGTAAGTTCTAAGGGCTTATTCATCGTGAACGGGTTCTCTCGATAATACAGCTTAACGCTTCTCTAAAATATTATCGGATTTGTTGAATACTCAAGTCGAATAATATTTTCAAAAAACTCGCTTGATCGTAGTCTCGCATGACAATTATTCTAAGCTTATGCTGAATAATTTACGCACTACATCCTAATGGCGAGGATGGGTTATGTGTTCTGACCACTCGGTTAGTTCTCTCGAAAGCAAAATGTCTTCGCAAATACTTGCTAAACACAAATACTCCCAAGACAACCTCCACCGAGAGGGATCTCAAATTAACTTAGTAAGTCTTGAGACTTCCCACAAGTTAATAGGACTATACCCCACCTAGATCTTAAAATGTTTCTTAAATACGGGTTAGGATTTCTTTCCATCGATGAAATCGCGAAAAACACAATAAAGAGAAACAAACATATGCACATATGAAAGCTTAAACCCTTTTTCTTTTGAAAACAAAAAGCTTCTTTGTTCTTGGCGAGTCACATTTTTTGAAAATTAAAATTTAGCGTCCTCCCAGTAGTCGCCATTTTTTCGTTAAAAGTGGCCGCTAGGAATCAATTTGAATTCAATTCTCGGCTCGAAACGATTTACTCTTTTGATTTGTTTATAAAGATGCCTCGAGCATCAAGCTTTATTATTTTCAACACAAGAAAAATGATTATGAAAAAGGGGAAAACTGTTAATACCCTCAATTGATATGAGTGTACAAGCGTTACCACTTACGAGTTTAAGAAAGATGTTTGAAAAAGATGATTGAATCTTTTAATTGTAAGCATTGGGTATTTTGCTTGAGTGTACAAGCGTTACCACTTACAGATTAAGAGATGTTTTTGTTTGAAAAGTGTTTGAAAAAGTTTTTGATTGTATGTGATGTGATAGATGAGATACTTCTTCCATAGAGATGATAATTGTCTAAATCTCGAGGAGAAATTGATTAGATTAGGAGGATGCTTTTAAGAATCCCATGGGTCCTTGTATTGTAAGCCCAAGAGGAGGCATTCCGAGGGTCATCGAGGGTCCTTGTATGAAGCTCAAGAGGAAGCTATAGGGTATGGCTGGCTTTGGCTTTAAAAGGGGTTTCACCGGGAAACCATCCTCTTAGGATTTCAAGAGCAATTTCACCGGGAAATTATACTCTTAGGGTTCTATCTTAGCGCGGGTGATTCTTTGTATTGGCCCAATAGAGGTTAAGAGATTTCTGGTCTCTTTCTTGTTTGATGCCCAAGAGAAGGCTAAACTCAATGAGGAGTTCTTTTGAACGAAGCCCAAGAGGAGGGCGACTCAGGAGTGTTGTCTTATATGAAGCCTAAGAGGAGGCTAAACTCAGATGAATGAGTTTTCTTATATGAAGCCTAAGAGGAGGCTGAACTCAGATGAAATGAGTTGCCTTGTACAAAGCCCAAGAGGAGGCTAACTTTGTGGGGAACTTATTTGTTAGACTAGTTGTTATGTTATAACTAGACAGTTGTATAAACAAGTGTATGACGTTTATTCACAGGAGTTTATGAAGGAAATATAAACAAATGCATGTAAGAGTTTATTTACAGGAGTTTATGAAAGAAATGTAAACAAGTGTGTGTAAAACGAGCGTTTAAAACGGGCGTAACTTGATTATTTACAAGTTTGATTGTGTACAAGGGAGTAAATATGTACACGAGCGAGTATTTATGTACGAGGAAATAAATATGTACATAGGATGGTTGGGACTTACACTGTAAGGGAGGCCCATTGGTTTAAAAGCAGTTTCACCGAATAATGCTCCTTTTAATACCAATGGTATTCAGTGTATATACAAGCGAAACGAAAACAAACGAATGAAGTTTGTCTGTACTTGAGTATTTACAAAGGTATTCGTATTATATACAAGTAAAATAGATATGTATATAAAATAATTGGATATGTACAAGGAAATAATTATGTACATAAAAGAATTTTGGGACTTACACCGTGAGGGAGGCCCATGATCGGTTAAGAAATTCGAGGAAAAATGAGTTCGGTTTTATCTTCAAATCGGATCGATCATGGAAAAAAGAGTGTACGTTTGATGAAAAGTTTTGAAAAGATCTTGAAAGTGTTTTTGAAAGATGAAGTATACTTACAAGAAGTTTGGAAAAGTTTCGGGCTTCGAAAGTTTGAAAGAAACGTCTTTGAAAGTTCTTTGAAAAGTACTCAAAACGTATCGTTTTCGGCTCGATAAAAATATAATCAAAAGAAATTTTTTTGAATTTTTTTGACATTATCCTAAAATAAGTATGTTAAATGACACGTGTGCAAAAAATCACCTCAAAATGAGGAGTTTTGATTGGGTTTTGAAAGAGTCAAAGTTTGAAAAAAAATATGAAGAGAAAATAAAAAAGTTTGGCAAAAATGGTCCCAAGGCTACTCGAACCTGGGACCATTGGGCAAGGCGTGGCAAGGCAAAGTGTTAAGAGTGAGCTGGCAACCGCTGGGGCGACAATACATCCGTTCATATATCCAACTTCATGTTATTATATTATAAACTAAATGTTTGAATTTGAAAAAACGCGCGAACTCATCTTCTTCTTCCTCGATCCTTCAATCAGCCATGGATTCTTTGTCTCTCAATGAAATTGCTCGATGTAAACATCAAACTTGATCGAAATTGAACAGGGAACATGATGATGTGGGTTAATTACATTTATTTTTAGTTTAACATGATTAAATTTCCAGAATACACGAAGAACCCTAGTTCTTTAAAATCAAATTGAAATCGTGTATGGACATGGATTCAAGCAATTAGTTTAGGGTTAATGATCAGTGAAGGTGCAGAAACAAAACGGCCAAGAGTTTTTTGAACTGGAAATAAGAAATCAAGGAGTTCGAAGTTGAGTCACGTACCTCTTGAAGCTGAGATCGAAATCTTCAAAGGAGCTGTTACAGTTGATGTTTAAGGATTGCTGGAGCACCAGTGAGCTTCAAGGAACGTGTGAGGATGCTCTGCTTGCCTTGAATCAACCTGAATTATTCTGACCAAGTCCACTTGCATATGCTTGAAGTGAAACTCGAATCCGTGTTTGGAAGTGTTACAGTTCAAGAAAGCTGATTTGTATCACTCATATGAGATGTTTGGATGATGTTTGAATGATCAAAACACAACTAGCTCGAGCCAAATATCAGTTTTGAAGTTTAAGGCAGTTTTTGCAAGTTTTGAAATATGAAAAGCAATTCTGGTTTTTAGTGATTCTTGTGTTGATTTTAAGTTTCAAACCAGTCACATATTGATTTTAAGACATGTTAGACACCAAATCTCTCATGGTTTTTCATAAGTTTTGAAAAATACAAGAATTCTCACTTTGAACTATGTTACTTGAAATTTAAGAAAGAAAAGAGAAAGCTTATTTTGGCATAGCTTTGGTGTGGTTTCAAATGGCAAACATGACCTCTATTTATAGGTCAAAAAATCAGATTAGCAAGCAAAAAAGATTGGCTTGGATTTGGACAACTTGCCTTAGAGGGCAAGAAAGTCATTTTTGCCATAAATGCAAAAGGAACCTTCCTTTTAACCATGGTTAAATTTAACTTGATCTTATCTCCATCATAATTACCTCTCAATTGATTTTTATCAGCTCTAGCTTATTTCCAATTAGTGACAAGGCTTCTAGAAGGAGATTTTGCAAAAAATGACTTGTAATTTTGAAGGTTGTACTTGAAAATCATGGCTTTTGGAGCCCTATGTTTCAAAATCAAAAGTATAGCTAGACACAATGGATTTGAAAGTTCTTGGATATTTTGGAAAGCTTGTTTCAAGGGCTACAACTTTCATGTTTTGAGTTTTTTCTAATTCCAAATGGAACTATCTGAAAAATTTCCATGAAAGTAGGAAAAAATGTGAAATTTTAACACTTTAAAATTTTTCTAAGTGTTGAAAATTTTGACTTTTTGTTGACTTTTCCAAATTTCTTGATTTTTTATGATCATGATGGACCATTTGAAGTATTTTGATGATGGAAAAAGTTTTGTCTTGAAAAAGTTGACCAAAAGTCAAAGTTTGACTTTTCAATGCAGATGAAATTTCATCAGATGATCCAGAAATTGACTGATGAAAAATGTGAACTTCTTTGATGTTTTAAATCCAGAAATTAGGTCAACGTGTTGTATTGGAGATATGAATATCAATCTCCAAGCAAAAAAGTCATTCATTGATCAGAAAATCAGTGATTGCTTATCCTCGATGAAAACCCTAATTGGTCGATCCTTGATAGATCATGAGGAAAAGTTGGATATCTGAAGATCAGAGGTTGATTATTTGAATAAGATAGATCAATTAAGGTGAGGGAAACTCAAACCCTAATTAATTACCTCTTGAATCAGATGAAAAATTGATGAAACCCTAATTTTGACCTATAGAAGCCACACCTGATTAATTCTATTCTGAACTGTTTGTGATGCAATGATGCAAATGTAAGGTGGTACATTAGGTCAAAAATATGGGTATGACACTCGCGTCTATGAAAGACCTCAAGTTAAAGAGTTTAAAGACGCATGATTTCCATGTTATAATGGAACATTTTCTCCTGATAGGTATACGTTCTATTCTTCCATAAAAAGTAAGAAGCGTAATAACTAAACTGTGTTTTTTCTTCAAGTCAATTTGCAGTAAGGTGATTGATCCTGAGATCTTACCAACATTGCAAAAAGAAATAGTTGTTACTTTGTGTGATCTTGAAATGTATTTTCCTCCCTCTTTTTTTGACATAATGGTTCATCTTGTCGTTCATCTTGTGAAAGAGACACAATTGTGCGGACCAACTTAATTGAGATGGATGTACCCTACTGAACGTTATATGAAAATATTAAAAGGGTATATGAAAAACCAAAGTCGACCAGAGGGTTGTATTTTCGAATGATACATTGTTGAAGAAGTGGTTGAGTTTTATACTGAATATCAGTCAAATGTTCAATCAATTGGACTCCCTAAATCTCATATTGTTGAAAAAAAGTAAGGTAAGAAGCTAATTGGAAATAAAATTGTGACAATATCAAGGGTCGAACGGGATCAAGTGCATTTGTATATTATGCACAACGAGATTAAGGTTGAGCCGTATGTTGAAATGCACAAGGGTGTTCTTCTAGGTTTAAATCCGAATAGAAATGAGAATTGGATAGTACAAAAGAACAACCGAAGTTTCATACCATGGTTTAAGGAACATATTTATTCAAAGTATCGTTTAGATCCCGCTTTAGTAACAGAAAGGTTGAGATGTTTAGCATATGGTCTAAGTTTGGTGGTGTTTTCTTATAGCGCATACACAATTAATGGATACACATTTTATACCAAAGAACAGGATAATAAAAGTACGATGCAAAATAGTGGTGTCACCTTGGTAGCTGAAGCAATGCACATATCAAGTGCGAAGGACTTAAACCCGAAATTTGCAAATCTGTCATATTTTGGGGTTATCGAGCGCATTTGGGTGTTTGATTATGAGAAGTTTCAGATTCCTATTTTTGGTTGCAAGTGGGTTGAAAATAATAATGGCATACGAATGGATAAGTTAGGATTTTTGCAAGTAATCTTAATAGGGTGGGGTACAAAGATGATCCTTCATTCTAGCCTCTCAAGCTAAACAAGTGTTCTATGTCACTGATCCGACAAGTACGAAATAGTCTATAATGCTTTTATCTAACAAATTAATTGATGAAAACATTGGAGATCAAGGTGATATTGGTGTTGACATTGAATCTTTTACGAAAAATGATTAAAATGAAAATGAATCATCTATTAGAAATGATCATAATGAGGGTATTTGGATCAATCCAACCGTCCGCGTTGTTAAGAGACGAGTATAACATATTCCTACTGAGAAAAGAAAGAGACGTTAGTGAAAAAGGTAATAGTATATATAATTATAGCCTATATCATTCAATAAACTTTAAATATATGTCATTTTATATATATTCAATATATATATGGATTATTGATTATTGATTTTTATATTTGTCATTTCATTTTTATTTTTTTTCTTTATTACGGGTCAAATGGCTAGTAATCAAGAAACTCACAAGATGCAAATGCTCCAGGTGATACTTCAGATAAAGATATTACACGAGGCATAACTATTATGAGGGGAATCATTCGTGATAGAGACAGAGGAGTAACATATAATGTAGATTGGAATGATGAGGACCAACTAATTGGGTCTAATGCTGCAAAGTTGACAAGCTACATTGGTACACTTGTTTGTATGCACATTCCAATTGCCACTCCTAGATGGAAAAGAGGAGAGCTGGATGAGGGTAAGGAGAAAATTTGGACTGAGATAAAGGTACCATATATGGTTGTTGTTATTTGCTTTATGTTGACGATAATGTGTTTAAATTACTTATACTAACACATTTTCTGTGTATATTTTTTTGTAGATGTCTTTTAACATTGAAGA
Source organism: Vicia sativa (assembly GCA_021764765.1). NCBI lineage: Eukaryota > Viridiplantae > Streptophyta > Magnoliopsida > Fabales > Fabaceae > Vicia > Vicia sativa. The sequence continues at coordinate 266,111,352 of CM038795.1, forward strand.
TACCCGTAAAAAGTATATACTTGGTTTGGCCGAAAAAAGACACAGAGGGTGAAGAGCTTTTTTAACAAACAAGTATCTTAAGGATGAGGAAGGAAATTTTGTTGAAGAGGATCTGGAACGTCCAAAGAAGTATGAGAACTTCATTACACCTGAAGAATGGGTTGCTTTTGTAGGCCAAAGAAGAGACGAGAATTTCAAGAAAGTGAGTGCCATAAATCGCGAGAGAGCGTCAAAACCCACATATCCATACAAAAAGGGCATTTGGGATATGCACGCTTACAGGAAAAAATTGTAAGTAAATATAAATGCTACGATATTACTAATTCTCTCAATGTGTTATAATTGATGATCTTATTATTTGTGTCAATGCGTAGTTAGACGAGAAAAAAGTGACGAAACATCACTTCCAGCACATGTGTTGTAGAAGGAAGCTCGTGTAGGCAAGGATCAAGTTGTTAATCCCGATGTTCAACATATTTATGACGAATATGTAAGTAAAACATTGTGTCTTTAATTAAATCAAGTTGTTAATCCCAATGTTCAATATATTTAAATCAATATGTAAATGAGTTAGAGGAGACCCTATCGCAATCGGTATCCACAACTGAGGACCAGGATAACATGAGCATACTTAGTCGAGCACTAAATGTTGCTGAGTATCTCGGTCGGGTGAGGGGTAAAGGTCATGGTGTGACTCCAACCTCTTTGTATAAGCATCCAAGGAAAATAAATCCTAGAAATGCAGAAGTGATGAAAACATTGCAAGAACTACAAGCACAAGTCCGTGAATTGCAAAAGGATAAAGAGAGATATATGACGGAAAAGAGCAATTCACAGTTGAAAAAAACTAGTGACAAAGCTAGTATCAACGGTCAAAATAAATTTCCTAAGTTAATTATATATGTTATTGTGAAATGAAAATAGCACATTTTTTTAATTGACATACATACACATTAACAGTAAAATATTTATTATTGGTTTAGGGCATTTCATCTTGTCAGCTACACTTATCGTCACCGACTTACCGCCTAGTTGGCAAGGGAAAATTGCATAACACTTTGGGAGATTTACTTCACCATAGACTTCTCCCGGATGGACATATATATCGATTGATGTTGCTTTAGATCCTACATTACTTTTTTGAGACCACATTGCTGCGAGATGCAATTGAATATTTTGTTGCATGGCCATCAAACCTCATTTTCATAGATGATTAAGTATGTTGAAAACAATTATGATTCTTTAAGTATTCATCTGTCAATTCTGACCTCATTTTTTACATGGTAATTTTAGACTCCTACAAAAAGAGGTACGTTTAAAGTGTTAATTATATGATCCAAATAAAAAACTACATGATTTTATATTTTACCTAAGTTATATAATTTTTAGGTACCTGCTCAAGGGTCATAATAAGTGAGCCAGAAAATTGGTAGCGTACCACCCAAGAAAAGAGCTCTGAAGGCTTCGAAAACACCTGGAAGGGGGGGGGGTTGAATAAGTTTTTCTCTTTTAAAATTTTCTTTTACTAAACAAAAAAACTAAACACACAAGGATTTTTAACCTGGTTCGTTTGAAACTCAAACTACTTCAGTCCACCCGTCAAGGTGATTTTGTAACACCCCATTTTCCAATACTAGTAAATATAATAAAATACACATAATATATCAGAGTGCTCCACAATGGGATGTCACATAATTCAAATTCTCATGATGTTTCAAAATATATTTTATTTCAAAATAATTATTCATTCAGTGGAAGAAAGTTCAATTCAGTTTTCATGGCATTCTAGCCTCAACATCAACTCAAATCCACAAAGACACGTGGTTAAGCAAAATTCATAAATTAAGATACGTAACAATAAAAACAAATAAAAGAACATATCAATTTCCCAAATCCCGTGTTACGTATCAGAGCAATACTCTCTATATTCGACAAGCACACTAGAGACTCCAAGCAATGATCACACTTATACGAACTACTCTCGATCACCTGCACGTTAACAATATAAAGGCAACGGCGAAAACAAGCAAAGGGTGAGATGTCAAACCATATAATTGAGATTATGATAAACAATATATAGTTTGAATTATATAAAATCACTATTTTGCGATCACACCACTATTCAACAACAGCACAATTCAATCCCAAAAACAACATAATGCAATCACCAAATACAACATAATTCAATCACAAAAACAACATCATTCAATCACGAAAACAACATAATTCAATCACCAAATACAACATCATTCAATCACAAAACAACATTCTTGGGTGTTATGATATGCAATACAATGAATGCAAATGCATGTGGTACAATCGGAGTAAAACTCCCAATGCAAACAATTGCCAGTAATTCCGAGGCATCAAGGCGTAAGCCTTCAACGTAATCATTCTACCCCTAACGACTCAACATGGTTTTTCCCCTCACGGCTCAACGTAATATGCAAATGTATGTATGCGACCACATTCACAATGTCAACTTATCAATAACGACAACGAAATCACAACTGGCTTACAAGCCTACAACATAATCATTCTGCCCCTTACGGCCAACGTAATAAATTTGCCATTTACGACTCAACAAAATAAATTCATTAACACTGGCCATAGGCCTGTACGTAATCAACAGCAATCCAACCATCAATGTTACCTATCAATTCTCTACCAACAACAATGTTCAATAACAATTTCCTGCAACATCAACTTCTAACAACTCTCAATAACAACGAATTTCCATACGGAAAACACATCAATTCAGCAATATGTACACTTCCTATGTTTGAAACTACTTTAATAGGATAAATCATACTCTCAGCTATCCAAGGGTTCAAACGACAACTAAATCGGAGTTACGGTCGCAAAGATATGACCAAAACAGTTTTCTCAAAGTTATGTTCTGTTTCTGTACAATATGAGCCGATACAAAAGTCCTTGTATCGATGCAAAACTCACTTGTATCGACACAAGCTTCATATGAGTCGACTCATACGCTAGTCCAAATCCTGTTTTTCTAATTTTCTTCAGTATGAGTCGATACATAGCAGACTTGTATCGATACATACCTTCACAATTTGCCTCCATGAGCCGAGGCATTGTTGTTTGTATTGATACATACAGTTTCTAAGTCTCTATTTTTCAAAATCAGCACATCATATATCGATACATACATGCTTGTATCGACTCATGCAGCGTGAAATGCCCAAAAACCAGTTTCCACGAAATTCCACGATCCAAATTGGGATTCCATCAATTACAACAAAAACATGATACAAACCAGCAAGATTATAAATCCCTAACTACCTATCATCCATCATATTCCCAATTAGAGAGCAAGAACCCCACCTCTATCTGGATTCAACGACAGTTCAACTCTTGATCGGATTTATGGGACTTTTTGGCTCTAGCAGCTTTCTCACGTTCGTGTTCTCCAAAAACTCTATTCCTTTTCTCCTTTCTTATTGTCACTTCTATTTCTCTTTTTAATCCAATAAATAAAATAATAATAATATAATTTTTATTATTCTTAGTGGACCTACTAATCGCACCTCCCATTCTATAATTTTCCAACATGACGGTCCCAACCCAACAGCTTAAATAAATAATATAATACTCATATTATTGTTCCTCATATTATTTCTATGACCTCCTCCATCCTTCAATTAAATAGTAACAACTCGCAAATAACATTCTAATGATAAATCTCCAATTATACCCACTAATCAACTAATACCCATAATTCAACTCTTCGCCGAATAATTCCATTGAAATCAATAAGACTATTCTTAATATTATTCCTCCAATTTATCCGACTAAAATCCGACTTTAACTTAATAATCCAAACACGCCTCTTACAATAATACCGACAAATCCAATCATTCCAAGTAATTCTCAAACTTCATTTAAATTCAATAATTAAATTCTTCAATAATTTAATTAACTAATTAATTAAATTTGGGGCATTACAACTCTCCCCCACTTAGGATATTTTCGTCCTCGAAAATCCATCCGACGCAACCATTCATAACATTATATTCGCATCCAGTTCTTCGATTCAACAACTACTCAATCATAGTTTAAATTCAATGCTTATATCTCAATCTTCTGATATAACTGTTACTCAACACGACTTGAATCCAATACTCACACATCTATCTTCTGATACTCTTGCAACATAATCCTTACTAACTTGCCAACCATCTCAGCAATATCTTGGAATAACATTTCACAACATAACAACAACCTTCACTTGCTCATACTTGACTTATACAACATCACATCGTTATCCCAACAATATATTCAACACCAAAACACATATATAATTCTTACTCTCATACTCCGAGGTCATTCATCCGTGAAACACCAACAACTTTATTCATCTCGTCGTATCACTCTCATAGTGACATCAACACAGCCAAATTCATCAGCCTCATCATACTATAGGGTATTATTCCTTACTTACGGTAACCAACAACAACATCTTGACAACAAAAATAGAATCACCATAACGTCAACTTAACAACTTAACTCAACAAATAAGCTCACATCGAACCATCAACCAACAACCATAATGACATCTTTATGGAATTCGCAAAAATTACGAGAACCACAGCACTCTGGCATATCACGCTTTCATTGCGCAACTTTGATTATTTATCTTAAGTTGTAGTGCTCATTCAAACCTCGATCAACTAACAACTTATAATTCTCAATTTAGTCTCAAACTTCCTTCAACATTCATCACTGTACTGTCTTGACAATCGCATCGACTCAACATCCATCATTCTACTCACCATCAAGATCGTAAGACAATTCCATACCATCCAATATGATTCCGTCTACTATCAACAAGAGATTAAGGGTGATCAGTTCCTCAATTTTTCAATAGATATTTGACAATCATAATGAGGTATAAACCGTCATTACCAACTACAACAGTGTTCCTTTTAAAATTTGTACTTACGTTACAAAAATTATCATAATTCATCAACACCCAAGATCATCCAAGCATGCCAACCCTGACGTCCTACACTACATATTAATACAACTCTGAAGATACCATCAAAACGCACCATTACCAACACTCCTTATTCTTGACATCATACTCTTCACATTTTCAACAACTTCTACAATTACTTTTTAATATTCTACAACAAGGCCTACAATAATCCGTCACTTAATCATCGTTCTTACGTAAGGCTACTTGAACGACAACTCCACAGTTCACCAACCATGTTGAACGTATCAACCTGCTAAATTCTATCCCATAGCAATAATCCTTGTTACTTAACAGTCACTTTCCGAAACATCAAAAAATTTGCACCGTACTTGCACATCAACAATCATTACATTGATTCTCATCCTTTGAGGAGTCAACACCAATCATTCCTGATCATCCTTCAAGACGCTTCAACTTGTTAAACGACCAAAATCTTAAATCCATGTTACCTTTGAATTTAGGAATCAAAAAGCTCCAACAACACTTACACTATAGCCATCAACATCATACTAGGTAACATCTCACAACCAAAGACATCCAAGAAGCAAAGCTTCTCCCCCACTTGGCTTCAACTAACTCCTGCAACAATAATCAGAAACAACAAGTACCGATAGTGTTCCACACACTTGTCGCGTACAAAGTTAGACAACACTGGCCGGACAGACCGACCTGCTCTGATACCAATTATAATACCCCATTTTCCAATACTAGTAAATATAATAAAATACACATCATATATCAGAGTGCTCCACAATGGAATGTCACATAATTCAAATTCTCATGAAGTTTCAAAATATATTTTATTTCAAAATGATTATTCATTCAGCGGAAGACAGTTCAATTCGGTTTTCATGGCATTCTAGCCTCAACATCAACTCAAATCCACAAAGACACGTGGTTCAACAAAATTCATAAATTAAGATACATAACGATAAAAACAAATAAAAGAACATATAGATTTCCCAAATCCCGTGTTATGTATCAGAGCAAGAATTTCTATATTTGACAAGCACACTAGAGACTTGAGGCTATCATTGTAACACCCCTTCTAATTTACCCGCGATTTATAATTAATCAGAGTTTTAAACACATAATAAGAGGAGTCACAATTTAATAATTCAAAAATCACAAAACAGTTATCATGCCTTTCACTGAAGAACGTATTAAATAAAACAAAACCAAGGATCATGTTTATACAGCGGAAAGATAACATATAATCCGAAATAATTCAATCAATAATTATTCCCAACATAATTCAAAATAACAAGTTTAAATCCATAAAACTCCAAAACGATCGTTCCCCAGTGTTACAACTACCAGAGCATGACACTGACACGCGGACTATCTAAATAGCACAGCTCTATAAGCTGTCCTCACCAATTCCCAAGCAGCTAATCTCCTCAATCTGAAATCATCAAAGTAAGGGTGAGATTTCATCAAGATTAAAATGCATTATACGTTTCTTTAAAACAATAAAACAATCCATTCATTATTCCACCCTTATTAACAACATTAGAATACGATTCACAATTACAATTCACACATTCATTATGCACACAACAAAAATCAATGCAATTATAACACTGGAAATCATCCTAACATGTTATAATTACATATGCAATGCAGACTCAAATGCATGTGGTACCAAACGTGAACCAAGTCCACACCATGTTCTGCTTACACCTCAGAAAACAACATCAATTAATGATTCGCCCATACACCATTGGGTCAAGAATCTAACCTCACCACCCCTGTCCATTAGGTACGGTTATTGGCCCTGCAAGTTCAATTCCGCACAATGGGAAAGAACCATTACCAAAATGCTCATTCATGCACATCAGAAGCATGCAACAATTCAAATATTGAATAGAATTACACAACATTATTCCAATTATAATCAATAACCATAACAGCATATGATAACAACAATCATGAGCATCTAGAGTTAATTACAATCCAAGGGATTAACATACTGCACATATACTCAACAAATGATTTACGAATTCACAACGAGTTCTTATTACGGAATCCAAAATAATTCTTCCAGATCTCAATTATTGGTGTTGAGAATATTTTTATTAGATAGTACTCGTTCTAAGCTTTCCAACGATACCAACTATGCTTAAATCGGAGTTACGGTCACAAAGATATGACCGAAATCGTTCCAGATAAATCATGTTCTGTTCTGTACACCATGTATCGATGCATAAGCCTATACATCAATACATAAACAGCATGTGTCGACACATACTTCGCATGCATCGATGCATACATATAAAAGTTCTACATTTTTAAAAATCTGTTCAGTATGTGTCGACCTATACGCATCATGTGTCGATGCATAGCTCTATTTTTGGCCTATGTGTCAATGCATACGCATCTTGTATCGATGCATAGCTAAAAAAAATATTCCTATGAGCCGATGCATGGCTCTATGAGTCGATGCATACCTTTTCCTTGCTTCTGGTTTTCTAAAATTTCACTGCATGCATCGATCCATAAAGCTATGTGTCGACCCATACTGTTGTTTTTCATCAAAAACTCAGTTTTTCTTCACTGTTACGAATTCCCATTTATTCCATACAACACCAAACCTTATAATACATCATAACAAAATTAATTAATGTGTTTTTACATCCAATTGATCACAGAATTTTTTTTCTAATTAACCTGTATTCATCTTACATAGATTAATCATTCATAACAGTTCCAATCATGGTTTTACGTCAGATTATAACGTTAGGGCACACTCAATTATCCTAATTCGAGATTCCTAACGGATAGATTCGTTCTATTGATCATCAAAACCTATAAGGCATAACAATCAGATCAATCCCCCTTACCTCGCGATGAATCTTCGAATTCTCGGCGTTTGGCTTTTTCTCCTCTTTTCTCTTCTCTTCTCCAATCTCACGTAGAATGCAAATCCTAATTCCTCTTCTCACTTGTTTCCTTTTATTCCTTTATTTATTCTTTTTTATTTTCCAAATAATAGAAATAAATTAATTAGGATTAAGTAGAGCTTTTTACTCCATACACCCTACAATTCAACTTCACACCCCTAACACTTCCATTATTTAATTAATCAATTAAATCTATTAATTCAAAAATGCCAATAATTAAACCTTTAATTAAATTAATAATTAAATTTCTAATTATTTAATAATTGAATTAATTTGGGGTGTCACTACTCTCCCCTACTAAAAAGAGTTTTCGTCCTCAAAAATATACCTTAGACGAAAAGTTCGGGATACGAGTCCTTCATCTGGCTCTCCAGCTCCCAAGTTACATTTCCACCTGCTGGTCCTCCCCAAGCTACTTTCACCATTGTTATCTCTTTACCTCGCAATTGCTTCACCTTCCGATCCTCAATTCTAGCAGGTAATGCTTCAACAGTCAGATTATCTCGTACCTGTATGTCATCTACCTGAATCTAATGAGACGGATCAGGATGTACTTCCTCAACTAAGATACATGGAAGACATCATGCAAATTCGCAAGTGACGACGGTAAAGCAATCTGATAAGCAATTCTTCCAACCTTCTTGGTAATCTGTTACGGACCAATAAAACATGGAGTCAACTTCTTTGACTTCAAAGCTCGACCAATACTAGTCATCGGAGTAACTCGCATAAACACATGATCTCCTTCACTAAACTTGGGATCCTTCCTCCCCTTATCATGATAACTCTTCTGTCGACTTTGAGAAGCTCTCATCTTCTCCTGAATCATCTTGATCTTTTCTAAAGTCTGTTGGACAATCTCTAGTCCAATCGCAGCACTTTCTCCAGATTCGTACCAACACAACGGTGTCTGACACCTCCTATCATACAATGCCTCAAACGGAGCCATACCAATACTCGAATGAAAACTCAATCAATGGTAGATAACTATCCCAAGCTCCACCTTTCTCCAACATACAAGCTCGCAACAAATCCTCTAACGACTGAATCGTTCTCTCCGTCTGACCATCTGTCTGAGGATGATAAGTGGAACTCAATCTCAACTTAGTACCTAAAGCTTCTTGAAATCCTGTCCAAAACTTAGACGTGAACCGCGGATCTCTATCCGACACAATACTAGAGGGAATACCATGCAAACTTACGATCTTCTCAACATACAATTCTTGCAACCTCTCCATTGGGTAATCCATTCTTATCGGAATAAAGTGTGCAGATTTTGTCAACCGATCAACAATAACCCAAATAGAGTCACAATTCTTCGCTGTCCTTGGCAAACCAGATACAAAATCCATAGAAATGCCATCCCATTTCCATTCCGGAACAAACAACGGTTCCATCAATCCTGACGGTTTCTGATGTTCAATCTTTGACTTCTGACAAACCAAACAAGCATAAACAAACTCAGCAATTTTCTTTTTCATTCCAAGCCACCAAAATAACTTTTTCAAGTCATGATACATCTTAGTAGCACTGGGATGAATACTCAATCCACTACGGTGTCCTTCTTCCAAAATACTCTTCCGAAGTTCTGAAATATCTGGAACACAAACTCTGTCACCAAATCTCATAATATCGTTCTCGTCAATTCGGAATCCACCTCCTTGACCTTGGTTGATCAATGCCAACTTATTCACCAAAATAACATCAGATTTCTGCCCTGTTCGAATTTCCTCAAGAATACCACTAGTCAGTTTCAACATACCCAATTTAACACTATTAGAAGTAGTCTCACATACCAAACTCAAGTCTCTGAACTGCTCAACTAATTCCAATTCACGAACTATCAGCATAGACATATGCAAGGACTTCCTACTCAATGCATCTGCAACAACGTTTGCCTTACCCAGATGGTAATTCTAACCATCTTCTCTGCCTCATATTCAACTCTTTCTGATCGAAGAGATATTTCAGACTCTTATGATCACTGAATACCTCAAATCGAGAACCATACAAGTAATGCCTCCATAATTTCAAAACAAATACTACTACTGCCAATTCTAAATCGTGATTCGGATAATTCCTTTCATGAACCTTCATTTGTCTTAAAGCATAAGCCACAACCTACTTATCTTGCACCAAAACACCACCTAATCCCATTAATGACGCATCACAATACACAACAAAAGATTCTGTCGGATTCGGCAAAATCAGAATCGGAGCACTAGTCAACCTCTTCTTCAACTCTTGGAATCCTTTCTCACATTCAGAATTCCAAACAAACACTTGACCCTTTCTTGTCAACTTAGTCAACGACAAAGCTAACTTCGAAAATCCCTCAATGAACTTTCTGTAGTAACCTGCAAGACCAAGGAAACTACGGATTTCAGAAGCATTCTTCGGCGCTTCCCACTGAGATACCGCCTCTACCTTCGTAGGATCAACAACAATGCTATTCTTGGAAATTGTGACGCCCGTTTTTAATTAATATTATATTATATTAATATTTTTGAATTACCGATTGATATTTATTTATACTAATATATATATATATATATATATATATATATATATATATATATATATATATATATATATATATATATATATATATATATATATATATATATATATATATATATATATATATATGATAATATATTTATCGATCCGGTTTTTATTCCGTTCGGTTCGGTAAAATATTATTCGGATCCGATATTTAATTCCCCGAAATTATTTGAATTAATTGAATTGATGATATAATTAGATAGAGGTGTGGGAAGTATTTTGTTAGAATTGGGTTTTACACCCTTAACCTTACTAATAGGAAAACAACTTATAAAAGCCATTTTTCTTCCTTTTCTTTCCATTTTTCCTACACCAAGCAAACATAGAACTTGGAAGCTAGTAAGAAAACATAAATTATAAAACCATTTCTTCCTCCTTTTCTTTCCATTTTTCCTCACAAAACCAAACTTAGAGTTTGAGAGAAAAAGAAAGGGTTTTGAGAAGAAGAGCAAAAGGGGAAGAAGAGGAAGATCATGAGCAAGCTTGTGGATTGAGCTTTGTAGAATCATCATGGATCATCCAAACTAGAGGTAAGGGGTTTGATTCTCCATCTCATATTGTTAGGTTTTGATGTTTATATTTTGGATTTGGGGGAAAAGTTGATAAGTTGATTTATAGGGTTTTGTTGATTGTTTGATTGAAATAGATTAGATGAGTTGGATTAGGAGTATGGATTGTGGATGAAATAGGTGTAGGGATTATGAGGTTGGTGATTAGAAAAACTGGTTTTGAGTGAAGTTTTCACACGCGTCCATCAACACGGGCCGTGTTGATTTAACACGGGCCGTGTTGACCTCTTGAACAAGAGATATTGTTGCCAGGCCAATCAACACGGGCCGTGTTGATTAACACGGGTGCCCGTGTTGATTCACTGACTTTGGTGTTTTCTGCATTTTCTAGGGGCTTTTCAACATGGGCCGTGTTGATTAACACGGGGGCCCGTGTTGATGTATCTGTAGCCTCCCATATTCTGATTTTTTTGCACTTCTTTTGCCCCGATTATGTTCCGATTTTTCGATTTCGGTAAATTCGATGACGGAGTAAGTTGCTCCGAATTCAACGAAAATTGACGTGCTAGCTAAGTTTGACGTGTAGAACATAGTGGTGAGGTTAGTTTTTGGAAATTATGAGTTTTTACGAGATGACCCGAAATAAGCCAATTTACGGTAAAATTGAATCGGATTGTGTTTTAGTAGATTTAAGGCACATATGGACAATCCGATTTTGATGTTGACGATTATGATTAATGCCGGTTATTAGGAATGACTTTCGCGACGATTATTGAAGTTTTGACTATTTTTCCGTTTTTGGAATTTGGTGAATTAAGCGATAATGATGCGGTGTAAATAAACATAATGTTTGCGACGGTGTATTTATTAATGAATACTTGTTGATATGCAATGCGATGATATATGTCTTTGTACATGATGATGTGATGATTATATTGATGTTGTTAATAAATGCTTCCGATTTGTGAATGCATGATTTTGATGATGATGAATTATTAGTGATGTTTTGCATAATGCAATTATGATGCGATGATATATTTATCTCGATGTGGATAAATTATGGCGATGTGGGCTTTATGCCAATTTTGATGAGCGATGATGGTGTTTTGTGTTGTGTTGTTTTATTGTCGAGTCACATACATTGCATTGGCAACAATGGGATTTTATGCCAAGCGACGAGGCTTTTATGCCAAGTGTTCCTAATTATGGACAAAGCGACGGGTACCACATGCATAACATAGTCGTGTCTCATGGAGTCGGTTATGTTTATGTTTGAGTTGTTTGGCGTTGGGTTTTAATTGATGAATGATGTTGAATTGCGATGATATATGATGCTTGGTTTGGTGATGATCTTTATGATGAACATGAAATGAATATGAATTGATAATTTCATGATAACTATGCGATGAATATAAATGATGAGTTTTGCGATGATTTAACTTGATGAAATGCTTAATGCAAATAGGATGTGATGATGTTTGTGATGATGGGCTTTATGCCAAAAGCAACGATGGGCTTTAGCCAATTTGTGATGATTTTGTTTATATTGCTTATGTTATTAGCATTGTTTGGTGTTATTGTTTGATGTTGTTGTTCATGATTGTCGTGTTAATTAGTGATGTGTTAGCTTGTGACGATTTCGTGGTGGCGGAAGTTTATGTGTTGTTGTGATGATTTGTGCCGATGAGGCTAAGGCGATTAAGTGTAGATTATACACTTTAGAATAACGATAAGAGTAAGTGAGTTTTGGATATGTGTTGGAATGCACTTATCAATCTATTGCCTTTATAACTCCGAAACTATATATATATATATATATTATCATGCCTTTAATTATATGTTTTGGATTATCTCACCCTTTACTTGTTTCGTCGTTACCTTTATATTGGTAACGTGCAGGTTATGAAGACGGAGTTTATAGTTGTTGTTAGTCGAGTCAGTGTCGCTCTGATACGTAGCACTCGGGGGGAACAATTATGTTGTCTAGTTGTTGTTCTTTTGTTGTTTTCCTTTGTATATAAGAATCATACTTTATGAAAACATGATTTGATGAGGAAGTTTAATAAAGAAAATGTTTTGATTTTGATGAATCAATTTATGTTTTCCGGCGATGCTATGTATCTGAGATTTATACTTTAAAGCAAACTGTTTAAAGTGAGTTGTTTTTGAAGGTGTGATGCCTCAGTATTTAATTTATGAAATTTTAAATTACTCTGATTTTCACATATTAAACTTTGGGTAATATTGGGGTGTTACAGAAATCACATGACCAAGAAATCTTACTTCACTCAACCAGAGCTCACACTTAGATAACTTCGCATACAACTTCTTTTCTTTCAACAGTTCCAACATAATTTTAAGATGTCCTACATGCTCTTCATCATTCTTTGAATAGATCAGAATGTCATCAATAAATACCACCACGAATTTATCAAGGTACAGATGAAATATCCTGTTCATATACTCCATGAAAACACCAGGTGCATTAGTAACTCCAAACGGCATAACAGAATATTCATAATGTCCATACCTCGTTTTAAATGCTATTTTCTGAATATCTTCCGTCTTCACATGAATCTGATGATACCCAGACCTCAAATCAATCTTGCTGAATACATAAGCTCCAACTAACTGATCCATCAAATCATCAATCCTTGGCAATGGATACCGATTCTTGATTGTAACTTTATTCAACTGCCTATAATCAACACACAGTCTCATTGTACCTTCTTTCTTCTTAACCAATAACACCAGAGCACCCCAAGGCGAAACACTAGGACGAATAAACTTTTTCTCAAGTAATTCCTCCAACTATTTCTTCAACTCAGACAATTCAGATGCCGACATGCGATGAGGCACCATCGACACCGGACTAGTTCCAGGAATCAAATCTATAGAAAACTCCACTTCTCTCTCAGGTGGCAATTCACTAACATCTTCGGGAAACACTTCTGGAAATTCATTCACAATAGGTAATTCATCACTCTTAGCTTTAACTTTCACCTCCGTCGAAGAATACAACATAAACACTACAACACCATCCTTAACAGTTGAATTCATCTGCTTAACTTACATAGTCACATCTTCAACTCTTGCTTCTTCCGGAAACATAACCGTCTTCTCAAAACAATTGATATGAACTTGGTTGAATTCTAACCAGTTCATTCCAAGGATGATATCAAGTTGTTCTAACGGTAGGCACACTAAATCCATACCGAAACCTCTACCAAAAATTACAATAGGACAATTCCTACAAACATATGAAGTAGTCACTGAACCCGACGCAGGAGTGTCAATGACCATACTTCCATCCATATTAGAAATATCCAAGTTCAATCTCTTAGCACAATCCAAAGCAATAAAATAATGTGTCGCCCCAGTATCAATAATCGCAATTAAAGGTATGCCATTAATAAAACATGTACCTTTAATCAACTGATCATCTGGCTTAGTTTCAGATCCTGACAAAGCAAACACTTTTCCACCAGCTTGTGCTTTCTTTGGCTTATTACACTGCGGACGAGTATGACCCTCTTCGCCACAGTTGTAACAAGTTATCTTTCTTGCTCTGCACTCAGCAGTTGCATGACTAAACCTTCCACAATTGTTGCACTTCTTTGCATCATTCTTGCATTCATTAGCTCTATGCCCCATTTCACCACACCTGTAGCACTTAATAGGAGCACTAGAATCTCCCCCACTAGGCTTCTTCCAACCACCGGATTTCTGTTTATTCTTATCATAAGGCTTTCCACGCTCCATCTATTGTTTTCCTTTACGATCAACATATCCTTGAGCATTCGTCTTAGTACTAGAAAGATCCTCTTCTAGAATCCTACCACAGTCTACTAAATCAGAAAACCTCCTGATGCGCTGATACCTGATACCCTGCTTGATCTCATCACGAAGACCATTCTCAAACTTGATACATTTGGAAAATTCTCCATCTGCATCGTTAGTATAATGAGCATAGTACTTCGCCAGTTCAGTAAACTTCGAAGCATACTCACTCACAGACTTGTTGCCTTGCTTGAGCTCTAGAAATTCAATCTCCTTCTTGCCCCGAATATCCTCAGGAAAGTATCTCCTCAGAAAAGCTCTCCTGAACACAGCCCAAGTCAATGCAATACCATCTTGCTCCGTTTCAGTCCTGGTAGCAACCCACCAGTCATCAGCTTCCTCTGCCAACATGTGAGTACCATACCTCACCTTCAGTTCCCCAGCACAATCAATTACTCTGAAGATCCTTTCGATCTTCTTCAACCATCTCTATGCACGTTTGGTATCATGAGTGCCTTTGAACAATGGAGGATTGTTCCTCTGAAAGTTCCCCAACTGCCTATCAGCACCAATACCTCCTCCTAGATGATTCCATCCAAGCACTCCAGCCAACATTCCCAAGGCTTCAGCAATAGCAGCATCGTCTCTTCCGTTACCTCTTCCGGCCATTGTTCTGTAACATTACAAAACAATCACATCAGCACACAAGTATCGACAGTGTTACCTTGCACTAGTCGCAAACGAATTGATAAAGACTCTAAGACACGATCGACTATGCTCTGATACCACTATTGTAATACCCCTTCTAATTTACTCGCGATTTATAATTAATCAGAGTTTTAAACACATAACAAGAGGCATCACAATTTAATAATTCAAAAATCACAAAACAATTATCATGCCTTCCACTGAAGAACGTATTAAATAAAACAAAACCAAGGATCATGTTTATACAGCGGAAAGATAACATATAATCCGAAATAATTCAATCAATAATTATTCCCAATATAATTCAAAATAACAAGTTTAAATCCATAAAACTCCAAAACGATCGTTCCCCAGTGTGACAACTACCAGAGCATGACACTGACACGCGGACTATCTAAATAGCACAGCTCTATAAGCTGTCCTCACCAATTCCCAAGCAGCTAATCTCCTCAATCTGAAATCAGCAAAGTAAGGGTGAGATTTCATCAAGATTAAAATGACTATACGTTTCTTTAAAACAATAAAACAATCAATTAATTATTCCACCCTTATTAACAGCATTAGAATACGATTCACAATTACAATTCACACATTCATTATGCACACAACAACAATCAATGCAATTATAACACTGGAAATCATCCTAACATGTTATAATTACATATGCAATGTAGACTCAAATGCATGTGGTACCAAATGTGAACCAAGTCCACACCCTGTTCTGCTTACACCTCGGAAAACAACGTCAATTAATTATTCACCCATACACCATTGGGTCAAGAATCTAACCTCACCACCTCTGTCCATTAGGTACGGTTATTGGCCCTGCAAGTTCAATTCCGCACAATGGGAATGAACCATTACCAAAATGCTCATTCATGCACATCAGAAGCATGCAACAATTCAAATATGGAATAGAATTACACAACATTATTCCAATTATAATCAATAACCATAACAGCATATGATAACAACAATCATGAGCATCTAGAGTTAATTACAATCCAAGGGATTAACATACTGCACATATACTCAACAAATGATTTACGAATTCACAATGAGTTCTTATTACGGAAGCCAAAATAATTCTTCCAGATCTCAATTATTGGTGTTGAGAATATTTTTATTAGATATTACTCCTTCTAAGCTTTCCAACGATACCAACTATGCTTAAATCGGAGTTACAATCACAAAGAAATGACCGAAATCGTTCTAGAAAAATCATGTTCTGTTCTGTACACCATGTATCGATGCATAAGCCTATCCATCAATACATAAATAGCATGTGTCGATACATGCTTCGTATGCATCGATGCATACATATAAAAATTCTGCATTTTTAAAAATCTGTTCAGTATGTGTCGACCCATACGCATCATGTGTCGATGCATAGCTCTGTTTTTGGCCTATGTGTCGATGCATACGCTTCTTGTGTCGATGCATAGCTAAAAAAAATCTTCCTATGATCCGATGCATGGCTCTATGAGTCGATGCATACCTTTTCCTTGCTTCTGGTTTTCTAAAATTTCACTGCATGCATCGATCCATAAAGTTATGTGTCGACCCATACTGTTGTTTTTCATCAAAAACTCAGTTTTTCTTCACTGTTACAAATTCCCATTTTTCCATACAACACCAAACCTTATAATACATCATAAAAGAATTAATTACTGTGTTTTTACATCCAATTGATCACAGAATTTGTTTTCTAATTAACCTGTATTCATCTTACATAGATTAATCATTCATAACAGTTCCAATCATGGTTTTATGTCGGATTATAACGTTAGGGCACACTCAATTATCCTAATTCGAGATTCCTAACGGATCGATTCGTTCTATTGATCATCAAAACCTATAAGGCATAATAATCAGATCAATCCCCCTTACCTCGCGATGAATCTTCGAATTCTCGACGTTTGGCTTTTTCTCCTCTTTTCTCTTCTCTTCTCCAATCTCACGTAGAATGCAAATCCTAATTTCTCTTCTCACTTGTTTCCTTTTATTCCTTTATTTATTTCTTTTTATTTTCCAAATAATAGAAATAAATTAATTAGTATTAAGTAGAGCTTTTTACTCCATACACCCTACAATTAAACTTCACACCCCCAACACTTCCATTATTTAATTAATCAATTAAATCTATTAATTCAAAAATACCAATAATTAAACCTTTAATTAAATTAATAATTAAATTTCTAATTATTTAATAATTGAATTAATTTGGGGTGTCACAATCGTCACACTTCTACGAACTATTCTCGATCACCTGCACGTTACCAATATAAAGGCAACGGCGAGAATAAGCAAAGGGTGAGATATCAAACCATATAATTGAGATTATGATAAAAATAAATATAGTTCAAATTATATAAAATCATTATTTTGCGATCACACCACTATTCCACAACAACATAATTCAATCCCAAAAACAACATAATGCAATCACCAAATACAACATAATTCAATCACAAAAACAATATCATTCAATCACGAAAACAACATAAGTCATTCACCAAATACAACATCATTCAATCACAAAACAACATTCTCGGGTGTTATGATATGCAACTCAACGAATGCAAATGCATGTGGTACCATCGGAGTAAACCTCCCAACGTAAACAATTGCCAGTAATTCTGAGGCATCAAGGCGTAAGCCTTCAACGTAATCATTCTGCCCCTAACGGCTCAACGTGGTTTTTCCCCTCACGGCTCAACGTAATACGTAAATGTATGTATGTGACCACATTTACAATGTCAACTTATCAATAACGACAACGAAATCACAACTGGCTTACAAGCCTACAACATAATCATTCTACCCTTTACGGCCAACATAATCAATTTTCCATTTATGACTCCACAAAATAAATTCATTAACACTGGCCATACGCCTGGACGTAATCAACAACAATCCAACCATCGACGTTACCTATCAATTCTCTACCAACAACAACGTTCAATAACAATTTCCTGCAACATCAACTTCTAACAGCTCTCAATAACAACGAATTTACATACGGAAAACACATAAATTCAGCAAGATGTCCACTTCCTATGTTTGAAACTACTTTTATAGGATAAATCATACTTTTAGCCATCCAAGGGTTCAAACGGCAACTAAATCAGAGTTACGGTCGCAAAGATATGACCAAAATAGTTTTCTCAAAGTTATGTTCTGTTTATATACAGTATGAGCCGATACAAAAGTCCTTGTATCGATGCAAAACTCACTTGTATCGACACAAGCTTTGTATGAGTCGACTCATAAGCTATTCCAAATCCTGTTTTTCTAATTTTCTTCAGTATAAGTCGATACATAGCAGACTTGTATCGATACATACCTTCACAATTTGCCTCCATGAGTCGATGCATGGTTGTTTGCATCGATACATATAGTTTTTAAGTCTCTATTTTTCAAAATTAGCACAGTATGTATTGATACATACATGCTTGTATCGACTCATGCAGCGTGAAAACGCCCAAAAACCAATTTCCACGAAATTCCACGATCCAAATTGGGATTTCCATCAATTACAACAGCAACATGATACAAACCAACAAGATTATAAATCCCTAACTACCTATCATCCATCATATTTCCAATTAGAGAGTAAGAACCCCACCCTTACCTGGATTCAACGACAGTTCAACTCTTGATCTAATTTCTGGGACTTTTTGGCTCAGCTTTCTCACGTTCGTGTTCTCCAAAAACCCTATTCCTCTTCTCCTTTCTTACTGTCACTTCTATTTCTCTTTTTAATCCAATATATAAAATAATAATAATATAATTTCTATTATTCTTAATGGACCTACTAATCGCACCTCCCATTCTATAATTTTCCAACATGACGGTCCTAGCCCAACAACGTAAATAAATAATCTAATACTCATATTATTATTCCTCATATTATTTCTATCACCTCCTCTATCCTTCAATTAAATAGTAACAACTCACAAATAAAATTCTAATGATAAATCTCCAATTAAACCCACTAATCAACTAATACCCATAATTCAACTCTTCGCCGAATAATTCCATTGAAATCAATAATACTATTCTTAATATTATTCCTCTGATTTACCCGAATAAAATCCAACTTTAACTTAATAATCCAAACACGCCTCTTAAAATAATATTGACAAAATCCAATCACTCCGAGTAATTCTCAAACTTCCTTTAAATCCAATAATTAAATTCTTCAATAATTTAACTAACTAATTAATTAAATTTGGGGCGTTACAGATTTCGCCTCTCACAACGAGGACTTAATCCACTATAATCCAAAGATTACAAATGCACAACCAACTATTATGACTAACAACAATGCACAAGCCAACTGCAAGTGACTAACACCTCTAAGAGTCAACTAGTCCTAGCCCTCTTGAGAAATCTGACCCAACTGGTCTCTCAAGGAACAATTTCACAAGAACTTCTAGACCAACTGTTTACAATTTCTTCTAAAAAGATTTATCACAAAAGTGATGTTTACACAAAATATTTTATCTTAAGAACTTAGAAGTAATCTTAACAGAATAATGAATTTGATTTTGCCAGCATAAGTTCTCTATGATGAATTGTTGTTTTACTTCTTTAAATCTTGCACTTTATATAGAGCTTCTAAGAATCTTTCCGTTGCAACTCTTGCGTGTCTTGGATACTGGAAAGCGTATTTAAGATTTCTTAGCTTCACGTTTTTTTGTTTATTCAACGAACATAGAAAATTGAGCCACTCAAGTACTTCAGTCGTCTTAGCTTAGCAGGGTAACGTTACTGTAGCAGTCTTTGTCTTAGAAGATGACGTTCACATAGATGATAATCTTCTGTAAGCCTTATTCAAAACATCTTTTAATCAGAACATGTTTTGGTGCTTCTATCAGAGATTTGCGCTAGCATGCTTCTATTAGAGGTTGCTTTCTGCGTGTATGACCAGAAGTTCTGTTCTCATTAGAACTTCTAATACTTGTTTTACTCAACATAATTTTGATGTCTCTATATTCTTGAATGCTTAAGTCAGAACATCATCTGAAATGAAAACAATAAACATCACAGTATCATATCTATTATACAAAATTTATTCCACTTGTTATCATCAAAACTCTAAGATATGATTAGAACCAAACTATGTTCTAACAATCTCCCCCTTTTTGATGATGACAAAAATATTAGATTTTGTTTAAATTTTTTTATGTATATATGAAAAACATATTTCCCCCTGAGATAGACAATCTCCCCCTTAGATTAATAATTAAGAAAAAACTAAGTAGAATAGAACTTCCCTGAGATGTTCTTTTAGAACTTTCAGAGATCCTTTTCTTTAGAGTTTCCTTTTCATTTCAGAGCTTGAATCATTAGAGTTTGAAGCTTTAGAATTGAGTTTGTATTTGCAACATATTCTTTCAGAGCTTGTGTAAACCTGTATAACTTAGAAGCAAAAATGTACACTTGTATATTTATTGTTAGAAATGTTTGACATTTTTGTTCTAGTAACATGTTTTAATTAATCAGATCAAAATCTCAATTTTCTCCCCCTTTTTGTCTTAATCAAAAATGCAGTAGTGAAAAAAACTTTGTAAAGTAAACCAAAACACTTGTATCATTAATTGAAGTACTATTACAGAAGTTTAACAAAAAGAGCAAAGAACAATAAAACACTTTAAAAACTTAAACAAAATGATGCATAGATGAATGTTTGAAAAAACAGAAGGTTAGGTTGAACGAGAAACTAAGGAGAAAAGAAGATTCTTAATTTCTGCAGAAGATTCTTCTTGTTTCTACATCCACGTCTTGATTTCCTTATTAGTGTCATCTTGTTGATCCAGACGTGCTCTGAAAGCTTCATTTTCTTTCTTCATCTGCTTCATAGTTTCTAGAACAACAGAAGTAGAATCACCATCCTTTATAGAAACAACACTTGATGTAGAACTAGTATTACTGGTGTAGAAGGCACTGAAGAAGAGTGTATCAAGATTAATCATTAAGGTCAGCACTTTCTTGTTTCTCTAGGATAAAAACTCAGAGGTTTATACAAAACCAAAGCTCCAGAGTTTGGTTCAGCAGCTTCTGATTCTGAGGATTCATCATCAAAAATCTCCATGTAGTCAGCATTTGGTTGCCACGGAGCATTGTCCAGTTGTAATAGTGGCTTCTCATTCCAGATGCTGTAAGTAACCTTCTTCAACCCAGTCAGACACTGAGTAAATATCTCATAAACATGAAAGTAGCACAAGTCTTTGAGCTTGAGGGATTCATCAATGAATCTTCAACTAAAGGTTCTCCATAACTCCATTGATGTAGATGGGCTCAGATTGTTGGCACAATCATCTTTCAGAACTTCTAATCAACTCAGCATTTTCTTTTTATATTTCTACAAAAGTATATTAACATTTGCATGCACAGGTTTTGAACCAGGTGTCCTTTTAGTCAGGGTGTGAAGATTAACTTGGGTTCTCAGAAATTCTGGTGAATCAGGAATTTGAGGGTACGGAAGTTTGGGAATGGGAGTAAATGTTGGTTCAGCAATTTCTAGGGAGTGCGGATTTTGATGTTCTGTGGTGATTGTGGGTTTTTCTTGAGTGGGAGTTTGTGGAAGTTCTGTATTGGTGATGTTGTGTTCAGGTGATGGAGTTGGTGGAAGTTCTATGGTAGTAGTTATTTGTTCAGTGGTGTTAGTGGGTTGAGGTTCTAAAGAGGGTTGTGGAGGAAGTTTTGTATGGATAGGTGTAATGGATGGTTCAGTGAATGAGAAAATAGCATGTGTTTTTGGATTCCCAATTTTGTTTGTGAAGCGATAATCATGTTTACCATTGCGCTTACTTGATTTTAAGTGTGTTTATAATAATGTATGTAATGCTTATTTTTTACATGTACATTGAATACTAACTTGTTTTTTCTTGTTTCTTACTTGTAAATATTCTTTTGTTCATATCATTCATGCAAGTTTCATTCGTTTCATTCTAATTCCATTGTAAATATGCATTGTTCATGTACATTCATACATTCTAATTTCATTGAGCATGATTGGATTTAGGTAGTTAAAACTATTATCCTGTGAAATCTGTTGGTTTAATTGCTATAATCTCAGTTCGATTGTGATAATTTGATTCCACTATTATGCTACAAATCTGAAGAAAGTGTTTCGATTGATATACAAATGTTATGTTGTCCGATTCTTTTTGTTATAGATGAAGTGATTGTTGTTTAATTTTGATTGTGATCTGTTTCAAATTAGATGCATAGTTTGCTTTTGGATGTACATTTACATTGCTGATCAATTTTGAAATAGAGTTTATACATTTGGTTTTATATCGTTGTTGGGCTTGTTTGTAATTCGACTTTGATATTGTGAGTTCATTATTGAAGATTAGAGGATGTTGGTTTGAGTGTAAATGTTAGAGATAATGATTATTGTTTGGGAACGAGAATGGGGAATCAGAATTCGTTAAGTTTGTTGTTTCGCACGCCAAAGACCCCAGTCGAATGACATGTCCTAGTTTGGGTTGCTGTTATGGGAGTCGGGTTGACGCGGTTCAGTTGACATCACATTTAATACAGTATGGAATTGATAGAAGTTATACATGTTGGAATATGCATGGTGAGAAAAGTAACTGGAATCTTGAATCGGGGGTAATACGACCTATGCTTCAAACGACAATTGCACAGATACATACGATTGTGGTCGAGTCGAAGAGATTGCAGAAGCACTTGAAGAAGATCTTAATGATTATCCCAAAATGTTCGAGAGGTTGGTATGCGATGCAGAGAAACCGTTGTATAATGGTTGTACAAAATTCACAAGATTGTCTGCGGTATTAAAGTTGTACAACTTAAAGGCGGGAAATGGATGGTCGGATAAAAGTTTCACAAAGTTATTAGCCCTTATGAAAGATATGCTACCAGAGGACAATGTTCTTCCCAATTGAACGTATGAGGCCAAAAAGATGTTATACTCTATTGGCATGAGCTACGATAAGATACATGCCTTTCCAAAAGATTTCGTTTTGTTTTGAAACGAGTATGCATCGTTAAATGAGTGTCCTAAATGCGGTGCCCCTCGATATAAGAAAAAGTTGTCTCCGACAAAAGTCTTATGGTATTTTCCTATAATTCCGAGATTTAGACGCATGTATCATAGTGAAACCAATTCAAGACACTTGACTTGGCATGCAAATGAAATAATTATAGATGGAAAGTTTCAACATCCAGAAAATTCACCACAGTGGATGAAAATTGATAATGAGTATCCTGAATTTGGAAAAGAAGCAAGAAACCTTCGCTTTGCATTGTCTTTTGATGGAATGAACCCACACTATATTCAAAGTATCTCACATAGCACATGGCCTATGATTCTTATGATTTATAACCTACCTCTGTAACTATGTATGAAGCGTAAGTACATGATGTTATCTATGTTAATTTTTGGGCCTAAACAGCCAGGGAATGAGATAAACGTATACTTGGTACCTTTAATCGAAGATTTGAAGATTTTGTGCGAGAACGGTGTGGAGGTTTATGATGGGTATAGGAAAGAAAGTTTCAACTTGAGGAAGATGTTGTTTGGAACAATTAACAATTTTCCAGCATACAGAAATCTAATCGGGTATAGCATTAAAGGTGAAAAAGTGTATCATGTATGTGAAGATGGAACCGATATGACGCGATTTAAAGCTTGTCAGAAGAATGTCTTTCTTGGTTATCGTAGATTCTTAAATTCTAAAGATCAATATCGTGGATGGAGAAAAGCATTAAACGGAGATACTACACAATGTAGAGCTCTGCCAGGATTGACAGGTGATCAAATTTTTAAAAAGGTGAAATATGTGAGTATTCAGTTTGGCAAGCCTTTTGCACATAAAGTTGTCACAGGTGGGTGGAAGAAGAGGTCGATTTTTTTTTAATTTCCATATTGGAAATATTTGTACGTAAGACATTTTCTTGATGTTATGCATATTGAAAAAAATGTATTTGACAGTGTTATTGGTACGCTACTCAATATAAAAGGGAAGTCTAAGGATGGCCTTAAAGCAAGGGAGGACATGGTATAGATGGGAGTAAGAACTGAATTGGGACCCGTGAAGAAAGGAAGACAAACATATCTACCACCTGTTGTTTACACTCTATCTAGAAAGGAGAAAAAATATTGTGTAAGTTCCTAAGTGAAGTTAAATTTCCAGAAGGCTACTCATCAGATATTAGAAGACTTGTGTCTATGAAAGACCTCAAGTTAAAGAGTTTAAAGACGCATGATTTCCATGTTATAATGGAACATTTCTATCGATAGGTATATGTTCTATTCTGCGAGAAAACTAAGAAGCGCAATAACTAAATTGTGTTTTTTCTTCAAGTCAATTTGCAGTAAGGTGATCGATCCTGAGATCTTACCAATATTGCAAAAAGAAATAGTTTTTACTTTGTGTGATCTTGAAATCTATTTTGCTCCCTCGTTTTTTGACATAATGGTTCATCTTGTCGTTCATCTTGTTAAAGAGACACAATTGTGCGGACCAACTTATATGAGATGGATGTCCTGCTGAACGTTATATGAAAATATTAAAAGGGTATATGAAAAACCGAAGTTGACCAGAGGGTTGTATTGCCGAACGATACATTGTTGAAGAAGTGGTTGAGTTTTGTACGGAATATCTGTCAAATGTTCAATCATTTGGACTCCCCAAATCTCATATGGTTTAAAAAAAAAGAAGGTAAGAAGCTAATTGGAAATAAAGTTGTGACAATATCAAGGGTCGAACGGGATCAAGTGCATTTGTATATTCTGCACAACGAGATTGAGGTTAAGCCGTATGTTGAAATGCACAAGGGTGTTCTTTGAGGTTTAAATCCGAATAGAAATGAGAATTGGATAGTACGAGAGAACAATCAAAGTTTCATACCATGGTTTAAGGAACATATTTATTCAAAGTATCGTTCTGATCCCGCTTCAGTAACAGAAAGGTTGAGATGTTTAGCATATGGTCCAAGTTTGGTGGTGTTTTCTTATAGCGCATACACAATTAATGGATACACATTTTATACCAAAGAACAAGATGATAAAACTACTATGCAAAATAGTGGTGTCACCTTGGTAGTTGAAGCAATGCACATATCAAGTGTGAAGGACTTAAACCCGAAATTTGCAAATCTTTCATATTTTGGGGTTATCGAGCGCATTTGGGTTTTTGATTATGAGAAGTTTCAGATTCCTATTTTTGGTTGCAAGTGGGCTGAAAATAATAATGGCATACGAATGGATAAGTCAGGATTTTTGCAAGTGGATCTTAATAGGGTGGGGTACAAAGATGAGCCTTTCATTCTAGCCTCTCAAGCTAAACAAGTGTTCTATGTCATTGATCCGAGAAGTACGAAATGATCTATAATGCTTTTATCTAACAAAGTAATTGATGAAAACATTGGAGATCAAGGTGATATTGGTGTTGACATTGAATCTTTTAACAAAAATGATCAAAATAAGAATGAATCATGTATTAGAAATGATCATAATGAGGGTATTTGGATCAATCCAACCGTCCGCGTTGTTAAGAGACGAGTATAACATATTCCTACCAAGAAAAGAAAGAGACGTTAGTGAAAAATGTAATAGTATATATAATTATAGCCTATATCATTCAATAAAATTTAAATATATGTCATTTTATATATATTCAATATATATATGGATTATTGATTACTGATTTTTATATTTGTCATTTCATTTTTATTTTTTATCTTTATTATGGGTCAAATGGCTACTAATCAAGAAAACTCACAAGATGCAAATGCTCCAGATGATACTGCAGAAAAAGATATTACACGAGGCATAACTATTATGAGGAGAATCATTTGTGATAGAGACAGAGGAGTAACATACAATGTAGATTGGATTGATGAGGACCAACTAATTGGGTCTATTGCTGCAAAGTTGACAAGCTACATTGGTACAATTGTTCGTATGCACATTCCAATCACCACTCCTAGATGGAAAAGAGGAGAGTTGGATGAGGGTAAAGAGAAAATTTGGACTGAGATAAAGGTACCATATATGGTTGTTGTTATTTGCTTTATATTGACGATAATGTGTTTAAATTAGTTATACTAACATACTTTATGTGTATGTTTTTTCGTAGATGTCTTTTAACATTGAAGATACCCGTAAAAATAATCTTGGTTTGGCCGGAAAAAGACACAGAGGGTGAAGAGCTTTTTTAACAAACAAGTATCTTAAGGATGAGGAAGGAAATTTGTTGAAGAGGATCTGGAACGTCCAAAGAAGTATGAGAACTTCATTACACCTAAAGAATGAGTTGCTTTAGTAGGCCAAAGAAGAGACAAGAATTTCAAGAAAGTGAGTGCCATAAATCGCGAGAGAGCGTCAAAACCCACGTATCCATACAAAAAGGGCATTTGGGATATGCGCGCTTACAGGAAAAAATTGTAAGTAAATATAAATGCTACGATCTTATTAATTCTCTCAATGTGTTATAATTGATGATCTTATTATTTGTGTCAATGCGTAATTAGACGAGACAAAAAGTGACGAAACATCACTTCCAACACATGTGTTGTGGAATGAAGCTCGTGTGGGCAAGGATCAAGTTGTTAATCCCGAAGTTCAACATATTTATGATGAATGCGTAAGTATAACATTGTGTCTTTAATTAAATCAAGTTGTTAATCCCAATTTTCAACATATTTAAATTAATATGTAAATGAATTACATGAGTCCCTATCGCAATTGGTATCCACAATTGAGGTCCAGGATAACATGAGCGTACTTAGTCGACCAATAAATGTTGTTGAGTATCCCGGTTAGGTGAGGGGTAAAGGTCATGGTGTGACTCCAACCTCTTTGTATAAGCATCCAAGGAACAGAGATCCTAGAAATGCATAAGTGATGCAAATATTGCAGGAATTACAAGCAAAGTCTGTGAATTGTAATAGGATAAAGAGATATATGGCAGAAAAGAGCAGTTCACAGTTGAAAGAAACTAGTGACAAAGCTAGTATCAAGGGTCAAAATAAATTTCCTGAGGTAATTGTATATGTTATTGTGAAATTAAAATAGCACATTATGTTAATTGACATATATACACATTAACAGTAAAATATTTCTTATTGGTTTAGGGCATTTCATCTTGTCAGCTATACATATCGTCACCGACTTATCGCCTAGTTGGCAAGGGAAAAGTTGGGATATTTACTTCACCATAGACCGCTCCTGGATGGACATATGAAAGTATCGGTTGATGTTGCTTTAGATCTGGATGCGTTGCTACCGGTACCTGACACTGATTCAGACACCACATTGCTGCGTGATGCAATAAGATCTTTTGTTGCATGGCCATCGGACCTCATTTTCATAGACGATTAGGTATTTTGAAAAGCATTATGAATATTTAAGTATTCATCTGTCAATTCTGACCTCATTTTTTACATGGTAATTTTAGACTCCTACAAAACCCGCATCTAAGGATAAAGGAATTTTGCAGCACGGCGAGTCTGTTGCATCACAAAAAGAGGTACATTTCAAGTGTTAATTATATGATCCAAATAAAAAATTGGATGATTTTGTAGTTTACCTAAGTTATATAATATTTAGGTACCTGCTCAAGGGTCACAAGCAGTGAGCCAGAAAATTGGTAGCGTACCACCCAAGAAAAGGGTTCTGAAGGCTTAGAAAACACTTAGAAGGGGGTTGAATAAGTTTTTCCATTTTAAAATTTTATTTTACTAAACAACAAAACTAAACATACAAGGATTTTTATCCTGGTTCGTTTGAAACTCAAACTACTCCAGTCCCCCCGTCAAGGTGATTTTGCCTCTCACAACGAGGACTTGACTAACTATAATCCAAAGATTACAAATGCACAACCAATTGTTGTGACTAACAACAATGCACAAGCCAACTGCAAGTGACTAACACCTCTAAGACTCAACTAGTCCTAGACCTCTTGAGAAATTTGACCCAACTGGTCTCTCAAGGAAAAATTTCACAAGAACTTCTAGACCAAGTGTTTACAATTTCTTCTAAAAAGCTTTATCACAAAAGTGATGTTTACACAAAATATTTTAGCTTAAGAACATGAAATAATCTTAACAGAATAATGAATTCAACTTTTCCAGCATACGTTCTCGATGATGAATTGTTGTTTTACTTCTTTAACTCTTGCACTTTATATAGAGCTTCTAAGAATCTTTTCGTTGCAACTTTTGCGTGTCTTGGATACTGGAAAGCGAATTTAAGATTGCTTAGCTTCACGTTTTTTTGTTTATTCAATGAACATAGAAAATTGAGCCACTCAAGTACTTCAGCCGTCTTAGCTTAGTAGGGTAACGTTATTGTAGCAGACTTTGTCTTAGAAGATGATGTTCACATAGATCATAATCATCTGTAAGCCTTATTCAAAACATCTTCTAATCAGAATATTCTTTGGTGCTTCTATCAGAGATTTGCGCTAGCATGCTTCTATTAGAAGTTGCTTTTTGCGTGTATGACCAGAAGTTCTGTTCTCATTAGAACTTCTAATACTTGTTTTACTCAGCATAATTTTGATGTCTCTATATTCTTGAATGCTTAAGTAAGAACGTCATCTGAAATAAAAACAATATACATCAGAGTATCATATCTATTATATAAAATTTATTCCCCTTGTTATCATCAAAACTATAAGATATAATTAGAACCAAACTATGTTCTAACAATCTCCCTTTTTTGATGACGACAAAAATATAAGATTTTGATTAAAAAAAAATTTTGTATACATGAAAAACATATCTCCCCCTGAGATAGACAATCTCCCCCTTATATTAATAATTAAGTAAAAACTAAGTAGAATAGAACTTCCCTGAGATGTTCTTTTAGAACTTTCAGAGATCCTTTTCTTCAGAGTTTCCTTTTCATTTCAGAGATTGAATCATCAGAGTTTGAAGCTTTAGACTTGAGTTTGTCTTTGCAACATATTCTTTCAGAGCTTGTGTAAACCTGTATAACTTAGAAGCAAAAATGTACACTTGTATATTTATTATTAGGAATGTTTGACATTTTTGTTCTAGTAACATGTTATAATTAATCAGATCAAAATCTCAATTTTCTCCCCCTTTTTGTCATAATCAAAAATGCAGTAGTGAAAAAAACTTTGTAAAGTAAACCAAAACACTTGTATCATTAATTGAAGTACTATTACAGAAGTCTTACAAAAAGAGCAAAGAACAAAAAAACACTTTAAAAACTTTAAAAAAATGATGCATAGACGGTTGTTTGAAAAAATAGAAGGGTTAGGTTGAACGAGAAACTAAGA
Organism: Vicia sativa; assembly: GCA_021764765.1. NCBI lineage: Eukaryota > Viridiplantae > Streptophyta > Magnoliopsida > Fabales > Fabaceae > Vicia > Vicia sativa. Next base: position 266,141,110 of record CM038795.1, read on the forward strand.
AGAGCAGAAGATTCTTAATTTCAACAGAAGATTCTTCTTGTTTCTACATCCACATCTTGATTTCCTTATTAGTTTCATCTTGTTGATTCATACGTGATCTGATAGCTTCATTTTCTTTCTTCAACTCCTTTAGAGTTTTCAGAACAACAGAAGTAGAATCAGCATCCTCTGTGGAAATAGCCCTTGATGTAGAACTAGTAGAACTGGGGCAGAATGCACTGGAGAAGAGTGTGTCAAGATTAACCATTAAGGTCAGCACTTTCTTTCTTGTTTATTTGGGACGAAAACTCAGAGGTTTATACAAAACCAAAGCTCCAGAGTTTGGTTTAGTAGCTTATGATTCTGAGGATTCATCATCAGAAATCTCCATGTAGTCAGCATTTGGTTGCCATAGAGCATTGTCCAGTTGTAATAATGGCTTCTCATTCCAGATGTTGTAAGTAGCCTTCTTCAACCTAGTCAGACACTCAGTAAATTTCTCGTAAACATGAGAGTAGCACAACTCTTTGAGCTTGAGAGATTCATCAATGAATCTCCTTCTGAAGGTTCTCCATAACTTTGTTGATGTATGTGGGCTCAGATTGTTGGCATAATCATCTTTCAGAAGTTCTAATCAACTCAGCATTTTCTTTTCAAATTTTTGTAAAAGTATATTAACATTTGCATGCACAGGTTTTGAACTGGGTGTCCTTTTGGTCAGGGTGTGAAGATTAACTTGGGTTCTCAGGAATTCTGGTGAATTAGGAATTTTTGGGTATGGAAGTTTGGGAATGGGAGTAAATGTTGGTTCAGCAGTTTCTGGGGAGTGCATATTTTGAAGTTCTATGGTGATTGTGGGTTGTTCTTGAGTGGGAGTTTGTGGAAGTTTTGTATTTGTGATGTGGTGTTCAGGTGATGGAGTTGGTGGAAGTTCTTTGGCAGTAGTTGTTTGTTCAGTGGTGTTAGTGGGTTGAGGTTTTGAAGAGGGTTGTGGAGAAATTTTTGTATGGATAGGTGTAATGGATGGTTTAGTGAATGAGGTTGTGATCTGTGTTGGTGATTTGGAGATAGAGAAAATATTTGTTGTTGGAATAGGATTTGGGAATTTTGTTTGTAAAGGAACATTAATTCTAGGTAATACCTAGGATGGAACATCTGAGTTCCATTCACAATGGTCTAGATGTGGATAAAAAGATGGTGATGGTGATGCATTTGGATTATGTGTGTTAGGAGCAGAAACAGGAATAGTGTAACACCCCAATATTACCCAAGGTTTTATATGTAAAAATCAGAGTAAATTAAAATTTCATAAATTCAATACTGAGGCATCACACCTTCAAAATCAAATTACTTTAAACAGTTTGCTTTAAAGTGTAAATCTTGGATACATAGCATCGTCGGAAATCATAAATTGATTCATAAAAATCAAAACATCTTCTTAATTAAACTTCCTCATCAAATCATGTTTTCATAAAGTATGATTCTTAATCACAAAAGGAATAACAACAAAAGAACAACAACAAGACAACATAAATATTCCCCCCGAGTGCTACGTATCAGAGCGACACCGACTCGACTAACAGCAGCTATAAACTTCGTCTTCATAACCTACACGTTACCAATATAAAGGTAACAGCGAAACAAGTAAAGGGTGAGATACTCCAAAACATAAATTAAAGGCATGATATATATATATATATATATATATATATATATATATATATATATATATATATAGTTTCAGAATTATAAGGGGTATATATTAATAAGTGCATTCCAACACATATCCAAAACTCACTTACTCTTATCGTCATTTTAATGTGTAGAATCTACACTTTATCGCCATAACCTCATCGGCGTAAATCATCACAACAACACATAAACTTCCATCACCACGAAATCATCATAAATTAATACGTCACTAATCAACACGGCAATCATAAACAACAACATCAAACAACAACATCAAACAATGTTAATAACATAAGCAACATAAATAAAATCATCACAAATTGGCTAATGCCCATCATCGCTTTTTGGCATAAAAGGCCATCGTCACAAACATCATCACATCATATTTGCATTAACCATTTTGTCAAAATTACATCATCACAAAACTCATCATTTATATTCATCGCCTAGTTATCATGAAATTATCAAGTTATATTCATTTCATGTTCATCATAAAGATCATCACCAAACAAAGCATTATATATCATTGCAATTCAACATCATCCATCAATTAAAACCCAACGCAAACAACTCAAACATAAACATAACCGACTCCATGAGACACGACTATGTTATGCATGTGGTACCCGTCGCTTTGTCCATAATTAGGAACACTTGGCATAAAGCCCATCGTCGCTTGGCACAAAAGCCTCGTCGCTTGGCATAAAAGCCTTCGTCGCCAATGCAATGTATGTGACTCGACAAGAAAACAACACAAACACAAAAACATCATCATCGCTCATCAAAATTGGCATAAAGCCCACATCGCCATAATTTATCCAAATCAAGATAAATATATCATCGCATCATATTTGCATTATGCAAAACGTCACATATAATTCATCATCATCAAAAGTCATGCATTCACAAATCGGAAGCATTTATTAATAACATCAATATAATCATCACATCATCATGTACAAAGACATATATCATCGCATCGCATATCATAAAGTATTCATTAATAAATACATCGTCGCAAATATTATGTTTAATCACACCACATCATTATCAATTCGTTCACTAAATTCCAAATACGGAAAAATAGTCAAACACCTATAATCGTCGCGAAAGCCATTCCTAATAACCGACACTAATCATCGTCGTCAACATCGCAATCGGATTGTCCATACGTGTCTTAAATCTACTAAAACGCAATCTGATTCAATTTAACCGTAATTTGGCCTATTTCGGTTCGTTTTGTAAAAACTCGTAATTTCAAAAAACTAACCTCACCAATACATTCTACACGTCGAACTTAGCTAGCACGTCGATTTTCGTTGAATTCGGAGCAACTTGCTCCGTCGTCGAATTTATCGAAATCGGAAAATCGGAACATAATTGGGTTCCAAATTTTATCGGCTAACTTATGTCCTAATTATATTTTATTAATACCAACTAGTGGTATATGGAATTAAGTGAATTGAAGGAAACAGAAACAAATTATGCAGAAAAATAACTTCTGAAGAAAACAGAAAAATGAATATACAGAAAATAGAAAACACAGTTTTTCTCCAACCCCCCCCCCCCCACACACACACAAAGGGACGCACGTCCCAGCCATAAACAACATTTGAGGCGGGGGCCTTGGATGGAGGACGGCCGCCCCTTCTCCTGAGGTGGGCCCCTCCCCCTTGTTGCATTAAGCAACCCGTCTTCTTCCTCATCTTTGCAAACAGACAGTGTATTTGTTTTCTGGTTTTTTATAATTTCATAGTTTCTCATTTTTCATACTACCACTCCTAGTTCCTATTAGCTTAGTAATAAAACCCCATAATCCATACTCCTAGCTCAACTTCTCTAAGTTATTTGATCAATCATTCACCCAAAGCTCATAAATCAACCTATCAATTTTTCCCCAAATCTTCAACATATCTATCAAACCCTAACTATATGGAAAGGAAAATCAAACCCCTTACCTCTAGTGCTTGGATGATTGCAAGATGCTCCAACAAAATCCCAACCTCATGCCTGTTCTTTCTCTTCTTCTTCTTCTTCTTCTTCCCAAAACCCTTTCTTTTTCTCTCAAGTTTCTAAGTTTGGTTTTGTGTTGCAAATGGAAAGAAAACAAAGAGAAGTGTTTTTATGAATGGAAAGAAAATGAGGAAAATTGGTTTTATAAGTATTCTTACTAGCAACAAGGGTGTAAGCCCCATTTCTACACAATTACTCCTCACACCCCTAACTTATTTTTATTAATTAACACACTAATAATATCCAATAATATTATTAACTCAATTATTTAAAATAATTCCGGAGAATTAAATATCGGTCCGAATAATATTATCGAATATGATAATATATATATTGATTAATATAAATATTCTCATTGGCGTTAACTCTACTTATAAACTTTTCGTCCTCGAAATTACGACCAAAATGAACAAATCGGGACATGCCTACGCATTCGTCCACTCAATCCTCGCGTCAATTAAACAACATACAAAAGACACCAAAAACAAGGGCATCTCCCTAACCACAACGCTCCGTCAAGAACAACCATGCCGAGATGCAAAGCCCATATAATACCCTCGAAAACCAACTAACACCTAACAACCAAACAAGTCGCAGACACACCGGTTCACTCGAGAACTAAACAAACAAGATTGATATCCTAACGCCTCAACTATAGAATTAGTCACACACTCGAACCGACACCTCGGAAACGAGTCACCAAAGATAGGAACATAAAGTCCTACGACACAACACCGACACCATCGCTAAAACGAAAACAACAAAATGGTTATATAAACCAAAACTGAAACAATCAGAGTAGGATAGTAGCACGCGTGCTACGCAACCACGAAAAAGATGCCTTCATTCACGCATAAGTACGAACTCAAGAATTACACTTGCAGTTATCGCTCTCATTCCACAAAATCACAAGGTCACATCGTCCTTGTAGATTACCAACGTACAACCCTTGAACAAAAACAAGTTACTCAAACATAACCGAACTGCAATACACCACTCATTCTAGGGCTTATACTGACGACTTGCGACTATAACTCACTAGTCCAAATCCAACAATCTTGCATACTCGCTAAAAATTCAATGCTCGAAATCTAAACCATGCTGCGTCACTTTTACGCGAATGGTGCCAACCGTAAAACTTGGTTAATCCTCAACTTCACAATTACTCAGAATGGATGCGTTCAAAGCGTATACCCATCAGGACACCTCGTAACATCAGTCTCATCAACACGAAAAAAAATCACTCTTTCATTCTTGATTGATCAACGTCCATTGATCCTCTAAAATACATGACATAGTTTGACCTTTTCAAATATTGTCCAAATATTCACTTGTGAAACTTCGACGTATACACTTGACTTCAACGAAGTCTTCCCTTATAACAATTCAATTCCCAAAATTTGTATTAAGTAATCACCATCCTCGCCGTCATAGCGATCAATACAGGCTTCTTATTCGAAACACCTTTCATAACTTTCAATCTTCCAAAGTGGTAATTCAAACCAAAACACTCTCTCAAGAACTCTACCCATCAACGTCGTCTCATACTACTGTAATTACAAAACAGGGTGGACTTAGAACCATAACATCAATTTTTTTATGGAACCCAACAAGAACACCGTTGCAACCGACTTCAGTCCCAAATAGAACACTTTCCTTTATAAAACATGAATCATCTTAAAGTACCTGTGGTTACCAAACCATCACCAAATTCTTTACCGTCCAGACTTATCTTAGTCGTAATCTAATAATCCATCGCGACCATTAGTATCCGACGAAATCCATATGATAGTAGTGAAAAAATCCTTAATAACCTTCTGAGCTTAATCTCGACAAGTGTCCCAAAACAAACATGCAACATTCTTCAAAATAATAAATCCCAAATCAGATATTCTTGGGTTATCCGCGATATCAACATACTAAACTCAGCACCAGACGAAGTCTCTTTATAGATTGTACTCAAACTTGAATTGTCTTCAACAATTCAATCTTCTCGTCGTTAACATCTGCACCTTTAAGATTTCAATGAGCACAACCGCATCAAACTCTAACTCACGCGTCCGACAAATTTTTCCTTATGAAAATCAAATCGTTCCAAGGTAGCAATACCCTTTTCCAACTCTATGTCGAAATACATCTTAAGTCCAAAATGGAATATCACAATACGCCGCACAAGGTTCTTCAGTACTAAACAAGACCAAAATCAAAGCGTTCACTAAACTTTTCACTGGCTCAAACAAATTTGCTTCCCATTGCGAAATCCAAATAGCGACTCAACCATCTCGAGTCAAAGTGCCCACGATCAATACCAACTTATAAAAAGGATCTTCCATCAAACTCACAAAGCTAACCACCCAAAACAAAGGAACTTCTAAGCTCTGAAATAACCCCTTGAAGTCTTCTACAAGATACAAAATAAATCTTCACGGAACTGTCCAAAATATCACCGTCTAAGTCGCTTACTTAAGGCACTCATGTCCAACAGTTCGAAACTCTATCTTTAGAATACTCGACATGCACTTGTCTAACTTCACCACTGATAACACAAAGCTCGGATGCTTGCTATAATTCCTTAACTTGATGTGAATCAAATAATATCCATGAACACGAAATAACTCTTACAGCTACTCATGAGAGTACTGTCCGAACATTCCAAAATCATACCTGACGCATTAGCCACAATAATGACATCAAGAAGTACTCACCAGGACCATACACTATCTTGAAAAGCATTGTCTAAACATCTCCAGCTCTCATACTAACCCGTAGACAGCCAGACTTCACATCGATCTCATTAAACACATAAACTCCAAATGACTGATTTATCCAACATCAGCCTTTGGAAGTAGATACTTGTCCTTAATATCCACTTTGTTCCTTTGTCCGAAAACGACACACTATCTTAAGCGACCTTTGTTCCTTTTGAACGACACAATTGGAGCACACCGTGGCGACTCGCTCGAATAAACAAACTCTACTCCACCAATCCTCAAGTTGACTCTTCAACTCTAATTCAGAAGCAAAAATCCCTTAAGGATACTTCGAATCACAACTAGTCCCAGAAACTAAATCCATCAAAACTTCACTTCGCACTACGGCGGTAATTCACTCACATCTTCACAATACACTTCAGAAGAATCACAATAAGAAGCTCGCTTGCCAAAATCTTGTTTCTCACCAAAATCCAAATTCGCCAACAATTCAAGTAACCACGCACCACCTTGTGCTAACTCATCTGCTTCATACACTATTAAGCTGGCAAGACAAGTCCATCCCAACCAACACAAATCCCGACTACTATCAACAAGAGATTAAGGGTGATCAGTTCCTCAATTTGTCAATAGATAGTCGACAACCATGATGGTGACATAAACCATCTTTACCAAACTACAACAGCGTTTTCAAACTTACCCTTCAAGTTACCAAAGCGTAACACTGCTTGAGGCTCTATCTATAAGCCACAAGCGCCACCAAGAAGTAAAACTTCTCCCCCACTTGTTTCACACTCATCTCTGCAGACAAACAAATAGAAACAAGCAAGTACCGACAGTTTTTCACACACATGTCGCATACAATAGGGTTAAACACATAAATAACCTAGCCGACAGACCGACCTGCTCTAATAACACTAATGTAACACCCCAATATTACCCATGGTTTTATATGTAAAAATCAGAGTAAATTAAAATTTCATAAATTCAATACTGAGGCATCACACCTTCAAAACCAAATCACTTTAAACAGTTTGCTTTAAAGTATAAATCTTGGATACATAGCATCGTCGAAAATCATAAATTGATTCATAAAAATCAAAACATCTTCTTAATTAAACTTCCTCATCAAATCATGTTTTCATAAAGTCTGATTCTTAATCACAAAAGGAATAACAACAAAAGAACAACAACAAGACAACATAAATATTCCCCCCAAGTGCTACGTATCAGAGCGACACCGACTCGACTAACAGCAGCTATAAACTCCGTCTTCATAACCTGCACGTTACCAATATAAAGGTAACGGCGAAACAAGTAAAGGGTGAGATACTCCAAAACATATAATTAAAGGCATGATAAAATATATATATAGTTTCGGAATTATAAGGGGTATAGATTAATAAGTGCATTCCAACACATATCCAAAACTCACTTACTCTTATCGTCATTCTAATGTGTATAATCTACACTTTATCGCCATAACCTCATCGGCATAAATCATCACAACAACACATAAACTTCCATCACCACGAAATCATCACAAATTAATACGTCACTAATCAACACGGCAATCATAAACAACAACATCAAACAATGCTAATAACATAAGCAACATAAATAAAATCATCACAAATTGGCTAATGCCCATCATCGCTTTTTGGCATAAAAGTGCATCGTCACAAACATCATCACATCATACTTGCATTAAGCATTTTGTCAAAATTACATCATCACAAAACTCATCATTTATATTCATCGCCTAGTTATCATGAAATTATCAAGTTATATTCATTTCATGTTCATCATAAAGATCATCACCAAACAAAGCATTATATATCATTGCAATTCAACATTATCCATCAATTAAAACACAACGCCAAACAACTCAAACATAAACATAACCGACTTCATGAGACACGACTATGTTATGCATGTGGTACCCGTCACTTTGTCCATAATTAGGAACACTTGGCATAAAGCCCATCGTCGCTTGGCATAAAAGCCCTCATTGCCAATGCAATGTATGAGACTCGACAAGAAAACAACACAAACACAAAAACATCATCATCCCTCATCAAAATCGGCATAAAGCCCACATCGCCATAATTTATCCAAATCAAGATAAATATATCATCGCATCATATTTGCATTATGCAAAACGTCACATATAATTCATCATCATCAAAAGTCATGCATTCACAAATCGGAAGCATTTATTAACAACATCAACATAATCATCACATCATCATGTACAAAGACATATATCATCGCATCGCATATCATCAAGTATTCATTAATAAATACATCGTCGCAAATATTATGTTTAATCACACCACATCATTATCAATTCGTTCACTAAATTCTAAATACGGAAAAATAGTCAAACACCTATAATCTTCGCGAAAGCCATTCCTAATAACCGGCACTAATCATAATCGTCAACATCGCAATCGGTTTGTGCATACGTGTCTTAAATCTACTAAAACGCAATCCGATTCAATTTAACTGTAATTTGGCCTATTTCGGGTCGTTCGTAAAAACTCCTAATTTCGAAAAACTAACCTCACCACTACGTTCTACACGTCGAACTTAGCTAGCACGTCGATTTTCGTTGAATTCAGAGCAACTTGCTCCGTCGTTGAATTTACCGAAATTGGAAAATCAAAACATAATCGGGTTCCAAATTTTATCGGCTAACTTATGTCCTAATTATATTTTATTAATACCAACTAGTGGTATATGGAATTAAGTGAATTGAAGGAAACAAAAACAATTTATGCAGAAAAATAACTTCTGAAGAAAACAGAAAAATGAATATACAGAAAATAGAAAACACAGTTTTTCTCCAACCCCCCCCCCCCCACACACACACAAAGGGACGCACGTCCCAGCCATAAACAACATTGAAGGCGGGGGCCTTGGATGGGGGACGGCCGCCCCTTCTCCTGAGGTGGGCCCCTCCCCCTTGTTGCATTAAGCAACCCGTCTTCTTCCTCATCTTTGCAAACATACAGTGTATTTGTTTTCTGGTTTTTTATAATTTCACGATTTCTCATTTTTCATACTACCACTCCTAGTTCCTATTAGCTTAGTAATAAAACCCCCATAATCCATACTCCTAGCTCAACTTCTCTAAGTTATTTGATCAATCATTCACCCAAAGCTTATAAATCAACCTATCAATTTTTCCCCAAATCTTCAACATATCTATCAAACCCTAACTATATGGAAAGGAAAATCAAACCCCTTACCTCTAGTGCTTGGATGATTGCAAGATGCTCCAACAAAATCCCAACCTCATGCTTGTTCTTTCTCTTCTTCTGCTTCTTCCCAAAACCCTTTCTTTTTCTCTCAAGTTTCTAAGTTTGGTTTTGTGTTGCAAATGGAAAGAAAACAAAGAGATGTGTTTTTATGAATGGAAAGAAAATGAGGAAAATTGGTTTTATAAGTATTCTTACTAGCAACAATGGTGTAAACCCCATTTCTACACAATTACTCCTCACACCCCTAACTTATTTTTATTAATTAACACACTAATAATATCCAATAATATTATTAACTCAATTAATTAAAATAATTCCGGGGAATTAAATATCGGTCTGAATAATATTTTACCGAACCGAACGAAATAAAACCCGGACCGAATGAAACATCGCCAGATATATTATCATATATATTGATTAATATAAATATTCTCATCGCAAAATAAATATTGATCGGTAATTCGAAAATATTAATATAATATAATATTAATTAAAAACGGGCGTTACAAATACCCTATTGGAAACTTTTTGGAATGGTGACAGATTTGGTATGTGTTGGAGTGGACGAAGGTGGAAGTTCTGAATTAAGGGTATCAAATTTTCAATATCAGAGAGAACTTGATCAATGTGTGGATTATTTGCTAGAGTTTCAGTACGTATAGTAAGATCTATATCTACATCTATATATTCTATTGTTTATTTTGTAGTGTGTGGTGTTGGGGGAACAAAAGTTGAAGTTATTGTTGGTGCAGCAGATTTTAACAAACTAGCAGTATTAGAAATAGAAGTGTGAGCAGAAGTTCTACCTGAGACTTGCTTTGTCTTCTTCTTCTGAGACTTTTGTGGTCTAGCAGAAGTTCCTTCACCGTCAACTTTTCTCTTTCTCTTCTTCTGAATCGGATTTGGTAAGCTTCTAACTTGCAGCCATGCAGGAAAAAGGTTAGCTGATAAGCTTCTAAGTCAAATGCAGGAAAAACTGCAACTGGAACTCTCTGCCTTGTGACAGTTCCAAATTCTAATGGAGATGGCTCAGCTAGAAGTCTATCAATGATTTTTCTCTTCACCAGATTCTTGCCATTAAAAAACTTTCCATAAGTAAGATCCAACTCCTTCAGCAACTTAGCATCTTCTAGGTGCTTTATCAGACCATTCTCTTTCAGAATGTCTGAGATCAGTCTTGCCAAGGGTATCCAGTTCCTCTTAGCCTTGGGATTCTTTGTCCTTTCTGCTTCTCTTGTTTCTGACACATGCAACCATAGATGTCTGAATAGAAGATTGGGCAGATCCACCTTAACATTGGTTCCAACACAGTATTAATAGGTATTTTTGATCAACATTGATGTAATCTGGAGATCTTGTCTCCTTTCTATGATGAATACACCCATGAAATATTTTAGCCTAGATTTTGTTAATGTCCTTCAAGTCCTTGATTTTTGTAGATGATTCGCCAGAAGTGAATATCTCAGCATGTATAGGATCCAAGTCAATTCTTCCTTGAGGAACCCTAATTTCTCCTTCTCCTTCTAAACTCAACAATCTTCTGATGACGCACTCAGTGATGGAAATCTCCTTCCCTATTACAAAAGAAAGAATGGCTTTTGGGGTCACAGTAGCATGAATCCAGAATTCTTTGACTAGGTTTGGATAGACATGACTAACAAGACGGGCAAAGAATTTCATCCAACCTTGAAATTCAATAGCTGGAAACATGTTGAAGCCATTGTCCTTGAGATTCACTAAATCAATAATCATCTCACAAACAACTTCCAATTTCTCAACTGGAATCAGTGTAGTTCTTTTAGGTACAACATAGCGCTCAGATGGTAATGGAACATTGGTTTCTTGAGGGTTAGAAGAATGATTTTTTGGGTTGACTGTTTCTGGGTTGCTAGAACTAGATGCCATGGATGGATTTCTGGTTTAAAGGTTTCTGGGTTTAGGGTTTTTGAAAAGAGAGAAGAAGAGGCAGAAATGCATAAAAGGGTTTGAAGAGTGAAAAGAGAGAGAGTGATTTCTGAAACGGAATATTTATAGGGAAAACGCATGCAAGTGAAAGGTTTTAAAAACTGATTAAAAAATAAATTAATTAGGTTAATCATCACAAGCAATAAATGGCGTCTGACATTAAAAAGGGCATTCTTGAGATTTGATTAGTTTGTAACAGTTACCTAGAAACATGATGTCAATAGCCAGCACGCGTGTAAGTAACCTATCAAAAATTTTGAACACTTGTTCTACTTCTAGGTTAATAGCGTAACAATTGTTTGATATGTTGAACTTATGAACCATACATGTAATGAAGTATTAGAAGCTATTTCAGAACTTCTATGTATGGCTTCTAAATGAACTCCTCTTCTAACTTCTGAAGAGATGTTAATTAGAATGTTCAAACAAAACTTCTAACTATATTGAAAGTAAACAAAAGTTTTATTCAGGGCATACTTCCATACTTATATTTTTCAAAATGTATTTAAATCTATCTTCAGAAAGAGGTTTAGGGAAAATATCATCCCATTGATGGTTTGTATCTACAAAGTTTAAACTCAAAATTCCTTTCGGAATATAGTCCCTTATGAAATGATGTTTTATTTTAATATGCTTTGCCTTAGAATGTAAAATTGTATTTTTAGAAATGCAAATTGAAGAAGTATTATCACAGAAGATAGGAATCTTACACTCATACAGATGATAATCTGCTAGTTGGCTCTTCATCTAGAGCATCTGAGTACGGCAACCAGTAGCAGCTATGTACTCTGCTTCAGTGGTTGAAAGTGTTATGGTGGCTTGCTTCTTGTTGTACCATGAGATGAGATTTTCACTAAGAAATTGACAACTTCTAGAGGTGCTCTTCCTTTCTATTCTATCTCCAACAAAGTCAGCATCACATAACCTACTAATTAAAATTCTTTGGATTTTCTGTAACACATTCCAACATTAGTAGTAACTTTTAGATGCCTCTATAGAGTTTCTGATCTACCTTCTTACTTACCTCATCTTTTCCCAAATTGCATGTGGGATGCATAGGGGTCTTTGCTTCCTTACTTTCTGACAGTTGGAATTTCTTCAGAAGTTCTTTGACATACTTAGTCTGATGTATGTAAGTACCTTCTAAACATTGATTGCTTTGAATTCCCAGAAAGAATTTTAGCTCTCCCATCATGCTCATCTCAAACTCTTCCTACATAGACTTAGCAAATTCTATTCCAAGAGGGACATTAGAAGTTCCAAATATAATATCATCTACATAAATTTGACAAATAAGAATATCATTTTTAAATGTCTTTCTGAATAAGGTTGTGTCCACATTTCCTCTGGTGAAATTCTTTTCTAAGAGAAAATTGCTCAAATGCTCATACCAAGCTCTGGGAGCTTATTTTAACCCATACAAGGATTTTTTGAGTTTAAAAATGTGTTCTGGAAATTTTGAATCCTCATGATCTTTATCGTCTATTAATTGGGAGACTACAAGTGCACAGTCCTATCGCGTAGTTTTAAAAGATATCGAACCCACAGGGACTATAAATCGATCTACTGTTATCCTAAGTTATTATATATAGCTAAAGCCAATAATTCTTTTAGATGATGATTTAAGGAAAATATAAATTAAACGGATATCGGTACGTAATTCGTCTAACCTAAGGGGATCCGAATTTCCACTGACTTATTTCTCAAGTTGATAAAAATCCTTTTCAGCAAACAATATTCATCTAAAAATCCTATCTCAAACTATCGCTCTGTTGAATCAGATCATGTAATTAAATCCTAACGTATGGTCTCGCTATCCCTCCGAATTTAAAAACACTTTTTGAAAATAAATATGGTTTAATCAGTTTTAAAGCGCTCTCGCTGTATTTAAAATTAATACCTAGCATCCACTATCCGGTTAAAACCTCAAACTCTCGCTCTGTTGGTTTCTAACCTTAGTCCAGTTTATTTAACCTCAAACTTTCGCTCTGTTGGTTTCTAAACCTTTTAATGAATAAATTTGGATACCGAAGTCAGAAAGAGTATTTTTAACAAAAAAATATTATGCCTATTTATTTTGGATTCCTTTGGTTCGATTAATTTACATACCGATACGTACTCGGTTTAGCCAAACATATTTATTAATTCGGACATGCATAAATAATAACATTCAATATATTTAAACATCTCCATAATCAAACAAATAAATATCAGGCAATAATATTTCAAATAAATTAAGATAATTAGATTAAAAACCTGAAAATAAGAATACTACAATAAATCTTGTTCTTCGAAATAAACGAACACTCCACCACAAGTCAGCTGGATCTGCTCGAAGACTTCTTGAATCGAAAGGAAAATACGACAAGAAATAAAAAGATATAACTGCTTAAATCTAAAAAGAAAGGAAAATCTAAGAATAAAAATAAAATAAGAATGCTGGAAAAATATTGCAATGTTCGGTAAAAATGCCGACCCCTTCTCTCAAACTTGTACTTTGTATTTATAGCTTCCTTGTGCAACTTCCCGTTCCAATCTTGCATGAACATGTGATCGTGGAGAAATAAAATTGCCTAAAATGTAGGAGACGAACGCCTCCTCCTAGAAGAGAGATCATGAGACGTGGGTCTCAAAGAATGAAAACGCTGGGCCCCTTTGGATGGGAGGCGGTCGCCTCCTTGTAGAATAAGAAAAGTGAGACATGCGTCCCACATGAGGACGTGGCTGCTTTTGATTGGAGGAGGTCGCCTCAAGGCCTAAGGAGGCATGGGCTTGACTTGCTGGGCCTGGCTTTGCTTCGTCTTCATATAATTACTTTCTTCTTCTTAACTCCTCATTTTGCTATATCACCCATTTCGTCATTTCTTTGGCTTTTTAATTAGATTTCTCCTCAATTTCATTAATTTTCTCAATTAGTCTTTATTTAATACAAATACCTGAAACATTTAAAATACCAACGAAATACAGAAATAAAACAAAATAATTAAGCAAAGATACTAACATTATTCATGAAAAATAAATCAAATATGTTATATAAATTCGTGTTATCAAACTCCCATATACTTGAACCTTTGCTTGTCCTCAAGCAAAAAAGTAAAATGAAAATCTTTTAAGCATAAGTCAAACGCAGATATACAACATACTTCAATTCGTACTTGGTTGCAAGTCAATTCTTTGTTGGATAACTTAAGTTGGACTTCGACACCAAAGCTACCGTAAAAACACTAGATAACCCCATTTTTGAAAACCAATTAAAGTCATGCTATTATAGCTCGACCTAATACTTTCGTTTCGTTTCACCCGTTTTCATTCTGGCGCAATCACATTAAGCCCTTTGCCTTACACGCACATAGTAGAGTAACTGGTTAGTGAATTTGATCTTTGTAATCCAGCTAGGAGTTCTGGTACTTATATTTGGTACTCCTTTATCCAATTACAAATTGCGGGGGATTGGACCGTAGTCCGCCCTACCAAGTTCAGCACCAGGAACCACTGAACCAATTCATAATGGATTGTTTGCATAAAAAATTTATAATATCTGCAACTGTTGGATTAAACGATTTGGTGAGGATCATCTAACTTAGTAAGTGCATCTTCTGATAAAAATTTCTCTTAAAAATCTTGATCAATCACTTATATTCATCGATTCTCCACGTAGTTTGTCGTTTAAGGCGGTGCCGACTGCTTTTATAAACTACTCGGGGTTACTTTAAAACTAAGTTTTAAGGTGTTGGTATAATAGGTACTTAAATCGATCTAACGCGTTGGGGTTTTGAAGTGTTAGGACGATAAAGATTTTGCTTTAGTCGCAATCGAGTTCTTATTTATAAAAATAACCAACCTTAATACTAGTTGAGTATGTCAAGATATGCGTTTGAATTTTTTTTTGTTATGGCTCAAGAAAAAGGAGGAATTCGAATAAGCACGAGAATTTTACATAAATGATTTAAAATTACATAAACATGTTTTTTATTGAATAGAAAATTTTGCAATACATGGTAAAAGGAAACAAAAGATAAATACTAATAGAGCAGAGAAAATAAAAATGAAGTAAGAAATGTTCTGACTCCCCTAAACTCAGAATGGGCATTGTCCTCAATGCGATAAAACCAGGAGAATCAGAAGAGAGGAGGGTGATCACTCGTTACTTGGATGATTGCGTCCTCCTTCTCCTCTTCCTCTAGTACGAGGTCGTCGGCGCCTGTCAGAATCAGAATCGTTAAGTTGTAAAGCATCCGCCATGCGAGCTGACATCGCTTCGAAGTTACGATCAGTTTGAAAAGCATATTCGCGTTGGTCTCGCTGTAACTCACGAGTTAGACGCAATGTTTTGGTCTAGTTTTGTTCCATTTCTAGGAAACGCTGATCTTGTCGCAAGATGGCAGCATACATTGCGTCGAGGGTGGCAGCCTGCGGAGCATTTGCTTGAGGTGGCTGTGCAGCAGGTGCATCAAGAACAAAACGCCAATTGTTGTTGTTTCACACGTCGATCTGATTCGGACAGGGCAGCACTACATCTGGCACCAGGCGTCTGTTGATCATTAAAGTATACCTTCCATCTTGTCATGGGGAAATTAGATGTGAGTCACGACAGTACATAACATCTTGGAGCTGTGCAGGCATCATAAAATGTCCAATGGACAAAAGTTCGTTGGCTAGGCCCAAAGCATAAGCTAAAGATGTTATTATCCGACCGAAAACAAAAGGGTTAGTACCTGCCGCATTTGCGCACGTTTGAAAATTACTGAGCATGAAAGGAGCGGCATTGATGGCGTTCCCATTGAGGGCACAGAAAAGAAAGAACATTTCATTTTAGTTGACCTTATGGTTATTGGTCCTACCAAAAATCATGTTCGCAAGGATGTGGTGGAAATACCTCAAAGCGGGATTGTGAATGTGGGAAGCATAAAGATGTCGCCAACTTTCAGTGAGTTGGCCGGTCAGATCATGCCAAAAAGAGAAACCAACTTGATCCCAAGATACGTCGCCTTCGGTGTCGAAAGGTTTGTAGTGAATGTTTTGCACTCTTGTGAACTGTAAAAGTTCAGCTATCCTTTCTTGGTCTATAGAATACTCTTGATTGAACATACAAAAATTTGCGGCTCCGGTTGTGTACGGATCATCTGGAGGAGTGTTGTAGGAGAACGAATTGAGAAACTCCAATACGAGTGGTTTAAAAGTTGGAAACGAATTTGTGCAGAGATTAAACAAGCCTGTGTTTGTGAGCATGAAAGTAATGCTATCCGTCATACCCAAAGTTGCTAAATAGTCGGCGTCTACGTATTTGGTGGGAACAACCGAGCCTGTATAGAACTTCAAATATTTATTTCGTTGCTGCCCATCATCATTCTCCCAGAACACCACTGTGGATAAATCGGGAGGTGGTCGGTCTGGCCTCACTTGACGGTTTGTGTTTCGTGGAGCCATGGTAAGGTAAGAAATGAAAGATAAGAATGGTAGAAATATGGAGTGAAGGAGAGAAAATATAAGAGAAGTAGATGGAAGGGATGTGGAATAAAAGAAATGAAGGTGGATATTTATAGTGGTTTGAGGAATTAAGAAGAATAAATAAAAGTTAATTATTTATTGGGAAATGAGGAGAAAATATTATGGTTAATGAAATAATAAAGAAATGTTTGAATGGAAATTATTGTGGGTAATGAAGGGATTGGAAACGGACGAAACAGCATGGGGAAAACGAGTCAAGGAGACCAGAAGACAAGACAAGCGAAAGGCACAGGACAGAGCATGCGGAGGCGGGGGCCACTAATGTTGAGACGACCGTCTCATAAAGGCAGAAAGACAAGGCATGGATGGAGGCGTGCGTCTCCAAGAAGAATCTGCAGAGGAGGCGAGCGTCTCAAAGAGAATCTGGCAGTGAGGAGTGAAACAGGACGATCGTCTTGGGCAGAAGAGAATCACAACATGTGCATCTCAAAGGAATAGGAGTCTTATTACACTAATTATAGGACGAGGTCCCACATGCATACATACATGTATGTATATATATATATATATATATATATATATATATATATATATATATATATATATATATAATTTAAAATTTTAAACCATAGGATATATATATAATACTAGTACATATAATGCATTATAATTGATATGATAAATATTGGGAAATATTAATTCAATATACTGATAGGAGACGGGGAAAAAATACGATAATTAAAATACTCAATTATAACCATAAGTATTAACGTATATTATTTAATTGAGTATAATTATCGGTATTATGTGGGAGTAGTTCAAACGTATCAGTATAAGGGGTGCAACCGACAATCGAGTAAAAATTTAAAGATTAACGTAAAATAAAAAAATGAAAATACAAAAAAGAATGGAATTAAAAACTTGTGGGTTGCCTCCCACAAAGCGCTTGTTTAAGGTCGTAAGCTCGACAGTTCAGGAGGGTAAACACTCATAGTGGTTCACTCGAGACTGACTCCTTACTGATTTTCCATGGCCATTTATCAAGCCATCTCACATATCCCTCACCCTTTCTTTTCTTTCTTCTGTGGGGTGGTTCATTCTTTTAAACTCGTGGTGGTGGTTCTGGATCTATCCTAAGTATCAACTTTTCAAGTTTGGGCTTAGTGATTTCATCCACTACCTCAAAGGTTAACCTTACCCTCTTAACAATAATTATATCCTTAATTTCATTATCCTCTAATTTTATCTTTTTAGGCAAGACTTCAAACAAGGGTGCATTGGTGTGGATATTTTTTAATACCTCAACATAGGTTTTAGATTGGGAGTCTACCTGAGCTTCCATAAAACTTTTCGGGAAAGGAATCAGTGGGGTGTAGTGATTTGGGATGACAATGTGTGTTTCCTCCTCTACCTCTTTTACAACCTCCCATTCGAATTGTGTTGATGGATTTTTATCAATCTCCACTATTTTCTCGTCAGAACTCTCCTCGGCCACAATATCACTCTCCTCAACCTCATCATCACTCTCTAGACTTTCAAATTGTTTTTCCCTAATGGTTGTTTCAACATCCACATCCTCCTTGGGAAAGGGTCCTAGAAGGTTTTGTTCAAGTTGGGAGATTTGAGTCTCTAACGCCATGCTGTGAGTCACGGGGGACTCAACCATAGTGATCAGTTGCTTAAGGGTTTCATTATTTTGAAGACTTTGTTTTCTTACCTCTTCATTTTGGACAGTTTGTGTCTCTATACAGTGTTCAATCATAGAGTCTAACCTAGAGTTAGTTATCATCTCATCGAAATCCTTCATTGATGTTTCGAAGTTGAAATCTTGCGATTCTTCTGATTCTTGAATGTAAGTTAGAGTCTCCTTTTGTGTTTTCCCAAAGCGTTCTATCATCCTAGATGTTTCATTAAAATTTTCCATTAATATTTCGAGATTAGATTTATATGGTTCTGGTGATTCCTCAAAATATTGGGCGTGGCAATTGTAGAGGAAATTGGGTTGAGAACAAGTTTGGTTGAACTTATAATTTTCTTGTGGCTCCTCAAAATGTGGGGATTGGTAGTTTTGGAGGTAATTTGGGTAAAAGTGAGTTTGTGAAGCATTGAAATCTTCCATCAGTATTTCGAGGTCGGATCTATGGGATTCTTGTGATTCCTCCGAATACTGATAATGGGTATAGAAAAAATTTGGGTGATACATGGTAAATAAAGTAACAGTGCCTTAGTCTATACAGTGTAACACCAGATTTACAATATCGAATTAAATAGTCCCCAGCAACGGCGCTAAAAACTTGATCGCGACTTTATCGTCTATTAATCGGGAGACTACAAGTGCACAGTCATATCGCGTAGTTTTAAAAGATATCGAACCCACAAGGACTATAAATCGATCTAGTGTTATCCTAAGTTACTGTATATAGTTAAAGCCAATAATTCTTTTAGATGATGATTTAAGCAAAATATAAATTAAACGGATATCGGTACCTAATTCGTCTAACCTAAGGGGATCCGAATTTCCACTAACTTTTTTCTCAAGTTGATAAACATCTTTTTCAGCAAACAATATTCATCTAAAAATCCTATCTCAAACTCTCGCTCTATTGAATCAGATCATGTAATTAAATCCTAACGTACGCTCTCACTATCCTGCCGAATTTAAAAACACTTTTTGAAAATAAATAAGGTTTAATCAGTTTTAAAGTGCTCTCGCTGTATTTAAATTAATACCTAGCATCCACTATCCGGTTAAAACCTCAAACTCTCGCTCTGTTGGTTTCTAACCTTAGTCTAGTTTATTTAACCTCAAACTTTCGCTCTATTGGTTTCTAAACCTTTTAATGAATAAATTTGGATACCGAAGTCAGAAAGAGTATTTTTAACAACAAAATATTATGCCATTTTATTTTGGATTCCTTTGGTTCGATTAATTTACATACCGATACCTACTCGGTTTAGCCAGACATATTTATTAATTTGGACATGCATAAATAATAATATTCAATATATTTAAACATCTCCATAATCAAACAAGTAAATATCAGGCAACAATATTTCAAATAAATTAAGATAATTAGATTAAAAACCTGAAAATAAGAATACTGCAATAAATCTTGTTCTTCGAAATAAACGAACACTCCACCACAACTCGGCTGGATCTGCTCGGAGACTTCTTGAATCGAAAGGAAAATACGACAAGAAATAAAAAGATATAACTGCTTAAATCTAAAAAGAAAGGAAAATCTAAGACTAAAAATAAAATAAGAATGCTGGAAAAATATTGCAATGTTTGGTAAAAATGTCGACCCCTTCTCTGAAACTTGTACTTTGTATTTATAGCTTCCTTGTGCAACTTCCCGTTCAAATCTTGCATGAACATGTGGTCGTGGAGAAATAAAATTGCCTAAAATGTAGGAGACGGACGCCTCTTCCTAGAAGAGAGATCATGAGACGTGGGTCTCAAAGAATGAAAACTCTGGGGCCCTTTGGATGGGAGGCGGTCACCTCCTTGTAGAAGAAGAAAAGTGAGACTTGCGTCTCACATGAGGACGTGGCTGCTTTTGACTGGAGGCGGTCGCCTCAAGGCCTAAGAAGGCATGGGCTTGACTTGCTGGGCCTGGCTTTGCTTCGTCTTGACATAATTATTTTCTTCTTCTTAACTCCTCATTTTGCTATATCACCCCTTTCTTCATTTCTTTGGCTTTTTAATTAGATTTCTCCTCAATTTCATTAATTTGCTCAATTAGTCTTTATTTAATACAAATACCTGAAACATTAAAAATACCAACGTAATACAGAAATAAAACAAAATAATTAAGCAAAGATACTAATATTATTCATGAAAAATAAATCAAATATGTTATATAAATTCGTGTTATCACCTCAAAACCAGGAGGTTGATGGACATAAACTTCTTCTTCTATATAGCCATTTAAAAATGAACTATTGACATCCCTTTGATATAAAGTAATATTATTTTGAACAACAAAAGAGATTAATAATATGATAGATTCTAACCTGGCGACTGGAGCAAAGGTTTCATTATAATCAATACCTTCTTATTGGCTATACCCTTGTGCTATCAATCGTGCCTTGTTCCTGACAACTTCTCCTTGTTCATTTAACTTATTTCTGAACACCCACTTTGTCCCAATAATGTTAAATGCTTTAGGCCTTGGAACAAGATCCCACACATCATTTCTTGTAAATTGATTTAGTTCTTCTTGCATGGGAATAATCCATTCATTGTCTTGAAGAGCTAGTTCTAATAGGGTCATGCTTCTTTCCAATGATGACATCTTCTGGATGTGCTAACATGATTCTTGGATATCTTCTTTGTGAGGGTTCTTCAGAAATTCTTAAGTTGTCCAGAACTTCTTCAACAGATGGAACTTTTGAGTTGTCCTTCTGTTCTGTCCCTTCAGAGTTTGATAAATGAAATTTTGTACCTGCAACATTTTCAATCTGCTTTGGCTTTTGTTGGCCAAGCTTATCATCAAATCTTACTTTGATTGATTCTTCAACAATCAGAGTTTTTGTGTTGTACACTCTATAGCCTTTGAGCGTTCAGAGTATCCAAGCAGAATACACTTCTGTGCTTTAGAATCAAACTTATTCAGATGTTCTTTAGTGTTTAAAATATAACAAGTGCATCCAAAAGGATGAAAATAAGAAATGTTGGACTTTTTGTCATTTCACAATTCATAGGGAGTCTTTTCAAGAATAGGTCTTATAGAAACTCTATTATGAATATAACACGCTGTGTTCACAGCTTCTGCCTAGAAGTGTTTAGCCATATTGGTTTCATTGATCATAGTTCTGGCCATTTCTTGTAAAGTTCTATTCTTTCGTTCTACAACTCCATTTTGTTGGGGAGTTGTAGGACAAGAGAAATCATGGAAAATTCCATTTTCTTTAAAATATTTTTCAAAAAATTGATTTTCAAATTCACCACCATGATCATTTCTAACCTTTATGATTCTAAACTCTTTTTCATTCTGAACTTGGTTACAGAAGTCAAAGAACACATAATTTGACTCATCCTTGTATTTAAAGAACTTTACCCATGTCCATCTGCTGTAGTCATCTACAATGACCAATCCATAATTCTTGCTTCTAATGGATGCAGTTTTCACTGGTCTAAATAGATCAATATGCAAAGTTCTAATGGCCTAGAGGAAGAAACAACATTTTTAGATTTAAAAGATGGTTTTGAAAATTTTCCCTTCTGACAGGCTTCACACAGAACTTCTGAGTTGAAATTCAAATTAGGAAATCCTCTGACCAGATTAAGTTTGTTAATTTGAGAAATTTTTCTCATGCTAACATGCCCCAATCTACTGTGCCAGACCCATTGTTCATCATTTACTGACAGAAGACATCTTACATTTTGTGATTTTAAATCAGAAAGATTAATTTTGTAAATGTTGTTCTTTCTCTTTCCAAAAAACAGTATTGACCCATCTTTTTGACTTACAACTCTACATGACTTTTGATTAAAGATAATGTCATAACCATTGTCACTTAATTGACCATTACTGAATTGTTTGTACAGTGGTTTGTATGTGATAGTCATTTTATCAACATATTTGCGTTGATATGTTTCTTTACCTCTGGGGGTTTCATATCTTATTCCCATTCTGTTGTTCTTACTAACTCCATAGATCATTGAAGCCATCTTGCTTCTATCTATGCTTTTAGTGAGAAACTTCTGAAAACTATTGTCATATTCTTTAAGAATATCTTTTGAGCATGAAGTAGTATCTGAACTGGGAATTTTTTGAACCTTTTGAAAATCATCTTTAAGTTTAATGTTATTTTCTTTAAGTTCAGCATTTTCTGCTTTGAGTTGTTCAATCTCAGATACAAGACTCTTTTTAAATTTCTTTTATTTGATCTTGAGTTGACTATTATTTTCTAGAAGTTCTGATAGACTATCTACCAGTTCAGCACGAGAGAATTCAGAAAATACCTCATCAGGTTCTGATTTAGAGCCTGAGTCATCTTCTTTTGTGGCCATGAAAGCTAGGTTGGCAAGCTCATCTTCTGAGTCACTTTCAGCTTCAGAAGATTCTGAGTCATCCCATGTGGCCATCATTCCTTTCTTCTTTTCAAACCTTTTCCTTGGCTTTTCTCTCTGCAGCTTGGGACATTCACTTCTAAAGTGTCCAGGTTCTTTGCCTTCATAACATGTGATGTTTATTTTACTGAACTTCTTGTGTCCAGAAGGTTCTCCTCTGTCCTCAGATCTTCTGTGGTTCCTGAACTTCTTTTTCCTGTGCTTCCACATTTGATTTATTCTTATAGAAAGCATAGATAACTCATCTTCTGACTCTGAATCTTCAGAGCTTCCATCTTCAACTTGAAAAGCATTAACATCAGATTTTTTAGTATATTTCAAAGAAATTGACTTACCTTTCTTCTGAGGCTCAAATTCATCAAGCTCTATTTCATGACTTCTCAGTGGGCTGATGAGTTCTTCTAGGGATATAACATTCAAATCTTTTGAAACTTTGAAGGCTATCACCATGGGTACCCATCTTCTGGGTAAGCTTCTGATGATTTTCTTGACATGATCAGCTTTGGTATATCCTTTATCCTGCACTCTTAGGCCATCAGTTAAGGTTTGAAACCTTGAAAACATTGTCTCAATAGATTCATTCTTCTCCATTTTGAATGCTTCATACATCTGGATAAGTGCTAGAGCTTTAGTTTCCTTGACTTGAGCATTTCCTTCATGTGACATTTTGAGTGATTCAAAAATATCATATGATGTGTCTCTGTTGGTAATCTTTTCATACTCTATTTTTGAGATGGCATTTAATAGAATATATTCTTCCAGTACTCAAAATCCTCTCCATCAAACATAAGAGGTTTAGGGTTGTTGTTGTTATGATCTATTACCATTTGTGTTTTCCTTCTGGATCTTTATCTGACACTGTTAAGTGTTTGCATCCAGAACCAAGAGCTCTGATGCCAATTGAAGGCTTAGAAACACTTAGAAGGGGGGGGGGGTTGAATAAGTTTTTCCCTTTTAAACTTTTCTTTTACTAAACAACGAAACTAAACACACAAGGATTTTTATCCTGGTTCTTTTGAAACTCAAACTACTCCAGTCCACCCGTCAAGGTGATTTCGCTTCTCTCAGAGAGGACTTAATCCACTATAATCCGAAGATTACAAATGCACAACCAACTGTCGTGACTAACAACAATG
Source organism: Vicia sativa (assembly GCA_021764765.1). Taxonomy (NCBI): domain Eukaryota; kingdom Viridiplantae; phylum Streptophyta; class Magnoliopsida; order Fabales; family Fabaceae; genus Vicia; species Vicia sativa. The sequence goes on from CM038795.1 coordinate 266,165,399, forward strand.
CACAAGCCAACTGCAAGTGACTAACACCTCTAAGACTCATCTAGTCCTAGCCCTCTTTAGAAATCTAACGCAATTGGTCTCTTAAGGAACAATTTCACAAGAACTTGTAGACCAAGTGTTTACAATTGCTTCTAAAAATCTTTATCACAAAACTGATGTTTACATAAAATATTTTAGCTTAAGAACTTAGAAATAATCTTAACAGAATAATGAATTTGATTTTGCCAACATAAGTTCTCTATGATGAATTGTTGTTTTACTTCTTTAAATCTTGCACTTTATATAGAGCTTCTAAGAATCTTTCCGTTGCAACTCGTGCGTGTCTTGGATATTGGAAAGCATATTTAAGATTGCTTAGCTTCACATGTTTTTGTTTATTCAATGAACATAGAAAATTGAGCCATTCAAGTACTTCAGTTGTCTTAGCTTAGTAGGGTAACGTTACTGTAGCAGACTTTTTCTTAGAAGATGATGTTCACATAGATCATAATCTTCTGTAAGCCTTATTCAAAACATCTTCTAATCAGAACATTCTTTGGTGCTTCTATCATAGATTTGCGCTAGCATGCTTCTATTAGAAGTTGCTTTCTGCGTGTATGAACAGAAGTTTCGTTCTCATTAGAACTTCTAATACTTGTTTTACTCATCATAATTTCGATGTCTCTATATTCTTGAATGCTTAAGTCAGAATATCATCTGAAATGAAAACAATATACATCAGAGTATCATATCTATTATACAAAATTTATTCCCCTTGTTATCATCAAAACTCTAAGATATGATTAGAACCAAACTATGTTCTAACAGGTTCCTCTCAAAAAATTTGTTCCTCGATTCCAGATGTGTCTTGAAACACTTGTCACAACATCAAATTTAATGAATGGTGGTATTCGTCAAATTGATATGGATGAATGTATCTTTGGTTTTTCTTCCAACGAAATAATTGGACAAGAGGACATGGAAGAGATTTTTCATCATAGAGAATTAGGCATCGGTGTTATGCACTCATGCATCCGGTAATCCGATCAATATATTATTTAATTAGTTGAACAATTTATTTACACATTTCAATGAAAACAGACTAATGTTTATTATGTTTTTATTTAAGGTTGTTATATGACAAATTGATGCGCATGAATCAATTGTCAAATAGATTCTATTTCGTGTCTTCCTCCCATGTTAACAGAGCGACAATTGTTAGGGAACCAGAGTCAGTAAGAGAGCAAGTCGAGATATTCATGGCCATCGGCAGTATAGAAAGCTTGTATCTTTGGGCGTATAGTACTATTCCTACAGGGTTAGATTTTCATTCTAAATTTATTCTAATATTTGTTTCTTTTGCGTAGAAAATTTCCATATAAACGTTTGTTTTAATTTATAGATGTAACTGGTTGTTGGTTGCTATGGATCCTATAAAAGAAGTGGTCTATTATTTGAATGCGGTAGATGGTGATTGGACTAATTATCTGGATATGAAGTTAATGATTGATACGTAAGTGAGATTGTTCTAAATATTTGTGTATATTTATATATTTAATTATTTCTCTGAGATTGTTCTAAATATATGTTTTCGTTTTATTCGATCAATACAAGTATTCCAAAGTCAAAGAGAAGCTCGATTACAACGTTCTAAATCCAACAACATTACATGGATCAAAGTGAAGGTACATTAATTTTCACAATTTTTCTTATAATAGTGATGCTACTTGATAAAACAAGACAACTATACATTCTTATTTGTTTTTCTATGTAGTGTGCTCAATAGCAAAATGGTATAGATTGCGAATACTTCGTTTTGAGGTTTATCAAAGAAATCCTTCAAATGAATCAAATAGAGATTCTAGTCATGGTATGAATTTATAACTTAGGATTTGTTTTATTATTTATCGGATATTTCATATAATTTATTACTTTTAACTAAATCATGCATATTATGTTTTGTTATGTAGTACTTCGATGAACACAAATGTGCATATTACACAAAACTTCAGTTGGAAGAAATCAAAGAGGAATTGTGTCAATATTTTATTGAGCAAAGAATCATATAAGGTATGAATACATTATTGTGTGAAAAATGTTATAAATACATTATTGTTTGAATACATTATTGACCGTGTTATTATGTTCATACCTTGCAGGACCAGGACCTTGAATACATTATTGACCGTGTTTTGTTCATACATTAGGACTGATTTAGTTATTGTTAGGGCTGATTTTATTAGGGTTGATTTTGTTATTGTTCGGGATGACTTTGTAAGGCTGATTTTGGTTGGTTAGAAATATGTGAATTGAATTACAATGGTGTATAAATATTTTGGATTACAATGGTATATAATGGTATTATAATGCCTTTTTTTGTATATAATCTCTTCTTTGTTGAAATAATGAGATTACGATTGTAAATTACAGGTTTATGGGATTATATTTGTAAATTACAAGTTTATGAAATAATGCTGCAAAAAATGCAGGTTTATGAATTATATAAATTATAGGTTTATTAAAAACCCCAAAGAAAGCGCTTTTTCAAGAAAAGCGCTGACTTAGGCCTACATTGGAAATCTCTTTTTAAGAAAAAGTGTTACCTAAGTTATACATAAGACAACGCTTTCAACAGCTTTCACTAGGCCGTAATCCTCTCTTAAACATCTTACACGAAAACCCCCAAATCAACCAATGATCTTGGAGGACAAACCCGAGGTTTTTTTACATGAAGAACCCTACAAAACTCAACCCAAGATCCTAATTGGATGTTATCGAACCTCACCTAGATGGCACCCCAACAAAATATTATCATGTGTGATTTGATAGTGTGTATGCATGGGTTGGAGGTTCAAGGTGAAGAGGACCTGCAGGATATTTTTATGGTATCATCAAGTTTAAATAGCGCATGAATGATATATTTATAGTTGAGAACTTTTAGGCATGAAAAAAAGACCCACTAAACAATATGAGCCGACCTCTATGAAGCAACCTGAATAAAACATAGGAAACTACTTATTTAGGATAATGCATGAGCCGACCTAAAAGACTATGTGAGCCTACATTGGCCTACTTAGGACAATACATGAGCCAACCTGAGAGGCTCAATAAGTCGACCTATATAGACATATACAATATATTTTTGTGCAAAAAATGATTTTTAATGATTATGACAATTTTAACTATATTTCAAATGATTCATAAGACCTCTAAATGCACAGGGTGCCACACAAACCCAGAGATACCACCCAATATACATAAATTTTATATTCTTATAGTTTTGAGATCATGAAAAACATATCTAGAGGGAAGTTGCACTCACATACTCCCCCTTTTTGATGATGGAAAAACTGCGGAGATGTTATTTCGTGTTCATTTGACGCTCCCCTTGAATATGTGCTTCCCAACTTCATCTCACATATGCTTCTTCATCTTTGACAATATCAAAAATAAAGATTGCAAATTGTGAGAAGTATCATATTCCAATGCAAATACTAATATATCATTCATATGTGTTTTTGCAAAAAAAAGAAAATACAATCACATATCCCCAAATATATGTAATGATGCAAAATTGATAAATAACTAACATAAAACATTACCCAACATGTAATGCAATGCATGAATAATAATGAATGTGATGCAAGATCGAAAAAATTTTCAAGTTACTTCTTTAGCGTCACAATTATATAACACAACACAATGGTACTCCTAATGCCGCACACACAAGTGCCTAACATAGCGACAAACGACGCTACAACTAAATCCAAAATGAAGATGCTGTTACAACATGTGACCAACTACAACAAGAAACATATATGCAAATAAAACGCATACATTCAATTCATTCATGATGCAAGAAATAATAATAATAATAATAATAACATATGCTTGTACATACAAGGAAAAACTGATACAAATGAGAAATAATTAGTACATGAAGTCATTATAAGCATATAAATTGAAAACACAATAGTTATCAACTGAAATTTTTGGAGATGAACATTCATGAGTTTCATCATTTGAGAACATAACAAACATTTTTAACTAACTAAAACATGCACTAAGAAAAGTCTTACTTTCAAAGATAAATTTTGGAACAACTGTAGCGGAAAAAATCTTCGAGACTAAGTCATTGATTGACTCAAATCGTAAACATAACAATGAAGTCTCCACTACGCTTTTATTTATCCAAAGAACTAGGGAAAAGAGCGAATAAAATTTTAAAAAATTAGAGATCAAGGTACGGGGGTTGGTTATGCAAAGGGAAGGCATTAGGCACCCTAAACATCTACGATACTCTGCAAGAACCTCTTTAAAAATATGTGTATATGGCTATAAAAAAATATGTACAAAATAGATGGTGGAGGTGAAAAAAGAAGTATTTTTGTAATTTTTGATTTGATAGAACTTCCAATGAGTTCTAGGCCTACATACCAACAATGTGTAGTGTTGAAATCAAAACCCATGTAGTTTGGGTAAAAAAGACTAAGACTGGTGTCAAAGTATTATTGAATTTCTTAATGGTTTATTAAGAAAATATTTTTGAAAATGCGTGGACCTAAGTCCAAGTTTATTGTGAAAGCGGTTCGAGTTAGAAAACGAGAAGCTTTTTGAAAAGAGGGAGAACATTTCGAAAAATAAAGAAGATGTGAGGAGATGAAGGGACTATCCTATGTAAAGAAAAGTAAAAGGTGAAGATAAAAGAATGATCTAACCGAATGAGAAACCAGTACTTGACATCAAGAAGCCAATACAACATTCTCATCTTTTGATTCACAAAACATACCAACAAGTAACCGAGCAAAAATACCAAGTCTTAGATGAATCTATGCCTTAGATGAAATCAAGTCTTCAAATATTGGGCTGAGTAACAACTGTATTTAGAGGAAATCTACTCATAGATGAGTATAAATAGAATAACCTGCACATAGAGAAACTAAAAACCCATAAATAGACAGAATAACAACAAGATCACAGAGTCTTCGAGCTAAGGTCAAAGTCATAATCCTAAGTCCAAGAATCAATCTTCGAGCACAGGAAAAGTACCCAAATCCAAGTCAGCACTTTTTAAGGTTTTAATCTTTTATTAATGAATCAAACAAAGTAAAAAGGTCCAAGTGGACAAAAGGAAAATAACGGAAACGTAAACATGATAAGAAATGCTGAAATTAAAAATAAAGCAATAAAGAAAGCATAAAAATAAAGCGAGAATTTAAATGTTAGTGATTAATTGTTAGTTTGTTTCATATGAATTATCCATAATGATTTGGACGTTGAGCCTAACACAAAGGTTATGAGGACTCATCAGAAGATTGATAGAATCAAAACTTGTACTCGATGAACCGACAATTTTATTGGCTATATCTCAAAATCTAATCAACCTTGGGCTTAAAATTTTAAGTCTTGGGCCACGAAGAATCAATCATACAAAGAAAATAAAGGAAAATAAGATCATATGGTTTGCGAAGATTTAAGCCTTGAGCCTATGTCAAAGGTTATGAGGACTCATCAGAAGATTGATAGAATCAAAACCTCTATACGATGAATCGATAATTTTATTGGTCGTATCCCAACACTTAATCATACTTGGACAATTTCAAACATAAAGCTTGGGCCACAAAGAACCATATATCTTATCCGAGGGAAAAACTGTAGAACTATGTTAAGCAATCGCCAAGTAACCTATATAAAGGTCACCCTACAACGAGGCCGAATAATAATGATCTATGTGTTGAAAAGACAAACTAGAGGAATGATATGTATATCACCCTATTGATGTTTGCAACACATGTAAAAAAAGAATGTGATGAGATGAAGAGGGAGGGGAACAAGTCACAAAATCCACAATGCGTCAGATGAATTCATCTCATCAAACTTCATCAAAAATAAACAATCATCTTGGTGGATTTGGTCATAAGACCAATCAACACCCAAGTTCCATTGACGTTGATGAAATTTTTGTCCCAAAATTAATCCAAAGTCATAAGTAATTATTAAATAATTAAAGAAATTAAATAATAATTAAGAATGATTTTAAAATTAATGATTTAATTGGATTTTTATTGATGAAATACATAATGGTATCCATACATCAAAATAAAAATCCAAGACAAATGTTGACAAAAAATTCAGAAATTTTTGAGACATAAAACTATTTTTAAAATTAAAGAAAATAGTAAAATAAACCAAAATTAGTTAGATTTAGAATTCCTTAGACAATCACTACAGACCAAGGGTCAGTTTTCATTGGGAGTAAGATGCAAGAATTTGCATCTGAAATAGGTTTCAAGTTGGTAACATCCACGCCTTATTACGCTCAAGCCAGATCGAAGTTGCCAATAAAGTAATAGTTAGGGTAATTAAGAAACATAATAATTGAAATAAGACATTAGATCAAGTTCTATGGGCTTGTCAAACTTCTCCCAAGAAGGCGACATGGTCCACACCCTTTCGATTATAATTCGGACATAACATGGTTTTTCCAGTCGAGATACACTTGTAATCAGTACGGGTGCATCGCCAAAACAAAATTTCGTCAAAACAGTATTGGAATATGATGCTTGATGAAACAATAGATCTGGACGAAGAAAGATTAGTTGCGTTGGATATGCTAATTCAACAAAAAGTGCGGGTTGCATGGGCCTAATAAAAAGGCCAAAGTAAAAAACGTTTGTAGTTGGCGGTCATGTGTGGAAAGTCATCCTTCCCATGGATCGGAAAGATAGAACTCTGGGGAAGTGGTCACCAAATTGGGAAGGACCATTCCAAGTACTGTAAGGGTTCACCAATAATGCGTATGAGATCGAAGAGCTAGGCTTCGATCGAAGAATATTAAAAGTAAAACAAGGGAAATATTTATTGAGAGTTTTAGGATGCGTCTCTCAGGTTGGATAAGGCCCATGGAATGTGAAGATTTTCTTTGAAACAACAATAGGAATGAGAATTTGGTGTTGCCATTATTTGATCTTAGATTTCACTTTAGATGAGGGTGTGACACCCCGATTTAATTCAGAAATTAAATAAATAGGAATTTAATTATTTAATTAATTAAGGACTTGAATTAATTATATTTTTGGAATTTATGGGATTAATTGAAGAAAAGAAGAGATGGAGGTGTGAGGTGTAATTAGGGGTGTGAGGAGTAAATTACACTACACTTACTAATTACCATTTGTTTTATTTTATTGGAATAAATAAAGGATTATTAGAAGGAATATAAAAAGGAAAAAAAAAAGGAAATAGGTTTTTTTGGAAGAAAAGCTATTATACGTAAAGTTGGAGAAGAGAAGAGAGGAAGGAAAACCTAGAAGCCGAATCTCAAGAACCCACAAGGTGAGGGTGATTTCCGATTAATGCTTATTATAGGTTTTGATGTTGATTCTATAGATCATGGCATGTTAGGAATCGTGTTTAGGAAATTCTAGGTTTCCATGGATGTATACCTAATAGTGTCAGTTGGTGTCTGATTGAGTCTGATTGTGTCAGAATGTGTATGGAATGTGATTAAAGTGTCGGTAGATGAAAATAGATTATGGAAATATGTTGTTTGATGAGATAGATGATGAAAATGATGTGTTTTAGTGTTCCCATGATTGGAGTTCGTATGGGTATGTTTGAGTTTGAATGGAAATGGAGGAATGTCAAAAGTGCGTAAAATTACATTTTACGTGGGAACCGGTTCTGCCCGGTAGGAACCGGTTGCCTTTGAAAATTTATAAAACTCGAAAAATACACGGGAACCGGTTCTGATGTGACGGAACCGGTTCCTATACATTTTACAAGAACGAGGTTTTGAACTTTTCAGAACCGGTTCGTCTGTGACGGAACCGAGTTCCAACTTAAATTTTGAAAAATGTCAAATTTTGAAAATTCATAACTTTCAAACCGTAAGTCCGTTTTGAGCGCCGTTTTGGACGTTACTTTCTAAATTTAATGCTCTACTTTGTGAACTGAAAATATTTTCTAAAACCTGAAATTATTTTGAAAATGAGCCAAATTTCGAGATAGGTGACTTTTGACTGACGCATGTTGATGCGTATGTAGCAGAGACCCTGTGTTGATGGATGTATTGATATCGAGGAATGTAAAGCGTTACGTTGTTGTTATATGCATGATGGTTGGAATATCATGTTTTGGGGTTGATTCAGTTTATGATGATTGATGTATTCATGATTGTATTGATATCATGTGTTTGTTGGTGTTGTATATGCCTGATGGCTGTTGATCTTAGTTGTCGTTGTTGTGATATATACTGGTGATAGGCTTACCAATTAAAGGGTAAGTGTTTGGCATATTTATGCTTTGTGATGAATTGTTTCATGATAGGTGATTATATCATGTGGTGGTTGATGAGAGTTTATGATGTCTGATGTGGTCATAACCTGTGTTGATGTATGCATGATTGGTTGATATATCATGTGGATTGGTTTGCATGTTATGCTGTGTTGATGTATGCATGATTAGTTGATATATCATGTTGATTGTTGAGGTTCAGTTATGTTCAATGAATGTATACATAGACTGATTGATGTTGCATGCTAATGATGTGCGTGCATATGCATTGTTTGGTGAAGTTAATTCCCATTGTGCGGAATTTGACTTGGATTGCCGATAACCGATACCCGAGTGAGGATGGGTGGTTAGGCTGGATTCTTGACTGATGGTGTCGGCGAATCGATGGTACTGTATCCGGTTGATGAATGGATCAGTGTTGGGTGACTTGGTCACGAGTCGGTACCGCATGCATTGAGTCTGCATATATTTGTATGGAATAGTAACATGTTAGGATGTCTTCCGGTTACTATTCTCTCGATTGATGATTGTTGTGCATGATGATTATATGGTTGTACTTGTGTATTGAATCTGGAGTTGTGTTGAAATGGGTGGATTAATATGCTTGAAATATATTGTTAATTGAGAAGCTTATAATATGCTTTAATTATGAGAAGTCTCACCCTTACTTTACCATTTCAGATTAAAGTTAGCAGCTGAAGAGTCGGTGAGGATGGCTCTAGAGCTCATCGTTTAGTCCGCGTGTCAGTGTCATGCTCTGATTAGATTGTAACACTGGGGAACGTTAGATGAGGAATTAGACTTAGTCTATTATTTATTTAAAACTTAGTGGGAATAATGTTGATTGAAATTATTCCGGTTTTGCTGATGATATTTTCCGCTGTGTAAGACATGGTCTTAAATTGATTGAAAATTTATTTGGATGTTGATCCTCAGTGTAGCATGGCTACTGTTTGAATGAAGGTTTATTCTATTTATTAATTGTGACATCCCTAATTATATCATGTTAACTCTGATTAAAGGTGATTTAGATATTAATTTAATTAATATATTCGGGGTATTTAGATGGGGTGTTATAGAGGGCTCTAGGATGAAGTCAAATTATATATATTTTGATAATGATTTGAATTCTCACATTTCTGTTGTATGTGATGTTCTATGTGACATCTTGCAAGTTCTGAGGATAGCGATGCTTCGCACGAGACTAGTTGAGGAAGTTAGTTAGCTTATTTGTTATTCTAGGTAGTGAGTCATTGCTCTGGTTATGTAACACAGAGGTTATTATAACTCATGTTTGTTATGAGATATTGTTATGTATTCTCATTTGTTTTGGATTTGAATGTTGAGATAATATGTGATGTGGCCTTAATGCCGATATGTGGATTCATATGACTTTATTATGATATGGATTCATTGTTATGGTGTTTAATGATTATAGTATGGGATGTAATCATTGATATTATCTGGGAAAATAAATATTTCGTTGTGATATGCATAATTTGTTGAAGCATGAGTTTTAAATATGTGTTATGGTTATGACCAGGTGCATGTTAATATTTGTTTTGTTGCAACTAACATGTGGCACCCTTTGTATGTATGCACTCTAATTTACTCTGATTTGTGTCATATTTATTTGTGGTTAGAAAACGGGTGTTACATGAATCATCCATTTTCATTTTTTTTACCTTGTCGAAAAGTTTATCTTGTTTCTTGTTGAGTTTTATTTTTTTAGAGGACAAAGAAAGTATAAGTTGGGGAGAGTTGTTAAGGATCAAAATATTGAAATATTTGTGAGTAATGTTATGTATGGCTAGTTGCTTCACAAGTTTTCCAACTTGGCTTTCAAGATTGTTGATAGTCGCTTCATTGGTATTTTGGTTGGACATCGACATTTTCATGAATTGGGTGAGAGTTTCTTCCAACTTTGAACTTCTACTTTGAGGATGTGGAGGTTGAGTGGTGTTTTGATATGTATTTTGACGGTTTGAAGTGCCAACATCCTTTGTGAAATTCCTCGATCATGTTAACTTGGTGATCATTTCTTGCCATCTTCTCAATTATTTTAATTACCTCCTCCGAAGTCTTTTCCATTAAGATTGACCTGCAGTTGCATCTAACAAGAGTTTCGGTTGAGGTAAAAAACCATTTCGGAAAATGTGTGTTTATGTATTATCATGGAAAAATGACTCAGATAATTTCTCAACATTTATTTATATCTCTACCAAGCTTCATTGAGAGACTCAACTCCACCTTGTGAAAATACATATACTCTCTATTTATGGGCCAAGAAATGGTGTAATTTTGGTAACAATCATGAGCCAAATAAATGACCTAGTCGATTTGGTAGTGCGAATAATCAATTATTTGTGTCCAAATTCGAAGGCTTTCATAGAGAGTGGTTACCAATATTTAAGAAATCGTCATAATCGATTATGGACTCAATTAGGCATCATCTAATCAATTAGGCATATATTCTAATCGATTAGACAATTCACAAAATTATCCTAATCAAGCAGACATATCTTTAATTAAAAGGTTAGGACTTGAACAAAATTTGGGTTATTTTAATAAAAAAAGTGAGAAACTTATCTATGTTTTAAGTGTGTGTGCGTGTGTGTGTGCGTGTGCGTGTTTATGCGTGCATGTGTGTATGTGTGTGTGTGTTTGTGATCCAGCAATATTGCTTATAGAAATGCCCTTGTGTCTTTAAAGTATAATGATCACTCAGATGGACACAATCAGACAAGCTTTCCCACTTTCTCTCTTTCATGATATGAAGCTTCAAGTCTTGGAATTATCTTTGATGTATCACACAAGAACCTTGAATCTTCTCTAATGAGGCTTGAGACATTTCCATATAAGTTATCATCATTTGAGATGTTTAAAATCACTAGTGATCATAAACGCCAATTCTTAACTTGTGCTAAAATTAGCTTAATTCATAATGATATCTTGATCTTGATCAACCACCTTGGCAATATTTGACCACTTGAGCTAGATTTATTATTATTTTTTGACTTCACGTGTTTTTATCATGAAAGCCAATTTAAGTATTTTTACTAATTCAAGTGTTGTTATCATCAAAACCATGTCACCGTCAAAGATAACCAATTGCTTCTTGAATTTTGCTCTCCATGAGCTTTATCATTTTGGATCACTTATCTAGAAACACATATATCCATAATAACCTCTCCTTTTTAGAATATAAGACGAATGATTATTTTTATCTTATATCATGTGCTTTAAACAACCATTATTGAGATACCATTTTGAATTTAAGTTGTACAACACACCGACATCATAACTTAATTTTTTGACCTTTTCTATTCAAATAACTTTGGGTACAATAGAATTAATTTAAGACATGTTTCCTTTAGGAGTATGGATCTTAAATTTCAAATTAAACATTATCGATTCTTTTACCTTTTTTTCTCATCATAAGAGACATAACCTTCCCTTTTAGGATTAAAAGACGAGTGGTTATATGTCCTATTCGAGCAACAAATATTTTTAAGATACTTAACATTAGTTTCAGGATAATAGCATGAGCCAACTATATTATAAGTACATTTTGGTTTACATAAGATGATATTCAAGTTATCTCTCTCTTTGATGTGTTATGCATATATTCAATTTCAACTTTTTAAATATTTCATTCTACACACTTGATAGATTTATCATATAAATTCTCAAAAGAAGTAGAAAGAGAAAGTGAAGCTTAAAAAAAATATCTCTCTCTCATGTTTTATTTATTTGATTAATTTTTCTTTTTATGTTTTAAGAGAATAAATATTTTTCTTAATACGAAAACCTTGTTTATTATCTTACTTTTACTCATCTCATAATTTTATAAAAACAGTAAACTACTCATTATAGGTAAACTCGGTTTCAAGGTCATTTGCTTCATTTCAAATCATTAACTTAACAAGTGGGAAGAAAAAATACTACTTTTAATAGTGTCCCAAATATACAAAATACATCCCTTCAACAAAATAATTTATTTTCTATTTGCACTAAGCATATCCTTCACCATTATATGAGTGTTTGTTTAAGAAATCGTTTGAAATCATTCCTCTCGAGACGATTAGTCTTTAAATAAGAGTAAGAATCTGAAACCACTTTCTATCCAAATAACTTTAAACAAAAGAGGAGTTTAATTGTAATAAAAATCTTTTCAAAAAAATTAAATAAATAAATATATTTTTAGATTGATTATAAGAATAAATTTATAAGAAGAAGAATAAGAAGAGAAAATATAGTAAATAACAATAAGACAAACAAATAAGAGATAAGGTCTATGCTTAGTGTCGAAGGATAACATCTTTAAAATTTTCACTAGGAGCTTTAACTCATGTTTCTCGTGTTGTGAAAAAAATACAGAGTCACCACTAAATTTTATTTATTCCAAAAGAAAAAGAAAATATCAATAAAACTCCAAAAGTGAAAAGAAAACGGTCATCACAACTAAATTTGGATTCATGAGTCGATTATGCAAGGGAAAGGTATCAGTTCCTCTCATATCCGTTGTACTCAATGGGAGCCGTTTTGATTGTTTTGCGCACATGGGTGTTATTTAAAAGTTAATTGCAATTATTGCTTTGATTTTAAAGGATTTAATTAAGGGGGAAAATAAGTTTTTAATTAGTGTGCTCGCCAAGATTTCAAAATTTTGTTCCTACGTATTCTCATAGTGCAATGATAAAATCAGAATCACGTAGTTTATGGATTAAAAAATAGTATTTATTAGTTGTTTTTATTAAACGGTCTTAAAGTTCACCTTATAGGAGTTAAATGTTTCTTGTATACTTGCGTGTGGGAGGTTTAAGCGTTTGTTTGTATTGTGGTAGAACAAAAATAATATGTCCTTTATAAAAAAAAAAATTTAATGCCTTTAGGTGAAAAATAAAGTTTGATTGGTTGTGATTGATTTTAAGTAGGAGACAAGCATCAGACCATAAGCTAAATACGATTGAAAATTCAAGTACTGGGAGCTTAAAGGACAAGTGTGTATTGACCTCTCTTTTTCATCCAAAAAGTTTTGTTTATGAAATTTGTGAGGCGAGTTTAATCTTTGGTACTTATAGGAATCGATAAAAGCGTCTATCTACAAGCTAAGTACATTCAACAATCAAAATACTCGGGACTTGAAAGTACAAGTGCATCCTGACATCTCTTTTTCAACCCATGAGAACCGAATTAAACTCATTTATTTTTAAGTGTTTTGAATGGAAGACAAATATTGAGCCACAAGTTAAGCATGAAGGAAAACCCAAATACTTGAGAGATGGTGTGGACAAGTACGTGCCCAATATCCTTTTTCATCTGGTTTATTGTGAAAATATTTTTGAAAATGACTTGATGTTGGATAAGTGTTTGAGTTTGATTTTGAAAACACTTTATGTTGGATCAAATTCATTTTTATTCTTTTGAAAAAAATGATTATTTTTAAGTCGTTCTTGATTAATTCTAATTCAATGGACGAATATGGAAAGCGATAAATAATTATTATGTGTTCATGGGAATGAGGTAAATTTTGCCCAAATGGGGATAATCATACACCATATAAGATTAAACCACAAGCACGAGTAAATAATTCAAGAAGCAACCCAAGTCATGAATATAAGGAAACAAATCAAGATTAAGAATGATAAAAAGCTAATCTCCAATTACACTCTTGATGTATTCTAACCAAATTAATCCTAAAAGATAAATATTTGATTAAATCCTAAAGAAAAGATCAATAACTAAATCTCAAAGTTCTAGTGAGAAATAATTAATGATTTCTAAAAATAAATTGAAGGAAAATAAAATAAAAGAAAAACCCGCCAAGGGGTTAACTACTGAAAACAATGTTGTGGATCTAGAACAGGCGTTAGGCCTGAAGGTTGAGACCCATGGTCATTATTTTTGTTTAGTCTAAAAAGGTGATCAATGAATTATGGTCAACTATTTATTGTAAGCTCTTGTCAACAAAAACAATAATTTAAACCATTCTCATAAGTGCATATGTGATAACCTCACATTCAAAGAAAAATGAACTTTTTAAGAAACAATTCCACAAGCATGATACAAACTATGCAAAAACTAATATGGGGTAATAACCACTCTTAGCAGCTTAGTATTACCAGTTTATATTTTCATATATTGTCTTTTATTAATATATAATTTAATTTAAATATAAATTTGTTGTTAATCAGAACACTTACTAAATTGTTAAACGTCGTGCAACTAACAATATATAGCATAAACATATTTTTTTATAAGAATTAGAATTTTATTTTAAAGATTAACTTTGTAAAAATGAGTTAAGTTCATCTTAGATTCTAAGATAGTATTAAATTCTAGTTCAAAATTTGTTAGGTGGTATATTATTAGGTTTTTTCTACCGAACAACATGTTATTATATAAGGTTAAAGATGAAAAAAGAAGATGGAAGAAGAGAGAAAGAGAAGAGAGATAAAGAGGGTTGTAACAAACTTGTTAAGAAAGAAACTTTATTAACAATTGCATTACAAAATCCTAGTTACAAACTTGTTTAAATACACAAAATAAACTGTTACATATGTCCTAACAAAAATATGATTAATAGCTAAGCTAATAACTAAGAGTAGCTTCTAGTAAATATCAAAGTAATGCTTATGAGTAATAGTCTCAGAAGCTCTATTGCTTCTGACTAACAAAATGCTTCTGGGTATGAATTACTTCTAACACCATCCCAATTTCATCCCTCAAATTGATAAAGTGTTAAGTCTTGACAACTTTAGTCAGGATTTGCAAGTTGTTTCTGCGTGTTATAGTGTGCAACTTCTAGATCTCCATTTTGGACTTGACTTCTCAGAAAATGAAACTTCGTTTAAATGTGCTTGCTTCTCCCTTGCAGCATTGGATTCTTGGCAAGACTTATAGTTGATTTGTTGTCAATCATTAACTTCACAGGTTTGTTCACATTGATCTTCATATCCTACAACAAATTCATCATCCAAATGTCTTGACACATAGTTAAAGCACATGCGATGTATTCAGCTTCACAAGTTGACAACACAACCACATGTTACATCTTGAAGCACCGAGAAATTGGACTTCCTAGATACTTGAAAAAATATCCCGAAGAACTTCTTCTATCAACTCTGTCTCCACACTAATCAGAGTCTGAATGACATATCATCTCTGCGTCAGTTTTAAAACCAGAAAGGAACAATACTTCATACCTCAAATTCCCCTTAATATACCTCAGAATCCTGACAGCAGCTTCATAATGTGACAACTTTGGCTTGTTCATAAACCTACTCAATATTAAAATCGCATAACATATGTCAGGTTTGATGTTACACAGATACCTTAATGAGCCAACAACGTTTTCAAAGTTATAGCATCTACATCATCACCCTCAACATCATAATCCAACTTGTGATTCATCTCAGCAGGTGTGATTGTATTCTTGAAATTTGTTAGCTAAAATCTCTTTAGAAGCTCAAGTCCCTAATTCAGTTGATGCAAAATTACACCCTTCTCAGAGTACTGAATCTCCATCCCTAGAAAAATATCATATTTTCCATATGAATCATCTCAAACTAATTCATCAACACCTTCTTAAACTTGACTATCTCTTCTGGACAATTCCCTGTTAGCAATACGTCATCAACATAGAGACACATCATAATCATATTGCCTCCATAAGTATGTTGAACATAAATTTCATACTCTACTTCAAACTTTATGAATCCTTGAAGCTTGAAAAATGAATCAATTTTTATATTCCAAACTCTAGGAGCTTATTTCAGTCCATACAACGCTTTATGTAATATATACACCATACCTTCCCGGTTATTTTTCAGAAACCCAGAAGGTTGTGTCATGCATACCTCTTCTTATAATGGAACGTTTAGAAATGCATATTTATATCCAGATGCATCAAAGGCCAATTTTTATTTGTAACTATAGCAATCACAAATCTGATTGTTTCATGTCTAGCTACAAGCATAAACACTTCAAAGTAATCTAGTCCAGATTTCTGTTAAAAACACCTCTAGCTACTAACCTTGCCTTGTGTTTGCTAATTGATCTATCTGACTTCAACTTTATCTTGAAAACCCATCTGATGTTGAATGTTTTCTACTTCTTTGGAAGCTTAGTCAACTCCCAAGTCTTGTTTCTTTCTAAAGTCTGAAATTCATTTTTTCATGTCCTTCAACCACACTTTCTTCTTGAGAGTTTTTTCAACACCAAATGGTTCACAATCTACTAATATGGTGCAATAAACGGCTTCTCCCTCGAGTCTACTTCAATATCTTGCAACATGTCAAACTCTACGAATCTCCTTGACATTTTTCTAATTCTTTGTGGCCTCTGGACTTGTTTAAAATCTTCTTCTGATTCTGAAACCATGTCACCTTATACATTTCCTTCAGAAGTTGGACCACCTCCAGAAGCTCGACTTTCAGAGGATCCTCCTTCAGAAGCATGACCACCAGAGTCTTGACCACCATATTTTGGATCATCATCAAAATCTAAATCAGAATAGGATTCACCTTCATAGTCATAATCATATTTTGATTCCAACTCGTCTTCAGAGTCTACTTTTAACTTAGACTTAACTTCAGAATATGCAGATTCTAAACTATAGAATCCTTCATAATGAAGTCTCTGATGACTTCAATTTTATTAGTGACTGGACAATGAAGCGTGTACGCACATGTATTGTGGTACCATATCAACAACATTACTTTTCTTATATCATCCAACTTCTTTCTCTTAGCATATGGAACATGCTTGTAACAAACAGAACCAAATACCTTGAAGTGACTCGCACATTGCTTATCCAAAGTCCACTTCTTTAAGGGAATAGTTTCCTTCAACTTCTTCTTTGGACACCTATTGAGCACATGCTGAAGTGGGAAACAACTTCTCCCCACAAGGTGTGAGGTAGATTATTCCCTTTAATCATGCTCATTGTCAAATCAAGCAAATTTATATTTCTTCTTTCAGCAAGAACATTGTGTTGAGGAGTGTATGGAGCAGTAATATCATGCTCAATTCCATTCTCCTTACAAAACTTATGGAACTATGTAGAGTTATACTTACATCTACCATCAGTTCTGAGAACATTCAAATTTTGACCAATATGTTTCTCAACCTTCACCTTTAACTTCTGGAACCCGATAAACACCCTATGCTTAAACTTAATGAGTGTTACTCATGTCAATCTTGTGAACTTGTCCATAAATGACATAAAATACTTTTTTCCTCCAAGTGAAGGTTCTATAAATGATCCACATACATCAGAATCACTACTCCCAAAGAATGCTTTGCTCTTAGGGCCACTTCTGACGCAAATGGAAATCTAGGCTGATTAACTTTCATGCATACCTTACATAACTTCTCAAGCTTTGAAAATTCTGGTACAGCAGACTCAGATGTCTTATAAGGATGTCGTGACATCTTATCTAACATAAACATACATGCAAGGTAAATCAGTACATAAAATGTAAATAACACAACAAAATTGTTCATCCAGTTCTGTGCAAACACACCTACATCTGGAGGCAACCAAGCCAAGAATGAAGTTCACTATCAGCAGTATCAATTCAGAGCTAATCTCCCCCATTTACAACTCCTCACTTAATCACAACCTAGTAACCCTTTCTACCTAAGAACTCTTAGATATGAGACCCCTCTCACTCCCCCTCAATCACACATAATGATAAACAATAACACTGACAAAGGAATGAAGACACACTTCTATCACAAAATACCTAAGTCTTAAATCCTTTCACTTCTACCTTAGGACACACCTTGGAGTTACTTCAAAGCTGCCTCCAAGAACAACACACACTGCCTCTCACCTACAGGTTTCGAGGAGTATGGTGACCATCCCACAAACCGGGTGGTTCACTACATCTAGCCCTAATGATTACATATTTGATACTCATGTCTAGCTACTAAAACTAGGTTACAAATCCTTATTTTATAACCTATACCCAACTGGATTTGGACCTTCAACCCACAGCATATCGGCTGTAATAAACTGCAGAAACGTTTTGATAACACAAAAATGTATCGCTTATTCGGCTCGATTTACATAGATTATGTCACCTTTTTATTTTAATTATGTTGCTTTATGATAGTATTATGTTGGTATTTTAGTGAATTTTAGGTATTTTATTATACAAGGCTTGCTCGAGAAGAGGAGTAAAAATGGAGGAGAAATGATGCAAAATGTGCAAAATATAAAAGAAAAGAAAAGAAGGCCCATAAACGAAGCCCAACTTCCCATTATCACCCCCATGATCTTTTCAACTTCCCATTTTTCCACTTCTTTCTCCACTTTCTCCATTATCTCCATAACTTCTCTCATGATAAATTCCATAATTTCTCACTATATAAACTAGCTAGCATTCATTTTAGAATCATCCAAGTTTTGTGCGCGGAAGCGCTGTTCATAGTTTTACGCAGCAAATTACTCATGTAAAAGTGGTAGTTTCTCACATTGAGGAACTATCACACAATTAGCGTAGGCCTATAATCTTTGTAATTGCTTGGATGAAATCTTGCTGTCATTAATCAAAGTTATTTTAGTTTCGCATTTATTTCAATTTTCTACAAGTTCTTTATATTATTTGCATTATTATTATTATTATTATCATTATTATTATTATTATTATTATTATTATTATTATTATTATTATTGTTATCTTCCGTTGCTTTTAATTAATATGTCTGGCTAATTTATTAGATACCGGTATGTAATGGCATAAGAACCAAATGGGTTCGGTAATAATAGGCAATCATATTCATAAAATAAAATACATTTTTCTAGTTTGATTTCTAAAAGTAATTTCAAATTGTTTTGTACGAGAGTAAAGACAAACTAAGGGTAAAATCAATAGAGCGAGAGTTTGAGGTTTTAGCCGGATAGTAGTAATTGAACATTAAATTTAAAAACATCGAGAGCGCTTTAGAGTTAATGAGATCCTATTTATTTTTAAAAAGTACTTTTAGGTCTTAAATGAAATAACGAGAGTGATCACTTAAGATTAATAGTATAACCTGAGTCAATAGAACGAGAGTTTGAGATAATATTTTTAAATATAGGAACTGCATGTAACAACCTCGTGATGTTCGCAGCAAGCAAGGAGAAAATATCTCCTTTACAAATATGACGTTCGTCACAAGTTTGAAGTGGGCCATGGACATGCGTGTTGATCGGCAGAACTTGTTGGGAGGGGTGTGACATTCATCACACTCTTGTGGGATCCGCGCTCGTTTTGGGATTCATGTCTTGGGCTTCTTCTCTTCTCTTTATATTTTAAAGTCTTTACTTCATTTCTCCTCCATTTTACTCTTTGCACCATGTAGGCCTTGTATTTATTTGAATACCTAAAAACATAATAAAATATCAACATAATTCCAAAATAAAGTGACATAATTAAAATAAAATACGGATATAATTTAAGTTAATCGAGCCAAATAAACAGTATAATTTCGGGTTATCAAACTCCCCTACACTTGAACATTTGCTTGTCCTCAAGCAAATAATAGTTTGAAATTCAAACAGATGTGGGTTAGATACAGACTCATGACGCCACTCGAATCGTACTTGGTCGCGAGGCGTTTTTGTGTCGGAGCTTTACGAGTTCAATTTCAACACTAAAAATACAATAGTGACACTAAACAACTTTGCCATATGCACCAATCTGAATCATACCATTATAGCTTAACCAAATTCTATTCGCTTTGTATCATCCGTTTTCATTCGGGCGCAATCACATTAAGCCCATTATCTTTTCACGCACATAGTAGAGTCGCTGGTTAGTGATGATCCATTTAAGCACGGAGTTCTGGCACAATTTTGTGGTACTCTCCTTTTATCTACCAACTGCAAGTTGCGGGGGATCGAACCGTAGTACGCCCTACCAAGTTCAAAACTAGAGACCTCTGAACTAACTTCAGTTGGATTCTTATATTGTTGTTTATGAAGGATTTGCAAATGTTGGATTAAATGACCGGGTGAGGGTCACCTAGCTTAGTTAGTGCATTTCGCATAAAATATTTAGATAGTACAACTTTTCTGAATTTTTGGGACATTCACTTATATTCATCGGCTCCCTACGTAGTTTGTGATTAAGATAGTGCCGACAATCAAATAAACTACTCAGGGTTACTTTAAAACTAGAACCTTAGGTTTTTGGTATAACAGGTACTCAAATAGGTCATGCACACTTGGGGGTTTTAGAGTGTCAAGACGGTAATAATCTTGTTTCTACTTTACTCGGGCTCCTATTTTTTATTTATAAAATGGACAACCTTCGTACTTTCCGAATGTGTCGAGTCATGCATAATAACCGGTAAATAGTACATTTTTGAAATTTTTTTGTTATGGCTCAAGAAATGCGGAGGAAGTAGAAACGAAATTATTGTTGCAAATAAGACTTTGATATAACATAAATCTTTTTATTGGAAGGGAAAAATTAATGCAAAGGGAAAGAACGAAAAATTAAATCTACTAAAAACTTAAAAAATAATAAGAAATTTCTCCCCTACACTTGAACGAAACATTGTCCCCAATGTTTTAATAGAGGAGAAAAAGAATGTAGAAAGTCACTCCTTCGCGCCGCGTCTACTAGATCCACCACGGGTCATTGGTCTTCTTCGTCTTTGTGCATTTTGATCTCTTTCAATTTGTCGGACCAGCTGCATCATCTCATCTTGGAGAATTTCCATGTTTTGGAAACACTGATTTTCTTGCATTAATACAACATAAATGGTGTCCAGTGTGACCGGCGGAGGAGCATTTACAGGCGGTGCTTCCGTGTCTAGTTGTTGAATTGCAGGCTCAGGGGCTTGTTGTTCCATTTCTTGATCTATTTCATCCGCCTCAGCATTGTTAGCCTCATCTTCCATATTTTCACCTGGAGCAGGTGCATCCAAATCATACACTTAGTTTTCCTTACAATCTAATCGGGTAATGTCCGTGTTTGGTAGAGTAATGGTCAGAATTTCCCTATTCTACACCATGAGATAGTATCCTCTGGCTTCCCTTACCTTGATTAATCTGCTAGCTTGAAATTTGTATATATCCATGAAAACGGCTGGCATGTAAGGTAAATGTTGCATCATAGATGTTAGGTTTAGGTAGCGTGTTAGCGTTGTGACTATACCTCTGATACAAAAAGGTACTTCCCCTTTTCTTGAAATGAGGGAGTGAATGTGGGCCATGAGGAAGGAACTGGTGTTGATTCTATGATCGACTTTGAAGGAACTGTAGATGAAGTACATCTCTTTTGAATTTACCCAGATGATGTTGGCTCTTCCAAAAATGGTGCTGGCTAGGATGCGGTTGAAGTACCAGATGCAAGGATTATGAATATGGGTGGAATTGAGTTTATCCCACTAGGTAGGAGCTTCACCTGCGATACGTTCCCTGAAAGCAAATGTTGTGACTTCCCAATCCATTTTGGGAGGAATTCGATGACACACCCCTTTGACATGAGTGAACTGGAGTATCTCACTCAGAGTTTCTTGCGTCAAGGTGTGCTCTGTGTTCAGCAATCTGAAGGTAGCAGTTCCGGTGAGATACTTTCCATTGCTTGACGATGTGTTGTACGAGTAGGAACTTAAAAACTCCAGGGTCAATGATTTGAAAGTGGGTAAGTTGAGTGTGGTTACGCGTATTAAGCTTGATCTAAGTGTTATGTATCTGTATAATTGTGACTAAATGCACGTTGTTTTGCGAAGAAATTGTGACATCCCTTGTATGATTATATTTTCCGCACTTTGATTTAAGTAATATACGTTGGGTAGATTTGGGGTGTTACATCCGTGGGCACCTGAACCATTTCAAAGATTGGCATCTAGATATTTTTTGCCTTGAAGTAGCTTAGACGTGATAAACAATCCATCTCTTTATTATCTACGGTTTCACACAGTAAAGGGAAAACATTTAATTAAAAACCCATGGGTTTCCTCCCACGCAATGCTTTGGTTAACGTTAATAGCTCGATGATTGAGGAGTTCAAGCACTCATTGTGGTTTTCTCGAGAATGACTCCTCGATCGAACTTTTAATAATCTTCGGTTTCCATGGCCACTTATGAAGCCATTTCACATATCCCTCACCTTTTCTTTTCTTTCTTATGTGGGGTGGGTCATTCTTTTGGACTTGTGGGGGTGGTTTTGGATCTATCTTAAGTATCAGCTTTTCAATTTTGCGGTTAGTTCTTTCATCCCCCATCTCGAATGTTAACCTTCCCTTATTAATGCTAATGGTTTCCCTAGTGTCGTGGTCTTTAAATTTTCTCTTTTTATGCAGGAACTCAGACAGAAGTGCATTGGTGTGGATATTTTTCAATGCCTCCACATACATTTTGGATTAGGAACCTACATTAGCTTCCTTAAATATTTGCAGAAAAGAACTAGGTGGGTTATAGGGAGGAGGAACAACAATAAATGTTTCCTTCTCTACCTCTTCGACAACCTCCCTTTTGGGTGGTGTCGGTGTCTACTATTTTCTTATCAGAACTCTTCTCAACCGTATTTTCGAATTTCCTTACTCTGTCGACTATATGAGACAATAGCATCTATGAAGATTTATATCATCAGTCGAATCAATCATGTCCACTACTCTAAAAAGAAGTTCATTGTTCCGATCTTTTCGTGACATCAGGCAATCATGGAAACGTACCAGGTTTTTCGCTTCGAGACGTGGGATCATTAATGTTGACCATCATTACACTTTAGTGGTAGACATGGACCACCACACTTCCACTTTAATCCGGCTACACGTGTCCTTCAACGAACACGATTTTAAACCTAGGAAATCACCAAGACTTTTTCCTTGCTTTTCCCCACTTCAGTCTGAGCCTATAAATAGGAATTTTGGTCATTCTTCGTCTTTCTTCTCTGCTTCTTCAATTTTTCCTACTTCCAAGCTAAAACCCAGAAATTCCAAAACCATGTTTTCCACCATTTTCAAGTTTTTCTTCTCCCTCAAATGGCGAATCAACATATTCAAACGACTCCAGCAGAAATTTTCCTTATTCATCACATTGATAGCAAGCCCTATGTGCCAGAACCCCCTTTTTCTGCCGAGAAAACCAAGATCTAGCAATCCCAGGTACTTATCCCTTTTAACCTCAATAATGACCCTTTGGCTTTCTTAGGTCCATTACCCGTGGATGTTCCATCTGAAATCTACGTTGACGATGAAGGCGCGTTTTTCCCAACTAGTACTCGTAGTCGCCCTCTGATCACGTCCCCGAGACCTATTTCCTTACAATTTGTTGACTGAAATTTCCGTACTGCTCCTCCTCTGAACTGCTCTAAATTCAAAGCCTGGATGGAACGGTTGGAACCCAACAAAGGCCAGCAATGGAGAGAAATGAGAATCTATGATCTGCTGGAACTTTCTCGCGTCGGTCATCCTTATTCTGGCGGCATGTTGTTGGCTGCCTTACACTTCTGGGAAGGGTCGACCAACACTTTCCACACTAAGTGTGGTATGATGACTCCCACTCTTCTTGACCTAGCAACTCTAACGGGGGTAAAGCCTGCTGGCTAGTTTTTTAATCACACTGACCACACTCCCATTTTAATAAAATTCGACGGCGAATCCAAACATCCAACATATACCAACTTTATCAACTACCATCAACGAGACTCTGGAAACGTTTCTGATGACGAACACGTTGCATTTTTAACTCTCTGGCTATCCCACTTTGTCTTTTGTTCACGGTCGATGCAGATAGCCAAATAATTTGTTTATTTGGCCACTCCGCTGCATAGGGGTGAAAACATTGCTCTGGGCCAATTAATTTTGGCGTCTTTATATGCTTCTCTGACCGATGTGGTCAACCAAATAAAGACTTTTGATCCCACTAATCCAAAGAAGAAGAGCGTCCTGGTTCATGGTCCTTTTTGGCTCCTACAATTATGGATAAACGCTACTTTCTCTAAAGACATAAAACCTCTTCGACAAAAGTAAGTTTCAATTTGCCATAATCGGAATGGGGTTGTCTGGCCATGTTACCTACCTTTGGCTCCTGTCGACATAACTTCTCCGAATGATGAAGTCTTCAAAATGCTTTTCAATATTATGTTGACACGAGAGGATTTAAGACCCTTGATGGCTCCGTTTTTTGATGGCAAAAGCAGACCAGCGTGGCTCACCGACTCTTTTCCACCAGTCGAAGAAGAGAACCGACAGAGGTCCCTGGTCTATTGGAGGATATTTTTAACTCCTCAGTTTCTCACTTACGCCATCACCAACATGAGTCCATGTTTGACAGCTTACCAACCCAACTTGGTAGCTCGATAATTTGGGCTCTGTCAGCTTGTCCCCAAATTATTCTACACTTCTCATGAGCTGCTCACCGATATCCTAAGTGATCGAAATTGGGAAGTTATTAAAGAGGACATTGATAACCTTTCGCTTCATAGAGCCAAACTTACCTTCACTCCATTTAGACCAGCATACTACTGCACCAAGGAGTTTGAAACTTGGTGGGAGTGTAACACGGTGAACTGACTTTGTAGGATTTTGTATCGCAAATGTGTGCGGATAGCAAGAGTCGCCACCGACTTTTCTTTTATCCAATTAAGGGAAGGTAAAAAGTACAGAAAAAGACCTTCGTTAGATTCTGAGTAAGGGAGAAGGTTATGAAAAGGGAAGGTATTAGCACCCCTTTCCATCCGTAGTTATCTACGGGCTCTTAGTTGCTCTTAGATCACTTTAAAATTGTGCTTTCTGTGTGTTTGACAAAAATGTTTTGAAAAGGCATTTCGCTTTGACTTTGTAATGATTCATATAGGAATGTATACAAAGTGTTCGAAAATGTTTTGTATTGAAAAGAGTTTGAACTTTGACAAAAGTGTGAGGTGTGAAAAGTATTTTGATAGAGCAAGCAACTAAAAGTCTTATTACCTACTCAGAATTGGTCGTTTTCGTGTTTATTTTATGTTCCTTTAGAATAGCGTTATCCATACCATTAGTTGGTAGGTAACTCTATTTGTTGGATGTAAGAGGGACATTCGAAGGGACATCGGATGGTCATAGAAAGCAACTTGTAGGAAGTATCCTAGCACATTCGAAGGGACTATCATCATTTTTCGTAGGCGACAATCGAGGGTCAAGATCATGTATTCGTAGGCGACATCGTGGGTCTATGATCTTTGTATCGAAGGGACTATGATGATTTGTTTGAAGGCAACGGTGCTAGAATACCTCCACGTTCGAGGGACTTGACCATTTTGAATTCGTAAGGCAACGAGAGAGAATTACCCTAAGGGGTGCGTGTGTGAAAGAAGTGTGTTGATTCAGATATTTTATCTTGAAAATTAGTGGGCTATGTTCAATTTTATCTTGCCATACACGCCTAATTACTAGCAATTTATAGGGTGCGGAAATTAAAATGCGGAAGTGTAAAGATGCGGAAAGATAAATGTCCTACGCTATTACATGGCTTTGGGGCAGATACATAATTTAAACGTGCGGAAAATAAAAATCCTAATTAAGCTATTACATCCCATAAGCAATTACATTATTGGAAAAAGAAAATAGTAAAAAGAATCGTCTGAAACGAGATAACCTGTGAAAAGATGAGAAAATCGGAAAATACGATGAAATCGAATAAGAGGAAAATGTTAGTAAAAATGAAAATTTTTTGAATGAGAAAAATATTTCATGCTGGAAATAACATAAATATGCTAAAATAATTTTTTGGGATTTTTTGGAAAAGATTTAATAATTAAAAACTAATTAAAAGTGATTTGAATGATAAATTATGAATAAAATTAAATATGCATGCAAAATAATATTTTTTAATTTTATAAATTAAATAAACATTTTATGAAAATAAATGCAAAAGGAAAAATATTTTTGACAATTTTTAATGCATGAATAAAAATTATGAAAAGAATTAAAAATGCATGAAATATATTAAATAAATAAGAAAAATATGAAAAGTTTGTAAACTATGTAAAAGTGAAAACAAATCTGGTCCTGGGAAGGCTCGAACTGAGGACCTGGAGGAGCATCTTGGAACAGTGAGCGCTTTAACCACTAGGCCAAGTGTCATCTGGTGTTAGAAAAGCCAAAATCAATTGAATATGAATGATGACGCCCCGGATATTGAGTCAAACCGAGTCAAGACGCTGGGGTCCAAAAGAGAGAGCGAATCGAGCCCGCCACGCCACGCCATCCTCGCCGGTTCGTTCTAGTCAACGACGCCGAGCCCTAGCTCCGCCTTCTCCGACGAGGCAAACCCGAAAACTCAAAATATGCAAAATAAAAAGCCCTATGGTACCTTACCCCTAAATCGGACCTTCAATCCAATGGTGATATCCGTTTGCCCTAAAACGCTTATACAAGCCGGCTCGATCGAAATGAAATGCCCTAACAATGGCAAACTAGTTTCCGACGTCCAAGCTTGCATGAGGGTTCAATCATGTCCTAAACATTACCCCGAATCGATACAAACACACAAACAACATTAATAATGCATGAAAACGAAATTGAATTTTGAAAATTTACCAACCGAGCAATGGATGGGCACGATTCTGGATGGTTTTGCTTCAAGTAAAGGTTGATTTCGCTTGTTGGGATGTCAAGGAGCAAGATTGGATGGTTGAAACACCTTGAAACTGGCCGAAAACAAAAATCGATTTTCAAAGATTCTTGAAAAAATTTGGCAAAGTGAGGGCTGTGTATGGGGCTAGGGTTTCGTGTCTTTTGCTGTGCATCTTGCTTGGTATTTATAGAGAGATTTGAGAGAGGAAAAACAAGGCAAGAAGATTTGATTTGGAATGCATTCAATGATTTTCAAATAAAATCCAATTTTTGGAAAGAAATTTGATTTTCTCTTAAATGTATGATCAAGTTTGATCAAAATCCAATCATCTTGAAAAAATATCTTATTTTCATATTTTATATAATTTAATTTTGAATTAAATGGTTTAAAATTCAAAAATAAATTAATAAAATAGAAAATTGCCATGGCCAAGCATTTATGGGTCACAAATAATGTCATGAACAAGTTTGGATCAAAAGATTATAGGCCCATTTGGAAAATTTTGCATTTTGACCAAAATATCCTTTTGTGCAATTGTCCAAAATTGCCCAACTACTGAATAGTGTATCTTGCTCAATTTTCCACATTTTTGAGTGTTCTTGGACTTTTTGGAAAGCTCTAATATTCCTATAACCAACCTTTTTTGTCTCATCTCAATTGGAGTTTCCATGATCAATATATCTTCAAAACAAAAAGTTGACTTTTTGTTGACTTTGAAAAGGACCTGTAATATTTTGATCCATACCTCTCAAATGAAGCATTTTTTGAACATTCTTGTGAGAAATGAAGTTGTAGAGAATTGAATTTCCTTCAAAATAAGAGGTGGTGGAAAAATTTCTGAGAAAGTATGAAGAAGTTATGCTCAGTCAAAGTTTGGTTGACTTTTCTCAAAGAAACCCTAATTTAGAAAGTTTGACTTTTGAGCAAATCTTGAGTTATCTTGATGACTCATGATCAACCCTTGATCAAATGATGAATGTAACTTCAAAATGAGGATGTTGACCAAAATCATGAAGTTTGACCGTATGTTGACCACAGCTTGACTTTTTGTCCAATACAATTGATTTTCAACCATCCGAGCAATCGTCGAGGAAACCCGACTTGTGAAGCTTGAAACTTGACATGGAGAACATTTGAAGCATATGAGGAGGCATGATGAACATTGGAGATGTTGGAAATCCACTTTGATCCGAGAATCACCAAACCCTAGTTTGGGTTGATTGTCTGGAGAGGGTTTCGACCAACCCTCGAGGAATCCTTGAGTATAGATGTATGAAATGCCTTGAGAAGTTGGAGGGAAAATTTTGGGGTATGACTACCCTCGCTCAATCTTCTTGTACGGAAGGGTTAGATTGGTATGCGTGCCTTCGTGACCGGAGGTAGAAGATGATTGAACACTCGAGTTCACCCGAAATTTGCACTGGCATGGAATGGGCGATGCCATTTGAGAATGTAGAGACTTCACCGGGAATGAGTCGTATGCTAGACTCGAGAATGTCGCTGAATAGGAAAATTGATGGGATGGGCTTAAGATGCCATCCGGAAAGATCGATGCCGAGGAGTGAGCCGACGCCAGCTCTATAGATGTTCTTGATAGTGGAAGGAGCATGGAGATGGGCTTAAGATGCCATCCGAGGAGTCGATGTTAGACTGTGCTCATCTTTGAATGAAGCTATTGGTTTGTATTGCTTTTTAACCAAATATGATTCGAAAGTGGAGAAATGTTGACAAGTAATCTGAGACGGGCTTAAGATGTTATCCAAGGCAATCGAGTCGTATGCGCACTGTGAGTTGCCGTTGATAATAAGAATGAGTCGTAATAGTTCTTCGCCGACTACCCCGAGGAGGTAGTAGTTGGCAAAACGGATATCTTCCCTATCAGGCATCGGTGTTGATCCACCGCGTGTTATCGGAGGATAACTTGTGATCGTACGCTTTTCCGCCCCGCCGTATTATCTCCGGATCCGCTTGTCGGAGGACAACGAGGGCGGTCGCTCGATAGTTTTCCGCCGATTCGGGTCTTAATCTGGACCAGCTTGTCTGAGGACAACTAGGGCGGTCTTTCAGATAGTTTTCCCGTCTGGATTCGGGTCTTAATCTTGGACCTGTTTGTTTCAGAAGTGATTTTCACCTGTTTTGGAAAAAACAAGAGAAACTTCGATAGAATATTGTTAGTCTTATGCAAGGTATGATGCATGACAATGTGTATGAATGACATATGCACAAATTATGACTTTTATGAATAATATATGAATGATAGATGTTGTGGTATTTCAAAACATATCCATCTCAAGAAGATGTTCCGCTTGGAGATTTCGCTTCTCTTGAGGATGAAGATCCCGAGAAGAAAGAAAACTTTGATTCCTCCGTGCACTACCCGACCAAGTCTTGAGGCTAGATATTGTTGACAATCCCCGTGGAGAGTCCTGGAGGTACTCATCGGGATTTTAAGAAATCCCATCGAGAGTAAATGGTTGTTGTCGGAGAACGGGTTGGAAGAGTCTGGAACCCATTGGAATCTCCTCTGGGAAAAGAAAGATGTAAGCTTCCTCCCGATGCACTATCTCGACCAAGTTCGGGTTTGGACACCTGCGGAGAAAAGGGGAACTATTGAGAGACATCCGTTGGGGATAAATACCTCGACCGTGGATGTGTGTGATACGGTGAACTGACTTTGTAGGATTTTTGTATTCAAATGTGCGGATAGCAAGAGTCGCCACCGACTTTTATTTTTATCCAATTAAGGGAAGGTAAAAGTAATGTAAAAGACCTTCGTTAGATTCGAGTTCGGAGAATGGTTATGAAAAGGGAAGGTATTAGCACCCCTTTCCATCCGTAGTTATCTACGGCTCTTAGTTGCTCTAGATCACTTTTAAAATTGCTTTCGTGTGTTTGACAAAGATGTTTTGAAAAAGCATTTCGCTTTGACTTTGTAATGACTCATGTAGGAGTGTATACAAAGTGTTCGGAAATGTTTCGCTTTGAAAAGAATTTGAACTTTGAAAAAAGTGTGAGGTGCGAAAAGCATTTGATAGAGCAAGCAACTAAGAGACTTATTTACCCACTTTAATTGGTCGCTTTGTTGTACTTCTACATTCCTTTAGAATAGCGCTAGCCATACCATTAGTTAGTAGGTAGCTCCATTCGATGGATGTGGACATCTCGGGACATCGGATGGTCAGAAAGCGACTTGTAGGAAGTATCCTAGCACATTCGAAGGACTATCATCATTTTTCGTAGGCGACAATCGAGGGTCAAGATCATGTATTCGGAGGCGACATCGTGGGTCTTATGATCTTTGTATCAAGGGACTATGATGATTTGTTTGGAAGGCAACGGTGCTAGAATACCTCTACGCTCGAGGGACATGACCATTTTGAATCGAAGGCATCGAGAGATTACCCTAAGGTGCGTGTGAAAGAAGTGTGTTGAATTTAATATATTATCTTGAAATTAGTGTGAGCTATGTCCAATTATTATCTTGCCATACACGCCTAATTACTAGCAATTGATAAGGTGCGGAAAGTAAAATGCGGAATGTAAAGCGCGGAAAGGTAAATCCCACGCTATTACATGGCTTTGGGGCGATACATAATTAAAAAATGCGGAAAATAAAACCCTAGATTAAACTATTACAACCCATGAGCAATTACATTATTGGAAAAAATAAATGATAAAAGAAAACGTCCAATCGGAGCAACCCGTGAAAGAATAAGAGATCTGAAATACGATGAAATCGAAATAAGATGAAATGTTAGAAAAAATGCAATTTTTAATATGAGAAAATTAACATAGGCTGGAAATAAGATAAATAAATTAAAATAATTTTTTGGGATTTTTTGGAAAAGATTTAATAATTAAAATGCAATTTATAATGATTTAAATGCTAAAATAAAAATAAAAATAAATATGCATGCAAAATTATATTTTTTAATTTATTAAATTAAATAAAGGTTTTCTGAAAATAATGTAAAAATAAAAATAATTTTTGATGATTTTTTAATGCAGAAATAAAAATATTAAAATAATTAAAATAACATGAAAATATTAAAATATGAAAAATATGAAAATATGCAAGTTTTGGAAAAAGAAATGCAAAACCGGTGCCCATAGGGATCGAACTCAGGACATGGGAGAGGATCCAGAACAAGTGAGCACTCTAACCACTAGGCCACGTCGATGTTTGAAAACGGTGAGTGGATCAAAACACGCCCCGGCCTCCGCCGCCGACTTCATCTTCCTCGCTTCAAATTTTTGAAAGCTGCTTGCCATGGTTCGACGCCACATCCCCGCAAAATCAAAAATCCAGCATACATAATATAAATGAATTCTAAAGGCATGGTTCGATTCCTGGGATCATTTCGAACACGATGGTATAGGTCTCATGGTCCAATTTTTCCTATTTTGGAAAACCCTAAACCGTGTTCAGAAACCCTAACAATGGTGTTATGCATTCCTGGCCATGGAAATTCGATTAAAGCACCCAGAAAGTTTGCAAATACATCACTGATCACAAAAACAAACACAAAACATGTTAACAATGCATGAATCAAAGAATACGATTTTTGAAATTTCAAGAACAAACCGATTTCGGATTTCTTGTTTCTTGATGGTTTTGAATGATATAAGAGTCTGGATCGACTCTAAACAACCCAAGGAATGCAATGGAATCCTCAAAAGCAATTGAAAGTGGCTGGATCGATGGCTGCTAGTAGCTTCAAGTGCACGAAATTTTGACTTTAGGTTAGGGTTCTTGGAGCAATTTTTCGTCCTCTTCTTGATAGGTATGCATCATATATTTATACTGGATGGATTTGGAATGGTTTTTGGAAAGAATTGATCAACATTCAATGGAAATCAAATTTTGATATTCTCATGAAATCAAATTTTCAAATTTGTCCAATTTCAATCCAATCTTGCCAAATTTGATCCAATTTCGAAATTGCTGGCATTTGTGAGTTAATTGGACCTTAAGGAAAGAATAAAATCAATCTTTGCCATTAATTTCAATTTTATAATTTATTTTAAGATTTAATTTGCATTTAAATGAATAAATTACAAATTAAATAGAAAAATAAATCAAAAATTCGTGGCTTTGGGCTTGGACACTCCTAATTGCTTGAGGAACAAGTTAGGATGAAGAAAAGTAGGCCCATTTGCAAAAGATTTGATTTTTGAAGTATCTCTTGTGCATTCTTCCAAAATTGCCCAACTTGTAGATGGTGTAACTTGCTCAATTTTCCACATTTTTGAGTGTTCTTGGACTTTTGGAAAGCTCTAAGAGTCCTCTAACCAATGTCTTTGTCTCATCTCAATTGGAGTTACCATGCTCAAAATATCTTCAAACAAAAGTTGACTTTTGTTGACTTTGAAAATGACCAGAATGTTTTGAGCTATACCTCTCAAATGAAGCATTTTTGGACATTCTTGTGAGACATGAAGTTGTAGAGAATTGAATTTCCTTCAAAACAAGAGGTGGTGGAAAAATTTGAGAAAGTATGAGAAAGTTATGATCACAAAGTTCAGTTGACTTTTCATCTAGAAACCCTAATTTAGAAAGTTTGACTTTTGGGCAAATCTTGAGTTTTCTTGATGAATCATGATCAACCCTTGATCAAATGATGAATGTAACTTCAAAATGAGGATGTTGACCAAAAATCAAGTTTTGACTGTATGTTGACCATGCTTGACTTTTTGTCCAATACACCGATTTTCAACCATCCGAACAATTGTCCGAGGAAACTTGACTTGTGAGGCTTGAAACTTGACATGGAGAATCTTTGAAGCATATGAGGAGGCATGAAGACCATTGGAGATGTTGAAATCCATCTTGACTTGAGAGATACCAAACCCTAGTTTGGGTTGATTGTCTAGAGAGAGTTTGTCCGATCAACTCTCGAGAAAGAGTAGGATGTATGAAATCTTTGAGAAGATGGAGGGCAAATTTGGGGTATGACAGCTGCCCCTGCTCAATCTTCTTGTACTGAAGGGTTAGATTGACATGCTTGTCTTTCGTGACCGGAGGTAGAAGATGATTGAACACCGAGTACACCAAAATTTGCACTCGCTGGTGGATGATGCGGAATGGGCTTACAGATGCCATTTGGAGAAGTTGGAGACTTCACTGGGAACGAGTCGACGCTAGACTCGAGTCGTTAAATAGGAGAGCTGACGGAGATGGGCTTAAGATGCCATCGGAAAGGTCGATGCCGAGCGAGCGACGCTAGACTCAGATGTTCCCGGAAGGAGAGAGACGGGCTTAAGATGCCATCCGGAGTCGACGTTAGACTTCGTGTTCACCTTGAATGAGGTTATTGGTTTGTATTGATTTTTAACCATATATGCAGATTCGAAGTGAAGAGATGTTGACAAATAGTCGGAGATGGGCTTAAGATGCCATCCAAGGCAACCGAGTCGCACGCTAGACTGAGTCATTGCTAATAATCGAATAAATCTTCGCTACTGATTACTCGGGAGAGATTGTAGTTGGTAAAATGTGGATAGTTTCCAGCATCGGTGTTGATCCATTGTCGTTATCGGAGGATAATCGAGGTGGTCTTTCGATAGTTTTCCGCCGGTTCGGGCTTAATCTCGACCTGCCGGAGGCGGTCTTCAGATAGTTTTCCGTCGGCTCGGGCTTAATCTCGACCTCATGGCGGTCTTCAGATAGTTTTCCGCCGTCGGGCTTAATCTCGACCGCTTTGCGCTGTATGATCACACTGCTTTGAGAAAACAAGAAAACTTTGATAGAATATTTGTTAGTCTTATGCAAAGTATGATGCATGACAAAGTATATGAATGACATATGCATGAATTATGACTTTATGAGAAATGTATGAATGATGAATGTTGTGATATTTCAAAACATATCCATCTTGAAGAAGATGGATATTCTGCTTGAAGATTTCACATCGCTGGGAATTGAGTAGGTGAGAACCCCGCTTTGAAGGAGAAGAAAGATATCCTGGATTCCTCCGATGCACTATCTGACCAAGTCTTGGGCCTAGATATTGTTGAGGAAGGTAGAGATTTGAGAAGCTCGATGTCGGGGATCTCATAGACCCTGCTGAGGAAATTTAGGAGGTGCTCTACTGGGGATTTCGAGTGTAGATCTCGCTGGAGAGCATTTGATGGTTGCTGAGAGACCGGGCTTGAAGAGTCTGGAGTCCGTTGTAATCTCTGGCTGGGGAATAAAAGGTGTATGCTTCCTCCGATGCACTATCTGACCAAGTTTTGAGTCTAGATACCGCTGCCGGGGAGAAGGGGGAGGATTGAGAAATATCCACTGGGATGAAGTGTTACCGCTGAGACCGATGTAACGTTGTTCGATTGAGTGGAATTGCCGTCAGGATTCCCTTATACTACTGGGAAGGTGTGTGGGTGACACCTTTATGCTCGTGGGGAACTATTTGACTTTCGTCGTCATCCCAACCTAACCGTAGTAAGTACTTTTGCATGTTCACTTTTCGTATGTTTGTGATTAGATTTTATTGTCAAATGCGATAGTCATTCAAAGCAAACGTTGGACTTATTGCAAATAACAACAATGTAAATTGTAAAGAGAAAGAAGTTGTATTTATTTGAAAGGTGGCGATGGCCAAGTAGTTTGTACACAAGAAAGGTAAAAGCTATGCGAAACAATCTCGTAAGTTCCAACTATGCTAGTACTCATATATTTCAACTATCTCATCTCCTGTGTCAAGAGAAAGTGAGTAGACCGATCTTCGCCATTTGAATCTTGAATGCCGATAGTAGTCGAAGCGTATGATCCGAAGAGACATAGTCGACGCTTAAATCCCTAACTTTTGCCTAGACCGCCTTTCGGTTTTCGCCCACCGATACCCTTTTGCCCAAGCCGCTTTTCGTGTTTTCGACTTGCCGGTGTACATGTTTTGTATATATCCTTAATTTTGCCCGAACCCTTTTTCGCCAGATGCCCTTATTTTTGCCTAGGTCACCGACCTAGCGGTCTCTTTATGCGTAGTATTTTTGACTATGTCTCGCTCACGTGGTGTGGGAAGTCTTCACCATCCATGGTGCTAAGTATCATAGCTCCGCCGAAAATACGTCTTGACTACAAATGGTCCTCATAGGTGGGAGTCCATTTGCCCTGGATCACCTTGTGGAAGAATGATGCTGACTACTAGATCACCGACTTGGTAGACTCGGTGCTCGACCTTCTTGTTAAATGCTCGATCATTCGCTTCGATAAATCTGTCCATGGCGATGGACGCGAGCCCGCCTAACTCGCCTCCTCGAGGACTCGTCGAGGGTATCCGAACCTCGATGGGTGAGACGGCCCATACCGTATAGAGAGAAGGGGTTGCCTGCTGATGTTCGTGTCAGAAAAGCGATAACCATGAAGAGCAAATGGTAACATCTCATGCCAATCTTTGTAAACCGCCATCTTCGTATAATCTTCTTAATGTTCTTGTTGGCGGCTTCCATCGCGCCATTCATCTTAGGCCTAAGGAGATGAATGTGATGCTTGATCTTGAATCTGCGCGAGTTCGTGATCATCTTGTTGTTGAGATTGGAACCGTTATCCGTGATAATCCTTTCGAGTGCCATACCGATGATAAGATTATGTTTGATAAATCGAGCCACAACATTCTTGGTAACAGATGCGAACGAGGTCGCTTCTACCCACTTGGTGAAATAATCAATGGCCACAAGGATGAAACGATGTCCATTGGAAGCGTGGGCTTAATTTCTCCAATCATGTCAATGCCCCACATTGCAAAAGGCCATGGAGAAGTTAAAACATTCGAGGTACCGAGGTACGGCACTTTGTCGGCATAACCGCATTTGTGACAAGATCGAGCATAGCGTGACAATCGCTTCCATGGTGGACCAATAGTAACCTGTTCTCAAAATCTTCTTAGCTATGGTGTGTCCACCGAGTGGGTACCAAATTGCCTTCGTAACTCTTCCATGATACGCATTGGCTTTCCGTCTACACAATGAGTAAGCACAAGTCGTGGTCGCTTTGTATAAGATGTCGCTACGAGAAAGAATTTGAAGCAAATCTTCTCATGAACTTCTTATCATTGATGCCCTCATGGATATTCCCGAGTCTCAAGATACCTCTTCACGCCATAGTACCAAGGTTTCTCTCTATCAAGCTCATAACAATACCGTTCGTCAAACTTCTCAATGATGATCCGGGGAGCCTCGTTGTCCCATCTAACCTTGAACATAGACGACATAGTAGCCAATGCCCCGCCAACCGATTCTTCTCGTGGAATATGATTGAAAGTGATTTCTTTCAAAGGGAATCAAACCCGAACATGCTCGATATGGAATGAGATTCGGATGCTTCGATCCCACTCGCCTTTATCCGATCGATCACCAAAGCCGAGTCTCCATACACTTGTAAGAACTTGATTCTTAAGTCAATAGCGCCTTTGATACCCATGATGCACGCCAGACCGCCATGTTGTTAGTGCAATCGAAACATAATCGGCGGTGAAAGGCGTGTCCGCTGCAGGGATGTAATGATGGCGCCAATGCCATTGCCAAGTGCGTTTGAGGCTCCATCAAAGACCATAGTCCATCGGGATCCTTGTTCAGTCCTTCGTCTAGGCCCGGTTCTTCAATCAGAATTAGTAAAACATCTTCATCTCGAAATTAACCGCATAGACCGATAGTCATCTACGGCTTGATGAGCCAAATGATCGGCACTACACTTCCTTTGATCGCTCGAGAAGTGTACGGATGTCATATTCGGTCAAGATCATTTGCCATCTTGCTATTCTTCCGGAGAGAGCTGGTTTCTCAAAGATGTATTTTATCGGATCCATCTTGGAAATCAACAAGGTAGTGTGAGTCAACATATACTGTCTTAGTCGGCGAGCAGCCCAAGCCAAAGCTTGTAAGTTTTCTCAAGTCGTGAGTATCTTGTTTCACACGGTAAACTTTTGCTAAGGTAGTATATTGCATGCTCTTTTCGACTGCACTCGCCATGTTGCCCCAACACACACCCCATTGAGTTCTCTAACACCGCCAAGTACATGATAAGAGGTCTTCCTTCTAGCGGCATCGGATAGGAGGATTTGTAGGTACTCCTTGATTTTGTCAAAAGCGATCCGCAATCGCTGCTCCATTCCACTACTTGATCTTTCTTTAATAACTTGAAGATTGGCTCACAAGTAGCGCTAGGTGTGCAATGAATCTGCAATGTAGTTCAATCGCCCAAGAAACCTCTCGACTTCCTTCTCGTGCGGGAGTCGGCATCTCTTGAATAGCTTTAACCTTCGGGGTCAACCTCAATACCTTTCCATCGACTACAAACCCTAGGAGTTTTCCTGATCCGACTCCAAAGGTGCACTTGGGATTAAGTCTCAACTTTTTCAATTTCGCAAATGATCAAGATGTTCTTCTTCACCAGGATCGAGCTATCATGTCGCCGACGAGACCTCTATCTCGTGATGAATCATGTCATGAAATAATGTCACCATAGCACTGATAAGTGGCGCTGCTCTTCATCCGAACGGCATAACCTTGTAGCGTAAAGTGCCCCACCGTAACAAAAGTAGTCTTTTCCATGTCTTCGGAGCCATTTTGATCCGATTGTAACCGGAGAAACCATCCATGAAGGAGAAAACCTTATGCGAGCGGTGTTGTCAACCGTAACATCAATATGAGGAAGTGGAAATCATCTTCGACTCGCTTTGTTCGATCTCGTAATCCACACACATTCGCATCTTTACCATCCTTCTTAGGCACGGTACCACATTTGCAACCCATCGGGATAAGAGGTGACAGCTAAGAAACCAGATTGAACTGCTTCATAACTTCGCTTTGATTTTCTCTCGACATCTCGTGACGATGCGATTTAACCTTCTGCTTTCACCGAGAAAACCTTCTTTGCTGCAATCGTGTACCACAATATCAATGTCTAAACCTGCATGTCTTCGTATGACCAAGCAAAACCTCAATATAGTCTCGTAGCATCCGAATCAACCTTTCTTTAACACTGCTTCAAGACCCGCCTCCTATCTTGATCTCTTTTCTGTCTTCGTCAAGCTCCAAATTCACAACCTCAACTTGCTCTTCGTGGTGGTCAGATAACTCGCCTTCTTCTTGTAGTAGTCCGCAAGTTCTCCGGCACTTCACAATCTTCCTCACTTTCGCCTTCGGCTTGGTAGATCGGATTATCAAGTCATATTTAGCACTAGCATAGTCATATTAACTAGATTCGGAGTGATTCGCAGTTGTATCACGGTGTGTAAGAAACACATAGCTTTTGGGGTGATAAAGTAAAAGAAAGAAAACAAACAATTGAATGCAAAAGTCCAACGATTTATTGAATGAAAATACGCAAACGATGATAATAACCTCGCAAACGAGCCATGATGCCCGGCAAGGCACTAGGCTTTCAAAGTTTATTGTTCAAAACATAAAGAAATACGAAAAGCAAACAAAACAAGAGCAATTACTCCCGGCTAAAGGAGATTGGTATGACGCCTTCGGTCTTCCAATTGCCGAGCCCATGATCCGAGTTGGAAGATCCACTTGCCGATGTCGAAGCCGTTGTCGCTGCCTTCTATAGCATGGATTCCACTGGCCGATGCGAAAGGAAGTTGGCCGCACGCATGCGCGTATCATCTTCCCTTGATGGTGAAGCCTAAACCGCCTTGTCAAATTTGAAAGGAAGATCGTGGAGCTGTCCCCAAATAGTACTACCTTCTTCAACAAAAGCTTGAGCATCTTTAGCGAGGCCATCCTAGGCGGAACTTTAGCAACTTCAGAGTGACGGAGAGTCAACAGCATGACTGGTATTGTTTCAAAAGCTTGACAGGAGTCTCAAGAATTCCCTTCCATCTCGAGGTATCGAATGATCTGTAGATGATCGACCATATACTCTTCTTCACCACATACCGTGACAACCTTCCCTTTCACCGGTATTTCAGCTGATGTAAGGTAGAGGTATCCGCCCCATGTATCCAAGGGCCCAAGTAGTAAGAGTAAGGCGGACGGATGTCCATGACAAAGAAAGTAGAGTCAAAAGTCTGGAACCGACTTTAACAGTAGTGAGTGAGTTTCCAAGCACCGCTCGCTTAGAACCATCAAAAGCTCTCACAATAATGTCACTGGTCTCGTAACCAACCCTTCGACATCAAGTCGATCAAAAGCGCCTTCGTAGGATATTCGAGCGTAACCGTGTCAACCAAAACATGAGATGATGTAGTGCCCTTGCATTCAATGTAGATGTGCAAGGCTTTGTTGTGTTTCTTTCCTAAGGAGTCAAATCAAGATCGAGAAGCTAGGCCGTTGTTGGCAGCCGTGCTAGCAATACAAACTTCGAATCGACTGGTAGGTTCGCACATGAGCATTCTTCGAAACTTCACCAAGGCATTAGTATGAGCCTCGAGCACAAGAGCAAAGCAAGCATGGAGATCTTTGACGGAGTCGTCCCAACTGTTCCACAACATTGTAATCACTCTTCTTGATGATCTTCGAATTTCCTCCATTTCTTGTTTGAGGTGTCTTCAAGAACTTCCTTTGGTACTTCGAAAGGTGATGAGTCACCGGTTCTTTCCTCTAGTCGGGATATTGATTGAGTAGTGGAATGCGAGCTGGAGTCGCAGGTCTTTTGGAGGAGAGATATCCGAGAGAATACCCTTCCGGGTCACCTTATCGATCCGTGATGTTGTCAATGTCGAATAGAAACTTCAATGTAAGATCTTCAATGGTCGAGGGTCTTGCTTGACGCCATGATAGTAAACATCACCCATAATTCCAAGGGATAGCCTTGTCGAGGAATATGGAACTGGTCTTGAGAAGTGATAATGAGAGGTGCCACTCTAGGCACGGATCAACAGAGGAAATCCTTATCGTGTTAACATCAAGATAGTCTTCGGGAAATCACCCCATCCGGTCGCCTTAACATCTTCAATAGGAATCTTGTAACTATCGTGACAGTGTACTTCACCATGTAATCATATTTCCACTTGGCTGCCCCAAGGTATCCCACACGATGGTACGCTGCTCGCATTGTCAATCTTCAACTTAGACATTTCTTCACACGCCTTCAGACGGTGGTTTCGTAAATAGTATCTCACGGTTATCCATCATGCATCGAACACGCCTTCTCAACCAAGCACAACCATCAGCAGATGGGCACCAACGAATTCTCGGGCATCCCGGATTGACACCGCTTGCAACAAATTCTTCTTAATACCATCGAGGAATGGTCAAGTCATCTATGTTGAAAACATAAGTATCGCCACCAACAGATTGGAACTCTTGTCATGGTTAGCATAGGCGCGTTGATCACATTCGAGTCTCAACAGAGGATCAAACTCAATCGCTTAGCTTCAATCATATCTTGAATCTTGTTCTTCGTGAGCCCAACAATTGTCGTCGTGTCCCGGCTATTGGAATGGTAAGCACACTTAGCATTAGGATTGTACCGGAGAGGAAGTGTTGACATTCGAGGAGGATCCTCAAGGTAATCCTGCTCAACATGTGTTGCAAGGCTCATGACAAAGGCATGTTGATCTTCAGAACCGCTCGTGGCGCTGCTCGCCTCGCCACGCTGTCTCACCGAGGTTGTGCCGATGTAGGATCGAGATCACAACCGCCTACGATTGAGCGCCGGTCGGTTGGCTTTTCCGACCATACACAACATTAGCTTCTTTCTTAGCACCAAAAGATCTCTTCGCAAAGATTGAAGATGTCTCTACATGAATCTTTCCCACTTGATACCACTTCAATGCGTCACCGTCAATATCACTCGGTGAATCCGGATGAAGAATTTCCAATCGATGATTGAAGAATGGGCCTGTTGTTCCCATAAACATATCAACCAACTCCCTATTGGACAAGGGTGGTTGAACCGCCCGCTAGATCTCTCCACTTCGAGCATACCCTTGAACTTTCGTCACGACCCATAGACATGCTTTGTAGTTGCATGCGAGTGGGTGTCAATTCAGATTGTACCATATTGTCTGAGAAAGCATCACCAAGTCACTACGGATACGGTCATTCTCTAGTCGATAGTACCATTCCAACCGGTTCCGACAAACTCTCTTGAAAATAGTGCATCCACAACTTTTCGTCATCAAGTGGGATTGATCTTCCGACATAGGACTTCAAATGCTTAGGGCAAGACATGCCATCATACTTAGCAAAAGTAGGAACTTTGAACTGGGAGGAATCACAACACCAGAACAAGACTCAGATCATCAAAGTTCAGCCCCGACATTTTCAAGTTTTCCACAAGATTCACGGTCTTCAAGTTGTTTGTACTTGTCATCTTCATCGAGTGTTGGCTATAATCGAGTGTCCTCCTCCTTTCTTTGGCTCACGCTGATCACCTTCATCACCCTTGGTACTCCCTCAGATGGACACTTCCTTCAGAGAGCTCGATACCGACCACCTTAGGACCCCTTTGAAACGCTCACCCATGTTGAGGAGACCAACAACCTTCTTCTTCTTCTTGGCCTTGGACCAAGCCGGTGAACATCTCCTGAACCGAGCATTCTCGAGCTTGAGATCTTTGACAATGCTCAAGAGCCATTTCGCTAAAATAAATAGCGAGCAAATGAGAAAACCAATCTCCAATGTACCGTGATGCAATGTTATGCTATGCTATGCAATGTTTATGCGAATGCAATGCAATGTTTTCAAGGACCTAAGAGATTTAAATTTGTTAAACAAGCAATGAACAAACATTTATTAGTACTTTTTATTATTCTTTTTCTTTTAAGTACAAGAGATAGTTCAAAACAATAAAAGAAAACAAAACATCCTAAAGCTCTAAGTCTCCCATGGGCGCTTCCTCTTGGTGCCGATGTAAGCGTTGATGTTTCGCTTCCTCGTGAAGTAGCTTGGTCAACTCTAGAACTTTCTTCTCGCTTGCATAACACCGAGCTTCAAAGGTATCTCTCTTCTTTAAGTGAATCCGTGATCTCTTCAAGTCTTCAAAATCAGTAGGCATGTCGATGGAGAACAAAGATAGGTACGCCACCTATAGCAACAGTTCCATAATTACGGTAAAACAGCGTGAATGGCATCATGAGGTTTTGAGCTCGAGCTCGCACCCATTTGAGGTAAGGTTCCCAAGGAATGGAGTTCGGTGCCCCAAAGTCTTGGTATCGTCTTCTTTACCATGCCCCAAGCATGTATAAACCTTCGCCTTAACTCGAGATCGTGATTGTAGTCGAACACAATATCTTGGAGAAGCATATCATGTGGACCATCTCTTCGAGCAAAACCAAACCGACGAGAGCTAGAGAAGGGTTGTAAGTAATACCTCCCTTATACCAAGTAGTGGTACATTAGGAATTCTCCACAACGCTCAATGAATGTGAAGTCCTTTTGAGAGAAAAGATTCCAACGGATATCGAATGAGAGAGTGACATCAACCTTGAGACCATCTCAACCTTTGTTCATTCTTCAAACTGATGGAGGAAGGTGCGAAATAAACCACCTTGAAAGTAACGGTATACAACACATGAGAGTTCCTTGTCGCTAGTAGTACGAGTGTGGAGAGAATGTAGGATGTCTCCAAGTAAAGTAGGCACTGGATTGGGTAAGAAACAACTTGATGGCATTGACATCTATGAATTGATCCGAGTTAGGAATAGAACCAAACCATAAATTAGCAAGGCAACAATGTTCTCAAATGCATGGAAACTCATAACTTTGAGGAATTCTCTTTCTTAATTAAGAACTTGGAAAGTAAACCCTTAACTCCACTTCTAGTTTCCCAATTGGCTTCAATGTCCGAGCGCTTAAGATGGCATGGATGCAATGTCTTCGAACTTAGGAACCTTTTCTAAACCGTGAATGGCATTTGGTCAAGAATAGGTATCCCAAGTAGCTTAGAGAACTCTTCTAAGGTAGGAACCAACCGATAACTGAAATGTAAAGCAATGGTGTTTCGGTCAAAGAACTGGAATAGGACATGCATCATATCTTCTTCAAACCGAGATAACCAAATCAAGTAGATAACCATGTCTTTGATGAACCGAGCATGGTCGGAATTTCAAACCAATTCTTTGAGTGAGAAGGATACCCATGAAGTTGATTCGGATAGTCTTTCTAGAAGCCATAATCCCTACAAAACAGAGCAAAGATAAATCCCTAGGTCCTTGAAATAGTTAGAAATGATATGCAATGCGAATGATGTCATGATGTCATGTTTAGCACACACAAACAATTCACACAATGAGCCTAGGTTTAAGGCTTGCATGAGGTATAGGTGATTACCCCACCAAAAGTTTGAGTTGGTTCATCCTGTCCTATAATAGTAACCGGTTCTAGGAATCTCATATCACGATCTTTCTCAGAGGCGCTTATTTCAATACGACGCCAAGTGGTCGATCGAAAATGTCCCAAAAGTCTAATCTCAATGAGCGTAGCATCGAGTATCAACCAACCTCGGTCACACCAAAGCCGCCATCTCACTACCTTCTAATGGCCAAGATGGGTCAATTAAGGTTCTAAAAGTTTAGTTAGCGCTGATGACACCACGCAGAAGCCAAATACTTTCTTCAACTTGGGAATGAAGAGTATCGACAACCAAAGTGTCACGCTAACGTAGCCATCATGTTGACCGCAGAGTTATACGCCTAACGGTCGCGATGATCTAATGCTACTTACCTAAAAGGAAACCCGGATCCGTGTAGGATCCCCAACAATATAATACCCAAGCAACCCTTAAAGATAAAGCATACAAGTCAAACAAAAGCAATAAAGGTTATCTAGAAATCCCTAAGGCAATTCTCTTTAGGAAGCATCCTGCAGAGTCGCCAGCTCGTGATACGTGAACTCGACTTTGTAGGATTTTTGTATCCAAATGTGCGGATAGCAAGAGTCGCCACCGACTTTTATTTTTATCCAATTAAGGGAAGGTAAAAGTAAGTAAAAGACCTTCGTTAGATTCTCGAGTTCGGGAGAATGGTTATGAAAAGGAAGGTATTAGCACCCTTTCCATCCGTAGTTATCTACGGCTCTTAGTTGCTCTAGATCACTTTTTAAAATTGCTTTCGTGTGTTTGACAAAGATGTTTTGAAAAGGTATTTCGCTTTGACTTTGTAATGACTCATGTAGGAGTGTATACAAAGTGTTCGGAAATGTTTTGTTTTGAAAAGAATTTGAACTTTGAAAAAGTGTGTGGTGTGAAAAGCATTTGATAGAGCAAGCAACTAAGAGACTTATTTACCCACCGAATTGGTCGCTTTGTTGTACTTCTACATTCCTTTAGAATAGCTAGCCATACCATTAGTTAGTAGGTAGCTCCATTCGTTGGATGTAAGCGGACATTCGAAGGGACATCGGATGGTCATAGAAAGCAATGTAGGAAGTATCCTAGCACATTCAAGGGACTATCATCATTTTTCGTAGGCGACAATCGAGGGTCAAGATCATGTATTCGGAGGCGACATCGTGGGTCTTATGATCTTTGTATCAAGGGACTATGATGATTTGTTTGAAGGCAACGGTGCTAGAATACCTCTACGTTCGAGGGACATGACCATTTTGAATCGAAAGGCATCGAGAGAGAATTACCCTAAGGGGTGCGTGTGTGAAAGAAGTGTGTTGAATTCAGAATATATTATCTTGAAATTAGTGTGAGCTATGTCCAATTATTATCTTGCCATACACGCCTAATTACTAGCAATTGATAAGGGTGCGGAAAGTAAAATGCGGAATGTAAAGTGCGGAAAGGTAAATCCTACGCTATTACATGGCTTTGGGGCAGATACATAATTTAAAAATGCGGAAAATAAAACCCTAGATTAAACTATTACAACCCATGAGCAATTACATTATTGGAAAAAAAATAGGATGATAAAAAAGAAAACGTCCGCATCGGAGCAACCTGTGAAAGAATAAGAGATCGGAAAATACGATGAAATCGAAATAAGATGAAATGTTAGAAAAATGCAATTTTAATATGAGAAA
Organism: Vicia sativa; assembly: GCA_021764765.1. Lineage (NCBI taxonomy): Eukaryota > Viridiplantae > Streptophyta > Magnoliopsida > Fabales > Fabaceae > Vicia > Vicia sativa. The sequence goes on from CM038795.1 coordinate 266,210,154, forward strand.
ATTAACATAGGCTGGAAATAAGATAAATAAATTAAAATAATTTTTTGGGATTTTTTGGAAAAGATTTAATAATTAAAATGCAATTTATAATGATTTAAATGCTAAAATAAAAATAAAAATAAATATGCATGCAAAATTATATTTTTTAATTTATTAAATTAAATAAAGGTTTTATGAAAATAATGTAAAAAAAAATAATTTTTGATGATTTTTAATGTAAATAAAATATTAAAATAATTAAAATAAATGAAAATATTAAAATATGAAAATATGAAAATATGCAAGTTTTGGAAAAGAAATGCAAACCGTGCCTATGGATCGAACTCAGACATGGAGAGGATCCAGAACAGTGAGCACTCTAACCACTAGGCCACGTCTCGATGTTTGAAAACGGCGAGGGATCAAACACGCCGCCCTCGGCTTCCGCCGCCAGACTTCATCTTCCTCGCTTCAAATTTTGAAAAGCCTGCGTCGGCCATGGTTCGACGCTACATCCCTGGCAAAATCAAAATCCAAGATACATAATATAAATGAATTCTAAAGGCATGGTTCGATTCTCCGATCATTTCAACACGATGGTATAGGTCTCATGGTCCAATTTTTCCTATTTTGGAAAACCCTAAACCGTGTTCGAAACCCTAACAATGGTGTTATGATTCTGGCCATGGAAATTGATTAAAGCACCCAAAGTTTGCAAATACATCACTAATCACAAAACAAACACAAAACATGTTAACAATGCATGAATCAAAGAATACGATTTTTGAAATTTCAAGAACAAACCGATTTCGGATTTCTTGTTTCTTGATGGTTTTGAACGATATAAGAGTCTGGATCGACTCTAAACAACCCAAGGAATGCAATGGAATCCTCAAAAGCAATTGAAAGTGGCTGGATCGATGGCTGCTAGTAGCTTCAAGTGCACGAAATTTTGACTTTAGGTTAGGGTTCTTGGAGCAATTTTTCGTCCTCTTCTTGATAGGTATGCATCATATATTTATACTGGATGGATTTGGAATGGTTTTTGGAAAGAATTGATCAACATTCAATGGAAATCAAATTTTGATATTCTCATGAAATCAAATTTTCAAATTTGTCCAATTTCAATCCAATCTTGCCAAATTTGATCCAATTTCAAATTGTCGGCATTTGTGAGTTAATTGGACCTTAAGGAAAGAATAAAATCAATCTTTGCCATTAATTTCAATTTTATAATTTATTTTAAGATTTAATTTGCATTTAAATGAATAAATTACAAATTAAATAGAAAATTAAATCAAAAATTCGTGGCTTTGGGCTTGACACTCCTAATTGCTTGAGGAACAAGTTAGGATGAAGAAAAGTAGGCCCATTTGCAAAAGATTTGATTTTTTGAAGTATCTCTTTGTGCATTCTTCCAAAATTGCCCAACTTGTAGATGGTGTAACTTGCTCAATTTTCCACATTTTTGAGTGTTCTTGGACTTTTGAAAGCTCTAAGAGTCCTCTAACCAATGTCTTTGGTCTCATCTCAATTGGAGTTACCATGCTCAAAATATCTTCAAAACAAAAGTTGACTTTTGTTGACTTTGAAAATGACCAGAATGTTTTGAGCTATACCTCTCAAATGAAGCATTTTTGGACATTCTTGTGAGACATGAAGTTGTAGAGAATTGAATTTCCTTCAAAACAAGAGGTGGTGGAAAATTTCTGAGAAAGTATGAGAAAGTTATGATCACCAAAGTTCAGTTGACTTTTCATCTAGAAACCCTAATTTAGAAAGTTTGACTTTTGGGCAAATCTTGAGTTTTCTTGATGAATCATGATCAACCCTTGATCAAATGATGAATGTAACTTCAAAATGAGGATGTTGACCAAAATCGAAGTTTTGACTGTATGTTGACCACATTGACTTTTTGTCCAATACACCCGATTTTCAACCATCCGAACAATTGTCCGAGGAAACTTGACTCATGAGGCTTGAAACTTGACATGGAGAATCTTGAAGCATATGAGGAGGCATGAAGACCATTGGAGATGTTGGAACCATCTTGACTTGAGAGATACCAAACCCTAGTTTGGGTTGATTGTCTAGAGAGAGTTTGTCCGATCAACTCTCGAGGAAGAGTAGGATGTATGAAATATCTTTGAGAAGATGGAGGGCAAATTTGGGGTATGACAATGTGGCCTCGATTAAGTTGAGTGGAATCACCGCTAGATCCTCCTCTTTGTTGGGGAAGATTGAGTGACATTGGGGATCACGCCTGGGGGAAATGCATTGGTGACCTCCGTCATCTCAAACTCAAGCTCGTAGTAATTACTTTGATGTTCTTTTCGCATGTTTGTAAATAGATTTTTATTGTCAAATGCATATAATCATTCAAAGCAAACGTTGGACTTTATGCAAACAACAACAAAAATAAATTGTAAAGAGAAAGAAACTTGTATTTATTTGAAGTGTATGATGGCCAAGTAGTTTGTACATAAAAAGCTATGCGAAACAATCTCGTTAAGTTCCAACTATGCTAGTACTCATATATTTCAACTATCTCATCTCTTTTGTGAGAAAGTGAGTGAATCGATCTTCGCCATTTGAATCTTGAATGTCGATAGTAGTCTCGAAGTAGGTGACCGAAGAGACATAGTCGTACGCTTAAATCCCTAACTTTGCCTAGACCGCCTCTTTCGGTTTTTAGTCTACCGATACCTTTTTGCCCAAGCCGCTTTTCGTGTTTTCGACTGCCGGTGTACGTTTTGTATATATCCTTAACTTTGCCCGAACCCTTTGGTTCGCCAGATGCCCTTATTTTTGCCTAGGTCACGAGGGTCTCTTTTATGCGTAGTATTTTTGACTCTCGTTCATTGGTGTGGAAGTCTTCGCCATCCATGGTGCTAAGTATCATAGCTCCACCGAAAACACTGTTTGACTACAAATGGTCCCTCATAGGTGGGAGTCCATTTGCCCCTGGGATCACCTTGTGGAAGAATGATGCGCTTGACTACCAGATCACCGACTTGATAAACTCGGTGCTTGACCTTCTTGTTAAATGCTCTGATCATTCGCTTCTGATAGATTTGTCCATGGCAAATGGATGCGAGTCGTTTCTCATCAATCAAATTAATTTGGTCAAGGCGAGTCTGGACCCAATCGCTCGCCTCAACTCTCAAGGCCCGGAGGACTCTAGTTGAGGGTATCTCGAACCTCGATGGGTAGGACTGCCCATACCGTATACAGAGAGAAGGGGGGTTCTCGCTGATGTTCGTATTGTAGTGCGATAACCATGAAGAGAAAATGGTAACATCTCATGCCAATCTTTGTAAGTCACTGTCATTTTCTATATAATCTTCTTAATGTTCTTGTTGGCGGCTTCCACCGCGCCATTCATCTTAGGCCGATAAGGAGAAGAGTTGTGATGCTTGATCTTGAATCAGGTGCAGAGTTCGGTGATCATATTATTGTTGAGATTGGAACCGTTATCGTGATAATCCTTTCGGAGTGCCATACCGATGATAAGATTATGTTTGATAAATCGAGCCACAACATTCTTGGTACAGATGCGAACGAGGTGCTTCTACCCACTTGGTAAAATAATCAATTGCCACAAGGATGAAACGATGTCCGCTGGAAGCGGTGGGCTTGATTTCTCCGATCATGTCAATGCCCCACATTGCACAAGGCCAAGGAGTTAAAACATCTGAGGTACCGAGGTACGCGGTACTTTGTCCGCATAACCGCATTTGTGACAAGATCGAGCGAAGGTGACAATCGCCTCCATGGTGGACCAATAGTAACCTGCTCTCAAAATCTTCTTAGCCATCGATGTCCACCGGAATGAGTACCAAATGCGCCTTCGTAACTCTTCCATGATACGATTGTTGCTTTCTCTCGTCTACGAGCACAAGTCGTGGTTGCACTTGTATAAGATGTCGCTCGAGGAAGAATTTGATGCAAATCTTCTCATGAACCTCTTATCATTGATGATGCCCTCGGATATTCCCGAGTCTCAAGATACCTTTTCACGCCATAGTACCAAGGTTTCTCTTCCGCATCAAGCTCACGATGGTTCATCAAACTTCTCAATGATGATCCGGGAGCCTCACCGTCCCATCCGACTTTGAACATAGATGACATAGTAGCTAATGCGCCTCGCTAACCGATTCTCTTCTCGTGGAATGTGGTTGAAAGCGATCTTCAAGTAGGGATCAAACTCAGAACATGCTCTCGATACGGAATAAGATTCGAATGCTTCGTATCCCACTCGCCCTTAACCTGACTGATCACCAAAGCTGAGTCTCCATACACTTGCAAGAACTTGATTCTTAAGTCAATAGCAGCTTTGATACCCATGATGCACGCTCAGATTCGCCATGTTGTTAGTGCAATCAAACATAATCTGGCGGTGAAAGGCGATGTCCGTCTCAGGGATGTAATGATGGCGCCAATGCCATTGCAAGTGCGTTTGAGGATCCATCAAAGACCATGGTCCATCGGGATCCTTGTTCGTGTCCTTCGTCGGCCCGGTTCTTCACAATCAGAATTAGTAAAACATCTTCGCTCGAAATTCGAATCGCATAGACCGATAGTCATCTACGGCTTGATGAGCCAAATGATCTGATACTAAGATCATCGCCCTATTCTTAGAGAGTCGGTTTCTCAAATATGTATTTTATCGGATCCATCTTGGAAATCAACAAGGTAGTGTGAGTCAACATACTCGCCTTAGTCGGCGAGCAACCCAAGCCAAAGCGCTGCAAGTTTTCTCAAGTGTGAGTATCTTGTTTCACGGTAAACTTTTGCTAAGGTAGTATATTGCATGCTCTTTTCGACTGCACTCGCCATGTTGCCCCAACACACACCCCATTGAGTTCTCTAACACAAGTACATGATAAGAGGTCTTCCTTCGGCAAGCATCGTGGATAGAGGATTCTGTAGGTACTCCTTAATTTTGTCAAAAGCGATCCGGCAATCGCCATTCCATTCTACTACTTGATCTTTCTTAAGTAACTTGAAGATTGGCTCACAAGTAGCGCTTAAATGTGCAATGAATCTGCAATGTAGTTCAATCGCCCAAGAAACCTCTCGACTTCCTTCTAAGGGAGTCGGCATTTCTTGAATAGCTTTAACCTTGGCGGGTCAACTTCAATACCTTTACCATCGACAACAAACCCTAGGAGTTTTCCGGATCCGACTCAAAGGTACACTTGTTAGGATTAAGTCTTAGTCCAGATTTCTTCAACCTATCAAACAGCCGAAATGATCAAGATGTTCTTCTTTAGTCCGTGATCGAGCTATCATGTCGCCGACGAGACCTCTATCTCGTGATGAATCATGTCATGGAATAATGTCACCATAGCACCGATAAGTGGCGCCTGCTTTCAACCGAACGACATAACCTTGTAGCGTAAAGTGCCCCACCGTAACAAAAGTAGCCTTTCCATGTCTTCGGGAGCCATTTTGATCCGATTGTAACCGGAGAAACCATCCATGAAGGAGAAAACCATATGCCGAGCGGTGTTGTCAACCGTAACATCAATATGAGGAAGTGGAAATCGCCTTTCTGACTCGCTTTGTTCGATCTCGTAATCCACACACATTCGCATTTGCCATCCTTCTTAGGTACATACCACATTCGCAACCCATCGTGGATAGGAAGTAATGCCTAAGAAACCGGCGTTGAACCGCTTCATAACTTCTTTGATTTTCTCTCGACATCTCGTGACGATGCGATTTAACCTTCCGCTTCACCGAGAAAACTTCTTTTGTTGGCAACGTGTACCACAATATCAATGTCCAACCTCGCATGTCTTCTATGACCAAGCAAAACCTCAATATAGTCTCGTAGCATCCGACCAATCTTCTTTAACACTGTTCTCAAGACCCGCCTCCTATCTTGATCTCTTTTCGCCTTCATCAGCTCCAAGTTCACAACCTCAACTCGCTCTTCGTGTGTCAGATAACTCGCTTCTTCTTGTCAGCAATGGACAAGTTCTCCGGCACTTCACAATCTTCCTCACTTTCGCCTTCGCTTGGTAGATCGGATTATCGGTCATATTTAGCAATAGCATAGCTATTATCAACGAGATTCGAGTGATTCTGCAGGTATCACGTGGGTGTGTGTAAGAAACACATAGCTTTTGAAGGGGTGATAAAGTAAAAGAAAGCAACAATTGAATGCAAAAGTCCAATGATTTTATTGAATGAAAATATGCAAATGACAGATAATAACCCTCACAAACGAGCCATGATGCCCTGGGTAAGGCACTAGGCTTTAGAGTTTATCGTTCAAAACATAGAGAATACGAAAAGCAAAACAAAAACAAGAGCAATTACTCCTGTCTAAAGGAGATTGGTATGACGTCTTCAGTCTTCCAATTGTCGAGCCCCTTGTCTGGAGTTGGGAAGATCCACTTGCTGATGTCGAAGTCGTTGTCGTCATCTTCTATAACAAGGATTCCACTCTGGCTGATGCGGAAAGGAAGTTGGCCGGCACGTTCGCGGCGTATCATCTTCTGACCCTTGATGGTGAAGCCTAAACCACCTTGTCAAATTTGAAAGGAGATCGTGGAGCTGACCCCAAATAGTACTACCTCCTTCTTTAACAAAGATCTTGAGCATCTTTCAACGAGGCCATCCTAGGCGGAGCTTGTGTAACTTCAGAGGACAGGAGAGTCAACAGCATGACTCTGGGTATTGTTTCAAAAGCTTGACAGGGAGTCTCGAAGAATTCACCTTCCATCTCGAGGTATCGGAATGACTGTAGATGACTGGCCATATATTCTTCTTCACCACATATTGTAACAACTTTCCCTTTCACCGGGTACTTCACTCGATGCAAGGTAGAAGTAACGCCGCCCCATGTATCCAAGGGCGCCCAAGTAGGCAAGAGTAAGCGGACGGATGTCCATGACAAAGAAATTGGAATCAAAAGTCTAGGAACCGACTTTAACAGCAGAGTGAGTTTCCAAGCACCTCGCTTAGAACCATCAAAAGCTCTCACAATTATATCACTGGGTCTCAGAACCAACCCTTCGATATCAAGTCGATCAAAAGCAGTCTTCAGAAGGATATTCAGAGCAAAACCGGTATCCACCAAAACATGAGACAATGTAGTGCCCTTGCATTCAACAGAGATGTGCAAGGCTTTGTTGTGTTTCTTTCTAGCAGGAGTCAAATCAAGATCGAGAAGCTTAGGGGCCAGGCTAGCGATACAAACTTCAAACTGGTCAGTAATGGTGTCTTGCGGTACGTGAGCATTCCTCAGAAACTTCACCAAGGCTTTAGCATGAGCCTCAGAGCACAAGAGCAGAGCAAGCATGGATATCTTGGACGAGTGTCCAACTGCTCCACAACATTGTAGTCACTCTTCTTGTTGATCTTCTAATTTCCTCCATTTCTTGTTGGAGGTGTCTTCAAGAACTTCCTTTGGTACTTCGTTGAGCAGGATGAGTCACTGGTTCTTTCCCTCTAGCTTGAGGAATGGGTTGAATAGCTGGAATGCGAGCTGGAGCCGCAGTGTCTTTTGGAGGAGAGATTTCTGGAGAGAATACTCTTCCGGTTCGGTCACCTTACTTGATCCGTGATGTTGTCGATGTCGAATGGTAGCTTCAATCGTAAGATCTTCAATGGTCGAGGGTCTTGCTTGACGCCATGATAGTAAACATCACCCATAATTCCAAGGGATAGCTTTGTCGAGGAATACGGAACCGGTCTTGGAGAAGTAATGATGAGAGGTGCCACTCTAGGCATGTGATCACGAGGAAATTCTTATAGTGTTAACATCAGATAGTCTTCTGGGAAATCGTCACCCCACCGTTGCTTTAACATCTTCAATAGGAATTTTGTAACCTCGTGAACTGTACTTCACCATGTAATCATACTTTCCACTTGGCTGTCCCAAGGTATCCCATACAGATGGTGCGCTTCATTCACATTGTCAATCTTCAACTTAGACATTTCTTCACACGCCTCACAGTGGTTTTAGGAATAGTATCTCACGGTTATCCATCATGCATTGAACACGCCTTCTCAACCAAGCACCCATCGTGATGGGCACCAACGGCAATTCTCCGGGCATCCCGGATTGACACCGCTTGTAGCAAATTCTTCTTAATACCATCGAGGAATAGTCAAGTCATCTATGTTGAAAACATAAGTATCGTCGCCAACAACATTGGAACTCTTATCATGGTTAGGCATAGGTGCGTTGATCACATTCGAGTCTCAACAGAGGGTCAAACTCAATCGCTTAGCTTCAATCATGTCTTGAATCTTGTTCTTCGAGCCCAATATCATCGTTGTTATGTCCAGGGCTATTGGAATGCTAAGCACACTTAGCATTAGGATTGTATCTCGGAGAGGAAGTGTTGACATTCTGAGGAGGATCCCAAGGTAATCACCGCTTTTAACATGTGTTGCAAGGCTTGTGACAATGGCATGTTGATCTTGTAAACCGCCTTCGTGGCGCTGCTCGCTACGCGTTGTCTCACCGAGGTTGTGCCGATGTAGGATCGAGATCACAACCGCCCCACGATTGAGTGCGGTCGGTCTTGGCTCGGCTTTTCGACCATATGATTAACTTCCTTCTTACCACCAAAAGATCTCTTCGCAGCATTTGAAGATGTCTCTACATGAATCTTTCCGCTCTTGATACCAGCTTCAATATGCTCTCCTATCAGTATCAGCTCGGTGAATCCGGCTGAAGAGTTTCCAATCGATGATTGAAGAATGGACCGTCTGTTCCATAAACATATCAACCAACTCCCTATTAGACAAGGGTGGTTGAACTCGCCGCTAGATTTCTCCATTTCGAGCATATACTTTGAACTTCTCATCACGACCCATAGACATGCTTTGTAGTTGCATGCGAGTGGGTGTCAATTCAGATTGTACTCATACCGTTAGAAAGCATCGCTAAGTCACCCAAGTACGGATACGGTCATTCTCTAGCTGATAATACCATTCCAACTGGGTTCCGAACAAACTCTCTTAAAAATAATGCATCCATAACTTTCTGTCATCAGTGTGGGGGTTGATCTTCTGAACATAGGATTTCAAATGCAGCTTAGGACAAGACATGCCATCATACTTAGAAAAAGTTGGAACTTTGAACTTGGGAGGAATCACAACACCAGGGACAAGACTCAGATCATCAAAATTCAGCCCGGACATCTTCAGGTTTTCCATAGCATTCAGACGGTCTTCAAGTTGTTTGTACTTGTCATCTTCATCAGAGTATTGGCCATTATCACAGTCTTTCTCAGGCTCATGCTGACTACCTTCGCCATCACCCTTGTCACTTTGCTCATCCTCCTTCTTGACACTTCCTTCGAGAGCTCAATTCGACTAACCACTTTAGGACCACCTTTGTAGCCCTCCCATGTTGAGAAGACCAACAACCTTCTTCTTCCTGTTGATGAGCTTCTTCAGATCTTCTTGGCCTTGACCAAGCTGGTAAACATCTCTTAAACCGAGCATTCGAGCTCGGAGATCTTTGACAACTGCTCAAGAGCCATTTCGCTAAAATAAATAGCGAGCAAATGAGAAAACCAATCTTCAATGTACCTGTGATGCAATGTTATGCTATGATATGCAATGTTTATGCGGATGCAGTGCAATGTTTTCAAGGACCTTAGAGATTTAAATTTGTTAAACAAGCAATGAACAAACATTTATTAGTACTCTTTTTATTCTTTTTCTTTTTAAGTACAAGAGATAGTTCAAAATAATAAAAGAAAAGCATAAAAATCCTAAAGCTCTAAGTCTCCCATGGGCGCTTCCTCTTGGTGCCGAGGTAGGCGTTGATGTTCCGCACCTCATGAAGTAGCTTGGTCAACTCTAGTACCTTCTTCTCACTTGCATAACACTGAGCTTCAAAGGTATCCCTCTCTTCTTTAAGATGAATCCAGGATCTCTTCAAGTCTTCAAAATTAGTAGGCATGTCGGGATGGAGAATAAGATAGGATTCGCCACCTATAGCAACAAGTTCCATAATTTCGGTAAAACAGTGAATGGCATCACGAGGTTTTGAATTCGAGCTCGCACCCATTTGAGGTAAGGTTCCCAAGGAATGGAGTTCTGGTGCCCCAAAGTCTTGGTATCAGTCTTCTTTACCATGCCCCAAGCATGTATGAACCTTCGTCGGTAATTCTGGAGATCGTGATTGTAATCGAACACAATATCTTGGAGAAGCATATCATGTGGGCCATCTCTTCGAGCAAAACCAAACTGACTTAGAGCTAGAGAAGGGTTGTAAGTGATACCTCCCCTTATGCCAAGTAGTGGTACATTAGGGAATTCTCCACAACGCTCAATGAATGTGAAGTCCTTTTGAGAGAAAAGACTCCAACGAATATTTGAATGAGAGTGACATTAGCCTTTGAGACCACTTCATCCTTTGTTCGTTCTTCAAAACTGATGGAGGAAGGTGCGAAATAAACCACCTAGAAAGTAACGGTATGCAACACATGAGAGTTCCTTGTCTCTTAGTAGTACGAGTGTGGAGAGAATGCAGAATATCTCCAAGCAAGGTAGGCACATGATTGCGGGTAAGGAACAACTTGATGGCGTTGACATCTATGAATTGATCCGAGTTAGGGAATAGAACCAAACCATATATTAACAAGGCCACAATGTCTTCAAATGCATGGAAACTCATAACTTTGAGGAATTCTCGGGCTTTCTTTATCAGGAATTTGGCAAGTAAACCCTTAACTCCACTTCTGGTTTCCCAATTGGCTTCAATGTCTGAGCGCTTAAGATGTAAAGCGGATGCGATGTCTTCGTACCTAGGAACCTTTTCTAGACCAGTGAATGGCATTTGATGAAGAATAGGTACCCCAAGTAGCTTAGAGAACTCTTCCAAGGTAGGAACCAATCGATAATGGGAATGTAAAGCAATGGTGTTTCGGATCAAGAACCGGAATAGACATGCATCATATCTTCTTCAAAACCGGAGATAACCAAATCAAGTAGATAACCATGTCTCTTGGTGAACTGAGCATGATCAGGAATTTCTGAAACCAATTCTTTGAGCTGAGAAGGTATACCCATGAAGTTGACTCGAATAGTCTTTCTAGAAGCCATAATTCCCTACAAAACAGAGCAAAGATAAATCCCTAGGTCCTTGAAATAGTTAGAAATGAGATGCAATACGAATGATGTCATGATGTCATGTTTGGCACACACAAACAATTCACACAATGAGCCTAGGTTTAAGGCTTGCAAGAGGTATAGGTGATTACCCCACCAAAAGTTTGAGTTGGTTCATCCTGTCCTATAATAGTAACCGGGTTCTAGGAATCTCATATCATTGATCTTTCTCGTAGGCGTTTATTTCAATACGACTACCAAGTGGTCGATCGAAAATATCCCAAAAGTCTGATCTTAATGAGCGTAGCATCGAGTATCAGCCAACCTCGGTCTACACCAAAGCCGGCCATCTCACTACCTTCTAATGGCCAAGATGGGTCAATTAAGGTTCTAAAAGTTTAGTTAGTGCTTGATGACACCACGCAGAAGCCAAATACTATCCTCAACTTGGAAATGAAGAGTATCAGGACATCCAAAGTGTCACACTAACGTAGCCATCATGTTGACCGTTTCGATATACGTCTAACGGTCGCGACGATTTATTGCTACTTACCTAAAAGGAAAACCGGATCCGGGTGTAGGATCCCCCAACAATATAATACCCAAGCAACCCTTAAAGATAAAGCAAGCAAGTCAAACAAAAATCAATAAAGGTGATCTAGAAATCCTTAAGGCATTCTCTCTTTAGGGTTTTTCCCCAGCAGAGTCGCCAGTTCTGTAACACGGTGAACTGACTTTGTAGGATTTTGTATCGCAAATGTGCGGATAGCAAGAGTCGCCACCGACTTTTCATTTATCCAATTAAGGGAAGGTAAAAGTACGTAAAAAGACCTTCGTTAGATTCGATTAAGGGAGAAGGTTATGAAAAGGGAAGGTATTAGCACCCTTTCCATCCGTAGTTATCTACGGGCTCTTAGTTGCTCTTAGATCACTTTAAAATTGTGCTTTCTGTGTGTTTGACAAAAATGTTTTGAAAAGGCATTTCGCTTTGACTTTGTAATGATTCATGTAGGAATGTATACAAAGTGTTCGGAAATGTTTTGTTTTGAAAAGAGTTTGAACTTTGACAAAAGTGTGAGTGTGAAAAGTATTTTGATAGAGCAAGCAACTAAAAGTCTTATTACCTACTCGAATTGGTCGCTTTGTTTATTTTATGTTCCTTTAGAATAGAGTTATCCATACCATTAGTTGGTAGGTAACTCTATTTGTTGGATGTAACAGGGACATTCGAAGGGACATCGGATGGTCATAGAAAGCAACTTGTAGGAAGTATCCTAGCACATTCAGGGACTATCATCATTTTCGTAGGCGACAATCGAGGGTCAAGATCATGTATTCGGAGGCGACATCGTGGGTCTATGATCTTTGTATCAAGGGACTATGATGATTTGTTTGAAGGCAACGGTGCTAGAATACCTCCACGTTCGAGGGACTTGACCATTTTGAATTGTAAGGCAACGAGAGAGAATTACCCTAAGGTGCGTGTGAAAGAAGTGTGTTGATTCGATATTTTATCTTGAAAATTAGTGGGCTATGTTCAATTTTATCTTGCCATACGCCTAATTACTAGCAATTTATAGGTGTGGAAATTAAAATGCGGAATGTAAAGATGCGGAAAGATAAATGTCCTACGCTATTACATGGCTTTGGGGCGATACATAATTTAAACGCATGGAAAATAAAATCCTAATTAAGCTATTACATCCCATAAGCAATTACATTATTGGAAAAAGAAACAGAAAAGAATCGTCTGAAACGAGATAACCTGTGAAAAGATGAGAAAATCGGAAAATACGATGAAATCGAATAAGAGGAAAATGTTAGTAAAAATGAAAATTTTTGAATGAGAAAAATATTTCATGCTGGAAATAACATAAATATGCTAAAATAATTTTTGGGATTTTTGAAAAGATTTAATAATTAAAACTAATTAAAAGTGATTTAAATGATAAATTATGAATAAAATTAAATATGCATGCAAAATAATATTTTTTTAATTTTATAAATTAAATAAACATTTTATGAAAATAAATGCAAAAGGAAAAATATTTTTGACAATTTTTAATGCATGAATAAAAATTATGAAAAGAATTAAAAATGCATGAAATATATTAAATAAATAAGAAAAATATGAAAAGTTTGTAAACTATGTAAAAGAGAAAACAAATCTGGTCCTGGGAAGGCTCGAACTGAGGACCTGGAGGAGCATCTTGGAACAGTGAGCGCTTTAACCACTAGGCCAAGTGTCATCTGGTGTTAGAAAAGCCAAAATCAATTGAATATGAATGATGACGCGTCCTGGATATTGAGTCAAACCGAGTCAGCACGCGTGGGGTCCAGTTGGAAAGAGAGAGAATCGTGAGGAGCCCACACGCCACGCCATCCTCGCCGGTTCGTCTAGTCAACGACGCCGAGCCCTAGTCGGCCGCCTTCTCCGACGAGGCAAACCTGAAAACTCGAAAAATATGCAAAATAAAAAGCCCTATGGTACCTTACCCCCCTAAATCGGACCTTCTGAATCCAATGGTGATATCCGTTTGCCCTAAAAACGCTTATACAAGCCGGCTCGATCGAAACAGTTTGAAATGCCCTAACAATGGCAAACTAGTTTCCAGACGTCCAAGCTTGCATGTGAGGGTTCAATCATGTCCTAAACATTACCCTGAATCGATACAAACACACAAACAACATTAATAATGCATGAAAAACGAAATTCGAATTTTGAAAATTTACCAAATCGGAGCAATGGATTGGGCACGATTCTGGATGGTTTTGCTTCAAGTAAAGGTTGATTTCGCTTGCTGGGATGTCAAGGAGCAAGATTGGATGGTTGAAACACCTTGAAACTGGCTGGAAAACAAAAATCGATTTTCAAAGATTCTTGAAAAAATTTGGCAAAGTGAGGGCTGTGTATGGGGCTAGGGTTTCGTGTCTTTTGCTGTGCATCTTGCTTGGTATTTATAGAGGGATTTGAGAGAGGAAAATCAAGGCAAGAAGATTTGATTTGGAATGCATTCAATGATTTTCAAATAAAATCCAATTTTTGGAAAGAAATTTGATTTTATCTTAAATGTATGATCATGCACGAAATTGGCAAGAGTTTTGGGCTTCCTTGGACCTCAAGTTTGATCAAAATCCAATCATCTTGGAAAAATATCTTATTTTCATATTTTATATAATTTAATTTTGAATTAAATTGTTTAAAATTCAAAAATAAATTAATAAAATAGAAAATTGCCATGGCCAAGCATTTATGGGTCACAAATATTGTCATGAACAAGTTTGGATCAAAAGATTATAGGCCCATTTGGAAAATTTTGCATTTTGACCAAAATATCCTTTTGTGCAATCATTCAAAATTGCCCAACTTGAATAGTGTATCTTGCTCAATTTTCCACATTTTTGAGTGTTCTTGGACTTTTTGGAAAGCTCTAAGAGTCCTCTAACCAACCTTTTTGGTCTCATCTCAATTGGAGTTTCCATGCTCAATATATCTTCAAAACAAAAAGTTGACTTTTTGTTGACTTTGAAAAGGACCTGTAATGTTTTGATCCATACCTCTCAAATGAAGATTTTTTGGACATTCTTGTAAGACATGAAGTTGTAGAGAATTGAATTTCCTTCAAAACAAGAGGTGGTGGGAAAATTTCTGAGAAATTATGAAGAAGTTATGCTCAGTCAAAGTTTGGTTGACTTTTCTCAAAGAAACCCTAATTTAGAAAGTTTGACTTTTGAGCAAATCTTGAGTTTTCTTGATGACTCATGATCAACCCTTGATCAAATGATGAATGTAACTTCAAAATGAGGATGTTGACCAAAAATCATGAAGTTTGACTTTATGTTGACCACAGTTGACTTTTTGTCCAATACAACTGATTTTCAACCATCTGAGCAATTGTCTGAGGAAACTTGACTTGTGAAGCTTGAAACTTGACATGGAGAACATTTGAAGCATATGAGGAGGCATGATGAACATTGGAGATGTTGGAAATCCACTTTGATCTGAGAATCACCAAACCCTAGTTTGGGTTGATTGTCTAGGAGAGGGTTTGTCTGATCAACCCTTGAGGAATCCTTGAGTATAGATGTATGAAATGCCTTGAGAAGATGAAGGGCAAATTTTGGGGTATGACAGGGAGTCATATTTCATTACTTTTGTTAATGATCCTACCAACAAAATGGTTAAACTGACTGCTGCTCTTAACACTTTTCAGGAGAAGACGGCGAAATGTAAGACTACCAACATCAAAGAGATTTTGGCTTTTCAGAAATTTTTCAGGGTGGTGTACTTACCGAACAATCTTCGTCGAACCATCCATGACTCGGCCCAAGAGCTAAAGGAGAAGGTAACCGAGCGGATTCCACAACTTAAAATCCATGGTTACACGAAAGACAAGTATCTTTACGCACTTCATTTTGGAAAAATCAAATTTCCTCCTTTGCCGACTAGCCCATTAACATTGGCTTTTTGACCACCTATCCCAAATTGGTGGTATAGCTCTTGGTCGAATATCCAAAATGCTTACAAAAAGAAAGCCGACCGGGTGGTTCCGACGAAGCATTGGTTACACGACTACCCAGGATTTCTGCATATTGACCTTAAATATGTGAGATAGCTTGCCGTAGTGCCCAATGGTAACCACTTCTGGAAAGTTTAATTTCCTTTTTAAATTCGACTCACATCCTTATTTGACTTAGCCTCTTTTCTAGTTGTACCCTTGCCACAAGTAATCATTCCCAGGAAGGCCCTCGATGTTGAGGATCGGGAAGGGCCGTCGATTGCGCTTGTTGATATTGGCACCAAGGAAGGTCCTTCACGCTCAAACGTATGTTTTACGCTTACACCTCTGTTCATATTTCTTCCATTCAATGTCCCTTATATGCTCGACATTTTGCAGTTCAACCCCATTCACACTCCATCTGACGACGAACCAATTTCATCTTCCCTTAAGAAAACTGATTCCTCTGTATGTGTATATGTTTGTGTTTCGACACTCCGTGCTTTACAGACTACTAATATTCCCTTCATGTAACAGAGTCGAAAACGCTCGATGGATTCGACTGCTCCCTCCAAAACATCCAAATAGTCCAAGAGGGACCAAAAATCTCGCCGTAGTGAGAAAGCTGAGGTAAGCATTACTTAAATTGGAATTCCTCGACCAAAGTTATGGTTTCGAATAATATTTTTCTTATATTTACAGCCATCACCTGATGATCATCTCCTCATTCTCGAAAATCCAAAGATCATAAGAGGAAACATGCTTCCTCTTCTGAAGACAAGGTGGCTAAGAAGAAAAAGAAATCCCACCTGGCCGGAGACCTAGGAATAAAGGTTGATGACAAAGAGGAGGCAACAATGGACGCTGACGATCAGTCACTCGTCACGAGACAGAGAGGTAAAGTGCTCTTGGCTACTTGTCGCAACACTGCCTTATTTTCAAGTGTTGACAATATCATAGTAAATACCGCCATCGTCGCTCCAACCCCAACTCCTATGCCTGATGAAGTCAAGGAGCCAGATGGGGACATTGTTGCCGCCTCATTCGGGAGGGATGGAACAAAAATCCCAAGTTTTCCACCATAGGTATTCACCATATCTTTCTATCTTGTTTATTTCATCTTCCAAGTTTATCCGCTAATACCTATTTTTCTTTCAAGAGTTTCTACAACACAAGCAGCCGATTACACTCCATTGTCAGAAGTTTCTTCACCTCCTCATCAACAAGCCTTCGGCATGGTCGCTGGTGAGTTTGTTGACCTTACTATTTCGGCTACTCTTAATGACTCTGATTCGGACACTAGTCCTTCCAAGCATAAGGGTTATAGTTCGACTAGCTCTAACTCTAGTCTTTTAGATTCCCTACAGGGTTCAAAGACTCCTAAAAATGTCACTTGCCTACCACATTCTCCTGCCAAAGTTTCCTTCAGCATTCCTCCTAAAAGGGAAACTACATCCCCTTCTCCTCGACCCAAAGCTCAGGATCTTGTTGAGAAGAAAAAGGGCGACTCAGCTGGCCCTTCTGGGGAAAAGGTCACTTCAACATATATGGATATCGATGTTGAACTGGCAAGATTGGACAGTTTTGTGAGTCGGTACACTTTCTCTTCAGACTCGACCACCTCATGCTTATGGTGACAAGTGAAGCAACAAAGATCAAGAAGTCGATGATAAATCGGACATACGCCGGCCCGACTTGCCTCATCTGCTACATGAGGATTCAGGTGTTGGACTAGAGCTTTTAGATTCTATTGCTCAACTGAAAGGTCTCAATATTTCTGAATTATCTAAACTCATGGTGGAAGCATTTGAGGAAATTCTCCCTTCATTTCTTAAAAACATCACTTAGGTGAAAGAGAATGAGCAGTTGGTCGAAACAAAATAGGCAGCGGTGAGGAGGAATGTGGATATGGTGAGGAAGACCAAAACGGTGATCGAAAGACTGAAGATGCACATTAATCAGAAAAGGCAAGAGCAATATCCTAAAAGGAAAAGAGCTGCTGAAATACGCAGTCGAATTTCCACTTTGTCGAAGGAGATGGAAACTTTGAATGTAGAGTTAGAGCTTGTCGTTAAGCAAGACGAAGAGATCGATCAAGCTACCGCTCCTACTCAAGCAAAACTCTAGCTGACCAAGGATGCCCTCCTTGTCAGCACTTCTACTGCTCAGGTCGAGGAGGAATTATTAGCACTCAAGACAAGAGCAGATGGGCTAAGCGATAATGCCAAAATAAGTTCGGCAATTTCTAATTAATGTAACTATTTTGGTGGTCCTTTTTGCATACCACTTGTAAAATTTGTACAATGGTTTTTAACCACCTTTTATGTAATGCTCTATTTCTCGCCTTACATTGTTTTTTCATACATATAATGCATGACTGATACGTTGGCTTAGACATTATTCTTTCCAGCTCTGTTCGACGTACACTTCATGTCGTCGAAATTGTGATTTCTTGAAGAATGGGTTTCTACTTCTTTAAGTACTTACCAATTACCCTTAGAATGCTTCGATCTAGGGCTAATTCTTCAAGTTCATATGCGTTGTTGGAAAAAGTTTGAATTACCTTAAATAATCCCTCCTAATTAGGTGACCATTTTCCTAGGACTCTATCATTTCTGTCCATAGGTAATATCACTTTCCAAACTAAATCATCAACATGAAATACTTTATCTTTTACCTTCTTATTATAGGCTTTGGTAACTCTGTCCTTTTGTCTCCTTAGTGAATCAAGAGCCAACATCCTCTCTTCATCCAAGTAGACTAACTCATCTGCCATTATCTTCCAATAGTCTTCAGGTCGTATTTCATGATGTCGTTGAATCCTTACGAATCGAACATGTATTTCCACTGGAAATACATCATCATGTCCATATGCCAATCGAAATGGTGTTGCTCTCGTTGCTTCCTTATGAGACGTTCTACATGCCCATAAGGCTTGGTCTAGTGTTTGATGCCAATTCCTTGGATTTTTGCCTACATGTTTCTTGATCAGGCTAATTATTACTTTATTGGCAGATTCGACTTGGCCATTTGCCTGAGCATAATAAGGGGTGGACGTTAACAGTTTTATTCCAACCTCCTTTGTGAATTCTTGCATTTTTCGCCCCGTGAATACTGTTCCTTGGTCAGTTTTGATTGTTTTGGGAATTTCAAACCGACACATAATATGATTTTGTATAAAATCAATCACAGCCTCTTGGTCGACATTTTTCAAAGCTATGACCTCAACCCACTTTGTGAAATAATCAATGCCGACTAAAATGTATCTCTGCTGTTTTAATGATGCTAGCTTTATTTCCCCAATCACATCTAAGGCCCATCCTCTAAACGACAAGGTTTTATAATGGCATGCAATTCGCTTGCAGGCACATGTTGGACGCCCCCATGCATTTTGTATTCCTGGCAGCCTCTAGCAAATTCAATGCAGTCTTTCAACATTGAAGGCCAGTAGACACCTGATCGCATCAACAACCATTTTATCTTGTGTCCGTCTTGGTGTGCACCGCATGCTCCACTATGCACACTCAACACTGCTACGTATGCCTCACTTTCTCCCAAGCATTTGAGTAGTACTCCTTCAACAGTTTTCTTAAATAATTCATTCTCGATTAAAATAAAACTTAGGGCATGATATTTTATTTTACGATCTGTCGAACCCGTAAGAGAACATAAGTAGTCAACCAGGGGTTTACGCCAGTCATTATCTTGCCCATTATCAATTGTTAAAATTTCAAAATTTTCAGCATCTATTGAACCTAATTTTATAATTGACAAATCTGAAGGAGATAACAAAGTAGCTTGAACCTTTTTCCTTACTTGAATAGGTTCTTCATCTTCATTCTTCTTGTATCTTAAAGCTTCTTGCGCCAAGTCGTTAGCTTCTTGGTTTTCCCGTCAAGGTATATGTCGAATGCTTGCTTGCTCGAAACGTTTTAGTAATCTTATAGCAATCACAAAGTATATGATTAGGTTCTCTGTAACGCACCTATACTCTTTTGACATTTGTTTGATTACCAATTCGGAATCTCCCATAATTTTGACATTTCTTGCCCCCAATTCTAGCAGTAGTTCAAGTCCAGTTATTAGAGACTCATATTTCGCCTCATTATTGGTGCAGATACCGTCTATTGCATACTTGAACTCTGCTAGAATTCCATTGGGAGACATTATTATTCCTCCTATCCCGGTACCACTTTTGTGGCTAGAACCGTTGAAATATAATTTCCAAGGCACCAACTTGACAATGTTTTGTGGCATAGCAACCATAGAATGATCGACCAGAAAGTCTACCACTATTTGCCCTTTCATTGCCTTTAAAGGCAGATATGTTAGAGAATGTTCAGTTAATGCTAATGCCCATTTACCAATTTGATTGTGCAAAATTGGTTTAGACAACATATGTTTAATGATATCATAATGAGAAGAAACGTACATGTCAACTGGCTTTATATATTGCTTCAATTTAATACAAGAAAAATACAGACACAAGCATAGCTTTTCTATATCACTATACCTAGTTTCAGGGCCATTTAACATTCGACTAAGATAATACACAGGTCTTTCGACACTACTTGCATCTTCTTGAACTAACATACTTCCAATAGTCGATTCTGAGGCTGCTATATACAACCTCATAGGCCTATTCCTAACTGGAGGTGCCAATATAGCAGACTTCACTAAATATTCTTTGATTTTGTCGAAAGCCTCTTGATGCTCCTTTTGCTAGATGAACTCTTCATTCTTCAGTCGAAGCAGTGGTGAAAATGCTTTAGTTTTTCCACTTAAGTTGGATATGAATCTCCTTAGAAAGTTTTTTTACCCAACAAATAATGAAAATCCTTTTTGGTCGACGGTGGTTTGACGTCCATGATGGATTTGGTTTTGCTTTGATTTACTTCTATGCCCTTTTTATGTACTACAAAACAAAGGAAATCTCCTGCATGCACACAAAAAGCACACTTTAATGGATTCATTTTCAATCCATATTCTCTCATCCTTTCGAAAGATTTTCGAAGGTGTTCCAAGTGCGTCGATTTACTACTCGACTTTATTACTATGTCATCGATGTAAACCTGCATAAAATCTTCAATAAAATCATGGAACATAGAATTCATTACCCTTTAGTATGTTGCTCCGGCATTCTTCAAGCCGAATGGCATGACCACCCATTCATAGGTGCCTAATTCCCCTGGGAAACGAAATGCCGTCTTTGGCACATCATCATCTGCAATAAAAATTTGGTTATAACCAGCATAACCATCAAACATACTTAAATATTCAAAGCCAGCAGCCGAATCGACTAGAATTTTAGCCACGGGCATAACGTATTCATCTTTAGGAGTGGCAGCATTTATGTCTCTAAAATCAATGCACACTCGGAGTTTACCATTTTTCTTAAGGACTGGCACAATATTGGCCAACCATTCGACATACCTTGCAGTTCTGATGAACTTACTTTTGAAGAGTCTTCTTATTTCGTCCTTGATCTTCAACATAATTGCTGGTGCAAAATGTAACGCCCATTTTATTTAATATTATATTATATTAATATTTTTGAATTACCGTTTGACGATTGTTTTGGCGACGTTCAGTTCGGTTCGGTAAAATATTATTCGGACCGATATTTAATTCCCTGAAATTATTTTAATTAATTGAATTAATGATATAATTAGATGTTATTAGTGTTTTAAGAATAGATAGGGGTGTGGGGAGCAATTTGAGAGAATTGGGTTTCTCACCCTTTGCTAGTAAGACAACCATCCTATAAAAACACTTTCTTCATTTTTTCCAACATAACACCAAAAACACAAAATATAGAAGCTTAGGAGATAAAGTTAGGGTTTGGGAAGAAGAAGAAGAAGAAGAAGAAGAAGAGCAAGAAGAGAGCTTGAGGATTGGGTTGTGGGATCATTGATAACGCACTTTTATATAGTATATTTGATTCAATTTTCATAAATAATGTTAGTGTTTTTATTTAATTATTTCATTTTATTTCTATATTTCGTTGGTATTTTTATTGTTTCAGGCATTTTATTTAAATCAGGAAAATTGAGCAAAGAGAAGATATTTGAAAGAATTATTTAATTAAGTGTGCAAGAAATGAAGAAAGGGGTGTGCAAGCAGAAAAGAAAGAGTAAAAAAATATAAGAGATTGCCATGTTTCTCAAGCCCAAAGCAAGCGAGCAAGACGAAGGCCCAAAACATGAGTGAGACGCTCGTCTCACCCCCCTTTTTCACTTGAGGCGCCCGCCTCAACCTCCTCCTTTAGTGGGAGACGCCCGCCTCCTTGCCACGTAAGCCCTCAAATTTGGCAGTTGGAATGAGAAAAATATGGAGACGCACGTCTTATGAGATTCAGATTTTCTCGGTCAACTTGGACGAAAATATAGGAAAGGAAGCAGTTACTATTTACAAGTATAAATAGAGATCAACGAGACATTCAAAG
Organism: Vicia sativa; assembly: GCA_021764765.1. NCBI lineage: Eukaryota > Viridiplantae > Streptophyta > Magnoliopsida > Fabales > Fabaceae > Vicia > Vicia sativa. The sequence goes on from CM038795.1 coordinate 266,232,165, forward strand.
GGTTCCTCCGTTCCACGCTTCGCACCGTTCATTATTTTCATATTATTTTTTCAGCATACTTTTGTAATTCAGAATTCAATCAGTTTTTCTTGTTTCCAGCAATATTGTTCCTAGTTTAATTTCTTTTCCTTTCAAGTACCAGTCTAGTTATTTTTCTTTTCAAGTTATTGTTTTAATTTCCATTGAAGAATCAAGACTTTGTACCGGTTACTTTGAAGCACCAAGATTATTTCCAGCATTTGAATTAGTTCAGGTTTCTTATTTAAATTGCTTTAATTTAATTAATTAACTATTTCATGAAATTAATTTATCTGGTTATGGAATTATTTATGCATGTTAAATTCTTTAATTTATGTATGTCTGTTTTTATAAATATGTCTGGCTAATTTAATCTGATATCGATATGTAACAAGTTAAACTGAAAGGATCTGGAACAAACAGGCTTAATTATATTTTATAAAATAAACACTTTTTCTGATTTAGATATCTAATTTAATTTGTTAAAAAAAGGCTTAGAAACCAACAGAGCGAAAGTTTGAGGTTAATAAACTGGACTAAGGTTAGAAACCAACAGAGCGACAGTTTGAGGTTTAAAACCGGATAGTGGATACTAGGTATTGTTTTTAAAGACTGCGAAAGCGTTTTAAAACCGATTAAATTTTATTTATTTTCAAAAATTAATTTTAAAATCAATGGGATAGCGAGAGCATACATTAGAGTTTAAGATTATAATCCGATTCAATAGAGCGAAAGTTTGAGATAAGATTTTTAAATAAATACTGTTTGCTGAAAAAGGGTTATTATCATTTTTAGAAAATAAGCCAGTGGAAAGCCGGATTCTCTAGGTTAACGAATTACATATCGATATTCACTTATTATTATTTCAACTAGATTAAGTTTAATTACCCAAAATTCCCCCAAATTAATTATTCGATAGCTATAGCTTTACACTGTAGAATTAGGTTATGTTAGTTCGATTTATAGTCCCTTAGGTTCGATATCTTTTAAAACTACGCGATAGGGCTGTATACTTGCAGTCTCCCGATTAGAATAGACGATAATGTCGCGATCAAGTTTTTGGCGCCATTGTCGGGGACTATTTTAGTCGATATCGTAATTCTTTTATTACGAAGTATAGACTATAGCAACAATTTTCTTTCCCTCTGTGTATGCCAAATACTCGCTCTCAAGGCGGTCCTTTGCATATACCAATTAACAATATCGAGCGTTATCTTAGAATAAGAAGGCGAATTCAAGAGTACTGTGAACTCAACAATCTTCCTCCGTCCAAGCTCCCTGATATTGACGAACTGAGAAAGATGGCTGAACCACCACCTGCACCTCGTCCTCTTAAAGATTACGTTGTTCCTTCTCAAGCGGAGCCTCACAACAGTATTGCTGCTCCTGCTATCGCCCGAAACGATTTCGAGCTAAAACCTTCGCTTTTTTCTGCCATTCAGCAGAACCAATTTTCTGGAGCTCCTACTGACGACCCGAACCTGCATCTGTCAGTGTTTGTGCAGTATGCAGACACTGTGAAAGCGAATGGTGTAAACCCTGAGGCGATACGATTGCGCCTATTTCCTTTTTCTTTAAGAGACAGAGCTCGCGCATGGCTCCAATCTCTTCCTTCAAACTCAATTACCACATGGGATGAGTTGAAGAAAGTCTTCTTGGCTAGATATTTTCCTCCAAGAAAAACTACTATGCTCAGAGCCAACATCAATGGTTTCAGACAAAAAGATAACGAGTCACTCTTTGAAGCTTGGGAACGCTATAAGGACATGCTTAGACTTTGTCCTCATCATGGTTTAGAAGAATGGCTGATCATTCACACGTTCTATAACGGTCTCTTGTACAATACAAGATTGAATATAGACGCTGCTGCTGATGGCGCACTGATGAATAAACCATATACTGAAGCAAAACAACTTACCGAAAGCATGGCTCAGAACCATTATCAATGGGGAATGGAGAGGGTTAGCGTAGAAAAATCTCAAACAAAAGGTGCCATGGTTGAAGTGAATAGTCTGGATTAAGTCAACGCTAAAGTGGAAGCTCTCACCCAAAAGCTTGAGAACCTTACCACCGCTCCCGCAGCTACCGTAGCTGCAGTTGCCCAAACCTGCGATTTATGTGGTCTTCAATCACATCTTGCTCCAGAATGCCCACTTCTAACGGGAGTTCCAGCTGAACAAGCAAATTACGTACAGGGAAATCCTTACAGCAATACATATAACCCTGGTTGGAAGAATCATCCAAACTTTTCATACAAGAACAACAATGCGTTATATGCACCTGGACAAGCTCCTGCTACACCACCTGGTTATCCAAAAGCTATCCCAAATCATCCTAATAATGGTCCTAATACATCAAATGCCCCCAGGAAGTCTAATCTTGAAATTATGATAGAACACTTCATTGCTACCCAATCCCAAACTAATAAAGATGTTCAAAATCAGAATATACACACTAATGAGCAGATTAAACAATTATCTAACAAAATTGACGCTTTAGCTACACACAATAAAATGTTAGAAACACAAATCTCTCAAGTAGCTCAACAACAAGCGGCTTCTGTTGCTCCTACTGGCTCATTTCCTGGACAGCCACAACCAAATCCTAAAGGACATGCAAATGATGTTATCTTAAGAAGTGGAACTGAGTATGATGGACCTGTAGATCCCAGAATCAGTAGCCCAGCTATGAAACAAAATTCTGTTAAACCGTCTGAAATTAAAAATAAACCAGAAAAGGAAAATCAGAAAGATAATAATGAAGATACCACACAAAAGGACTAACCTTATATACCCCCACCACCTTATAAGCCTCATATTCCTTACCCTCAAAGGCTAGCTAAAACCAAGAATGTGGGTCAATTTAAGAAATTCGTGGATCTTCTGAAGCAACTTAATGTTACAATTCCTTTTACCGAAGCTATAACTCAAATGCCCTCCTATGCTAAATTCCTTAAAGAAATTTTATCTAATAAGAAAAAGCTAGAGGATAATGAAATTGTCACGCTCACTGCTGAGTGTAGTGCCATAATTCAAAACACGATGCCTCCTAAACTCAAAGATCCTGGAAGTTTCTCTATTCCATGTGTAATAGGTAAATTTGTCATAGATAAAGCTTTATGCGATTTAGGAGCAAGTATCAGTGTAATGCCGCTTTCCATATGCAAGAAACTTGACATAGGAGAACTAAGACCAACTAAAATGTCCGTTCAATTAGCGGATAGATCTGTTAAGTATCCTGCCGGAATTCTTGAGAATGTTCCTGTACGCATAGGTCAATTCTATATACCAACTGACTTCATCATCATGGACATAAGGGAAAACGAAGTTACCCCAATCATCCTAGGACGACCTTTCTTAGCAACTGCCGGTGCAATTATAGACGTAAAAAGAGGAAAACTTACTTTTGAAGTAGGAGAGGAGAAAATCGAATTTATCCTCTCTCAATTCCTGAAAGCACCTGCAATTGAAGATACTTGTTACTTCATGGATATCATCGATGAATGTAGGAAGGAAGCTGAACTTGAAAACAAAGACAATCTCGATGAAAGTATGGAGAGTAATCTAAGTGAATGTTTAGCTATAGCGCCAGATCCTACACAATGTCTAAGAAAACCAACCCTAGAACTTAAAACACTTCCTAAAAATCTAAGGTATGAATTCTTGGATTCTGAACTCGAACGACCAGTAATAGTTAACGCAGAACTTGGAGAAATCGAAACTGAGAAACTATTACAAATTCTGAGAAAATATCCAACAGCTTTAGGATACAACATCACTGACCTAAAAGGAACAAGTCCCTCTATTTGTATGCATCGCATTATGCTAGAAGAAGACTGTAAGACTTCTAGAGAACACCAGAGGAGACTAAACCCGATCATGAGTGAGGTAGTGAAAAAGGAAGTGCTGAAACTATTAGAAGCAGAAATAATATATCCTATATCTGATAGCAAATGGGTTAGCCCTGTGCATGTTGTACCAAAGAAAGGAGGTGTAACAGTGGTCGAAAATGAGAAAGGAGAAATTATAACCAAACGAGTTGAATCTGGATGGAGAATGTGCATTGATTCTCGAAAACTTAAAAAAGCCTCCAGAAAAGATCATTTCCCTTTACCATTTATAGACCAGATGTTAGAACGCTTAGCTAGGCATTCTCATTTCTGTTTCTTGGACGGTTACTCAGGTTTCTTTCAGATACCAATTCACCCTGATGACCAAGAGAAAACAACTTTCACATGTCCCTTTGGCACTTTCGCTTATCGACGAATGCCATTTGGTTTATGCAACGCTCCTGCGACCTTTCAAAGATGTATGATGGAAATATTTGCCGATTTTCTTAATAACATCATGGAAGTCTTCATGGATGATTTTTCAGTTTGCGGGCAAAACTTTGAAGAATGCCTCGAAAATCTAGAAAGGGTTTTAGAACGTTGTGTGAAGGTTAATCTAGTACTTAATTGGGCAAAATGTCATTTTATGGTACAAGAAGGAATTGTTTTGGGACACATTATATCTAAAAGAGGAATTGAAGTAGATTCAGCAAAAATCGAAGTTATTGAGAACCTTCAACCTCCCAAAACTGTTAGAGAAATACGAAGTTTTTTAGGACACGTCGGTTTCTACCGACGATTCATTAAAGATTTCTCTAAGATAACTAAACCTTTAACTGAATTATTAATGAAAGATGCTGAATTCATCTTCGACGAAAAATGCTTAGAAGCATTCGAAACATTAAAGAAAGCATTAATATCTGCGCCCATCATGCAAACCCCTGATTGGAATGAACCATTCGAAATAATATGTGACGCGAGTGACTACGCCGTAGGAGCTGTCTTAGGACAACGAAAGGATAAAAGACACCACGTCATATATTATACAAGTAGAACCTTGGATGAAGCGCAAATGAATTATGCCACAACCGAGAAGGAAGTTTTAGCAGTGGTTTTCGCGCTAGATAAGTTTCGTTCCTATTTAGTAGGATCTAAAATAATCATCTACACTGATCACGCTGCTATTAGATACCTGCTAACCAAAAAGGATGCTAAGCCTAGACTCCTGAGATGGATATTGCTGCTGCAAGAGTTTGATTTAGAAATCAAAGATAAGAAAGGAACTGAAAATGTAGTAGCAGATCACCTCTCCAGACTAGAGAACCTTAAACATGAACAAGTGCCGATTGACGATGAATTCCAGTATGATAGACTTATTGCCCAATTAGAGGGCAACGAAACCGATAATTTCATGGAAACCACTTTAGTCATTTCTTCTGTGCCTTGGTATGCTGATTTCGTGAATTACCTAGCTGCAGGCGTTCTACCACCTGAACTTACCTACCAACAGAAGAAGAAATTCTTCCACGACTTTAAACAGTATTTTTGGGATGAACCTTTGTTGTTCAAGAGAGGCGCCGATGGAATTTTCCGTCGATGTGTGCCAAAAGAGGAAATTGAAAGCATTATAAAACATTGTCATTCTGCACCTTATAGAGGACATGCTAGTACATCTAAAACATGTGCGAAGATCTTACAATCCGACCTCTATTGGCCCAATTTATGGAAAGACGTACATGCCACCATCATAAAATGCGACAGGTGCCAACGCACTGGTAATATATCTAGACGCGACGAAATTCCACAAAAAGGTATTTTAGAAGTCGAAATTTTTGATGTGTGGGGAATAGATTTCATGGGACCTTTCCCATCCTCTTCCGGTAACAAGTATATACTTGTGGCTGTAGATTATGTTTCAAAATGGATCGAGGCTATAGCTTCTCCAACAAACGACACCCGAGTAGTACTTAAGCTTTTCAAAAATATAATTTTCCCAAGGTTCGGTGTACCCAGACTCGTCATAAGCGACGGTGGCTCTCATTTCATTTCCAAAATCTTCGAAAAATTATTAGGGAAATATGGAGTTCGACACCGCGTAGCTACACCTTACCATCCCCAAACAAGTGGGCAGGTAGAAGTTTCAAACCGTGAAATCAAACAAATTCTCGAAAAGACAGTTGCTACTTCTAGGAAGGACTGGTCCTTTAAACTTCATGAAGCTTTATGGGCATATAGGACCGCTTATAAGACTCCAATAAGGACCACTCCCTTTAAGCTTATTTATGGTAAGTCGTGTCACCTGGCGGTTGAGTTAGAACATAAGGCTTATTGGGCCATTAAAAATTTAAATCTCAGTTATACAGCCGCCGGTGAAAACGTATCCTCGATATAAATGAATTAGAAGAACTTAGACAGGATGCGTACGAAAATGCTAGGATTTACAAAGAGCGAACGAAGAAATGGCATGACAAGCGCATATCTAGGAAAAACTTTAACATAGGCGATATCGTATTACTATTTAACTCACGGTTAAAGTTATTTCCTGGAAAATTACGATCTAGGTGGTCAGGTCCTTTTGAAATTACTAGAGTTTATCCAAGTGGTTCCATAGAAATTAAGGGACCATCGATTGAACCGTTTGTAGTAAACGGGCAGCGTTTAAAGCATTACCATTTTACCAAAATCGATGAAAATTCACAAACGTTAAATCTAGACGAGCCACACGCTCGATTAAAAGACTAACCCTTAGTTTTATTTGTCGAGCTTACGACATAAAACAAAGCGCTTTGTGGGAGACAACCCACCATTTTTATTTTTATTCTCTTAATTTTATTTCATTTCTTTATTCTATTTCAAAAACAACAAAAAAAATTCTTATCATTATTTATTTTCTTCCTATTATTTCTCTTTGTCTTATTTCTTTCTATTCTATGTTTTTCTTCTATTTTTCTCTTTATCGGCATTTGGCCAATGCTGATCTTCTTTTCTTTTTCTATTCTTCAGGATAATTTCTATTTGCTTATTCTCTTTCCACCATGTCTCGCGTTGATAACATGCCAGTCACTTTCAGAGGAAGGAATCAGGCTGGAAAATTTGGAGTTTTATCCAGGAGTGAGATGCTTCCGACTATCTACCCTCATCATGGTACTATGGCTACACTTGGTATCCGTGATAGTGTGCTTTTTCTGCTTAACCAGATCGGGTGGGACTCTTCGCGCCTTATGACATGTTATGCCACCTATCAGAATCTCACCTTGGAATTCCTCAGCTCTCTGACTTACATACCTACCCATGGATTGGGTCACCGCCGTGGACTCATTCTTTTCAGACTTTTTGGTATTAGTTACAAGTTTAATCACATGGATCTGGAAAATCTTCTAGGATTTCCTACTGGATTGGCTGTTTATCATGAAACTCAGGAGGAACAACTTGGTTATGGAGAGCTTGATAACTTTTGGGGATCTATATCCGGAATTCTTAACCCTGAAGCGGATGACTTTGTATCAGAAAATATCCATAACCCAACCTTCAGGTATTTCCACAAGATTCTGGCTCATACTGTTTTTGGGAAGCCCCAGAATGTCACTACTGTATCTCGAGATGAGCTTTTTATTATGTTTTGTGCTTCGCAAAACCGCCCGGTTAACGCGATCACTTATATAATTCGTGCTTTTGTGCATCTTGTCGATACTGACCATGCACCTATTCGGATGGGAGGGCTTGTGACTATGATTGCTAATATTGTTGGACTCAGACAGCCTTTTAGGAATCTGACTGCTTTCAATGGTGTCACTTGCATGACTATCCAATTTTGTTTCAACACTGGCATGATCGGAGATCTTGGTCCCACTCAGTTTACCTTGCTAATCAACAACCAAGTGATGGATTTATTTACCTTACGTAACCCTGCTACTAGTGTGCATAACCGAGCCAATTGGATCTATGGTTTGGATCAGCCTCCTGTTCAGCCTTCCACTCCTGAGACTCCACAAGTCTATGAGATTTTAGGGGACTCTGAAGAAGATCCTACTGCTCCCACTGGTTATTACGACATGGCTCCTCCTCAGAATGCTTCTACTGCTCAATCTGTCGCACCAGACACTGTTATGCATGAGGCTCCTACCATTGATCATGCTACGGCTATCCAAGCTCTTCAGGTGGAACACCAGGCCTTGAGGGATGAATTAACTAGTTTGCGAGCAGATTTCTTCGGTTTTATGGACACTGTTTCAGCACAATTTCAAGAAGTTTTTGCATATTTCCGATCCTCCTCTGCTCCTAAAGCAGGACCTTCAAGTGGCTAGAGTTTTAAGTAGTTATTAATTATACTTTAGTTTAGTTTTGATTTAGGATTTTCATTTTCATTATTTTCGTTATGTTATTTTATTCCGTTTTATTTCCGAATACTTGCTCCTTTAATTGTTAGCACTTCCATTTTCAATATAATGCAATTTCAGATTATTTATTTAAATGTTGCAGTTTATTTTATTTTATTATATTATATTACTGTTTCATCTTCTGCTTTAAATTGCACTTATATCATTGCTGCTTATTATTACTATTGTTGTTCATGTGTACTCTGCATCAATGCACTTATCATTGTTAGCAACTCCACTACTGAACTAATGCAATTTCTGAATTATATTTAATGTTGCAGTTTTTACTTTTCACTTTTATTCTATTGTTATTAAACTGCTTCATCTCATTCTTTTAATTTTAATTGCATTTATATTATATCGTTGCTATCTTTTATGACTGAAATTCTGGAACATTATGCACTGCACTTATAATCTGTACTGAGTGATTCAGTCAATCTGCTTAGAATTTGATTCCCACGTGTTTCCTCTGCTATATTGATGCATCGAATCTGCCATACTTTCTAGCATCGAGACGGTCGCCTCTCTTCACACTCCTTTCCAAGAGACGCACGCCTCTTGCATTTTTGTCTGCCATGAATTCTTTGAGACGCCCGCCTTCCCTGCCTGGTCACAGACTAAGACGGTCGCCTAAACTTTTATATTTGTTTTGAGACGCACGCCTCCATGCGTGGTCTCTTGTCAAGACGCGCGTCCCCTGCTACCTGTCTCGTGCTGATGTCTTCTGGTCTCCCTTGTCTTGATTTTTTCGTCCGTTTCTCTTTTCATTTCCCACAATTAAATCCCATTCAACTCTTATTTACTCTTCCATCAAAAAAAAATTTTTTTTATCTTCCCACCATAATGCTCATTCAAACTTTTCCCCCTCATTTTCCAACATAACATTATTATAATTCATTCCTCTTCACTCTAAACTCTCTATAAATACTCTTCCATTTTTCTTCTCAATTCACATCTACTACTCATAAACTTCCATTCATTCATTTCATCTTCTCTCTTCTTATCCTTCATTCCATACTCTTCTATGGCTCCACGAAACACCCAACGCCAAGTGAAACCTGTAACACCCCATCTAAATACCCCGAATATATTAATTAAATTAATATCGAAATCAACTTTAATCAGAGTTAACACGGCAAATGAGGGATGTCACAATTAATAGATAAAATAAAACTTCATTCAAACAGTAGCCATGCTACACTGAGGATCATCATCCAAATAATTCAATCAATTTAAGACCATGTCTTACACAGCGGAAATACCAAAACCAAAATTTAATAAAACGTCATGGTTCTCAAAGAATTCAAGGCCAAAACAATTAAACGATAACAATTCTCTTAACTAAACATTCCCCAGTGTTACAATCTAATCAGAGTATGACACTAACACGCGGACTTAAAAGATAAGCTCTAGAGCCATCCTCACCAACTCCTCAGCTGCTAACTTTAATCTGAAATTGTAAAGTAAGGGTGAGACTTCTCATAATTAAAGCATATTATAAGCTTCTCATTTAACAGTATATTACAAGCATATTATTTCACCCACTTAACACAATTCAGGATTCAACACACAACCACATTCATATAAGTCATCATGCATAATCAATAGACAACAAAAGAATTGCAACACTGGAAGACATCCTAACATGTTACAATTCCATGCAACACAAATGCAGACTCAATGCATGCGGTACCGACACGTGACCAAGTCACCCAACACTGATCCATCCTCAACCGGATACAGCAACCATCGATTCGTCCATAAACACCCGGACACGAATCCAGCCTAACCACCCATCCTCACTCGGTATCGGTTATCGGCAATCCAAGTCAAATTCCGCACAATGGGAATTAACTTCACCAAACAATGCAAATGCACGCACATCACTAGCATGCAACATCAATCAGTCTATGTATACATTCATCTAACATAACTGAATCAACCAATCAACATGGTATTTCAACAAATCATGCATACATCTAACATCAGCATAAACATGCATCTAACATCAGCATAAACATGCTATTACATCTACACATTACCAATATCTCCATCACCAAAGGTCCTCTGCTACATACACATCAGTATGTGTCAGTCAATCATCGTTTATTTCGAAATCCGACTACTTTCCAAAATAATTTCACGTTTTTGAAAATATTTTCATTTTATAAGGTAGAGCATTAAATTTAGGAAATAACGTCCAAAACGGCGCTCAAAACGGACTTACAGTTTGAAAGTTATGAATTTTTGAAGTTTTAAAAATTCTCAAAAATGTTTCAGTGGAACCCGGTTCCTCCCTGGGAGTAACCGGTTCCCACAATTCAGAAAAACAGCGCCCCTGGAAAAATGTATGGGGAACCCGGTTCCTCCAGGTAGGGAACCGGTTCCCAGAAGAAAATTTTCATATTTTTCTGGAAAACAACGTGGAACCCGGTTCCTCCCACACAGGAACCGGTTCCTGAGTTCAAAAATGCCATTTTCACCATTTTAAAAAGCTGGAACCCGGGTTCTCCCACTGGGGAACCGGTTCCCACGACCTTTAGACCCAAAAACTCAGTTTTGACAGCATTATTTCCCAAAACCATTTTTCTCTTCATCTCAAAGCGTGCCACATATTCCGACACCATAAATTCACTCATTCATCATCAATAACATACAATATAACATGTTTTATTCATCGGTAATGATCCTATATCATACAAATCAATGAATCTATACATTCTAACACAATCTGACACCACTAGGTATACACCCATGGAACCCTAGAAATCCCCAACTAAGATTTCCTAACATGCTATGATCTATAGCATTAAAATCAAAACCTATAATACGAAATAATCAATCGAAATCACCCCTTACCTTGTGGGTTCTTCGAATTCTGACACTTCTAGGTCTTCTTCCTTCTTTCTCCTCTTCTCAACTTCACGTATCTTGTTTTCTCCAAAATGACTCTATTTTCCTTCTTTCCTTATTTTATTCCTTTTTATTCCTTATTAACATAAATAAAATAATATTACTTCTCACGCCTTAATTAATTTCATCATTAATCTTAATAATCCAATATATTAATAAATTATGTTCTCAATTAATTTAATAATTAAAAATCATAATTATTTAATTACTGAATTATTTTGGGGTGTCACAAAACCCGACCGACCACCACCCGACCTATCCACTATTATTTTTCGAGATAGCGATGATGGCCAACATCACGCAAAATACATGAAATTTTATTCCCGTTCGGTTGTCCCCACAAAATATGTAGACACCGATTGTTTGGATACTTTAGGAATGGCGGATAGCATCACATTCATGCTTACAAACACCGGATTACTCAGTCTCTGTTCAAACCCATATCCCACCTTTGAACCACTCGTGCTTGAATTCCTTAGTTCTTTCTCCTACATCACACCTCCCGATGATCCTTACACCACTGGCACTGCTAACTTCCGCATGTTCAACCAGGAATATTCTATTGATCAAGAACGTATTGCTGAACTTTTACAGTTCACTCGAGGTCAGAATGTTCATTATAAACCGTTCGACGATGACAACGACATTTCTTGGGATCAAGTCGGCTTCTCTCTATGGAATGATCTAACCGGTCAACCCACGGAAAGTTGGCGAGATCTCTACGCTTCACATATCCATAATCCCGCTTTGAGGTACTTTCATCGCATCCTTGCAAACACCATTTTTGGCCGGACCAATAATCACAAGGTCAACCAAAATGAGTTGTTTATCATTTTCTGTGCTCTCAACGGTCAAGCTGTCAACGCCGCACCTTTCTTGCTCAGCCACATTCATACATGCGTCAATGCAGCAGGTACAAACCCATTTGTCTTTGGTGGAATCATCACTTCTCTAGCTCTTGCTTTAGGCCTTTCCGAAGAACTTTTGTCCTTGACACAATTTATGATGCCAGCAAATCTGCTAGATGTCATCTATTGTCGTGATTCCCATATCATCTCTCCTCGACAAGATGGCCGGTACACCTTAATGATTAACCGTCATCTAATACCCGGTGTAGTGTTGCCTTGTCTTAATCAGATCGACGTCCGAAACCGCAACAACTGGCGTTTCGCTATTAATGCACCTGCAGCACAACAACAAGAAAATCCAGCTGCTAATTTCGAGGCCATGCAAGCTCATATGAATCGTCAAGATCAACTGTTCCAAGCAATGGAACAAAACCAAGCTGAGACTTTACGTCTTGTTCGAGAGTTACAGCATGATCAACGAGAAATGCAGCGCGACCAACAAGAGTTACGACGCGAACATCGAGAGTATGCTTTCCGCAACGATCGTAACTTCGAAGCTTTGACTGCTCGCATCGCGGATGCTCTTCATCTTAATGATTCTGATTCCTACAGGCGTCGACGACCTCGTACTAGAGGTAGAGCAACAAGAGGACAAAATTCTCCAAGCAACGGGTGATCACCATCCTTCCGTCTGATTCTCCTACGTTTTTATCGCATTGAGGACATTGCTCCTTTTAAGTATAGGGGAGTCAGAACATTTCTTTGTTCATTTCTATTTCCTTTGCTCTCTTTAGTATTTTCCTTTTATTTCTTTTCCTGTATTGCAAATTTCCATTCAATAAAATACATGTTTATGTAATTTTTAATCTTATATGCAAAAATCTAGTGCTTATTCGAATTCCTCCTTTTACTTATGCCATAACGAAAAATTTTAACTAAAAATTAAAACGCATTTATTAACATATTCAACTAGTATTAAGGTTGCTTATTTTTAAATAAGAATTCGAGCGCGACTTAGCAAAATCGTTATCGTCCTAACACTTCAAAACCCCCAATGTGTTAGATTGATTTAAGTACTTATTATACCAACACTTTTAAACTTAGTTTTAAAGTAATCCCGAGTAGTTTATTAAGCAGTGGGCACCGCCTTAAGCACAAACTACGTGAGGACCGATGAATATAAGTGATTGATCAAATATTTTTAAGAAATTGCTTTTATCTGATGATGCCCTTACTAAGTTAGATGGTCCCTACCAGATCATTTAATCCAACAGTTGCGGAAATTATAAAATTCTATGCAAACAAGCCATTATGAATTGGTTCAGTGGTCCCTGGTGCTGAACTTGGTAGGGCGAATTACGATCCGATCCCCCGCAATTTGTAATTGGAAAAAGGAGTACCAAATATTAATTACCAGAACACCTAGCTGGCTTACAAAGATCAAATTCACTAACCGGTTACTCCACTACGTGCGTGTAAGGTAAAGGGCTTAATGTGATTGCACTAGAATGAAAACGGGTAAAACGAAAGGAAAGTATTAGGTCGAGCTATAATAACATGACTTAAATTGGTCTGCATAAATGGGGTTGTCTAGTGTTTCTACAGTAGCTTTGGTGTTGAAGTTCAACTTAAATTCTCCAACAAAGAATCAACTTGCAACCTAGTACAAAAAGTGATGTGTGTTCTTATATTTGCGTTCGACTATACTTCTAAAATTTTCATTTTACTTTTTGCTTGAGGACAAGCAAAGGTTCAAGTATAGGGGAGTTTGATAACGCACTTTTTATATAGTATATTTGATTCAATTTTCATAAATAATGTTAGTGTTTTTATTTAATTATTTCATTTTATTTCTATATTTCGTTGGTATTTTTATTGTTTCAGGCATTTTATTTAAATCAGGAAAATTGAGCAAAGAGAAGATATTTGAAAGAATTATTTAATTAAGTGTGCAAGAAATGAAGAAAGGGGTGTGCAAGCAGAAAAGAAAGAGTAAAAAAATATAAGAGATTGCCATGTTTCTCAAGCCCAAAGCAAGCGAGCAAGACGAAGGCCCAAAACATGAGTGAGACGCTCGTCTCACCCCCCTTTTTCACTTGAGGCGCCCGCCTCAACCTCCTCCTTTAGTGGGAGACGCCCGCCTCCTTGCCACGTAAGCCCTCAAATTTGGCAGTTGGAATGAGAAAAATATGGAGACGCACGTCTTATGAGATTCAGATTTTCTCGGTCAACTTGGACGAAAATATAGGAAAGGAAGCAGTTACTATTTACAAGTATAAATAGAGATCAACGAGACATTCAAAGGGTTCCTCCGTTCCACGCTTCGCACCGTTCATTATTTTCATATTATTTTTTCAGCATACTTTTGTAATTCAGAATTCAATCAGTTTTTCTTGTTTCCAGCAATATTGTTCCTAGTTTAATTTCTTTTCCTTTCAAGTACCAGTCTAGTTATTTTTCTTTTCAAGTTATTGTTTTAATTTCCATTGAAGAATCAAGACTTTGTACCGGTTACTTTGAAGCACCAAGATTATTTCCAGCATTTGAATTAGTTCAGGTTTCTTATTTAAATTGCTTTAATTTAATTAATTAACTATTTCATGAAATTAATTTATCTGGTTATGGAATTATTTATGCATGTTAAATTCTTTAATTTATGTATGTCTGTTTTTATAAATATGTCTGGCTAATTTAATCTGATATCGATATGTAACAAGTTAAACTGAAAGGATCTGGAACAAACAGGCTTAATTATATTTTATAAAATAAACACTTTTTCTGATTTAGATATCTAATTTAATTTGTTAAAAAAAGGCTTAGAAACCAACAGAGCAAAAGTTTGAGGTTAATAAACTGGACTAAGGTTAGAAACCAACAGAGCGACAGTTTGAGGTTTAAAACCGGATAGTGGATACTAGGTATTGTTTTTAAAGACTGCGAAAGCGTTTTAAAACCAATTAAATTTTATTTATTTTCAAAAATTAATTTTAAAATCATTGGGATAGCGAGAGCATACATTAGAGTTTAAGATTATAATCCGATTCAATAGAGCGAAAGTTTGAGATAAGATTTTTAAATAAATACTGTTTGCTGAAAAAGGGTTATTATCATTTTTAGAAAATAAACCGGTGGAAAGCCAGATTCTCTAGGTTAACGAATTACATATCGATATTCACTTATTATTATTTCAACTAGATTAAGTTTAATTACCCAAAATTCCCCCAAATTAATTATTCGATAGCTATAGCTTTACACTGTAGAATTAGGTTACGTTAGTTCGATTTATAGTCCCTTAGGTTCGATATCTTTTAAAAATACGCGATAGGGCTGTATACTTGCAGTCTCCCGATTAGAATAGACGATAATGTCGCGATCAAGTTTTTGGCGCCATTGTCGGGGACTATTTTAGTCGATATCGTAATTCTTTTATTACGAAGTATAGACTATAGCAACAATTTTCTTTCCCTCTGTGTATGCCAAATACTCGCTCTCAAGGCGGTCCTTTGCATATACCAATTAACAATATCGAGCGTTATCTTAGAATAAGAAGGCGAATTCAAGAGTACTGTGAACTCAACAATCTTCCTCCGTCCAAGCTCCCTGATATTGACGAACTGAGAAAGATGGCTGAACCACCACCTGCACCTCGTCCTCTTAAAGATTACGTTGTTCCTTCTCAAGCGGAGCCTCACAACAGTATTGCTGCTCCTGCTATCGCCCGAAACGATTTCGAGCTAAAACCTTCGCTTTTTTCTGCCATTCAGCAGAACCAATTTTCTGGAGCTCCTACTGACGACCCGAACCTGCATCTGTCAGTGTTTGTGCAGTATGCAGACACTGTGAAAGCGAATGGTGTAAACCCTGAGGCGATACGATTGCGCCTATTTCCTTTTTCTTTAAGAGACAGAGCTCGCGCATGGCTCCAATCTCTTCCTTCAAACTCAATTACCACATGGGATGAGTTGAAGAAAGTCTTCTTGGCTAGATATTTTCCTCCAAGAAAAACTACTATGCTCAGAGCCAACATCAATGGTTTCAGACAAAAAGATAACGAGTCACTCTTTGAAGCTTGGGAACGCTATAAGGACATGCTTAGACTTTGTCCTCATCATGGTTTAGAAGAATGGCTGATCATTCACACGTTCTATAACGGTCTCTTGTACAATACAAGATTGAATATAGACGCTGCTGCTGATGGCGCACTGATGAATAAACCATATACTGAAGCAAAACAACTTACCGAAAGCATGGCTCAGAACCATTATCAATGGGGAATGGAGAGGGTTAGCGTAGAAAAATCTCAAACAAAAGGTGCCATGGTTGAAGTGAATAGTCTGGATTAAGTCAACGCTAAAGTGGAAGCTCTCACCCAAAAGCTTGAGAACCTTACCACCGCTCCCGCAGCTACCGTAGCTGCAGTTGCCCAAACCTGCGATTTATGTGGTCTTCAATCACATCTTGCTCCAGAATGCCCACTTCTAACGGGAGTTCCAGCTGAACAAGCAAATTACGTACAGGGAAATCCTTACAGCAATACATATAACCCTGGTTGGAAGAATCATCCAAACTTTTCATACAAGAACAACAATGCGTTATATGCACCTGGACAAGCTCCTGCTACACCACCTGGTTATCCAAAAGCTATCCCAAATCATCCTAATAATGGTCCTAATACATCAAATGCCCCCAGGAAGTCTAATCTTGAAATTATGATAGAACACTTCATTGCTACCCAATCCCAAACTAATAAAGATGTTCAAAATCAGAATATACACACTAATGAGCAGATTAAACAATTATCTAACAAAATTGACGCTTTAGCTACACACAATAAAATGTTAGAAACACAAATCTCTCAAGTAGCTCAACAACAAGCGGCTTCTGTTGCTCCTACTGGCTCATTTCCTGGACAGCCACAACCAAATCCTAAAGGACATGCAAATGATGTTATCTTAAGAAGTGGAACTGAGTATGATGGACCTGTAGATCCCAGAATCAGTAGCCCAGCTATGAAACAAAATTCTGTTAAACCGTCTGAAATTAAAAATAAACCAGAAAAGGAAAATCAGAAAGATAATAATGAAGATACCACACAAAAGGACTAACCTTATATACCCCCACCACCTTATAAGCCTCATATTCCTTACCCTCAAAGGCTAGCTAAAACCAAGAATGTGGGTCAATTTAAGAAATTCGTGGATCTTCTGAAGCAACTTAATGTTACAATTCCTTTTACCGAAGCTATAACTCAAATGCCCTCCTATGCTAAATTCCTTAAAGAAATTTTATCTAATAAGAAAAAGCTAGAGGATAATGAAATTGTCACGCTCACTGCTGAGTGTAGTGCCATAATTCAAAACACGATGCCTCCTAAACTCAAAGATCCTGGAAGTTTCTCTATTCCATGTGTAATAGGTAAATTTGTCATAGATAAAGCTTTATGCGATTTAGGAGCAAGTATCAGTGTAATGCCGCTTTCCATATGCAAGAAACTTGACATAGGAGAACTAAGACCAACTAAAATGTCCGTTCAATTAGCGGATAGATCTGTTAAGTATCCTGCCGGAATTCTTGAGAATGTTCCTGTACGCATAGGTCAATTCTATATACCAACTGACTTCATCATCATGGACATAAGGGAAAACGAAGTTACCCCAATCATCCTAGGACGACCTTTCTTAGCAACTGCCGGTGCAATTATAGACGTAAAAAGAGGAAAACTTACTTTTGAAGTAGGAGAGGAGAAAATCGAATTTATCCTCTCTCAATTCCTGAAAGCACCTGCAATTGAAGATACTTGTTACTTCATGGATATCATCGATGAATGTAGGAAGGAAGCTGAACTTGAAAACAAAGACAATCTCGATGAAAGTATGGAGAGTAATCTAAGTGAATGTTTAGCTATAGCGCCAGATCCTACACAATGTCTAAGAAAACCAACCCTAGAACTTAAAACACTTCCTAAAAATCTAAGGTATGAATTCTTGGATTCTGAACTCGAACGACCAGTAATAGTTAACGCAGAACTTGGAGAAATCGAAACTGAGAAACTATTACAAATTCTGAGAAAATATCCAACAGCTTTAGGATACAACATCACTGACCTAAAAGGAACAAGTCCCTCTATTTGTATGCATCGCATTATGCTAGAAGAAGACTGTAAGACTTCTAGAGAACACCAGAGGAGACTAAACCCGATCATGAGTGAGGTAGTGAAAAAGGAAGTGCTGAAACTATTAGAAGCAGAAATAATATATCCTATATCTGATAGCAAATGGGTTAGCCCTGTGCATGTTGTACCAAAGAAAGGAGGTGTAACAGTGGTCGAAAATGAGAAAGGAGAAATTATAACCAAACGAGTTGAATCTGGATGGAGAATGTGCATTGATTCTCGAAAACTTAAAAAAGCCTCCAGAAAAGATCATTTCCCTTTACCATTTATAGACCAGATGTTAGAACGCTTAGCTAGGCATTCTCATTTCTGTTTCTTGGACGGTTACTCAGGTTTCTTTCAGATACCAATTCACCCTGATGACCAAGAGAAAACAACTTTCACATGTCCCTTTGGCACTTTCGCTTATCGACGAATGCCATTTGGTTTATGCAACGCTCCTGCGACCTTTCAAAGATGTATGATGGAAATATTTGCCGATTTTCTTAATAACATCATGGAAGTCTTCATGGATGATTTTTCAGTTTGCGGGCAAAACTTTGAAGAATGCCTCGAAAATCTAGAAAGGGTTTTAGAACGTTGTGTGAAGGTTAATCTAGTACTTAATTGGGCAAAATGTCATTTTATGGTACAAGAAGGAATTGTTTTGGGACACATTATATCTAAAAGAGGAATTGAAGTAGATTCAGCAAAAATCGAAGTTATTGAGAACCTTCAACCTCCCAAAACTGTTAGAGAAATACGAAGTTTTTTAGGACACGTCGGTTTCTACCGACGATTCATTAAAGATTTCTCTAAGATAACTAAACCTTTAACTGAATTATTAATGAAAGATGCTGAATTCATCTTCGACGAAAAATGCTTAGAAGCATTCGAAACATTAAAGAAAGCATTAATATCTGCGCCCATCATGCAAACCCCTGATTGGAATGAACCATTCGAAATAATATGTGACGCGAGTGACTACGCCGTAGGAGCTGTCTTAGGACAACGAAAGGATAAAAGACACCACGTCATATATTATACAAGTAGAACCTTGGATGAAGCGCAAATGAATTATGCCACAACCGAGAAGGAAGTTTTAGCAGTGGTTTTCGCGCTAGATAAGTTTCGTTCCTATTTAGTAGGATCTAAAATAATCATCTACACTGATCACGCTGCTATTAGATACCTGCTAACCAAAAAGGATGCTAAGCCTAGACTCCTGAGATGGATATTGCTGCTGCAAGAGTTTGATTTAGAAATCAAAGATAAGAAAGGAACTGAAAATGTAGTAGCAGATCACCTCTCCAGACTAGAGAACCTTAAACATGAACAAGTGCCGATTGACGATGAATTCCAGTATGATAGACTTATTGCCCAATTAGAGGGCAACGAAACCGATAATTTCATGGAAACCACTTTAGTCATTTCTTCTGTGCCTTGGTATGCTGATTTCGTGAATTACCTAGCTGCAGGCGTTCTACCACCTGAACTTACCTACCAACAGAAGAAGAAATTCTTCCACGACTTTAAACAGTATTTTTGGGATGAACCTTTGTTGTTCAAGAGAGGCGCCGATGGAATTTTCCGTCGATGTGTGCCAAAAGAGGAAATTGAAAGCATTATAAAACATTGTCATTCTGCACCTTATAGAGGACATGCTAGTACATCTAAAACATGTGCGAAGATCTTACAATCCGACCTCTATTGGCCCAATTTATGGAAAGACGTACATGCCACCATCATAAAATGCGACAGGTGCCAACGCACTGGTAATATATCTAGACGCGACGAAATTCCACAAAAAGGTATTTTAGAAGTCGAAATTTTTGATGTGTGGGGAATAGATTTCATGGGACCTTTCCCATCCTCTTCCGGTAACAAGTATATACTTGTGGCTGTAGATTATGTTTCAAAATGGATCGAGGCTATAGCTTCTCCAACAAACGACACCCGAGTAGTACTTAAGCTTTTCAAAAATATAATTTTCCCAAGGTTCGGTGTACCCAGACTCGTCATAAGCGACGGTGGCTCTCATTTCATTTCCAAAATCTTCGAAAAATTATTAGGGAAATATGGAGTTCGACACCGCGTAGCTACACCTTACCATCCCCAAACAAGTGGGCAGGTAGAAGTTTCAAACCGTGAAATCAAACAAATTCTCGAAAAGACAGTTGCTACTTCTAGGAAGGACTGGTCCTTTAAACTTCATGAAGCTTTATGGGCATATAGGACCGCTTATAAGACTCCAATAAGGACCACTCCCTTTAAGCTTATTTATGGTAAGTCGTGTCACCTGGCGGTTGAGTTAGAACATAAGGCTTATTGGGCCATTAAAAATTTAAATCTCAGTTATACAGCCGCCGGTGAAAACGTATCCTCGATATAAATGAATTAGAAGAACTTAGACAGGATGCGTACGAAAATGCTAGGATTTACAAAGAGCGAACGAAGAAATGGCATGACAAGCGCATATCTAGGAAAAACTTTAACATAGGCGATATCGTATTACTATTTAACTCACGGTTAAAGTTATTTCCTGGAAAATTACGATCTAGGTGGTCAGGTCCTTTTGAAATTACTAGAGTTTATCCAAGTGGTTCCATAGAAATTAAGGGACCATCGATTGAACCGTTTGTAGTAAACGGGCAGCGTTTAAAGCATTACCATTTTACCAAAATCGATGAAAATTCACAAACGTTAAATCTAGACGAGCCACACGCTCGATTAAAAGACTAACCCTTAGTTTTATTTGTCGAGCTTACGACATAAAACAAAGCGCTTTGTGGGAGACAACCCACCATTTTTATTTTTATTCTCTTAATTTTATTTCATTTCTTTATTCTATTTCAAAAACAACAAAAAAAATTCTTATCATTATTTATTTTCTTCCTATTATTTCTCTTTGTCTTATTTCTTTCTATTCTATGTTTTTCTTCTATTTTTCTCTTTATCGGCATTTGGCCAATGCTGATCTTCTTTTCTTTTTCTATTCTTCAGGATAATTTCTATTTGCTTATTCTCTTTCCACCATGTCTCGCGTTGATAACATGCCAGTCACTTTCAGAGGAAGGAATCAGGCTGGAAAATTTGGAGTTTTATCCAGGAGTGAGATGCTTCCGACTATCTACCCTCATCATGGTACTATGGCTACACTTGGTATCCGTGATAGTGTGCTTTTTCTGCTTAACCAGATCGGGTGGGACTCTTCGCGCCTTATGACATGTTATGCCACCTATCAGAATCTCACCTTGGAATTCCTCAGCTCTCTGACTTACATACCTACCCATGGATTGGGTCACCGCCGTGGACTCATTCTTTTCAGACTTTTTGGTATTAGTTACAAGTTTAATCACATGGATCTGGAAAATCTTCTAGGATTTCCTACTGGATTGGCTGTTTATCATGAAACTCAGGAGGAACAACTTGGTTATGGAGAGCTTGATAACTTTTGGGGATCTATATCCGGAATTCTTAACCCTGAAGCGGATGACTTTGTATCAGAAAATATCCATAACCCAACCTTCAGGTATTTCCACAAGATTCTGGCTCATACTGTTTTTGGGAAGCCCCAGAATGTCACTACTGTATCTCGAGATGAGCTTTTTATTATGTTTTGTGCTTCGCAAAACCGCCCGGTTAACGCGATCACTTATATAATTCGTGCTTTTGTGCATCTTGTCGATACTGACCATGCACCTATTCGGATGGGAGGGCTTGTGACTATGATTGCTAATATTGTTGGACTCAGACAGCCTTTTAGGAATCTGACTGCTTTCAATGGTGTCACTTGCATGACTATCCAATTTTGTTTCAACACTGGCATGATCGGAGATCTTGGTCCCACTCAGTTTACCTTGCTAATCAACAACCAAGTGATGGATTTATTTACCTTACGTAACCCTGCTACTAGTGTGCATAACCGAGCCAATTGGATCTATGGTTTGGATCAGCCTCCTGTTCAGCCTTCCACTCCTGAGACTCCACAAGTCTATGAGATTTTAGGGGACTCTGAAGAAGATCCTACTGCTCCCACTGGTTATTACGACATGGCTCCTCCTCAGAATGCTTCTACTGCTCAATCTGTCGCACCAGACACTGTTATGCATGAGGCTCCTACCATTGATCATGCTACGGCTATCCAAGCTCTTCAGGTGGAACACCAGGCCTTGAGGGATGAATTAACTAGTTTGCGAGCAGATTTCTTCGGTTTTATGGACACTGTTTCAGCACAATTTCAAGAAGTTTTTGCATATTTCCGATCCTCCTCTGCTCCTAAAGCAGGACCTTCAAGTGGCTAGAGTTTTAAGTAGTTATTAATTATACTTTAGTTTAGTTTTGATTTAGGATTTTCATTTTCATTATTTTCGTTATGTTATTTTATTCCGTTTTATTTCCGAATACTTGCTCCTTTAATTGTTAGCACTTCCATTTTCAATATAATGCAATTTCAGATTATTTATTTAAATGTTGCAGTTTATTTTATTTTATTATATTATATTACTGTTTCATCTTCTGCTTTAAATTGCACTTATATCATTGCTGCTTATTATTACTATTGTTGTTCATGTGTACTCTGCATCAATGCACTTATCATTGTTAGCAACTCCACTACTGAACTAATGCAATTTCTGAATTATATTTAATGTTGCAGTTTTTACTTTTCACTTTTATTCTATTGTTATTAAACTGCTTCATCTCATTCTTTTAATTTTAATTGCATTTATATTATATCGTTGCTATCTTTTATGACTGAAATTCTGGAACATTATGCACTGCACTTATAATCTGTACTGAGTGATTCAGTCAATCTGCTTAGAATTTGATTCCCACGTGTTTCCTCTGCTATATTGATGCATCGAATCTGCCATACTTTCTAGCATCGAGACGGTCGCCTCTCTTCACACTCCTTTCCAAGAGACGCACGCCTCTTGCATTTTTGTCTGCCATGAATTCTTTGAGACGCCCGCCTTCCCTGCCTGGTCACAGACTAAGACGGTCGCCTAAACTTTTATATTTGTTTTGAGACGCACGCCTCCATGCGTGGTCTCTTGTCAAGACGCGCGTCCCCTGCTACCTGTCTCGTGCTGATGTCTTCTGGTCTCCCTTGTCTTGATTTTTTCGTCCGTTTCTCTTTTCATTTCCCACAATTAAATCCCATTCAACTCTTATTTACTCTTCCATCAAAAAAAAATTTTTTTTATCTTCCCACCATAATGCTCATTCAAACTTTTCCCCCTCATTTTCCAACATAACATTATTATAATTCATTCCTCTTCACTCTAAACTCTCTATAAATACTCTTCCATTTTTCTTCTCAATTCACATCTACTACTCATAAACTTCCATTCATTCATTTCATCTTCTCTCTTCTTATCCTTCATTCCATACTCTTCTATGGCTCCACGAAACACCCAACGCCAAGTGAAACCTGTAACACCCCATCTAAATACCCCGAATATATTAATTAAATTAATATCGAAATCAACTTTAATCAGAGTTAACACGGCAAATGAGGGATGTCACAATTAATAGATAAAATAAAACTTCATTCAAACAGTAGCCATGCTACACTGAGGATCATCATCCAAATAATTCAATCAATTTAAGACCATGTCTTACACAGCGGAAATACCAAAACCAAAATTTAATAAAACGTCATGGTTCTCAAAGAATTCAAGGCCAAAACAATTAAACGATAACAATTCTCTTAACTAAACATTCCCCAGTGTTACAATCTAATCAGAGTATGACACTAACACGCGGACTTAAAAGATAAGCTCTAGAGCCATCCTCACCAACTCCTCAGCTGCTAACTTTAATCTGAAATTGTAAAGTAAGGGTGAGACTTCTCATAATTAAAGCATATTATAAGCTTCTCATTTAACAGTATATTACAAGCATATTATTTCACCCACTTAACACAATTCAGGATTCAACACACAACCACATTCATATAAGTCATCATGCATAATCAATAGACAACAAAAGAATTGCAACACTGGAAGACATCCTAACATGTTACAATTCCATGCAACACAAATGCAGACTCAATGCATGCGGTACCGACACGTGACCAAGTCACCCAACACTGATCCATCCTCAACCGGATACAGCAACCATCGATTCGTCCATAAACACCCGGACACGAATCCAGCCTAACCACCCATCCTCACTCGGTATCGGTTATCGGCAATCCAAGTCAAATTCCGCACAATGGGAATTAACTTCACCAAACAATGCAAATGCACGCACATCACTAGCATGCAACATCAATCAGTCTATGTATACATTCATCTAACATAACTGAATCAACCAATCAACATGGTATTTCAACAAATCATGCATACATCTAACATCAGCATAAACATGCATCTAACATCAGCATAAACATGCTATTACATCTACACATTACCAATATCTCCATCACCAAAGGTCCTCTGCTACATACACATCAGTATGTGTCAGTCAATCATCGTTTATTTCGAAATCCGACTACTTTCCAAAATAATTTCACGTTTTTGAAAATATTTTCATTTTATAAGGTAGAGCATTAAATTTAGGAAATAACGTCCAAAACGGCGCTCAAAACGGACTTACAGTTTGAAAGTTATGAATTTTTGAAGTTTTAAAAATTCTCAAAAATGTTTCAGTGGAACCCGGTTCCTCCCTGGGAGTAACCGGTTCCCACAATTCAGAAAAACAGCGCCCCTGGAAAAATGTATGGGGAACCCGGTTCCTCCAGGTAGGGAACCGGTTCCCAGAAGAAAATTTTCATATTTTTCTGGAAAACAACGTGGAACCCGGTTCCTCCCACACAGGAACCGGTTCCTGAGTTCAAAAATGCCATTTTCACCATTTTAAAAAGCTGGAACCCGGGTTCTCCCACTGGGGAACCGGTTCCCACGACCTTTAGACCCAAAAACTCAGTTTTGACAGCATTATTTCCCAAAACCATTTTTCTCTTCATCTCAAAGCGTGCCACATATTCCGACACCATAAATTCACTCATTCATCATCAATAACATACAATATAACATGTTTTATTCATCGGTAATGATCCTATATCATACAAATCAATGAATCTATACATTCTAACACAATCTGACACCACTAGGTATACACCCATGGAACCCTAGAAATCCCCAACTAAGATTTCCTAACATGCTATGATCTATAGCATTAAAATCAAAACCTATAATACGAAATAATCAATCGAAATCACCCCTTACCTTGTGGGTTCTTCGAATTCTGACACTTCTAGGTCTTCTTCCTTCTTTCTCCTCTTCTCAACTTCACGTATCTTGTTTTCTCCAAAATGACTCTATTTTCCTTCTTTCCTTATTTTATTCCTTTTTATTCCTTATTAACATAAATAAAATAATATTACTTCTCACGCCTTAATTAATTTCATCATTAATCTTAATAATCCAATATATTAATAAATTATGTTCTCAATTAATTTAATAATTAAAAATCATAATTATTTAATTACTGAATTATTTTGGGGTGTCACAAAACCCGACCGACCACCACCCGACCTATCCACTATTATTTTTCGAGATAGCGATGATGGCCAACATCACGCAAAATACATGAAATTTTATTCCCGTTCGGTTGTCCCCACAAAATATGTAGACACCGATTGTTTGGATACTTTAGGAATGGCGGATAGCATCACATTCATGCTTACAAACACCGGATTACTCAGTCTCTGTTCAAACCCATATCCCACCTTTGAACCACTCGTGCTTGAATTCCTTAGTTCTTTCTCCTACATCACACCTCCCGATGATCCTTACACCACTGGCACTGCTAACTTCCGCATGTTCAACCAGGAATATTCTATTGATCAAGAACGTATTGCTGAACTTTTACAGTTCACTCGAGGTCAGAATGTTCATTATAAACCGTTCGACGATGACAACGACATTTCTTGGGATCAAGTCGGCTTCTCTCTATGGAATGATCTAACCGGTCAACCCACGGAAAGTTGGCGAGATCTCTACGCTTCACATATCCATAATCCCGCTTTGAGGTACTTTCATCGCATCCTTGCAAACACCATTTTTGGCCGGACCAATAATCACAAGGTCAACCAAAATGAGTTGTTTATCATTTTCTGTGCTCTCAACGGTCAAGCTGTCAACGCCGCACCTTTCTTGCTCAGCCACATTCATACATGCGTCAATGCAGCAGGTACAAACCCATTTGTCTTTGGTGGAATCATCACTTCTCTAGCTCTTGCTTTAGGCCTTTCCGAAGAACTTTTGTCCTTGACACAATTTATGATGCCAGCAAATCTGCTAGATGTCATCTATTGTCGTGATTCCCATATCATCTCTCCTCGACAAGATGGCCGGTACACCTTAATGATTAACCGTCATCTAATACCCGGTGTAGTGTTGCCTTGTCTTAATCAGATCGACGTCCGAAACCGCAACAACTGGCGTTTCGCTATTAATGCACCTGCAGCACAACAACAAGAAAATCCAGCTGCTAATTTCGAGGCCATGCAAGCTCATATGAATCGTCAAGATCAACTGTTCCAAGCAATGGAACAAAACCAAGCTGAGACTTTACGTCTTGTTCGAGAGTTACAGCATGATCAACGAGAAATGCAGCGCGACCAACAAGAGTTACGACGCGAACATCGAGAGTATGCTTTCCGCAACGATCGTAACTTCGAAGCTTTGACTGCTCGCATCGCGGATGCTCTTCATCTTAATGATTCTGATTCCTACAGGCGTCGACGACCTCGTACTAGAGGTAGAGCAACAAGAGGACAAAATTCTCCAAGCAACGGGTGATCACCATCCTTCCGTCTGATTCTCCTACGTTTTTATCGCATTGAGGACATTGCTCCTTTTAAGTATAGGGGAGTCAGAACATTTCTTTGTTCATTTCTATTTCCTTTGCTCTCTTTAGTATTTTCCTTTTATTTCTTTTCCTGTATTGCAAATTTCCATTCAATAAAATACATGTTTATGTAATTTTTAATCTTATATGCAAAAATCTAGTGCTTATTCGAATTCCTCCTTTTACTTATGCCATAACGAAAAATTTTAACTAAAAATTAAAACGCATTTATTAACATATTCAACTAGTATTAAGGTTGCTTATTTTTAAATAAGAATTCGAGCGCGACTTAGCAAAATCGTTATCGTCCTAACACTTCAAAACCCCCAATGTGTTAGATTGATTTAAGTACTTATTATACCAACACTTTTAAACTTAGTTTTAAAGTAATCCCGAGTAGTTTATTAAGCAGTGGGCACCGCCTTAAGCACAAACTACGTGAGGACCGATGAATATAAGTGATTGATCAAATATTTTTAAGAAATTGCTTTTATCTGATGATGCCCTTACTAAGTTAGATGGTCCCTACCAGATCATTTAATCCAACAGTTGCGGAAATTATAAAATTCTATGCAAACAAGCCATTATGAATTGGTTCAGTGGTCCCTGGTGCTGAACTTGGTAGGGCGAATTACGATCCGATCCCCCGCAATTTGTAATTGGAAAAAGGAGTACCAAATATTAATTACCAGAACACCTAGCTGGCTTACAAAGATCAAATTCACTAACCGGTTACTCCACTACGTGCGTGTAAGGTAAAGGGCTTAATGTGATTGCACTAGAATGAAAACGGGTAAAACGAAAGGAAAGTATTAGGTCGAGCTATAATAACATGACTTAAATTGGTCTGCATAAATGGGGTTGTCTAGTGTTTCTACAGTAGCTTTGGTGTTGAAGTTCAACTTAAATTCTCCAACAAAGAATCAACTTGCAACCTAGTACAAAAAGTGATGTGTGTTCTTATATTTGCGTTCGACTATACTTCTAAAATTTTCATTTTACTTTTTGCTTGAGGACAAGCAAAGGTTCAAGTATAGGGGAGTTTGATAACGCACTTTTTATATAGTATATTTGATTCAATTTTCATAAATAATGTTAGTGTTTTTATTTAATTATTTCATTTTATTTCTATATTACGTTGGTATTTTTATTGTTTCAGGCATTTTATTTAAATCAGGAAAATTGAGCAAAGAGAAGATATTTGAAAGAATTATTTAATTAAGTGTGCAAGAAATGAAGTAAGGGGTGTGCAAGCAGAAAAGAAAGAGTAAAAAAATATAAGAGATTGCCATGTTTCTCAAGCCCAAAGCAAGCGAGCAAGACGAAGGCCCAAAACATGAGTGAGACGCTCGTCTCACCCCCCTTTTTCACTTGAGGCGCCCGCCTCAACCTCCTCCTTTAGTGGGAGACGCCCGCCTCCTTGCCACGTAAGCCCTCAAATTTGGCAGTTGGAATGAGAAAAATATGGAGACGCACGTCTTATGAGATTCAGATTTTCTCGGTCAACTTGGACGAAAATATAGGAAAGGAAGCAGTTACTATTTACAAGTATAAATAGAGATCAACGAGACATTCAAAGGGTTCCTCCGTTCCACGCTTCGCACCGTTCATTATTTTCATATTATTTTTTCAGCATACTTTTGTAATTCAGAATTCAATCAGTTTTTCTTGTTTCCAGCAATATTGTTCCTAGTTTAATTTCTTTTCCTTTCAAGTACCAGTCTAGTTAATTTTCTTTTCAAGTTATTGTTTTAATTTCCATTGAAGAATCAAGACTTTGTACCGGTTACTTTGAAGCACCAAGATTATTTCCAGCATTTGAATTAGTTCAGGTTTCTTATTTAAATTGCTTTAATTTAATTAATTAACTATTTCATGAAATTAATTTATCTGGTTATGGAATTATTTATGCATGTTAAATTCTTTAATTTATGTATGTCTGTTTTTATAAATATGTCTTGCTAATTTAATCTGATATCGGTATGTAACAAGTTAAACTGAAAGGATCTGGAACAAACAGGCTTAATTATATTTTATAAAATAAACACTTTTTCTGATTTAGATATCTAATTTAATTTGTTAAAAAAAGGCTTAGAAACCAACAGAGCAAAAGTTTGAGGTTAATAAACTGGACTAAGGTTAGAAACCAACAGAGCGACAGTTTGAGGTTTAAAACCGGATAGTGGATACTAGGTATTGTTTTTAAAGACTGCGAAAGCGTTTTAAAACCGATTAAATTTTATTTATTTTCAAAAATTAATTTTAAAATCAATGGGATAGCGAGAGCATACATTAGAGTTTAAGATTATAATCCGATTCAATAGAGCGAAAGTTTGAGATAAGATTTTTAAATAAATACTGTTTGCTGAAAAAGGGTTATTATCATTTTTAGAAAATAAGCCAGTGGAAAGCCGGATTCTCTAGGTTAACGAATTACATATCGATATTCACTTATTATTATTTCAACTAGATTAAGTTTAATTACCCAAAATTCCCCCAAATTAATTATTCGATAGCTATAGCTTTACACTGTAGAATTAGGTTACGTTAGTTCGATTTATAGTCCCTTAGGTTCGATATCTTTTAAAAATACGCGATAGGGCTGTATACTTGCAGTCTCCCGATTAGAATAGACGATAATGTCGCGATCAAGTTTTTGGCGCCATTGTCGGGGACTATTTTAGTCGATATCGTAATTCTTTTATTACGAAGTATAGACTATAGCAACAATTTTCTTTCCCTCTGTGTATGCCAAATACTCGCTCTCAAGGCGGTCCTTTGCATATACCAATTAACAATATCGAGCGTTATCTTAGAATAAGAAGGCGAATTCAAGAGTACTGTGAACTCAACAATCTTCCTCCGTCCAAGCTCCCTGATATTGACGAACTGAGAAAGATGGCTGAACCACCACCTGCACCTCGTCCTCTTAAAGATTACGTTGTTCCTTCTCAAGCGGAGCCTCACAACAGTATTGCTGCTCCTGCTATCGCCCGAAACGATTTCGAGCTAAAACCTTCGCTTTTTTCTGCCATTCAGCAGAACCAATTTTCTGGAGCTCCTACTGACGACCCGAACCTGCATCTGTCAGTGTTTGTGCAGTATGCAGACACTGTGAAAGCGAATGGTGTAAACCCTGAGGCGATACGATTGCGCCTATTTCCTTTTTCTTTAAGAGACAGAGCTCGCGCATGGCTCCAATCTCTTCCTTCAAACTCAATTACCACATGGGATGAGTTGAAGAAAGTCTTCTTGGCTAGATATTTTCCTCCAAGAAAAACTACTATGCTCAGAGCCAACATCAATGGTTTCAGACAAAAAGATAACGAGTCACTCTTTGAAGCTTGGGAACGCTATAAGGACATGCTTAGACTTTGTCCTCATCATGGTTTAGAAGAATGGCTGATCATTCACACGTTCTATAACGGTCTCTTGTACAATACAAGATTGAATATAGACGCTGCTGCTGATGGCGCACTGATGAATAAACCATATACTGAAGCAAAACAACTTACCGAAAGCATGGCTCAGAACCATTATCAATGGGGAATGGAGAGGGTTAGCGTAGAAAAATCTCAAACAAAAGGTGCCATGGTTGAAGTGAATAGTCTGGATTAAGTCAACGCTAAAGTGGAAGCTCTCACCCAAAAGCTTGAGAACCTTACCACCGCTCCCGCAGCTACCGTAGCTGCAGTTGCCCAAACCTGCGATTTATGTGGTCTTCAATCACATCTTGCTCCAGAATGCCCACTTCTAACGGGAGTTCCAGCTGAACAAGCAAATTACGTACAGGGAAATCCTTACAGCAATACATATAACCCTGGTTGGAAGAATCATCCAAACTTTTCATACAAGAACAACAATGCGTTATATGCACCTGGACAAGCTCCTGCTACACCACCTGGTTATCCAAAAGCTATCCCAAATCATCCTAATAATGGTCCTAATACATCAAATGCCCCCAGGAAGTCTAATCTTGAAATTATGATAGAACACTTCATTGCTACCCAATCCCAAACTAATAAAGATGTTCAAAATCAGAATATACACACTAATGAGCAGATTAAACAATTATCTAACAAAATTGACGCTTTAGCTACACACAATAAAATGTTAGAAACACAAATCTCTCAAGTAGCTCAACAACAAGCGGCTTCTGTTGCTCCTACTGGCTCATTTCCTGGACAGCCACAACCAAATCCTAAAGGACATGCAAATGATGTTATCTTAAGAAGTGGAACTGAGTATGATGGACCTGTAGATCCCAGAATCAGTAGCCCAGCTATGAAACAAAATTCTGTTAAACCGTCTGAAATTAAAAATAAACCAGAAAAGGAAAATCAGAAAGATAATAATGAAGATACCACACAAAAGGACTAACCTTATATACCCCCACCACCTTATAAGCCTCATATTCCTTACCCTCAAAGGCTAGCTAAAACCAAGAATGTGGGTCAATTTAAGAAATTCGTGGATCTTCTGAAGCAACTTAATGTTACAATTCCTTTTACCGAAGCTATAACTCAAATGCCCTCCTATGCTAAATTCCTTAAAGAAATTTTATCTAATAAGAAAAAGCTAGAGGATAATGAAATTGTCACGCTCACTGCTGAGTGTAGTGCCATAATTCAAAACACGATGCCTCCTAAACTCAAAGATCCTGGAAGTTTCTCTATTCCATGTGTAATAGGTAAATTTGTCATAGATAAAGCTTTATGCGATTTAGGAGCAAGTATCAGTGTAATGCCGCTTTCCATATGCAAGAAACTTGACATAGGAGAACTAAGACCAACTAAAATGTCCGTTCAATTAGCGGATAGATCTGTTAAGTATCCTGCCGGAATTCTTGAGAATGTTCCTGTACGCATAGGTCAATTCTATATACCAACTGACTTCATCATCATGGACATAAGGGAAAACGAAGTTACCCCAATCATCCTAGGACGACCTTTCTTAGCAACTGCCGGTGCAATTATAGACGTAAAAAGAGGAAAACTTACTTTTGAAGTAGGAGAGGAGAAAATCGAATTTATCCTCTCTCAATTCCTGAAAGCACCTGCAATTGAAGATACTTGTTACTTCATGGATATCATCGATGAATGTAGGAAGGAAGCTGAACTTGAAAACAAAGACAATCTCGATGAAAGTATGGAGAGTAATCTAAGTGAATGTTTAGCTATAGCGCCAGATCCTACACAATGTCTAAGAAAACCAACCCTAGAACTTAAAACACTTCCTAAAAATCTAAGGTATGAATTCTTGGATTCTGAACTCGAACGACCAGTAATAGTTAACGCAGAACTTGGAGAAATCGAAACTGAGAAACTATTACAAATTCTGAGAAAATATCCAACAGCTTTAGGATACAACATCACTGACCTAAAAGGAACAAGTCCCTCTATTTGTATGCATCGCATTATGCTAGAAGAAGACTGTAAGACTTCTAGAGAACACCAGAGGAGACTAAACCCGATCATGAGTGAGGTAGTGAAAAAGGAAGTGCTGAAACTATTAGAAGCAGAAATAATATATCCTATATCTGATAGCAAATGGGTTAGCCCTGTGCATGTTGTACCAAAGAAAGGAGGTGTAACAGTGGTCGAAAATGAGAAAGGAGAAATTATAACCAAACGAGTTGAATCTGGATGGAGAATGTGCATTGATTCTCGAAAACTTAAAAAAGCCTCCAGAAAAGATCATTTCCCTTTACCATTTATAGACCAGATGTTAGAACGCTTAGCTAGGCATTCTCATTTCTGTTTCTTGGACGGTTACTCAGGTTTCTTTCAGATACCAATTCACCCTGATGACCAAGAGAAAACAACTTTCACATGTCCCTTTGGCACTTTCGCTTATCGACGAATGCCATTTGGTTTATGCAACGCTCCTGCGACCTTTCAAAGATGTATGATGGAAATATTTGCCGATTTTCTTAATAACATCATGGAAGTCTTCATGGATGATTTTTCAGTTTGCGGGCAAAACTTTGAAGAATGCCTCGAAAATCTAGAAAGGGTTTTAGAACGTTGTGTGAAGGTTAATCTAGTACTTAATTGGGCAAAATGTCATTTTATGGTACAAGAAGGAATTGTTTTGGGACACATTATATCTAAAAGAGGAATTGAAGTAGATTCAGCAAAAATCGAAGTTATTGAGAACCTTCAACCTCCCAAAACTGTTAGAGAAATACGAAGTTTTTTAGGACACGTCGGTTTCTACCGACGATTCATTAAAGATTTCTCTAAGATAACTAAACCTTTAACTGAATTATTAATGAAAGATGCTGAATTCATCTTCGACGAAAAATGCTTAGAAGCATTCGAAACATTAAAGAAAGCATTAATATCTGCGCCCATCATGCAAACCCCTGATTGGAATGAACCATTCGAAATAATATGTGACGCGAGTGACTACGCCGTAGGAGCTGTCTTAGGACAACGAAAGGATAAAAGACACCACGTCATATATTATACAAGTAGAACCTTGGATGAAGCGCAAATGAATTATGCCACAACCGAGAAGGAAGTTTTAGCAGTGGTTTTCGCGCTAGATAAGTTTCGTTCCTATTTAGTAGGATCTAAAATAATCATCTACACTGATCACGCTGCTATTAGATACCTGCTAACCAAAAAGGATGCTAAGCCTAGACTCCTGAGATGGATATTGCTGCTGCAAGAGTTTGATTTAGAAATCAAAGATAAGAAAGGAACTGAAAATGTAGTAGCAGATCACCTCTCCAGACTAGAGAACCTTAAACATGAACAAGTGCCGATTGACGATGAATTCCAGTATGATAGACTTATTGCCCAATTAGAGGGCAACGAAACCGATAATTTCATGGAAACCACTTTAGTCATTTCTTCTGTGCCTTGGTATGCTGATTTCGTGAATTACCTAGCTGCAGGCGTTCTACCACCTGAACTTACCTACCAACAGAAGAAGAAATTCTTCCACGACTTTAAACAGTATTTTTGGGATGAACCTTTGTTGTTCAAGAGAGGCGCCGATGGAATTTTCCGTCGATGTGTGCCAAAAGAGGAAATTGAAAGCATTATAAAACATTGTCATTCTGCACCTTATAGAGGACATGCTAGTACATCTAAAACATGTGCGAAGATCTTACAATCCGACCTCTATTGGCCCAATTTATGGAAAGACGTACATGCCACCATCATAAAATGCGACAGGTGCCAACGCACTGGTAATATATCTAGACGCGACGAAATTCCACAAAAAGGTATTTTAGAAGTCGAAATTTTTGATGTGTGGGGAATAGATTTCATGGGACCTTTCCCATCCTCTTCCGGTAACAAGTATATACTTGTGGCTGTAGATTATGTTTCAAAATGGATCGAGGCTATAGCTTCTCCAACAAACGACACCCGAGTAGTACTTAAGCTTTTCAAAAATATAATTTTCCCAAGGTTCGGTGTACCCAGACTCGTCATAAGCGACGGTGGCTCTCATTTCATTTCCAAAATCTTCGAAAAATTATTAGGGAAATATGGAGTTCGACACCGCGTAGCTACACCTTACCATCCCCAAACAAGTGGGCAGGTAGAAGTTTCAAACCGTGAAATCAAACAAATTCTCGAAAAGACAGTTGCTACTTCTAGGAAGGACTGGTCCTTTAAACTTCATGAAGCTTTATGGGCATATAGGACCGCTTATAAGACTCCAATAAGGACCACTCCCTTTAAGCTTATTTATGGTAAGTCGTGTCACCTGGCGGTTGAGTTAGAACATAAGGCTTATTGGGCCATTAAAAATTTAAATCTCAGTTATACAGCCGCCGGTGAAAACGTATCCTCGATATAAATGAATTAGAAGAACTTAGACAGGATGCGTACGAAAATGCTAGGATTTACAAAGAGCGAACGAAGAAATGGCATGACAAGCGCATATCTAGGAAAAACTTTAACATAGGCGATATCGTATTACTATTTAACTCACGGTTAAAGTTATTTCCTGGAAAATTACGATCTAGGTGGTCAGGTCCTTTTGAAATTACTAGAGTTTATCCAAGTGGTTCCATAGAAATTAAGGGACCATCGATTGAACCGTTTGTAGTAAACGGGCAGCGTTTAAAGCATTACCATTTTACCAAAATCGATGAAAATTCACAAACGTTAAATCTAGACGAGCCACACGCTCGATTAAAAGACTAACCCTTAGTTTTATTTGTCGAGCTTACGACATAAAACAAAGCGCTTTGTGGGAGACAACCCACCATTTTTATTTTTATTCTCTTAATTTTATTTCATTTCTTTATTCTATTTCAAAAACAACAAAAAAAATTCTTATCATTATTTATTTTCTTCCTATTATTTCTCTTTGTCTTATTTCTTTCTATTCTATGTTTTTCTTCTATTTTTCTCTTTATCGGCATTTGGCCAATGCTGATCTTCTTTTCTTTTTCTATTCTTCAGGATAATTTCTATTTGCTTATTCTCTTTCCACCATGTCTCGCGTTGATAACATGCCAGTCACTTTCAGAGGAAGGAATCAGGCTGGAAAATTTGGAGTTTTATCCAGGAGTGAGATGCTTCCGACTATCTACCCTCATCATGGTACTATGGCTACACTTGGTATCCGTGATAGTGTGCTTTTTCTGCTTAACCAGATCGGGTGGGACTCTTCGCGCCTTATGACATGTTATGCCACCTATCAGAATCTCACCTTGGAATTCCTCAGCTCTCTGACTTACATACCTACCCATGGATTGGGTCACCGCCGTGGACTCATTCTTTTCAGACTTTTTGGTATTAGTTACAAGTTTAATCACATGGATCTGGAAAATCTTCTAGGATTTCCTACTGGATTGGCTGTTTATCATGAAACTCAGGAGGAACAACTTGGTTATGGAGAGCTTGATAACTTTTGGGGATCTATATCCGGAATTCTTAACCCTGAAGCGGATGACTTTGTATCAGAAAATATCCATAACCCAACCTTCAGGTATTTCCACAAGATTCTGGCTCATACTGTTTTTGGGAAGCCCCAGAATGTCACTACTGTATCTCGAGATGAGCTTTTTATTATGTTTTGTGCTTCGCAAAACCGCCCGGTTAACGCGATCACTTATATAATTCGTGCTTTTGTGCATCTTGTCGATACTGACCATGCACCTATTCGGATGGGAGGGCTTGTGACTATGATTGCTAATATTGTTGGACTCAGACAGCCTTTTAGGAATCTGACTGCTTTCAATGGTGTCACTTGCATGACTATCCAATTTTGTTTCAACACTGGCATGATCGGAGATCTTGGTCCCACTCAGTTTACCTTGCTAATCAACAACCAAGTGATGGATTTATTTACCTTACGTAACCCTGCTACTAGTGTGCATAACCGAGCCAATTGGATCTATGGTTTGGATCAGCCTCCTGTTCAGCCTTCCACTCCTGAGACTCCACAAGTCTATGAGATTTTAGGGGACTCTGAAGAAGATCCTACTGCTCCCACTGGTTATTACGACATGGCTCCTCCTCAGAATGCTTCTACTGCTCAATCTGTCGCACCAGACACTGTTATGCATGAGGCTCCTACCATTGATCATGCTACGGCTATCCAAGCTCTTCAGGTGGAACACCAGGCCTTGAGGGATGAATTAACTAGTTTGCGAGCAGATTTCTTCGGTTTTATGGACACTGTTTCAGCACAATTTCAAGAAGTTTTTGCATATTTCCGATCCTCCTCTGCTCCTAAAGCAGGACCTTCAAGTGGCTAGAGTTTTAAGTAGTTATTAATTATACTTTAGTTTAGTTTTGATTTAGGATTTTCATTTTCATTATTTTCGTTATGTTATTTTATTCCGTTTTATTTCCGAATACTTGCTCCTTTAATTGTTAGCACTTCCATTTTCAATATAATGCAATTTCAGATTATTTATTTAAATGTTGCAGTTTATTTTATTTTATTATATTATATTACTGTTTCATCTTCTGCTTTAAATTGCACTTATATCATTGCTGCTTATTATTACTATTGTTGTTCATGTGTACTCTGCATCAATGCACTTATCATTGTTAGCAACTCCACTACTGAACTAATGCAATTTCTGAATTATATTTAATGTTGCAGTTTTTACTTTTCACTTTTATTCTATTGTTATTAAACTGCTTCATCTCATTCTTTTAATTTTAATTGCATTTATATTATATCGTTGCTATCTTTTATGACTGAAATTCTGGAACATTATGCACTGCACTTATAATCTGTACTGAGTGATTCAGTCAATCTGCTTAGAATTTGATTCCCACGTGTTTCCTCTGCTATATTGATGCATCGAATCTGCCATACTTTCTAGCATCGAGACGGTCGCCTCTCTTCACACTCCTTTCCAAGAGACGCACGCCTCTTGCATTTTTGTCTGCCATGAATTCTTTGAGACGCCCGCCTTCCCTGCCTGGTCACAGACTAAGACGGTCGCCTAAACTTTTATATTTGTTTTGAGACGCACGCCTCCATGCGTGGTCTCTTGTCAAGACGCGCGTCCCCTGCTACCTGTCTCGTGCTGATGTCTTCTGGTCTCCCTTGTCTTGATTTTTTCGTCCGTTTCTCTTTTCATTTCCCACAATTAAATCCCATTCAACTCTTATTTACTCTTCCATCAAAAAAAAATTTTTTTTATCTTCCCACCATAATGCTCATTCAAACTTTTCCCCCTCATTTTCCAACATAACATTATTATAATTCATTCCTCTTCACTCTAAACTCTCTATAAATACTCTTCCATTTTTCTTCTCAATTCACATCTACTACTCATAAACTTCCATTCATTCATTTCATCTTCTCTCTTCTTATCCTTCATTCCATACTCTTCTATGGCTCCACGAAACACCCAACGCCAAGTGAAACCTGTAACACCCCATCTAAATACCCCGAATATATTAATTAAATTAATATCGAAATCAACTTTAATCAGAGTTAACACGGCAAATGAGGGATGTCACAATTAATAGATAAAATAAAACTTCATTCAAACAGTAGCCATGCTACACTGAGGATCATCATCCAAATAATTCAATCAATTTAAGACCATGTCTTACACAGCGGAAATACCAAAACCAAAATTTAATAAAACGTCATGGTTCTCAAAGAATTCAAGGCCAAAACAATTAAACGATAACAATTCTCTTAACTAAACATTCCCCAGTGTTACAATCTAATCAGAGTATGACACTAACACGCGGACTTAAAAGATAAGCTCTAGAGCCATCCTCACCAACTCCTCAGCTGCTAACTTTAATCTGAAATTGTAAAGTAAGGGTGAGACTTCTCATAATTAAAGCATATTATAAGCTTCTCATTTAACAGTATATTACAAGCATATTATTTCACCCACTTAACACAATTCAGGATTCAACACACAACCACATTCATATAAGTCATCATGCATAATCAATAGACAACAAAAGAATTGCAACACTGGAAGACATCCTAACATGTTACAATTCCATGCAACACAAATGCAGACTCAATGCATGCGGTACCGACACGTGACCAAGTCACCCAACACTGATCCATCCTCAACCGGATACAGCAACCATCGATTCGTCCATAAACACCCGGACACGAATCCAGCCTAACCACCCATCCTCACTCGGTATCGGTTATCGGCAATCCAAGTCAAATTCCGCACAATGGGAATTAACTTCACCAAACAATGCAAATGCACGCACATCACTAGCATGCAACATCAATCAGTCTATGTATACATTCATCTAACATAACTGAATCAACCAATCAACATGGTATTTCAACAAATCATGCATACATCTAACATCAGCATAAACATGCATCTAACATCAGCATAAACATGCTATTACATCTACACATTACCAATATCTCCATCACCAAAGGTCCTCTGCTACATACACATCAGTATGTGTCAGTCAATCATCGTTTATTTCGAAATCCGACTACTTTCCAAAATAATTTCACGTTTTTGAAAATATTTTCATTTTATAAGGTAGAGCATTAAATTTAGGAAATAACGTCCAAAACGGCGCTCAAAACGGACTTACAGTTTGAAAGTTATGAATTTTTGAAGTTTTAAAAATTCTCAAAAATGTTTCAGTGGAACCCGGTTCCTCCCTGGGAGTAACCGGTTCCCACAATTCAGAAAAACAGCGCCCCTGGAAAAATGTATGGGGAACCCGGTTCCTCCAGGTAGGGAACCGGTTCCCAGAAGAAAATTTTCATATTTTTCTGGAAAACAACGTGGAACCCGGTTCCTCCCACACAGGAACCGGTTCCTGAGTTCAAAAATGCCATTTTCACCATTTTAAAAAGCTGGAACCCGGGTTCTCCCACTGGGGAACCGGTTCCCACGACCTTTAGACCCAAAAACTCAGTTTTGACAGCATTATTTCCCAAAACCATTTTTCTCTTCATCTCAAAGCGTGCCACATATTCCGACACCATAAATTCACTCATTCATCATCAATAACATACAATATAACATGTTTTATTCATCGGTAATGATCCTATATCATACAAATCAATGAATCTATACATTCTAACACAATCTGACACCACTAGGTATACACCCATGGAACCCTAGAAATCCCCAACTAAGATTTCCTAACATGCTATGATCTATAGCATTAAAATCAAAACCTATAATACGAAATAATCAATCGAAATCACCCCTTACCTTGTGGGTTCTTCGAATTCTGACACTTCTAGGTCTTCTTCCTTCTTTCTCCTCTTCTCAACTTCACGTATCTTGTTTTCTCCAAAATGACTCTATTTTCCTTCTTTCCTTATTTTATTCCTTTTTATTCCTTATTAACATAAATAAAATAATATTACTTCTCACGCCTTAATTAATTTCATCATTAATCTTAATAATCCAATATATTAATAAATTATGTTCTCAATTAATTTAATAATTAAAAATCATAATTATTTAATTACTGAATTATTTTGGGGTGTCACAAAACCCGACCGACCACCACCCGACCTATCCACTATTATTTTTCGAGATAGCGATGATGGCCAACATCACGCAAAATACATGAAATTTTATTCCCGTTCGGTTGTCCCCACAAAATATGTAGACACCGATTGTTTGGATACTTTAGGAATGGCGGATAGCATCACATTCATGCTTACAAACACCGGATTACTCAGTCTCTGTTCAAACCCATATCCCACCTTTGAACCACTCGTGCTTGAATTCCTTAGTTCTTTCTCCTACATCACACCTCCCGATGATCCTTACACCACTGGCACTGCTAACTTCCGCATGTTCAACCAGGAATATTCTATTGATCAAGAACGTATTGCTGAACTTTTACAGTTCACTCGAGGTCAGAATGTTCATTATAAACCGTTCGACGATGACAACGACATTTCTTGGGATCAAGTCGGCTTCTCTCTATGGAATGATCTAACCGGTCAACCCACGGAAAGTTGGCGAGATCTCTACGCTTCACATATCCATAATCCCGCTTTGAGGTACTTTCATCGCATCCTTGCAAACACCATTTTTGGCCGGACCAATAATCACAAGGTCAACCAAAATGAGTTGTTTATCATTTTCTGTGCTCTCAACGGTCAAGCTGTCAACGCCGCACCTTTCTTGCTCAGCCACATTCATACATGCGTCAATGCAGCAGGTACAAACCCATTTGTCTTTGGTGGAATCATCACTTCTCTAGCTCTTGCTTTAGGCCTTTCCGAAGAACTTTTGTCCTTGACACAATTTATGATGCCAGCAAATCTGCTAGATGTCATCTATTGTCGTGATTCCCATATCATCTCTCCTCGACAAGATGGCCGGTACACCTTAATGATTAACCGTCATCTAATACCCGGTGTAGTGTTGCCTTGTCTTAATCAGATCGACGTCCGAAACCGCAACAACTGGCGTTTCGCTATTAATGCACCTGCAGCACAACAACAAGAAAATCCAGCTGCTAATTTCGAGGCCATGCAAGCTCATATGAATCGTCAAGATCAACTGTTCCAAGCAATGGAACAAAACCAAGCTGAGACTTTACGTCTTGTTCGAGAGTTACAGCATGATCAACGAGAAATGCAGCGCGACCAACAAGAGTTACGACGCGAACATCGAGAGTATGCTTTCCGCAACGATCGTAACTTCGAAGCTTTGACTGCTCGCATCGCGGATGCTCTTCATCTTAATGATTCTGATTCCTACAGGCGTCGACGACCTCGTACTAGAGGTAGAGCAACAAGAGGACAAAATTCTCCAAGCAACGGGTGATCACCATCCTTCCGTCTGATTCTCCTACGTTTTTATCGCATTGAGGACATTGCTCCTTTTAAGTATAGGGGAGTCAGAACATTTCTTTGTTCATTTCTATTTCCTTTGCTCTCTTTAGTATTTTCCTTTTATTTCTTTTCCTGTATTGCAAATTTCCATTCAATAAAATACATGTTTATGTAATTTTTAATCTTATATGCAAAAATCTAGTGCTTATTCGAATTCCTCCTTTTACTTATGCCATAACGAAAAATTTTAACTAAAAATTAAAACGCATTTATTAACATATTCAACTAGTATTAAGGTTGCTTATTTTTAAATAAGAATTCGAGCGCGACTTAGCAAAATCGTTATCGTCCTAACACTTCAAAACCCCCAATGTGTTAGATTGATTTAAGTACTTATTATACCAACACTTTTAAACTTAGTTTTAAAGTAATCCCGAGTAGTTTATTAAGCAGTGGGCACCGCCTTAAGCACAAACTACGTGAGGACCGATGAATATAAGTGATTGATCAAATATTTTTAAGAAATTGCTTTTATCTGATGATGCCCTTACTAAGTTAGATGGTCCCTACCAGATCATTTAATCCAACAGTTGCGGAAATTATAAAATTCTATGCAAACAAGCCATTATGAATTGGTTCAGTGGTCCCTGGTGCTGAACTTGGTAGGGCGAATTACGATCCGATCCCCCGCAATTTGTAATTGGAAAAAGGAGTACCAAATATTAATTACCAGAACACCTAGCTGGCTTACAAAGATCAAATTCACTAACCGGTTACTCCACTACGTGCGTGTAAGGTAAAGGGCTTAATGTGATTGCACTAGAATGAAAACGGGTAAAACGAAAGGAAAGTATTAGGTCGAGCTATAATAACATGACTTAAATTGGTCTGCATAAATGGGGTTGTCTAGTGTTTCTACAGTAGCTTTGGTGTTGAAGTTCAACTTAAATTCTCCAACAAAGAATCAACTTGCAACCTAGTACAAAAAGTGATGTGTGTTCTTATATTTGCGTTCGACTATACTTCTAAAATTTTCATTTTACTTTTTGCTTGAGGACAAGCAAAGGTTCAAGTATAGGGGAGTTTGATAACGCACTTTTTATATAGTATATTTGATTCAATTTTCATAAATAATGTTAGTGTTTTTATTTAATTATTTCATTTTATTTCTATATTACGTTGGTATTTTTATTGTTTCAGGCATTTTATTTAAATCAGGAAAATTGAGCAAAGAGAAGATATTTGAAAGAATTATTTAATTAAGTGTGCAAGAAATGAAGTAAGGGGTGTGCAAGCAGAAAAGAAAGAGTAAAAAAATATAAGAGATTGCCATGTTTCTCAAGCCCAAAGCAAGCGAGCAAGACGAAGGCCCAAAACATGAGTGAGACGCTCGTCTCACCCCCCTTTTTCACTTGAGGCGCCCGCCTCAACCTCCTCCTTTAGTGGGAGACGCCCGCCTCCTTGCCACGTAAGCCCTCAAATTTGGCAGTTGGAATGAGAAAAATATGGAGACGCACGTCTTATGAGATTCAGATTTTCTCGGTCAACTTGGACGAAAATATAGGAAAGGAAGCAGTTACTATTTACAAGTATAAATAGAGATCAACGAGACATTCAAAGGGTTCCTCCGTTCCACGCTTCGCACCGTTCATTATTTTCATATTATTTTTTCAGCATACTTTTGTAATTCAGAATTCAATCAGTTTTTCTTGTTTCCAGCAATATTGTTCCTAGTTTAATTTCTTTTCCTTTCAAGTACCAGTCTAGTTATTTTTCTTTTCAAGTTATTGTTTTAATTTCCATTGAAGAATCAAGACTTTGTACCGGTTACTTTGAAGCACCAAGATTATTTCCAGCATTTGAATTAGTTCAGGTTTCTTATTTAAATTGCTTTAATTTAATTAATTAACTATTTCATGAAATTAATTTATCTGGTTATGGAATTATTTATGCATGTTAAATTCTTTAATTTATGTATGTCTGTTTTTATAAATATGTCTTGCTAATTTAATCTGATATCGGTATGTAACAAGTTAAACTGAAAGGATCTGGAACAAACAGGCTTAATTATATTTTATAAAATAAACACTTTTTCTGATTTAGATATCTAATTTAATTTGTTAAAAAAAGGCTTAGAAACCAACAGAGCAAAAGTTTGAGGTTAATAAACTGGACTAAGGTTAGAAACCAACAGAGCGACAGTTTGAGGTTTAAAACCGGATAGTGGATACTAGGTATTGTTTTTAAAGACTGCGAAAGCGTTTTAAAACCAATTAAATTTTATTTATTTTCAAAAATTAATTTTAAAATCATTGGGATAGCGAGAGCATACATTAGAGTTTAAGATTATAATCCGATTCAATAGAGCGAAAGTTTGAGATAAGATTTTTAAATAAATACTGTTTGCTGAA
Source organism: Vicia sativa (assembly GCA_021764765.1). NCBI lineage: Eukaryota > Viridiplantae > Streptophyta > Magnoliopsida > Fabales > Fabaceae > Vicia > Vicia sativa. Next base: position 266,275,820 of record CM038795.1, read on the forward strand.
AAAGGGTTATTATCATTTTTAGAAAATAAACCGGTGGAAAGCCAGATTCTCTAGGTTAACGAATTACATATCGATATTCACTTATTATTATTTCAACTAGATTAAGTTTAATTACCCAAAATTCCCCCAAATTAATTATTCGATAGCTATAGCTTTACACTGTAGAATTAGGTTACGTTAGTTCGATTTATAGTCCCTTAGGTTCGATATCTTTTAAAAATACGCGATAGGGCTGTATACTTGCAGTCTCCCGATTAGAATAGACGATAAAGTCGCGATCAATCATCAAGAATCATCCAAACTTGCAAGGTAAGGGGTTTGATTTCCATCTCATATAGTTAGGGTTTGATAGTTATAGTTTGGATTGGGGAAAAATTGATAGTTGGTTTATAGGGTTTTGGTTGGTTGATTGTTGAAATAGTTTAGAAAAGTTGGATTAGGAGTAGAGATTATGGGTGTGTTGTTATTAGTATTGTAGTATATGAAGTTATAGAATGAAAATGGAAAAGAAAAACTATAACAGTAAAACAAGAAAAACCAGAAAAACAAGAAACTGTAAAACGCAGGGAAGAAGAAGATGGATGGCTGGTGTGTGAAGGGGGAGGCGCCCACCTCAGGGTGTTGAGCGACCGTCCCCCCATGTGAGGCCCCCGCCTCCTTCCTTACTACAACAAGGGACGTGCGTCCCTGAAGGCTTGAGGGGAAAACGGAAATTGGGTCATTTTTGGTTTTCTACAATGAGTTTCCTGCATAATTTTCTCAAATAGTTTCTGTTTCTTTAAGTTTTTCAAATTTCACCTAGTAATACCTTATATAAATAAAATATAATTAGGATATAAGTTAGCCGATTAAATTTAGAACCCGATTATGTTCCGATTTTCCGATTTCGGTAAATTCGACGACGGAGCAAGTTGCTCTGAATTCAACGAAAATTGACGTGCTAGCTAAGTTCGATGTGTAGAATGTAGTGGTGAGGTTAGTTTTTCGAAATTATGAGTTTTTACGAAACAACCCGAAATAGGCCAAATTACGGTTAAATTGAATCGGATTGCATTTTAGTCGATTTAAGATACGTATGGACTATCCGATTTCGATGTTGATGATTATGATTAATGCCGATTATTAAGAATGGCTTTTGCGACGATTATTGGTGTTTTGACTATTTTTCCGTTTTTGGAATTTGGTGAATTAATTGATAATGATGTTGTGTGAATAAACATAATGTTTGCGACGGTGTATTTATTAATGAATACTTGTTGATTATGCGATGCGACGATATGTTTATTTGATGTGAATAAATATGGCGACGTGGACTTTATGTCAATTTTGATGAGCGATGATGATGTGTTGTTGTGTTGTCCTTATTATTGAGTCACATACATTGCATTGGCGACAAGGGCTTTTATGCAAAGCGACGATGAGCTTTATGCCAAGTGTTCCTAAATATGGACAAAGCGACGAGTACCACATGCATAACATAGTCGTGTCTCATGGAGTCGGTTATGTTTATGTTTGAGTTGTTTGGCATTGGGTTTTAATTGATGAATGATGTTGAATTGCGATGGTATATGATGTTTTGTGTTGATGCGAGTATAATGATTATGTGATGAAGTTAAAGTGTTAATTTATACACTAAATGCTAATTTAAAGTATGTAAGCTTTTAATTCATGTTGATATACTTTATTTAACCTATATCATTTATAATTCCAAAACTATTTATATATTCAATCATGCTTTTAATTATATGTTTTGGAGTATCTCACCCTTTACTTGTTTCGCCGTTGCCTATATATTGGTAACGTGCAAGTGATCCCCGAGGATGAGGAGGATTAGCTCGAGTCTCTTTATTTTGTGTTGCTCTTCTCTGGTCGTAGTAACACACGGGATTTGGGCGACGTTATTATTTTGATAGGATAGTTTATATATATACTATCTTATGATGTTATAACTTTATGTATAGATGATAACATGATGTTATGTATATTTTGTGAACACATCCGCTGTGTTGTTATAAGTGTTTTTATGTTGATTTTAATTTTTGGTAAAACTAGTATATGTCAATGTCTTGACTGATGTCATGACATTCAGAGTTGAAGATAAATTCTACAGAAGAAGAATAATTCAAGTACAGCTCAGACTGGGAGTTAACTGGTTTGCTGGATATCTGTAGAAGAATGACTGATGTCATAACCAATGTTATGACATTCTGTGTGACATTTGTTGTTCTGCAGATTCAATTTTCCTGAGACTTTTCAGGATTTCTGTTGAGCTGTTTTTATTATGGATTATGTAATTGGATCACATGCTCACGTGGCTCTGTGGTTAATCTTAGTTAACCCTAAATTGGTTTGTTAAAAAGACCAAGTCTTTAGGTTAAATTAAGTGAACCCTAGCTATAATTATGGAAGCCCAAAACTGAAGTAACAGGACTGCTTCTATAATAGGAATAGAACCCTTATTCTGCTGTAGCACTTTTGGACTGTATTGAAGATTTAGCAGACTGTTAATTTGTGTGTTCTAGTTACTCTTGTGAGCCAAGCAATTATCATTTGATAAGTGCCTTGGACTAGGATTTGGTTGTAAGGGTTGTTTATCACTCAAAGCTTTGAAGCACGAGTGTTGTGTCTTTTGATTAAAGCTTTGAAGCAAAATCAAGTATGTTTATTGAAGAGTGTCTTCACAATTCAATTAATCAATAGGTTGATATCACTGCTGTGATTGAGGGGGGGTGAGTAGGAACTCAGGTCTAAGTAGGACTTAGATTGAAGTTGCTTTGGGTAGGTCTTAAGTGAAGGAGATAAATTGGTTGGTTTATTCCTGAATTAATACTACTAATAGTGAATTTCCTCCCTGGCTTGGTAGCCCCCAGATGTAGGTGTAGTTACACACTGAACTGGGTAAATAATTGATTGTGTTCTTTACTGCTGTTTAAATTAACTGTGTGAATTGTTAACAGAGTGTCAGATACTGTGTCATAACATTCTCTGTGACATCACGTATCTACTTCCAGGAATTTCAATTGGCATCAGAGCAGGCACCCTGCCTGTTATTTCTGGGTGAGATCTAGGGATATTATTTTCTGGCGTTATGGACAAGGAAAGAGGATTTGGGAGTAGACCACCTATTCTGGATGGATCTAACTATGATTACTGGAAACATCGTATGGTTGCATTTTTAAAGTCACTGGATAACAAGGCTTGGAGAGCTGCTGACAGAGGATGGAAATATCCCACCAAGCTTGAGAAAGATGGGACTACTAGCCTGAAACTTGAGGAAGAATGGAGCAAAGAAGAAGAAGATCTAGCACTGGGCAACTCTAAAGCATTGAATGCCTTATTCAATGGAATTGACAGAAATATTTTCAGACTTGTACATCAGTGTGATCTGGGCCAATGATGTTTGGGACACTCTCAAAACCACTCATGAGGGTACATCCAAGGTGAAAATGTCAAGACTTTAGATGCTCACTACCAAATTTGAGAATCTGAAGATGAAGGAAGATGAAACCATTCATGAGTTTCACATGAACATCTTGGAGATTGCCAACACCTCAGGAGCATTGGGAGAGAAGATGTCAGAAGAAAAGCTAGTGAGAAAGATTCTCAGATCCTTGCCTAAGAGGTTTGCAATGAAGTTGACTGCTATAGAGGAAGCTCAAGATATCTGCAACTTGAAGGTTGATGAACTCATTGGATCACTTCAGACATTTGAGATGGGGATCAGTGACAATGTTGACAAGAAAAACAAGAGCATAGCCCTTGTATCCAATACTGAAGATGAAAGCAAGGAAGATGATGAAGAGAAGATCTCAGAAGCAATAGCTATGCTTGGAAGGCAGTTCAACAAACTCATCAAGAGAATTGACCCAAAGTCAAGGTCCAATGTCAAGAACATCCCATCTGACATTAGTAGAACTTATGACTCCAATAGAAGATCCAAGTCTGAAGAAGGGGAAGTCAAAGCAGAGGAATCCAGTGTCATGGGTGTGAAGGATATGGGCACATTCGAGCTGAATGTCCTACCTTTCTAAAGAAACTGAGGAAAGGAATGGCTGTCACTTGGTCTGATGGTGACTCAGGAAGTGACTCTGAAGAAGAATCTGCCAAACTAGTTACTGCTCTCTCTGGAGTTTGTTACTCTGATAATGATTCTAGTGATGAGGAAGTGACATTTGAAGAACTTGCTGACACTTACAAGAAATTGTGTATCAGAAGTGCTGAAGTATGTCAGCAAAATGAGAAACAGAAAAAGCTAATTGTAAAGTTGGAGGCTGAGAATGTGAAGGCAGACACTGCTACTATAAGTCATCTCAACAGTAAAGTTATAGTGTTGAAATCCAAACGTGATCAAATGACTAAGTCTGTCAAGATGCTGACAACTGGAACTGATAAGTTGGAGGAAATCCTTCAGATAGGACAAAATGCAGGAAATATGCATAGGCTAGGATATGTGGCTGCAAAGAAATCTGTTGGTGACAAGAAGAAGAACAGGCCTGGCAAACCAATGTCAAAGCAGATGTCACAACAAAGGGCAGGAAATGTTTCTGGTTCAGGATATGTGGCTGCAAAGAAATTTGCTGATAATAAGAAGAAGAACATACCTGATAAACCTATGTCAAAGCAGATGTCACAACATAGGACTCAACATCAAGATCAGAGAAACATGAAGAAAAAGTTTCAAAGATGGAGATGTCATTATTGTGGAAGGTTTGGGCACATAAAGCCATTTTGCTACAGGCTATATGGATATCCTAATCAGATCCCTTATGTCAAACCTAAGACCAACAAGGTACCATATACTCAACAGTGGAAAAAGAAGACTGCAGCCTTGATAGCTCACACCTCCCTTAGAGTTTCTACCAAGGAAGACTGGTACTTTGACAGTGGATGCTCTAAGCATATGACTGGAATCAAGAATCTTCTGAATGATGTCAAACCTCATACTACTAGTTTTGTTACTTTTGGAGATGGAGCTAAAGGAGAAATCAAAGGTGTTGGAAACTTGGACTGCCCTGGAATTCCAAACCTAAATGAAGTGTCTTTGGTAAATGGTTTGACCGCCAATCTCATAAGCATCACCAACTATGTGATATGGGATTCAAGGTCAACTTCACCAAGTCGAATGTCTTGTAACCAATGAAAACAAGAAGTTGTTATGAGAGGAGTCGATCAAAGGACAACTTACCTATGGAGTCCGAGGACACTAACTATTCTTCATGTGCACTACGAAAAAAAAAAGGAAGTGAAACTGTGGCACCAAAAACTTGGTCATTTACATCTTAGAGGGATGAAAAAGATCATATCCATGGAGGCTGTCAGAGGGATTCCAAGACTTCACATTGATAAAGGGAGAGTTTGTGGTGAATGTCAGGTTGGAGAGCAAACCAGAATGTCACATCCAAAGTTAAGACATCTGACCACCTCTAAGGTGCTAGAACTTTTGCACATGGATCCCTACCAGTTGAAAGCCTTGGTGGAAAAAGATATGCTTATGTTGTTGTGGATGATTTTTCCAGATTTACCTGGATAAACTTCATCAGGGAAAAATCTAATGTTTTTGATGTTTTTAAAGAATTATGCAAGAGACTTCAAAGAGAAAAAGAAGGATGCATTGTCAGAATCAGAAGTGATCATGGAAAGGAATTTGAGAATAGCAAGTTTGATGAGTTTTGTTCCTTAGAAGGAATCAATCATGAGTTCTCCTCACCTATAACTCCCCAACAAAATGGAGTTGTGGAAAGGAAGAACAGAACTATACAGGAATCTGCCAGAGCAATGATACATGCCAAGAAGCTTCCTATTCATTTTTGGGCTGAAGCTATGAATACAGCCTGTTATGTCCACAACAGGGTCACCTTGAGAAAGGGAACATCCTCCACCCTGTATGAAATATGGAAAGGAAGAAAACCTACTGTGAAGTATTTCCATGTGTTTGGGAGCAAATGCTATATTTTGACAGATCGTGAACAAAGGAGAAAGATGGACTCTAAAAGTGATGAAGGAATTTTTCTGGGATACTCTACAAACAGCAGAGCATATAGGGTATTCAATTCCAGGACCAAAGTTGTGATGGAGTCTATAAATGTCATAGTTGATGATCACCATGAGGAAACAAATGTTCCATATGATGTTGAGACATTGTTTGAGACATCACCTCAAGTGTCTAATAAGGATGATGTGCCTATCCATACTTCACCAAAGTTTGAACCAGAGGAAGCCAATAAAGATCCTTCCATCAGAATTCAGAAAGATCATCCAAAGGAACTCATCATAGGAGATCCTAACAGTGGAGTCATTACAAGATCTAGAGAAATCATCTCAAACTCTTGTTTTGTGTCTAAGATTGAACCAAAGAATGTTAAGGAGGCTTTGACTGATGAATATTGGATTGGAGCAATGCAAGATGAATTGAACCAGTTCAAACAACATGAAGTTTGGGAGTTAGTTCCTAGACCAGAAGGAACAAACATCATTGGCACAAAGTGGATCTACAAGAACAAGTCAGATGCATAAGGGGTTGTCACCAGGAATAAGGCAAGACTTGTTGCTCAAGGATACACTCAAGTTGAAGGAGTTGATTTTAATGAGACTTTTGCTCCTGTGGCCAGGCTGGAATCAATCAGATTACTACTAGGAGTTGCTTGCATTTTGAAATTCAAGCTGTTTCAGATGGATGTGAAAAGTGCCTTCCTAAATGGCTACTTAAATGAGGAAGTATATGTAGAACAGCCTAAAGGATTTGTGGATCCTAACTTTCCTGATCATGTCTACAAATTGAGGAAAGCACTATATGGTTTGAAACAAGCTCCTAGAGCTTGGTATGAAAGGTTGACAAAGTTCCTCACTAACAAAGGTTACAGGAAAGGAGGTTTGGATAAAACTCTCTTTGTCAAGGATGAAGGAGGAAAGATAATGGTAGCTCAAATTTATGTTGATGACATAGTGTTTGGAGGAATGTCAGATAAAATGGTGAGACATTTTGCCAACCAAATGCAAGCTGAATTTGAAATGAGCCTCATGGGAGAATTGACATACTTTCTTGGACTACAAGTCACACAGATGGAAGACTCAACTTTCCTCTCTCAAAGCAAGTATGCAAAGAATATTGTCAAGAAGTTTGGGATGGAAAATGCCAGTCATAAAAGGACTCCTACACCTACTCATCTAAAGTTGTCCAAAGACACAAGTGGAACAAATGTAGATCAAAGCTTGTACAGAAGCATGATAGGAAGTCTACTGTATTTAACAGCTAGCAGACCTGACATTGCCTTTGCTGTTGGAGTATGTGCAAGATACCAGGCTGAACCTAAAGTAAGTCACATAAACCAGGTGAAAAGAATTCTGAAGTATGTGAGTGAAACTTACAATCATGGTATGCTGTATTCTCATGGATGTGAACCAATTTTGTCTGGCTATTGTGATGCTGATTGGGCTGGTAGTGCTGATGATAGAAAAAGCACTTCTGGAGGATCCTTCTTTTTGGGAAACAACCTTGTCTCTTGGTTCAGCAAGATGCAAAATTGTGTGTCCTTATCTACTGCTGAAGCTGAATACATAGCAGCTGGTAGCAGTTGTTCTCAAATAATCTAGATGAAGCCGATGCTGACTGAGTACAATGTCACACAGGATGTCATGACATTGTACTGTGACAACCTGAGTGCTATTAATATTTCAAAGAATCCTATACAGCACAGCAGGACTAAGCACATTGACATTAGACATCACTTCATCAGAGATCTTGTGGAAGAGAAGGTGATTAAATTGGAGCATGTAGCCACTGAACTTCAACTGGCTGACATTTTTACTAAAGCTCTTAATGCTAGTCAGTTTGAGAATTTAAGGGGCAAGCTGGGTATTTGCCAAAATGAAGACTTGTAGCAATTAAAATTGCTTACAACAAGGGATGGAAGAGATTTTTTATTCCATTTAATTCTGAGTGGGCTAATTAATTGTTTCCCTCTTACTTTTCAAAAGTTCAAGAATAGGAAGAGTCATATTTATATCTCAGTTTTTCCATTTGAATGTATCACATTCCACTCCCTCAACAGAAAATCTCAATCTCCCTATCAATTATTTTCTCATTCTCTCAAGATGTCTCAACAAAGCATGTCATCATCATCTTCATCATCAAAAGAAGCTGGTTCTCCCTCTCCCACTGATTCTGGATTTAGGGCAAACGCGGAAACAATGGAGATTGAGGTTCTGGAGGTTACTCCTCTATGTGCCATGGCAACTGATCCTAGAAGGGTCAAGAAGCTTCGTACTAGACATGCAAGAAGATCACAGGCCTCTCCATCTGGTAAGAATGCTGAACCATCTTCCTCTGTTCCTCTTGAGATACCAATAGGGAGGGTTCTAGATATGTTCATCAAGCCATAGCTAGAATTGTTACTAGGATTCTGAATGAGAATCATTCTGTACCTGGGGTATATGTTCCTTTGAATCAAGAATCTGCTAGCCCTAATTTAGCAACTGATCCAGATGTCACATAGAATGTCAAGACATCTGAGGACAATGTTAGGAAATCCCCTGAGAATCCTATTAATGACCCTTCTGATAAATCCCCTGAGAAATCTATTGATGACACCACTGATAATTCTTCTGTAAAACCTGTTGATGAAAACATGGAGATGTCTCCAGAGAAAACTTCTGATGAAAATCTTGAAGAATCTCCTGAGACACCTGCTGCTGACAATCTGGAAAAATATCCAGAGAAAACCTATGAAAATGTTGTTGAACCTCCTGTTATTGATCTTGATGAAGAATTCTCTGACATTGACCTTATTTCTAGTGTTAACCCTAGCATAGCTAAGAGGATGATGAGTAGAAAAGGAAAGCAGAGTGCTACTCAAAGTCCCTCCAAGGAGAAGGTTGCTAAAGTTGTTCATGAGTCTCCTAGGGCTGAGAGCAAGGTTGAATAAAGATCTGATAAAGTGAAAAAGGCTGGAACTTCCAAGGGAAAAGGAAGGGTAAAATCTGTTGGGAGTATCTCTAGACCAAATAGAACTCCAATCATAAAGAAGAGAAAGGTTCCTGAACCCTCAGAATCTGATGAGGATTCAGATTTTGATGTTGAAGAGAATGTCTCAGACATTCCACTCAGGAAGAAACCCTCTCTTGGCAAATTGCCTAAGGTTCCTGAGGTGGCTATTGATAACATATCTTTACACCATCCAGAGAGTGCTACCAGGTGGAAGTATGTCTGTCTGAAAAGGATTGCCTTAGAAAGGGAGTTGAACAGGAGTGCCCTTGAATGCAAGGATGTTATGGACCTGATCAAGGCAGCTGGCCTGATGAAAACTGTGGTTAAGTTTTCAAATTGTTATGATATTTTGGTGAAGGAGTTTATTGTGAATCTGACTAGTGGCTGTGCTGATGGAAGGTCAGCAGATTTTAAAAGTGTGTTTGTGAGAGGAAGAAGTGTAATCAACAAATATCTGGGAAGATCTGATGATGCTCATCCTGAGCTTGAGGTCACAGACAACCAGGTGTGCCAAACCATCACTGCCAAGCAAGTGAAACAATGGCCATTGAAGGGAAAGCTGACTGCTAGCAAACTGAGTGTCAAGTTTGCTATTCTGCACAAGATAGGTGCAGCCAACTGGGTTCCCACAAATCACAAGTCCACCATCTCCATTGGCCTAGGAAGATTTATTTTTGCTGTTGGAACAAAAGCAAAGTTTGATTATGGCACCTATATCTTTGAGCAAACTTTAAAACATGCAGACAACTATGCTATCAAAGGTCCAATAGCCTTTCCCTCTCTCTTGTGTGGTATTATAACTGACCAATACCCTAACATCCTGGTAGACAGAGATTCTGTTTGTAAAAGAGCTCCTGCTCTTGGTTTCCACTACAAGTTGTTTCAAGGGAAACATGTCCCAGACATTGTCATGACATCTGCTGAGACATCAAATGTCAAGGCTAATTCTCAAAAAGCTGGTGTCATTGCTGTACTCAAAGAGACTTACAGGAAACTGGAAGCAAGGAAGCAAACTCTAGAGGAGCTGATTTCTACCTTGGAGAAGGAAAAAGACACTGAGGTTGAGGATGAAAGGCTAGCTGAAGATACTGCTGCAGATTTGAATGAGGATGCTGATGCAAAACAAGAGACTGGTGTTGATAGCAATTCAGAAGATGCTACATACCACAGTGCTTCTTCAGGAGAAGAAAGTACTTGATTTGTGATCACATGTGCTGCTGTTACTTGTGTTTGTTTTTGTTGTTTTGTTGTTGATTTTGCTTCTGTTGGTTTTGGTTCTGTTTGTTTTGGATTTATGGATTTCATTACTGGTTGTAATACTTAACTCTGCTACTTCTTTTATATAATGATTTTTGGGATTTTGTACTGGCCCCTTTGTGGCTAAAAAGCGGGAGAAGAATTTATGGGAAATTGTGGGGAGAATTTATCTTTATTAGGCTTTGTTCTTATAGCTTAGTAGCTTAGACTGGTTATTTTATTTCTCCTGCATTAGTGCTCTGATAGCTTAGTTTGTTTTAGCCAAAAATTTGCCAAAGGGGGAGTTTGTAAGTGTTTTTATGTTGGCTTTAATTTTTGGTAAAACTAGTATATGTCAATGTCTTGACTGATGTCATGACATTCAGAGTTGAAGATAAATTCTACAGAAGAAGAATAATTCAAGTACAGCTCAGACTGGGAGTTAACTGGTTTGCTGGATATCTGTAGAAGAATGACTGATGTCATAACCAATGTTATGACATTCTGTGTGACATTTGTTGTTCTGCAGATTCAATTTTCCTGAGACTTTTCAGGATTTCTGTTGAGCTGTTTTTATTATGGATTATGTAATTGGATCACATGCTCACGTGGCTCTGTGGTTAATCTTAGTTAACCCTAAATTGGTTTGTTAAAAAGACCAAGTCTTTAGGTTAAATTAAGTGAACCCTAGCTATAATTATGGAAGCCCAAAACTGAAGTAACAGGACTGCTTCTATAATAGGAATAGAACCCTTATTCTGCTGTAGCACTTTTGGACTGTATTGAAGATTTAGCAGACTGTTAATTTGTGTGTTCTAGTTACTCTTGTGAGCCAAGCAATTATCATTTGATAAGTGCCTTGGACTAGGATTTGGTTGTAAGGGTTGTTTATCACTCAAAGCTTTGAAGCACGAGTGTTGTGTCTTTTGATTAAAGCTTTGAAGCAAAATCAAGTATGTTTATTGAAGAGTGTCTTCACAATTCAATTAATCAATAGGTTGATATCACTGCTGTGATTGAGGGGGGGTGAGTAGGAACTCAGGTCTAAGTAGGACTTAGATTGAAGTTGCTTTGGGTAGGTCTTAAGTGAAGGAGATAAATTGGTTGGTTTATTCCTGAATTAATACTACTAATAGTGAATTTCCTCCCTGGCTTGGTAGCCCCCAGATGTAGGTGTAGTTACACACTGAACTGGGTAAACAATTGATTGTGTTCTTTACTACTGTTTAAATTAACTGTGTGAATTGTTAACAAAGTGTCAGATACTGTGTCATAACATTCTCGGTGACATCACGTATCTGCTGCCAGGAATTTCAGTTGTGAATATTCATATGTGTATATGATGAATTATGATATGAATCGGTATATCCGACTTTTGATATTTATGATGTGCATTATAATGCGAATTGATGGAAATGCGAATATGTGATGCCTTAATTTTGTTAAATGAAATTTTGAAACTCTGATTTTATTATTAATTAGGAGGGGTAGAATTGGGGTGTTACACAAAACATCGAGGTGTTTGTTTCACTGGCTTTTTCCCAGCTTTTATTGGTAACCTCAGCTCGACCAATTCCCTGTTTAAACCTGGCATTTTGTTATAGTCCCAAGCAAAACAATCTTTAAACTCTTTCAATAAAGATATTACCTTAGATCTGAGTTTTTGGTCGATGTTGGCGCTAATATAAGTTGGTCTTTTATCGCCATCTGCGCCAAGGTCGATTTCTTCTAAAGGTTCTTGTGGCTGCATCTTTTCTGGTGCCATGGGATCTTTTTCAAAACCTAAAGGTTCATCGTCGTATACGCAATATAAACACTGCTCATCTACATCTTCTTTGACAAGTTTGCTTTTGCCTGGTGGTTTTGGCCCGAGAGCCAAAATGACTTCTTCCGGAACTGGAAGTTTATTGGCTTCTATAGCCATGTTCTCTTCAACTTCTAGGGCCGAATTTATCTTGTTTTCGGAAATGTACGCCGAAATCCTTTTCAGAGCCTCTAACTCAAACATCACTGTCTCGATCGTTTCCCCAGCCTGTCGGTGCGGGTTCATCTACGTATGGATCCTCCAGAGGTTACACATCCCACACAAAACCATGGGTTTCATGTAGTTTTAGGGAAACAAATGCCTTATTTAAGTTGGCATATACTTCCTCAGCTGGTTCACAAGGAGCAAAATTATCCAATTTCTGTCAAACTGATTCTGGCCGACATTATTAACATCTTCCATGAAGTAACCTTGGTCGGCCTCGATGTTTTCCCCTATGTTGTGTTCTCGCCAAATTATTAGGCGTTGATGCATGGAAGATGGCACAACGCCAATTCCATGTAGCCATTCTCTACCTACCAGTAGATTGTAACTTGGTTTTCCCTGGATTACCATGAAGATTGTCGGCCTAGTTACTGAGCCGACTGTCACATCTACCTGGATCACGCCTATGGTAGATTTTGTTCTTCCTTCATATTCCGACAGGACCACGTTGTGAGATCTTATGTCGGTGTTGAATTTATCGATTTTCTTCAGTATGTGATGTGGCATTATATTAACTGTAGCGCCATAATCCACTAACACTTTGTTAATGGCAGTTTCTTCGACTTTCGCCCTAATTAGTAAAGGCTTTAGATGGCTCCTCATAGCCATGTCAGGCCTCTCAAAAAAGGCATCTTGGCTCTCAATGGAGCCATTGTTCATCACGAAGTAACAGGTTGGCTTGTGCAAAGCCAATTCCGCAGCATCGATATCATCAGTGTTTTCCACATCTGTCAGAATATTGTACTCCTCGGGGAGTATGGACACAACATTGACTAGAATGTCAAGGCTTTCTTCTGAGTCAGACAAAAAATCGCCAATCGCCTCGTCGAAATCGCTTGCGACTGGTTTGTTGACAAGCCCTTTAATCAGTTGGGTCTATTTTCTTCCTAATAGAATAGTCTAGACCTCAAGCAGCCATTTGAACAAGTTCATGTTCAGGTACTTGGGTAAAGCACCTTGCTTTTAATGATCTAAACATGTTCAGGTAGTCATCTATTGTTTCAACAAGTTTTCTCTTAATGTTTGATAACTCAACCAAACTAATTTTTGAATCCCCCTCATAAAATTGTTCATGGAAAAGTTTCTCTAACTTCGACCATGAATCAATAGAATCAGGGGGAAAGGTGGTAAGCCATGTGAAGGCAGCTTTAGTGGGGGATGAAGGGAAATATTTTACCCTCGGGCCTTCATTATTCTCCATGTCTCCCAACTCAGTCATGTATCTAGCGATGTGCTCGACCATCGATTAACCTGTTTCTCCCCCAAACTTAGTATACTTAGGAATTTTCCATCCTCTAGGGTTTTCAGTTTGCAAAATATACTCAGATAATGCGGAGGAATACGTTAGCCTTTGCAATGTGGTATTCATACCATTTTTGGCCATAATTCTCTCGACAATATTGGTTAAGTTGTTTTCGACAAGTAATTCCTCTTGTTGAATTTGGTCGAGGACCTAGTCAGCCTCTTGTTGTCTATGAACCAATACCCTAGGTGGATCGACAACAACTTCCCCCATGTCCCCATGAACAGGTATAGATTGTCGGACCGGTGGCCCCTGTCGGGCAGCCACTTGGGGAGCACCTAAGAAGTTACACAAACGTGTTAACTATACAATTACCTGTCGGTTTGTTTCAGCGGACTATCTATTAGTCTCAACCGATTCTTGTAATATAGGGTTAAACACATTACCCATTTGGTTAGTTAACATATTAACCAACTTATGGTTGCTATCATCCATTTGTTGCCTTAACACTGCCACAGACGTATTGTTTAGGTGTTGTACAGGCATTGCCCTATTTCCCCCTGTTGTAGATCCTTGGAAAGGGGAATTCATGTTTTATGCATTATCAGACATCATCGCTGCACTTGAGTTCGACTGATATCCCTTCATTAAGGAATATGGCATTCTGTTAAGGGGATTCGTAGTAGTACCAAATCGAGGTATCGTTGTGTTCGGAATGGTGCTCATGGCCACCACAGGCCCCAGATTCACCGGTGTGGTATGGGGATTAGGGACTGATACTGACACAGTTGACCATGAGACAGTTGTGCTGTTTAATGGGGGAAATGGTGCAAGTTGCGTAACAATTGGGTCGGACGTACCCAGAGTTTGTGATGGAATCTCATCCACGTTCGATGCGAAAGTAGTGTTTGTCATCTTAGGTGTACGTTTTCTAGTAGGTGGTTTCTTATTGGTTGAATTCCCACTTCTAAGTCTCATACACTAATGACGTCTAATGACAAACCTCAAAACTTAGCACTTAGTCCCACTGGCGTGCCAATTTGTTTAATGTGGAAAATGGTAAACAAGCGCTGATCCTTCCTATGTCCTAAAACTAAGGGTTACTCGCAAGATCGACCAGTTGATCTTAAGACGCTGTAATACGGTGAACTGACTTTGGGATTTTTGTATCGCAAATGTGCGGATAGCAAGATTCGCCACCGACTTTTCTTTTATCCAATTAAGGGAAGGTAAAAAGTACAGAAAAGACCTTCGTTAGATTCTGAGTAAGGGAGAAGGTTATGAAAAGGGAAGGTATTAGCATCCTTTTTCATCCGTAGTTATCTACGGGCTCTTAGTTGCTCTTAGATCACTTTCAAAAATTGTGCTTTCTGTGTGTTTGACAATAATGTTTTGAAAAGGCATTTCGCTTTGACTTTGTAATGATTCATGTAGGAATGTATACAAAGTGTTCGGAAATGTTTCATTTTGAAAAGAGTTTGAACTTTGACAAAAGTGTGAGGTGTAAAAAAGTATTTTGATCGAGCAAGCAACTAAAAGTCTTATTACCTACTAAGAATTGGTCGTTTTCGTATTGTTTTATGTTCCTTTAGAATAGTGCTATCCATACCATTAGTTGGCAGGTAACTCTATTTGATGGATGTAAGCGGGACATTCGAAGGGACATCGTATGGTCATAGAAAGCAACTTGTAGGAAGTATCCTAGCACACTCGAAGGGTCTATCATCATTTTTCGTAGGCAACAATCGAGGGTCAAGATCATGTATTCGTAAGCGACATCGTGGTTCTATGATCTTTGTATCGAAGGGACTATGATGATTTGTTTTGAAGGCAACGGTGCTAGAATACCTCTACGTTCGAGGGACTTGACCATTTGTATTCGTGAAGGCAACGAGAGAGAATTACCCTAAGGGGTGCATGTGTGAAAAGAGTGTGTTGAATTCAGATATTTTATCTTGGAATTATGAGTGATCTATGTCCAATTTTATCTTGCCATACACGCCTAGTTACTAGCAGTTTATAGGGTGCGGAAATTAAATTGCGGAAAGTAAAGTGCGGAAAGATAAATCCTACGCTATTACAAGGCTTTGGGGCAGATACATAATTGAGAGTGCGGAAAATAAAAGTCCTAATTAAACTATTACATCCCATAGGCAATTACATAATTGGAAAAGAAAAGCGATAAAAATTGTCCGAAACGGTATAACCTATAAACAGATGAGAAATCGGGAAACGGGAGAAAATTGCATAAGAAGAAAATGTTAGTAAAAATAAGAATTTTTGAATGAGAAAACGTTTTTATGCAAATAATGACATTAATATGATAAAATAATTTTTTGGAAATTTTTGGAGTTAATTTGATAATTTAAAAACAATTAAAAGCTATTTAAATGATTAATTATCAATTAAATTAAATATGCATGCAAAAATAATATTTTAAATTTTAAAAATTAAATAAGTATTTTTCTGATGAGTATGCAAAAAATAAATATTTTTGGTGTTTTTTAAATGCATGATAAAAATATTAGAAGATAAATTAAATTGAATGAAAATATTAAAAAAAATAGGAAAATAGAAAAATATGTCAAGTTTGCAAAAGGAAAAAAAAGTTTGGTCCTGCCAGGGATTGAACCTGTGACCTTGAGGAGAATCTTTCCAAACCAACGCCTTAACCACTACGCCAGCGTGTATTTGGTGTTTGTAAAGCTGAAATCAATTGAATATGAATGTCAACGTGTCATGGATATGTTCCAAACCCAGTCAGCGCGCGTGGACCCCAGTCATAACGAATGGACGAATCAAAGAGAGCCATTGCGCCACGCAAGCTCACGTCGGTCAGAGACGAGTCAACGACGCCGGAGCCCTAGCTCCGGTCGTCTTCTCCGGCCAACCAAAACCTGAAACTTGAAAAATACGCAAAATAAAAAGTTTTAAGGTACCCTACCCCCCTAAATCGAGGGCTGCGAACACGATGGTGCCATTAGTTTGCCCTGAAAACACCTGTATCAACCGGTTCGATTCAAACAGTTCAAGATGCCCTAGTTATGGTGATTCGAGTTTTGTACATCTAAGCTTGCATGGGATGGTTCAAACATGACCTAATATGCATTCTGAGTTCAAACAAACACACAAAAAACATTAACAATGCATGAATAATGAAATTCGAATTTCAAAAATATACCAAATCGGAGCAAGCTTGGGATCGAGTTCTGGGCAGTCTTGGCTTCAAGTAAGGGATGGTTTCGATTGCTGGGAACCTCAGGAAGGTGTTTGGATGGTTGGCTTGCCTTGAAACCTGCTGGAAATTAGAATTCGATTTTTGACAATTTTAGAAAAAATTTGGCAATATAAGGGTTGTGTATGGGGCTAGGGTTTCGTCTCTTGTTCTTGGCAGCTTGCTTGGTATTTATAGAGTGAATTGTGAGGGCAAAGAGAGTGAAAAAAGATTGGATATTGAATGCAAAAATTTTCTCTTTCAAATCAAATCAAATTTCTTGAAAATTTGATTTTCCTTCCATGTGAGAGGCTAGCACGAATTTGGTATGTTTCATGGGCTATCTTGGACCTCAAGCTTGATAAAAATCCACTCCTCTTGAAAATATATCTTATTTTCATATTTTATTTAATTTAAATTTGAATTAAATGGTTTTAAATTCAAAAATAAATCAATAAAATAAAATGTGGTCATGGCAAGGCATCAATAGGTCACAAATAATATTATGATCAAGTTTGGATCATAAAATTATAGGCCCATTTGGAAAAAAATTGCATTTTGACAAATATCTCCTTTTGTGCAATTGTCCATTTGGGAAGTCTTCACCATCCATGGTGCTAAGTATCATAGCTCCGCCGGAAAATACTGTCTTGACTACAAACGGTCCCTTATAGGTGAGAGTCCATTTGCCCCTGGGATCACCTTGTGGAAGAATGATGCGCTTGACTACTAGATCACCGACTTGGTAGACTCGGTGCTTGACCTTCTTGTTAAATGCTCTGATCATTCGCTTCTGATAGATCTGTCCATGGCACATGGATGCGAGTCGTTTCTCATCAATCAAGTTAATCTGGTCAAGGCGAGTCTGAACCCAATCGTCTTCGCCTAACTCTGCGTCCTAGAGGACTCTAGTTGAGGGTATCTGAACCTCGATTGGTAGGACCGCTTCCATACCATATACAAGAGAAAAGGGGGTTGCCCCTGTTGATGTTCGTACTGTAGTGCGATAACCATGAAGAGCAAATGGTAACATTTCATGCCAATCTTTATAGGTTACTGTCATCTTCTGTATAATCTTCTTAATGTTCTTGTTGGCGGCTTCCACTGCGCCATTCATCTTAGGCCGATAAGGAGAAGAATTGTGATGCTTGATCTTGAACTGCGTGCAGAGTTTGGTGATCATCTTGTTGTTGATATTGGAACCATTATCTGTGATAATCCTTTCGGGAGTGCCATACCGATAGATAAGATTATGCTTGATGAATCGAGCCACAACATTCTTGGTAACAGATGCGAACGAGGCTGCTTCTACCCACTTGGTAAAGTAATCAATTGCCACAAGGATAAAACGGTGTCCGTTGGAAGCTGTGGGCTTGATTTCTCCAATCATGTCAATGCCCCACATTGCGAAAGGCCAAGGAGCGGTTAAAACATTCAGAGGTACTGGAGGTACGTGCACTTTGTCGGCATAAATCTGGCATTTGTGACAAGATCGGGCATAGCGGTGACAATCAGCTTCCATGGTGGACCAATAGTAACCTGTTCTCAAAATCTTTTTAGCCATTGTATGACCACTGGAGTGGGTACCAAATGCGCCCTCGTGTAACTCTTCCATGATACGTTCCGCTGTTTTTCGGTCTACACAGCAGAGTAAGCACAAGTCGTGGTTGCGCTTGTATAAGATGCCGTTGTTGAGGAAGAATTTGGATGTGAACCTTCTCAAGAACTTCTTATCATTGACAGATGCCCCTGCGGGATATTCCTGAGTCTCAAGATACCTCTTCACGTCATAGTACCAAGGTTTCTCTTCTGTATCAAGCTCATAACAATATGCTGGTTCGTCAAACTTCTCAATGATGATCTGGGGAGCCTCGTTGTCCCATCTGACCTTGAACATAGACGACATAGTAGCCAATGCGTCTGCCAACTGATTCTCTTCTCGTGGAATGTGATTGAAAGTGATTTCTTCGAAGTAGGGGATCAAACTCAGAACATGCTCTCGATATGGAATGAGATTCGGATGCTTCGTATCCCACTCGCCCTTAATCTGGATGATCACTAAAGTTAAGTCTCCATACACTTGTAAGAACTTGATTCTTAAGTCAATAGCAGCTTTAACACCCATGATGCACGCTTCGTATTGGGCCATGTTGTTAGTGCAACTGAAACATAATCTGGCGGTGAACGGCGTGTGGCCGCCTGTAGGGGATGTAATGATGGCGCCAATGCCATCGCCAAGTGCGTTTGAGGCTCCATCAAAGACCATAGTCCATCGGGATCCTTGTTCAAGTCCTTCATCTGGTCCCGGTTCTTCGCAATCTGTGACTAGTAAAACATCTTCATCTGGAAATTCGAACTGCATAGACTGATAGTCATCTACGGCTTGATGAGCCAAATGATCAGCTACCACACTTCCTTTGATTGCTTTCTGAGAAGTGTACTGGATGTCGTATTCGGTCAAGATCATTTGCCATCTTGCTATTCTTTCGGAGAGAGCTGGTTTCTCAAATATGTATTTTATCGGATCCATCTTGGAAATCAACAAGGTAGTGTGAGTCAACATATACTGTCTTAGTCGGCGAGCAGCCCAAGCCAAAGCGTTGCAAGTTTTCTCGAGCTGTGAGTATCTTGTTTCACAGTCGGTAAACTTTTTGCTAAGGTAGTATATTGCATGCTCTTTTCGACTAGACTCGTCATGTTGCCCCAACAAACACCCCATTGAATTCTCTAACACTGTCAAGTACATGATAAGAGGTCTTCCTTCGGCAGGCGGCATCAGGATAGGAGGATTATGTAGGTACTCTTTGATTTTGTCAAAAGCGATCTGGCAATGGTCGTTCCATTCTACCACTTGATCTTTCTTTAGTAACTTGAAGATTGGCTCACAAATAGCAGTTAGATGTGCAATGAATCTGGCAATGTAATTCAATCGGCCCAAGAAACCTCTGACTTCCTTCTCGGTGCGGGGAGCTGGCATCTCTTGAATAGCTTTAACCTTGGCATGGTCAACTTCAATACCTTTACCACTGACAACAAACCCTAGGAGTTTACCGGATCGGACTCCAAAAGTGCACTTGTTAGGATTGAGTCTCAGTCTGTACTTCTTCAACCTATCAAATAGTTTCTGCAAGTGATCGAGATGCTCTTCCTCTATCTGTGATCGAGCTATCATGTCGTCGACGTAGACCTCTATCTCGTGATGAATCATGTCATGGAATAGTGTTACCATAGCACGCTGATAAGTGGCACCCGCGTTCTTCAGTCCAAACGGCATAACTTTGTAGCAGAAAGTGCCCCACTGTGTAACGAAAGTTGTCTTCTCCATGTCTTCGGGAGCCATTTTGATCTGATTGTAACCGGAGAAACCATCCATGAAGGAGAAGACCTTATGTTGGGCAGTATTGTCAACCAGAACATCAATATGAGGAAGTGGAAAATCGTCTTTCGGACTCACTTTGTTCAGATCTCTGTAATCCACACACATTCGTACCTTGCCGTCCTTCTTGGGCACAGGCACCACATTAGCAACCCACTGTGGATAAGAAGTAACAGCTAAGAAACCGGCGTTGAAATGTTTCATAACTTCGGCTTTGATTTTCTCGGACATCTCAGGACGCATGCGACGAACCTTCTGTTTCACTGGGAGAAAACCTTCTTTTGTCGGCAAACGGTGCACCACAATATCAATGTCTAGACCTGGCATGTCTTCGTACGACCAAGCAAAAACCTCAATATAGTCTTGTAGCATCTGTACCAACCTTTCTTTAACACTGTTCTCAAGACCCGCTCCTATCTTGATCTCTTTTCTGTCTTCATCAGTGCCCAAATTCACAACCTCAACTTGATCTTCGTGTGGTTGTATAACTCGATCTTCTTGTTGTAGCAGTCTGACAAGTTCTCCTGGCACTTCACAATCTTCCTCACTTTCGTCTTCAACTTGGTAGATCGGATTATCGAAGTCATATTTAGAGATAGCATAGCTATTATCAACGAGATTCGAAGTGATTCTGAAGTGTATCACGTGGGTGTGTGTAAGAAACACATAGCTTTTTGAAGGGGTGATAAAGTAAAAGAAAGAAAATAATTGAATGCAAAAGTCCAACGATTTTATTGAATGAAAATATGCAAATGACAAATAATAACCCTCACAAACGAGCCATGATGCCCCGGGTAAGGCACTAGGCTTTAGAGTTTATTGTCCAAAACATAGAAAATACGAAAAGCAAAACAAAAACAAGAGCAATTACTCCTGTCTAAAGGAGATTGGTATGACGTCTTCAGTCTTCCAATTGCTGAGCCTATTGTCTGGAGTTGGGGAGATCCACTTGTTGATGTCGAAGTCGTAGTCGTCTTCTTCTATAGCATGAATTCCACTCTGGCTGATGCGGAAAGGAAGTTGGCCGGCGCGTTCGCGGCGTATCATCTTCTGACCTTTGATGGTGAAGCCTAAACCAGTCTTGTCAGATTTGAAAGGGAGATCAGGGAGCTGACCCCAAATAGAACTACCTCTTTCTTCAACAGCAGCTTGAGCATCTTTCAGCGAGGCCATCCTAGGCGGAACTTTTGTAACTTCAAGAGTGACAGGAGAGTCAACAGGCATGACTCTGGGTATTGTTTCAAAAGCTTGACAGGGAGTCTCGAAGAATTCACCCTCCACCTCGAGGTATCGGAATGACTGTAGATGACTAACCATATATTCTTCTTCACCATATACTATAACAACCTTCCCTTTCACCGGGTATTTCAGCTTCTGATGCAGGGTAGAGGTAACAGCGCCTGCCCCATGTATCCAAGGGCGTCCAAGTAGGCAAGAGTAAGCTGGACGGATGTCCATGACAAAGAAAGTGGAGTCAAAAGTTTGGGAGCCGACTTTAACAGGCCGAATGAGCTCTCCAAGTACTGTTCGCTTAGAACCATCAAAAGCTCTCACAATAATGTCACTGGGTTTCAGAACCAATCCTTCAACATCAAGTCGGTCAAAAGCAGTCTTTGGCAGGATGTTCAGAGCAGAACCAGTATCCACCAAAACATGAGATAATGTAACGCCCTTGCATTCGACAGAGATGTGCAAGGCTTTGTTGTGTTTCTTTCCGGCAGGAGTCAAATCAGCATCAGAGAAGCCTAGGCCGTTGTTGGCAGCCAGGCTAGCAATACAAACTTCAAACTGGTCAATAGTAGTGTCTTGTGGTACGTGAGCCTTCTTCAGAAACTTCACCAAGGCATTAGCATGAGCCTCAGAGCACAAGAGCAGAGCAAGCATGGAGATCTTGGACGGAGTCTGTCCTAACTGTTCCACCACATTGTAGTCACTCTTCTTGATGATCTTCAGAATTTCCTCCATTTCTTGTTTGGAGGTGTCTTCAGTAACTGCCTTTGGTACTTCTGGTTGAGCAAGATGAGTCACTGGTTCTTTCCCTCTAGCTTGGGGAATGGGTTGAATAGCTGGAATGCGAGCTGGAGTCGCAGTGTCTTTGGGAGGAGAGATATCTGGAGAGAATACCCTTCCGGTTCTGGTCACCTTACTTGATCCGGTGATGTTGTCAATGGTAGCTTCAACTGTGAGATCTTCAATGGTCAGAGGATCTTGCTTGACGCCATGATAGTAAACATCAGCTCCATAATTCCAAGGGGTAGCTTTGTCAGAGGAATATGGAACTGGTCTAGGAGAAGTAATGATGAGAGGTGCCACTTTAGGCACATAATCAGCAGAGGAAATTCTTATTGTGTTAATATCAGCATAGTCTTCTGGGAAATCGTCACCCCATCCGGTCGCCTTAACATCTTCAATTGGAATCTTGTAGCTTTCAGGAACAGTATACTTCACCATGTAATCAAACTTTCCACTTGGCTGCCCCAAGGTATCCCACACATTCGGTACAGTTTCATTCACATCTTCGATCTTCAGTTTCTTAGACATGTCTTCACACAGACTCTCCACAGGTGGTTTCAGGAACAATATTTCACGGTTATCCATCATGCACTGAACACGTCTTCTCAACCAAGCACAACCATCAGGTGCAGATGGGCACGAACGGCAATTCTCTGGGCATCCTGGATTGACACCGGCTTGTAGCAAATTCTTCTTTACAGTCATCAGAGGAATGGTCAAGTCATCTATGTTGAAAACGTAAGTATCCTCACCGACAGCATTGGAACTTTTGTCATGGTTAGGCATAGGAGCATTGATCACATTCGGAGTCTCAACAAGAGGGTCAAACTCAATCTGCTTAGCTTCAATCATATCTTGAATTTTGTTCTTTAGAGCCCAACAGTTGTCAGTGTCGTGCCCTGGGCTATTGGAATGGTAAGCACACTTAGCATTAGGATTGTATCTCGGAGAGGAAGTGTTGACACTCTGAGGAGGATCCTTCAAAGTAATCAGGCTCTGCTTTCAACATGTGTTGCAATGCTTGCGGCAATGGCATGTTGATCTTCGTAAACTGTCTTCGTGGCGCGTACTGGCTACGCGCGTTGTCTCGCTGAGGTTGTGCTGATGTAGGATTGGAGATTACAACTGCCCCAACAGATTGAGCGCGGTCGGTCTTGGCTCGACTTTTTTGACCATACACAGCATTAGTTTCTTTCTTACTACCAAAAGATCTCTTCGCAGCACTTGAAGATGACTCTACATGAATCTTCCCACTCTTGATACCAGCTTCAATACGCTCTCCTGTCAATATCAACTCGGTGAATCCGGCTGAAGAGTTTCCAATCAGATGATTGAAGAATGGGCCTGTTAGTGTTCCCATAAACATATCAACCAACTCCCTATTAGACAAGGGTGGTTGGACTCTGCCTGCTAGATCTTTCCATTTCTGAGCATACTCCTTGAACTTCTCATCACGACCCATAGACATGCTCTGTAGTTGCATGCGAGTGGGTGCCAACTCAGCATTGTACTCATACTGTCTGTAGAAAGCATCTGCTAAGTCACTCCAAGTACGGATACGGTCATTCTCTAGCTGATAATACCATTCCAATTGAGTCCCGGACAAACTCTCTTGGAAATAATGCATCCACAACTTTCTGTCATCAATGTGGGGGTTGATCTTCTGGACATAGGACTTCAAATGCAGCTTCGGACAAGACATGCCATCATACTTGGCAAAAGTAGGGACTTTGAATTTGGGAGGAATCACCACACCGGGGACAAGACTCAGATCATCAAAATTCAACCCGGACATCTTCAGATTTTCCACAGCATTCAGACGGTCTTCAAGTTGCTTGTACTTGTCACCTTCATCAGAGTACTGGTCATTATCATAGTGATCTTCTCTCTCCTTCTCAGACTCACGCTGGCTGCCTTCGCCATCACCCTTGACACTTCCCTCATTCTTGACACTTCCTTCAGAGAGCTCTATCCGGCTGACCACTTTAGGACCACCTTTGTAGCGTCTGCCCATGTTGAGAACACCAACGACCTTCTTCTTTCTGTTGATGAGCTTTTTCAGATCCTCTTGGCCTTGGACCAAGCTAGTGAACATCTGCTGGAACTGAGCATTCTGAGCCTGGAGATCTTTGACAGACTGTTCAAGAGCCATTGCTGCTAAAATAAATAGCGAGAGAATGAGAAAACCAATCTTCAATGTACCTGTTATGAGATGTTATGCCATGATATGCAATGTTTATGCAAATGCAATGCAATGTTTTCAAGGACCTTAGGAATTTAAATTTGTTAAACAAGCATGAAAAAACATTTATTAGTTCTCTTTTTATTCTTTTTCTTTTTAAGCACAATAAAAGAAAAGCATAAAAAATCCTAAAGCTCTAAGTCTCCCATGGGTGCTTCCTCTTGGTGCCGAGGTAGGCGTTGATGTTCCGCTCCTCGTGAAGTAGCTTTGTCAACTCTAGTACCTTCTTCTCGCTTGCATAGCACTGAGCTTCAAATGTATCCCTTTCTTCTTTAAGCTGAATCTAGGATCTCTTCAAGTCTTCAAAATCAGTAGGCATGTCAGGATGGAGAACAGTATAGGGTACGTCACCTATAGCAACAGGTTCCATAATTACGGGTAAAACAGGCGTGAATGGCATCATGAGGTTTTGAGCTCGAGCTCGCACCCATTTGAGGTAAGGTTCCCAAGGAATGGAGTTCTGGTGCCCCAAAGTCTTGGTATCAGTCTTCTTTACCATGCCCCAAGCGTGTATGAACCTTCGTCAGTAATTCTGGAGATCGTGGTTGTAGTCGAACACAATATCTTGGAGAAGCATATCATGAGGACCATCTCTTCGAGCAAAACCAAACTGACGTAGAGCTAGAGAAGGATTGTAAGTAATACCTCCCCTTATACCAAGGAGTGGTACATTAGGGAATTCTCCACAACGCTCAATGAATGTGAAGTCCTTTTGAGAGAAAAGATTCCAACGGATATCTGAATGAGAGAGTGACATTAGTCTTTGAGACCACTTCAACCTTTGCTCGTTCTTCAAAACTGATGGAGGAAGGTGCGAAACAAACCACCTGGAAAGTAACGGTATACAACACATGAGAGTTCCTTGTCTCTTAGTAGTACGAGTGTGGAGAGAATGTAGGATATCTCCAAGTAAAGTAGGCACAGGATTACGGGTAAGAAATAACTTGATGGCGTTGACATCTATGAATTGATCCGAGTTAGGAAAATAGAACCAAACCATAGATTAACAAGGCTACAATGTCTTCGAATGCATGGAAACTCATAACTTTGAGGAATTCTCGGCTTTCTTAATCAGGAACTTAGCAAGTAAACCCTTAACTCCGCTTCTAATTTCCCAATTGGCTTCAATGTTTGAGCGCTTAAGATGTAAGGCTGATGCAATGTCTTCGTACCTAGGAACCTTTTCTAGACCGGTGAATGGTATTTGGTCAAGAATAGGTATCCCAAGTAGCTTAGAGAACTGTTCCAAGGTAGGAACTAATTGATAATTTGGGAATGTAAAGCAATGGTGTTTCGGATAAAAGAACTGAAATAGGACATGCATCATATCTTCTTCAAAACCGGAGATAACCAAGTCAAGTAGATAACCATGTCTTTTGATGAACTGAGCATGATCGGGAATTTCTGAAACCAATTCTTTGAGCTGAGAAGGTATACCCATGAAGTTGATTCGGATAGTCTTTCTAGAAGTCATAATTCCTACAAAACAGAGAAAAGATAAATCCCTAGGTCCTTGAAATAGTTAGATATGATATGCAATGCGATGATGTCATGATGTCATGTTTAGCACACACAAACAATTCACACAATGAGCCTAGGTTTAAGGCTTGCAAGAGGTATAGGTGATTACCCCACCAAAAGTTTGAGTTGGTTCATCTTGTCCTGTAATAGTAACCGGGTTCTAGGAATCTCACATCATTGATCTTTCTTGTAGGCGTTTATTTCAATACGACTACCAAGTGGTCGACCGAAAATATCCCAAAAGTCTGATCTCAATGAGCGTAGCATCGAGTATCAGCCAACCTTAGTCTGCACCAAAGTCGGCCATCTCACTACCTTCTAATGGCCAAGATGGGTCAATTAAGGTTCTAAAAGTTTAGTTAGTGCTTGATGACACCACGCAGAAGCCAAATACTATCCTCAACTTGGAAATGAAGAGTATCGGGACATCCAAAGTGTCACACTAACGTAGCCATCATGTTGACCGCTTCGATATATGTCTAACGCGACGATTTATTGCTACTTACCTAAAAGGAAACCGGATCCGGTGTAGGATCCCCACAAATATAATACCCAAGCAACCCTTAAAGATAAAGCAAGCAAGTCAAATGAAAGTAGTAAAGGTGATCTAGAAATCCCTAAGGCATCTCTCTTTAGGTGTATCCCAGAGTCGCCAATGTAATACGGTGAACGACTTTGGGATTTTGTATCGCAAATGTGCGGATAGCAAGAGTCGCCACCGACTTTTCTTTTATCCAATTAAGGGAAGGTAAAAGTACAAAAAGACCTTCGTTAGATTCGAGTAAGGAGAAGGTTATGAAAAGGGAAGGTATTAGCACCCTTTTCATCCGTAGTTATCTACGGCTCTTAGTTGCTCTTAGATCACTTTAAAAATTGTGCTTCGTGTGTTTGACAATAATGTTTTGAAAAGGCATTTCGCTTTGACTTTGTAATGATTCATGTAGGAATATATACAAAGTGTTCGGAAATGTTTCGTTTTGAAAAGAGTTTGAACTTTGACAAAAGTGTGAGGTGTAAAAAAGTATTTTGATCGAGCAAGCAACTAAAAGTCTTATTACCTACTCAGAATTGGTCATTCTCGTATTGTTTTACGTTCCTTTAGAATAGTGCTATCCATACCATTAGTTGGCAGGTAACTCTATTTGATGGATGTAAGTGGGACATTCGAAGGGACATCGTATGGTCATAGAAAGCAACTTGTAGGAAGTATCCTAGCACACTCGAAGGGTCTATCATCATTTTTCGTAGGCAACAATCGAGGGTCAAGATCATGTATTCGTAGTTTACATCGTGGGTCTATGATCTTTGTATCGGGACTATGATGATTTGTTTTGAAGGCAACGGTGCTAGAATACCTCACGCTCGAGGGACTTAACCATTTGTATTCGTGAAGGCAACGAGAGAGAATTACCCTAAGGGGTGCATGTGTGAAAAGAGTGTGTTGAATTCAGATATTTTATCTTGGAATTATGAGTGATCTATGTCCAATTTTATCTTGCCATACACGCCTAGTTACTAGCAGTTTATAGGGTGCGGAAATTAAATTGGAAAGTAAAGTGGAAAGATAAATCCTACGCTATTACAAGGCTTTGGGCGATACATAATTGAGAGTGCGGAAAATAAAAGTCCTAATTAAACTATTACATCCCATAGGCAATTACATAATTGGAAAAGAAAAGCGATAAAATTGTCCAAACGGTATAACCAAATGATGAGAAATCGGGAAACGGGAGAAAATTGCATAAGAAGAAAATGTTAGTAAAAATAAGAATTTTTTAATGAGAAAAAGTTTTTATGTAAATAATGACATTAATATGATAAAATAATTTTTTGGGAATTTTTGGAGTTAATTTGATAATTTAAAAACAATTAAAAGCTATTTAAATGATTAATTATCAATTAAATTAAATATGCATGCAAAAATAATATTTTAAATTTTAAAAATTAAATAAGTATTTTTCTGATGAGTATGCAAAAAATAAATATTTTTGGTGTTTTTTAAATGCATGATAAAAATATTAGAAGATAAATTAAATTGAATGAAAATATTAAAAAAAGTAAGAAAATAGAAAAATATGTCAAGTTTGCAAAAGGAAAAAAAAGTTTGGTCCTGCCAGGGATTGAACCTGTGACCTTGAGGAGAATCTTTCCAAACCAACGCCTTAACCACTACCTAGCGTGTATTTGGTGTTTGTAAAGCTGAAATCAATTGAATATGAATGTCAACGTGTCATGGATATGTTCCAAACCCAGTCAACGCGCGTGGACCCCAGTCATAACGAATGGACGAATCAGAGAGAGCCATCGCGCCACGCAAGCTCACGCCGGTCAGAGACGAGTCAACGACGCCGGAGCCCTAGCTCCGGTCGTCTTCTCCGGCCAACCAAAACCTGAAACTTGAAAAATACGCAAAATAAAACGTTCTAAGGTACCCTAGCCCCTAAATCGAGGGCTGCGAACACGATGGTGCCATTAGTTTGCCCTGAAAACACCTGTATCAACCGGTTCGATTCAAACAGTTCAAGATGCCCTAGTTATGGTGATTCGAGTTTTGTACGTCTAAGCTTGCATGAGATGGTTCAAACATGACCTAATATGCATCCTGAGTTCAAACAAACACACAAAAACATTAACAATGCATGAATAATGAAATTAATTTCAAAATATACCAAATCGAGCAAGCTTGGGATCGAGTTCGCGCCTTGGCTTCAAGTATGGGATGGTTTCGATTGCTGGGAACCTCAGGAAGGTGTTTGGATGGTTGGCTTGCCTTGAAACCTGCTGGAAATTAGAATTCGATTTTTGACAATTTGAGAAAAAATTTGGCAAAATAAGGGTTGTGTATGGGGCTAGGGTTTCGTCTCTTGTTCTTGGCAGCTTACTTGGTATTTATAGAGTGAATTGTGAGGGCAAAGAGAGTGAAAAAAGATTGGATATTGAATGCAAAAATTTTCTCTTTCAAATCAAATTTCTTGAAAATTTGATTTTCCTTCCATGTGAGAGGCTAGCACGAATTTGGTATGTTTCATGGGCTATCTTGGACCTCAAGCTTGATAAAAATCCACTCCTCTTGAAAATATATCTTATTTTCATATTTTATTTAATTTAAATTTGAATTAAATGGTTTTAAATTCAAAAATAAATCAATAAAATAAAATGTGGTCATGGAAAGGCATCAATAGGTCACAAATAATATTATGATCAAGTTTGGATCATAAAATTATAGGCCCATTTGGAAAAAATTGCATTTTGACAAATATCTCCTTTTGTGTAATTGTTCAAAAATTCTCAACTTCTGAATGGTGTATTTTTCTCAATTTTCCACATTTTTGAGTTTTCTTGGACTTTCTAGAAAGCTATAAGTGTCCTCTAACCAACCTCTTTGGTTTCATCTCAATTGGAGTTTCCATGCTCAATAAATCGTCAAAACAAAATGTTGACTTTTTGTTGACTTTGAAAAGGACCTGTAATGTTTTGATCCATACCTTCCAAATGAAGCATCTTTTGAATATTCTTGTGAGACATGAAGTTGTAGAGAATTGAATTTCCTTCAAAACAAGAGGTTATGGAAAAATTTCTGAGAAAGTATGAAGAAGTTATGCTCAATCAAAATTTGGTTGACTTTTCACTGGGAAACCCTAATTTGGAAAGTTTGACTTTTGAGCAAATCTTGAGTTTTCTTGATGAATCATGATCAACCCTTGATCAAATGATGAATGTGACTTCAAAATGAGGATGTTGACCAAAAATCAGAAAGTTTGACTGTATGTTGACCACAGTTGACTTTTTGTCCAATACAACTGATTTTCAACCATCTGAGCAATTGTCTGAGGAAACTTGACTTGTGAGGCTTGAAACTTGACATGGAGAATCTTTGAAGCATATGAGGAGGCATGATGACCATTGGAGATGTTGGAAGTCCATTGGGATCGTGGATAGCCAAACCCTAGTTTGGGTTGATTGTCTAGGAGAGGGTTTGTCTGATCAACCCTTGAGGAATCCTTGAGTATGGATGTATGGAATGTCTTGAGAAGTTGGAGGGCAAATTTTGGGGTATGACAGACGCGTGCTAAGGTTTTGTATGTTTTACTGACTCTGTCGAAATATATCTTGGCTAAGAAACAGTTTTCTAAGACCAAGGGAATCAGTACAACGACTTTCTAAACAGAAGTTTTGACCACCTGAGTAACCGATAGTAGGTTTTGGACAAAACAAGACTCAACGAACTAACTGATTGGTGACTCTAGACCAACAAGTGATGTTGAAAGGTTCATGTTAAGTTGTTTGAAATGAAACGAATATGAAAAGTAAAGACATTAAAGAGATAAAATTGAAAGATAAACTGATTGCATCAAAAGTAAAGATGGTGATTCACGTACATCAAAAGCTTAGTGACTCTTTCTTCCTTTAGCATGAAATTGGGCAGAGTGTTGGTAAGCAATTTGAGAATACAAGTGAACACCCCTAAAAATTACAATGAAGTGACTTATTTATAGTAATTTACAAGATAACCGCTGAAAGCAATCAACGGATGAAATGAAACTAAAAACACAACTGCTACATAAGATTTTGCCATCTATTTAGCACTTAACAGCCACGATCTTTTGAGATAACTGCCCACGATCTTCATATTTTGACTTTTTCCCGCTCGTGGTTTCAAAAGGGTTAACTTCTCCTAGTTTTGATACATCTCAGGAAGAATAATATTTCTCTAAGTCCCCTAGACTACGCCTTCGACAACATCATCTTAACTTCAACCAATTCTTTCACTTAGCCCATAATATGGCAAATCGACCAACAACAATTTGTTTATCCCTCCAGTCGATACGATTCACTTTCGACACATTTGTCTTGTGTTTACTCCTTCTGACTTCCAATCTCGCTTTTTTCAGGTTCATTTGACACTTTGGTCGAATCGATCGATTTCCTGGTTCACTTTCTTAGTCGACACACTTCTTTCCAACATCTCTAACTTGGTTTTTTGAATTCTCCTAAGGAAACTATATTCGTTCAGGACTGGGCCCTAACTTTTAAGGATGACTGCCTTTGACACATGCCCTTAAATGTATTTAGGAATTTCAAGTTAACAATAAGATGTAATGCTACTATAGTTTGAAGCTAATTACTAACCTCTTCTTGGTGTACAATTTTTTTTACTGAGATTCAGACTATCCAACAGAAGAATTTCCTTTATAATCACTTTTCAAATTAATGATTCTTCTATGTATACCCTTCATTAGAGATTGCTGATACTTAGTGAGGTTTCTAAATTAAATCAACAATTATGCATTTTATGAGCATACTACTTCTTCAACATCTCTTTATTCAACATATTAGATAGAAATTCCACCGATGAGTGTGGAGTTCAAATATTGAGATTCACAGTCCTAAGAATAACAAAAAAATGAGGTTCCAACATCATTCACAATAATACCACCGAACCTATCTGCCTTGGTTCTGGAATTATGATCTAAGGGACCTATTTCCATCCATGCCCCTTAACAAACTCCCTAAATATCCCTTAATAAACTCACTATTTTTAGGCATAATATGACGAAGAAAGCTCTTGATCACAGTAGCACAAAGAGGCTCCTTCATCAATATAATCTAAGATAATTCCTAGACTTATCCATAAGCATGGATTCATGCACACAATGTATCCACTAAACTTCAAATGCAATTTTTTCATTCTTCAAGAGTGCTACAATCCAGGATATTAAACCATTACGAATGGTATCTCCATACAGACTATGTACTAGGCCTCATCACGCACTACAGTAAAGGGAAGGTTCCTGCAGATAAATAAAACTGTCTTCTGGAGTATGACATTACAAACTAGCTTCTCCTGGCTAGTATCACACAGGCCATGTGAAGGACATAAGCAATTACTCCTTGCATCACAATCTTCACAGGCTTGAATCACATCCAAGTTCCATCATATCAGCACTACTACAACAATAATTCAGATACATTCATTTGACTCCCACTATCAAGGATAACTTATGCTTTTGCTGAGCATAATCATTTGGGCACAAGTCAAGCGTACACGAGAGATTTCAATTTTTCTTAGTGGATGGCAACTACTTTACACATTTGAATGAACACCCCTGTTGAACACCTTCACTTCAAACATCCTGAGTTACACATACAATAAGGACACATTTGTTAAGGTCCTCACAATAGTGTAAGCATTCTTGATTTGGAATTTCTCACATATTCTAAGGCAAGTGTCCTTAGTTCGCTTGCTATAAAAGATCCAGATGCCACATTCTGTCACTTGTAGTAGAAGAAATCACATCATAAGAAAACCTGTTGATCAAATCATCCTATATGATACTCTTTTTCATCCCGTCCATCCATATTCAACCATCATCAAGATCAGAGTCTGTACATTTCGATCCATACAACCAGAGATACTTCTTCTTGAGCCTCAAATCTATTCTAACAACATCTGACATCTTCGATAATTATGAAGTTACAACATCATATACAACATCAACTTCTCCATATTAAAAAACCCATCATTTGGTTTTTAGTTCATTATTCAAAAGACTTATTACACAGAAAAGTCTTTTAAGAAGCTCAAAAGTAGCATAGCCAGTCCAATTCATTCAGGTTATCACAGATAGTTGAAAATCAAGAAGACATGAGTTCTCCTATTTTAGCTAATATACGAAGTTCAAATTATAAATTTGCACACAATAATCCAACAAAATATCCAGCTACCGTCAAGATATTTGCCATCATTCATATGCACATCTTCATCATAAGACCATATCTTTATAACAGGTGATTTTATAAACTTGTGAAGATTAATATACAAATCATACAATTACTTAGCTCCCGACAAAGTATTTGTAGTCAGATATATGCATATCTTTATCACTAGAACACTTTCTTCACAATTTCCTCTTAAGTGGATATATAGCAGTTAGATCCACTTTATCACAATTGGTTGAGCAATACCAGTACAAGTGGATTTTTTTATTACAACAGGAAGACACATAAGATATCCAAATCATAGATCACACCAAATTTGACTAGTGACTCTACACCCCAACCTCACCAAAAAAATCTTCCTTTGCTGAAGAGACAAAGAACTGGAATGTTGCTTCAACATCAATTCAGACATCACCCTGAAATATATAGGCTTCCTATGCTCATGAAAATCCATATACATATCTTGTAGAGAACACATAAGGATACACCTATACCAGGTCAACTTCCAAGATCAGGCCATGTAGAGCCTGCATACTACACACCTTAAAAGGCTTCTTCTGATAAGCATAATGACCAGACCTCTTCTTTGATCTTTAGGTTTCAGATAGAATGTCCTAGACATTTGAGATCAAATTGCATAGATATTGCCTTTAAAAACTTGAGCTCAACTTCTGCATGCCTAATTACTTGGATCAGAAATAAACTAATCCCATAAATGGCTCCACAATCCCCCAGATGTCCCCTCTTCCAGACCAAGAGAAGGTTCCAAGCATATGTGGTCAGAACACATTTACTTGGCACCCAAAGCATCTTCTATCCAAATCCTTAGTGCAGCAGATTTATTCACACTTAGCTAATAAGATGTTCCAACATCTTGTACAACGTCTTTATAAGGCCCTTACTAAACACCAGGAGTTTTCCATCAAATACAAATGCAGTGAAAAATAGATAAATCGGGAAACTCTTCAAAAATCTTCACGCATGGCTTAGTTACCCTTGTATATAAGCATCACAAAACAGGTGACAACAAGCAAATCATGATTTGAAAATAAATCAAACCAACAAAAATAGAAGCATACAAGGCTGTTATTACCATGCCTTACACCAAAACATCCACATCTCAGCCTGTCACAGATGGTCCATCCTCCACTTCAAGGGACCATTGAAACAAAAATAAGAGCCAAAACCTCTTTTCAATAAAAGCCTTCTCCTTGCCCTCGTTACCAGAAAGTATCTCCCTAGGATCTCACCCAGAACAGGATGCCAACCCTGATACCAATTGAAATTCTGGTACAACAAACTCAGATGTCTTATAAGAATGTCATGACATCTGAACTGACATAAACATGCAGGCAAGGTAAATAAGTACAAAAAATGTAAATAACACAACAGAATTGTTCACCCAGTTTGGTGCAAACACACCTACATCTGGAGGCTACCAAGTCAGGAGTGAAGTTCACTATCAGCCATATCAATTCAGAGATAAACTACCCCGTTTACAACTCCTCACTTAATCACTACCCAATAACCCTTTTACCTAAGAAATTTTAGATATGAAACCCCTCTCACTCCCCATCAATCACACACAAGATAACTAATAACACTAACAAAGGAAAGAAGACACACTTCTATCACAAACTACCTATGTCTTAAAGCCTTTCGCTTCCACCTTAGGATACACATTGGAGTTGCTTCAAAGCTTCCTCCAAGAATAATACACATTTCCTCTCACCTACAGGTTTCGAGGAGTAGGTGACCATCCCACAAACCGGGTTGTTCACTACATCTAGCCCTAATAATTACATATTTAATACTCTTGGCTAGCTACTAAAACTAGGTTACAAATACTTATTTTATAACCTATACCCAACTGGATATGGGCCTTCAACCTACAACATATCAGCTGTAACAAGCTACATCAACTTCTGCTACAAAAAAGGTCTTCAATATTTAGTTTCTTAAATGTTCTCCTTGATTTCAGATTGATTCTTCTAGACCTTTATATATGCCTGTAAATATGCTTTGAATATGATGCATAATATTCTCTAAATATTCTACATAATTTAAATCATAACTAAATCTTCTCATTTAGTTCAGCAGGCGCGATGTCGAGTGCTCCTTCATAGGACATCTTCTTCGACATGTTGTTCCAATTTTTGAATAAGTTCAACACAATATGTTCTGACATTTCAATAAGACTTATTGTTTTACATGTTCTTCTTAGCAAGTTTATACATCCTATTGTACATTACATTATTACTGATCTTATTTGTTTTACAAAAATTAATGACAATCCTCAAAACTAAGGAACTTACAGGCTTCACACTCTTCAGAATGCCATGTACCAACTTCTTAGAACTCAGATCCCCTAAGCTTATGAAATTCAAATTCCCTAATCTCTTGTGCCACAACTTACTGTCACTTTCAGCACCTTTTACACTAAGGCATCTAGTCTCAATTGTCTCCACATTCACATTGAATGTTATGTTGCTTCTGTGGTCAGATTGCATAATCACCTTTTGATTGCAGTAATACAAACATCTTTGACTTTGACATTTCCCATACCATCTTTGATCATAACCAGTTCTTTCATTCTTCACTTTGACTTTGACATTTCCCATACGATCTTCATTAAGGTATTCATCAATAGCAATATGATCTTCGTCCTCTTTCTGGAATCAAAATCAACCAATCATTTTTTTTAATTTCCAGTTAAGTGATTTGAGCAGCCAGTGTCCATATACCACCAATCTATCAAATATCTACCATCTGACTCAGAAGCCATCAATATCACATGTTCATCATCTGAATCTTCTATGGCTAGTTTGCTTATTCTGAATTCCTTTCCTTATTTGGCTAACAATATTTAGCAAAGTGTCCAAACTGCTTATAGCAGTAGCATTGAACCTTCTTTTTGTCAAATTTTCCTTTCCCTCCCGATGTTTCTTCTCATCAAAATTGGAGGCTTCTGACTTCTAGGAACCACCATGTCTCTTCTTGGACTCTAGCCAAGACTTCTACAGATACTTCTTAATGGAAGACGCCTTTAGAGTCTGCTCTACCTCTCTCTCTCTCTCTCTCTCTCAAAGGTTATCTCAGTCAGACGCAACCCTTTTGCCTCTAGACTACTTTGCAGCTTTTCAATTCTCATGGTGACCAGATCTTTAGAATGTTTAATTTCTACAACAATGTAATCAAATTTAGGAGTAAGAGATCTCAATAGCTTCTCAATGATTACTTGTTCAAACAGAGTTTCTCCACATGAATTCATATTATTTTTTTATCAGAATTACTCTAAATATGCAATCTAGTACCTTCTCATTGTTCTTCATGTTGAATCAACCTTCTTCACTTACACATCACCGTGTTAGTATATCCCACTCAACCTTCATCGTCGTCGAATCAACGATTTTCTCAAACATGTTCCCATCCACACACTGATGGATGTAAATCAATGTTTTCTCATCTTTCCTCCCCGTATCTCTCCGCGTGTTTCTTTGTTCCTTCGTTGCATCAGCTGCAATTGAAACATAACCTTCAGTGACAAGATCAAGAACATCTTGAGCACCAAATAACACACACATTTGAATCATCCGCTAATTCCAATTATTTCCATTAAACACCGAAAATTACTATTCAAGATATTTATGCCACTCATCTTTGTTTTTATACACTGAAACTCAAACGCACATATCATCAAACCCTCGTGTTTCCCGATCCCGCAAAATCAAAAAATACAATTCTATTACGATTTCGATATTAAGTTCAATCTTAATTATTTCAAAACCCTAGTTAAAAGTTATAAAAGATATAAATTTTTCCGACACACCACGCAAAGCGCGGTGTCATTTCTAATTAACTTAAAAGTTAAAGCTGATAGGTTCACCTATTAAATATTAATTTAACAGCTATTAATTTTTATCAAACTAAAGTTTATAGTCAAAAGACTAATATAAATAAGTAATATATGGATTAGTATAAAACTCATTATACTTTCAAAATACATTTTGCGCATGCATTTTAAGATTATCATGTTGACAACCTCAACTACTAGAAGAAGAAAACAAATATAAATTTAACCAAAGATCGTGTAGAAATAGGATTGTACTAAGATAGCACGCTAAAAAGTATTTTTTGAGATTTGAGACGTCAATACTAGGAATACACTATAAAGTAGTATAATATATTCAATCATTCATATTAATAAATATACTTTAATGTAAGAATTCTCTGAGAATACGCCGTCACCAAATTCTGAACCTATAAAGTCACTTTTATGGCAATACATTTTACACGTGTAGATTAAGATGACTATTTTTAGGATTGTCATTTGTCAACAACCTCTAGTCTTTACAAATAAAAGGGTATTTTTAGTGTGTTATCTTCGTGCACGTTTTTTTTATATACTTCCTTGAATATCATCCATATCATAAGTTTTTTTAGTTAAGTTTATTCAACAAGATTTAATGTTTTGGACTTGTGAAAAAAGGTCGCATATATTTACATATTTGAGGAGAGATAAACTTCATCCAAGAGTAAGTTTATTAGAGTTATTTTAAATCTTAACCATTAATTTTTATTAACCTACGATTTTAAATGTTTTTAAAAATAAATCGATTAAATGATTAATTAATGAAAATTAATGGTTAAAATTTAGAGTAATTCTTATAAATCTACTCAAGTAAATATATATATAAAAGAAAGTCGTGCTATCGCACGGGTCCCGTCGTGATTCACACTACATGTCAACAAAATTATCTTTTGTAAAGTTTGAATTCATGCTACAATCGGTTAACATTCTTATAGTTATAAATATAAGTTAATAATATATACAAATTTTTAAGCATTGATCTATACTTATAATAAATCGTACATTCGATTCTCTAACGTCAATTATATAAAACAATAGCAACATAAATTTTTAAAAGATGGACACTAAAATGAAGCATCTACAGCTGCTTTCTCATAGGTACGTTCATATCTACCCGTGAATCCATATTAGTTAACAAACCAGTTGAATCCAAATGAGTTAATTCTAAAAAATTTACATCCTACAATGAATAATAACTTCTCGTTACATTTAAATTTTAAAACCTTCTTATTAGATCATATTTATAAATTTTACATAGTTTATTAATTTTTGACAGTATCCTGTCAAAAATTAATAAACTATGTAAATATGTAAGTTATTCTAACTATACAAAATATTAATTACTTCCGATATGTGTAGCTTATTCTCATTTATACATGTCTACTAAATCATTATTTATAAAGTTTAAATTCATTTTTCAATCGGTTAACATTCTTATAGTTATAAATATAAACTAATAATATACACAAACTTTTAAGTATTGATCTGTACTTATAATAAATCGTACATTCGATTCTCTAACTTCAATTATATAAAACAACAACAAAAGAAATTTAAAAGATTGACATTTAAATGAACACTCTATCTCATAAATACGCGTGAATCCAAATGAGTTAACAAACCTAGTACAATTGATATCTCATAAATACGTTCACATTTATCCGTGAATCCAGATGAGTTAACAAACCTGCATTCACATTTACCCGTGATCCAAATGAGTTAACAAACCCAGTACAGTTGATATCTTATAGATACATTCACATAATCCAGATGACTTAACAAACTCAGTACAATTGATATCTCATAGATACGTTCACATCTACCCGTGAACCCAAATGAGTTAACAAACCAATATGAATCTAAAAAATTACATCCTACAATGTATGACAACTTCTCGTTACATTTCAATTTTAAAATCTTTTTATTAGATCATATTTACAAATTTTACATACTTTATTCATTTTTGACACTACCCCGTAAAAAATTAATAAATCATGTAAATGTGTAACTTATTCTAACTATACAAAATATTCATTAATTCATTTATAAAAAAATATATAACTTATTCTCATTTATACAAATAATTGTATAAATAGTGAGATTTATTACATTTATAATATTATTTGTAATTTATTCTCATTTATAAAATAATTATAACTTATTCAATTCGTCTGGGTTCACATTACACGTCTATCAGACTATATTTATAAAGTATGTATTCATTTTTTAATTGATTGACATTTACATAGTTACAAATGTAGGCTAATAATATGCACAAACTGTTAAACATTTATTTGTAATTATAATAAACTATACAACTGATTCTCTAACTTCAATTATATAAACAACAACAAAATAATTTTAGAGATTGACATTAAAATGAATAGTATACTGATAACATGTCATAGATATGTTCACATCCACCCGTTTTGACATACAAATTACACGTTATCTATAGTATTCTTTTTGAATTGAAAATAACATTTGTAACGTAATTCATTTATAAAAATATTTTTAACTTATTCATGTTAAAAACAATTGAATAAATAGTTTAATTTTATCGTTTATAAATTTTTTTAAAAGTTATTTATGTTTCTAACATTAATTGTAAAAATAAATATTTATCGTATCATCATAAATTTATTTATTTAATAGTGATAAATATGTGTGTCATAAGTTTATACCTTTTATCATTAATTTTTTCATGATTATCATTTATCATTAAATTTTTATGAATCTCATTTAACATTTTTTTAATTATGATTATAATTATAAAGTTAATTTAACTTTTTTATATATTTTAGTTATTTCATAAGTCTAAAATAATTACTAAATCTCAATTGATTTTATTTTGTTTTATTAACCTTTCTATAAAAATCTAAATAATTTTAAAATATATTTTATTTTAAATAAGGAACTAACTAATTGTAAAATATTTAGGTTTGGAAAAAAAGTTCTAATTTATAGTAAGAAGGATATTCGTGATTTTTACCGATACTTTAGTCTTATGTTTAATATTTATTAAAAATACATGATATTTTTAAATATTTTTCTAGTCCTTATTATATTATATTTACAATTTTTACAAACCTACCATGGAGGACAACTAATCTGTCAAATTTTAGTTGTAAATGAATATCTACACTTCATAGTATCTTAAAATACAATATGTAGTTAAAATTAGTTAGAATAAAAAGATATTTGTGTTTATAGTACAATATGAATCTTTCTCATTTATAGATCTTTTAACATTAATGATTAAATATTTCTTTCACCGATCTAAATTGATTTAAAAAATTAACACTCAACTTTGATATTGAAATAAAATTAAAAAATAAATGATAATTATGAAGAATTATTTAATTTTTAATTCAATGATTTCACTCGATAATAAAATTTTATAAAATCTATTATTGTAATTATTATTTAATTGCCTTTAATATTTAAGAAATTCAAAAAGTTTGAATTTAAAGCTAAAACAAATTGGATCCCGTATCTGCATTAAAAACAACTTTTCATGTTAAAAATATTTTAACTTATTCATGATAACAAAAATTATAATAATATTTGAATTTTTAAAATTAACTGTTTTAGTAATTTATAAGTTTAAAAAAAATTACAAATATCTATATTGATTTTGTTTTGTTTTTATTAACCTTTTTCAAAAAATTTAAATTATTATAAAATATAAAACTCTAAATTTTAATTAAAAAAAAACAAATTAGTAGTATTAGACACCTAAAAACCAAAACAGAATATAAATATATCACATTAAGTTAAAAGGACGCCTAATAATTTAATATTTATTAGAGTAGATATAAGTAGGCAAATAAAAAATTAAATCTAAAAATATCAAAAAAATCAATTATAATATTAAATAATAATTTAATATTTAATATAAACTATGAAATAAAAATATTATCAGAATTCAAAATTTGAACAAATCATAATACTTATGAAATACAAAATATTATCATAATTCAAAAATTTGAACAAATCATAATTCTTATGCATTTTGACTTACCATAAGAATTATACTCTGAAACTATTTCTATTTACTGTATCCACACACAATGATTTTTTCAACAAATTTATGAATTTTGGGATATTTATTTACTATTTCTGAAAATGCTGGGCAATATTGGACGACAGAGAGTTGGAGGAAGAAAACAAGACATATACTAAAATAGACTTTCATGCAGATTTGGATGGAAAAGTAACAAAATGCTCGACAAATTGGAAGAGTTTCTTTGTGCTACTGAAAGTATTCTTGATAATATTTTGTATTTCATAGTGTATTAAGGAAAATTATGATTTGTTCAAATTTTGAATTCCGATAATATTTTGTATTTCATACTTTATATTAAATGTTAAATTATTATTCAATATTATAATTGATTTGTTTGATATTTTTAGATTTTTGATATGTTTATATCCTGTTTTGATTTTTAGGTGTCTAATACTACTAATTTGTTTTTTTATTATTTGATTTGTAACAGAAATACGTTACAAATGTTATTTTCAATTCCAAAAAGATACTATAGATAACGTGTAATTTGTATGTCAAAACGGATGGATGTGAACATATCTATGACATGTTACCGGTATACTATTCATTTTAATGTCAATCTCTAAAATTATTTTGTTGTTGTTTATATAATTGAAGTTAGAGAATCAGTTATACAGTTTATTATAATTACAAATAAATGTTTAAAAATTTGTGCATATTATTAGTCTATATTTGTAACTATGTATATGTCAATCAATTAAAAAATGAATACATACTTTATAAATGATAGTCTGATAGACGTGTAATGTGAACCCAAACAAATTGAATAAGTTATAATTGTTTTTATAAACAAAAAATAAATTGCAAATAATATTATAAACATAATAAATCCAACTGTTTATACAATTATTTGTATAAATGAGAATAAGTTATATATATATATATATATATATATATATATATATATATATTTAAAAATAAATTAATGAATATTTTGTATAGTCAGAATAAGTTACATATTTACATAATTTATTAATTTTTGACAGGGTAGTGTCAAAAATTAATAAAGTATGTAAAATTTGTAAATATGATCTAATAAGAAGGTTTTAAAATTGAAATGTAATGAGAAGTTGTCATACATTGTAGGATGTAATTTTTTGGATTCATACTGGTTTGTTAACTCATCTGGATTCACGGGTAGATGTTAACGTATCTATGAGATATCAACTGTACTGAGTTTGTTAACTCATCTGGATTCACGGATAGATGTGAATGTATCTATGAGATATCAACTATACTGGTTTGTTAAATCAAAGTACTATTAGATTACACTAATAACCTAATTAGCAAATTCTAATTTAGTCTTAATTAAATGGTAATTTAGTCTTTTCCTACCACTACTTGCACCACATTCATTTGACATTAATTACGGCTGATGTGTCACTCTATTGTTTTTTGCTGCCATTTTTTATTTTTTTAATTCACACACTATACATAATACATCAACCTTAATAAATACTGAAGATTTGAGTTTTTTTGAAATTTAATTATTATTAAGTTGGAATATGGAAATAATCATGTATTTAGTTGGTGTTGTAGGATTTTTCCGTGAACAAAGTATTTTAATTATCGATTCCACAGGGATTGGTGCATGTTATAGTCTTTCAATAGAAAAGTATGTTTTAAGATGATGTAACCAAAGGGTTTGTTATCTACTCTACTAGAACCATGAGTTTCCAAACAACAACTAAATTAATTCTTTCAAAGAGAGTTATGATTTGGATTAGAGAGAGTTTGAGATTGTTTTCAAGTTAAGAAGGCATGTCAATATTAGTTTCATTGATCTAGTTTCATACATATCCATTTTAATCAAGTGATGAACATAATAGATGATTTCTACAAATACATATTCTCTCAATCTTGTAGATTTCCCACCAAGATTGTGAATGTTATCATGTTAATCCTTGCATGATTCCTCACTACAACTATTAGCATGATAATCATTAAGTTCAATATTTTGTAAACTCTAACACACAAATCTATTCCTAGCATTTGTTTATGAGAGGATGAATATCCTAGGTCACTTTGAAATATTCTTTTCCAAGCAAAACTCAAAGCATAAAGATGAAGAACAAAGATATTCAACTATATTAATCATCAACCATGTTCATACACCAATGAATTAAAAGAAATACATACTATAAAGATCAACTACCTCTAATCTTGACACAAAAGGAGCTTAGCTACTCATTTCCATGGTTGCCTTGCTCTCAAGATTGTTGGTAGAGATGATGAACATGAGAAAATCAAGAGAAAAGCTATGGTTTTTCTTCCTAAACTTGCCCTAGATTTACAAAGATGAAAGATAATGATGGTCTATGTTTTCTTGCTTCCTTTACAAGCCAAAAAGGTCTGGTGAAGTGATGGGTTGGTGGCTCCAAAGGTGAAAGCATGGGCTGTCCTTTTTCTGATTTTGAGATTGAGCCTGTTAAGTCGCTAAGCGCACTCATGTTATGCGACCGTAGCATGCTTCCTCTTCCAAAATTATCTTCAAAAGAATCATCCCTAAAGCTCTTCAAGTACCCTTGAATCCAAGCTTGGGAGAATTAGTTAATAAATTCCTACAATTAAGAGTAACTAAAGTCAAATAATATATATATTAAACAAAACTAGATAAAACCTAATTAAAGCAAAATACTAGAATAAATATACAAATTAAATACAAAGACATTGTTAAGGGCCACAAAATAATGTACAATATAACTACAAATTGGTCCTTAACAACTCTCCCCAACTTACTTCTTTGTTTGTCCTCAAACAAAAGTCAATAATCTTACAAAGCTAGAAGGAACAAAATGCAAGCATGCAAACTCACACAAGAGTAATGGTTCAAACTCGACATACCAAGGCAAAAGCACACTTCAATCGCTTCTTCTAAACACAACATGGCCATGAATTAAGTTCTAAACACAATATATCAAAACATATAACAAAACAAAAGATATGTTCACACTTGAATCACCTAATCATTTCTTCAAAGTTCATGAAGAACAAAATGCATATTCACAAAGGACTAAACACTCTCACTAATAATTATGCACATCCGAATAACTCATGTGTTCATCGAAACAAGTTAAATGATAAAATGGAAACAAAGATCACTAAGGACTTTCAAGGTTGTAACTTGGCTTAGGTTAGAAACAAGGGATATTTAAGTACAAAGCCATTGAAACGAATCGGGTAAAAGGATATGAAGAGCATT
The DNA here is from genome assembly GCA_021764765.1 of Vicia sativa. NCBI lineage: Eukaryota > Viridiplantae > Streptophyta > Magnoliopsida > Fabales > Fabaceae > Vicia > Vicia sativa. Next base: position 266,319,539 of record CM038795.1, read on the forward strand.
TCACAACTAATTCCCATCTTATTATTCGCAACCTCTTTTCTTTTTCTACACAATGATCCTCTCTTTCTTTTCTTTTTCTTTTTGTATCTTTTCATAAACAAATTTCTTTCTTCTTTTGTATTTTTCTTTTCTCTATTCTTTTTCTTTCTTAGGATCATTGTGCCACCTCCCCAACTTCATTTATATCAATCATTTTTTATTCAAAAACATGCTCTTCAAGGGTTAATTAACAAAAGGGTTGGTATTCACAAACAAGTAAATTTATAGAATGAATTATCATTGAATTTTTCAAAGATTATCAACAACTATTAAGTGGCCTACTTAACAATTAGTTGATTTGATACATTCATCCTACAAATACTACTTAAGCTCAAAAGGGTTCACAAGGATTCGCTCTCTCACGGGTAATTGAAGCCCTTTTTAGAATTGGTGGTTTTCCTCATAATGCACAAAAATTGCCTTGATCATTTCTTAGTTTCCAAGTTATCACAAACAAGTTAGTTCACAACACAATAGTAAAGTGGAGCTTCTCACATATATGGTTTATGTCCTAATGATTGAATGTGGTACATGCAATATCTTGCATAAAGAACAAATTTCATAGACATGTTATGTTTCTACAAAATGATAAAATGTGTACCTTCTTTGTGGAATGAATCAAGAATTTTATCATCACCATCACTTTGGTGAAACACGCTTACTAGCTTTGAAGAACCATTTGAACAATCCGGACAAACCACAAGAAGTAAATTCAAACTAAATACTATAATCTAAAAATAAAATAAAATAGAACAAAATAAAAGAAACTAAACTTAAAATAAAAAGACACCCCAAAATGGTGTTTAAAACTTAAAAAGAAGTATTTAGGCTTCATGCCTACAAAAAATTAATTGGAATTACAAGCCAATCCCCAAAATTGGATGGCAACCAACAAAGTCCAAAGTTTAAAACTAAAATGCAAAAGTAAAATCTAGACTAGAATGCTGAAAGTAAAATAAAAACAGGAAAATAGGAGAAAATCAATCAGTGGTCTCGAGAATCGAATCTCCAATCGACCCCGAGTCAGAACCGGAACCAGAACCAGAACTCTCTTCACCATCATCCTCATCTCCCACCTCCTCCTCATTTGGCCCGACCCCGCCAACCAAAGATATGTTCTGAGCTGCTCACCGCGAGTGAAATGGTTCACTCCGGCTCTCTAATCTGTAGAGCAAGGTGCTCCATGCTCTCATGCATAAACATAAATGCTCTCGATGAGCGAGATGCATCCGTCTGCTCCATTCCTCGATGGACTAGCTTGAGGAAGTGGAAGTACAGGCAGCAGATTATCAAGGACCCTACAAAATCGATCACGAGTGATCATCAACAATTCCATCAATGGTGAGGTGTCCTACTGCAGAAAAGCCACCTTCGCTCTTCAAGAAACCCATGATCAAGCCGGATAAGTGAGAGCACACTTTATACGCCCTCGAGGTATAACTCAACAGTAACCTCTTCACTCATTCGCGATCGACGGCCAAAATCAATTTTCTCCTCATCGAGCATGTAAGCAATCAAACCCGTCTCCATGGGTATCAAGATGTGTGGCTCTAGGTTTCGATTGTATAGAGTCACACATCATAACTCCGCTAGTTTTGGTGGTCTGTTGAATTTCAAAGGTTGACCGCCCGATTCGTTTCATAAGAATGCCGGACAAACGAGCTTATTCTTGAGATGTTGTAATCCCAATTACCACGAGCCAGGTGCTCATGGTAGACATCCAATTGGTCCTCTGGGGCTGTCCAGTTGATGCCCAGAAAACTGTTGATTGCTGAGCGAGAGAAGGAAACGGATTTGCCTCGAACAACTGAAGCAAACCTAAACTCACATCCCTCGGCCGGGATAGCATTAGCATAGAACTCGCGAACAAGCTCCACGTTCACCTTTGTCTGAGGGTTACAAAGAACTTCCAACCCGTAGTTATCAAGGATGACATGAGGCGTGTGGTAGTGCCCTTGCTCACGGAGGCTGATGGTGCTCTCAGTCCAAATGTTGCGCTCCTCGAGCTCTTTGTAGCGAGCCTCCTGAGCAGGCCCCAAGAATCGCACAACATCGAACGCAGCAGGCCGAGAGGGCCCAGCCCCAGCAGAGGAAACTCTTTGTCGCTTAGGTGCCATCTGAAATTTCAACACAAAATCAACAGAAAAGTGACACCGAGGTGTCCATTAGCATGAAGCATGCAAAAAGAAAGCAAACCAACCAACCAAGGCATTACAACTAATCGAAACACTAAAACACAGAAGAATTTTTCAAACACCGGCGCTCGATTTCAAAAATTCTTCAAAAAATTTTCTCCACACAATAACGTCCTAGGGCAGCGAAAATAACATCCTATTACTTCTCTAACACAAAACATCCTAAATCTAAGAGAAAATTGAAAATTCCTAACCCTAGGTTTTCAAAATCTAACCTAAACATGCAATGTAGACGAAATTGAGAAAAGAAAACATAGAATACTTACTAGGATGCCTTGGGGATTGATTTGACAAAGAAATTCAAAGATTTGGAGATTTTGGTTGGGGATTTTGGGATTTTGAGAGGATGAAGAAAGATGAAGAAAATAGGGAAAAGGGTTTAAAATAACCCTAACCCCTTTTAAAACTAACTAGGCCACGATTTGGGCCTCCAAAATCTGATTTTTTTCAAAATATTTTTTTAAAATCCTGACCGCTCGGCGCTGTCCCTATCGCACGAAAGTTTCGCCAGATGGGTCAGTGCGCGCCTGAATCAGACTGAAATTTTAAGAAAACAGCAAAATTAACAGTGCGGGAAAGTGTAAATGAGTTCAAGGAAGAATACTTACAATGTTGGGGTGCCTCCCAACAAGCGCTTTGTTTAACATCGGTAGAGCTCGACGGTTCATGATGATCATTGATCATCAAAGAAAATGTTGCCAACCTCATAATTTGCTCCTCCGAATGTTGGAACCTCCACGACTTCCTCCTCCACCGCATCATTTCGAGAAACGTCAAGTTTGATCTTGGTATGCGTTGTTTCTTCAAAAAGCTTGAAAGCGACCTCTTTATCTTGCACTCTTACTTTCATAATTTCATTGTCGACATCAATCATCATCCGAGCCGTCTTCATGAATGGTCTTCCAAGAATTATTGGTATCTCTCGATCCTCCTTCATGTCAATTACCACAAAATCCACGGGAAACAAGTACTTGTCCACCTTTACTACCATGTCCTTAATAACTCCATAAGGTGAAATGGTTGACTTGTCGGCAAGTTGCTAAGCCATTTTTGTAGACTCCATTCTAACATTCCCCAATCTTTTAACAATGGATAACGGAATTAAATTGATGCTAGCCCCTAGATCGATCAAACCATTACCCTTGAATGTATCTCCAATGGCCACCGGCAACGTGACACTCCCCAGATCGAATTCTTTCACTGGAAGAGCTTGCTTGAGTATGGAACTACAATTAGCATCAAGCACTATTGTCTCCTTATCCTTGTGCCTCCTCTTCCTTGTGAGCATTTCCTTCATAAATTTCACATATTTCGGCATTTGCTCCAATGCTTCGGAAAATGGAATGTTTATGTGAAGCTGTTTAAAAACATCCATAAATCGAGCATATTGTCTTGCCTTCTCCTTCTTCGACGGCGCATGAGGGTAAGGTACATTTTGAATGGGAGCCGCGCTTTCTTCTTTACTTCCCTTTTTATTCTTCCTTTCCTTCTTCTCTTTCTTTTTTACTTCCTTTACCTTGTTCCCTCCCCTTTTCAACTAAGTTTGCCTCCGTTTCGACTAAAGCTCCCTCAACAAATAATCTCTTATTTTCAACTACATCTTTCGATTCATCTTCTTTTACAATGTCATCGTTTTTTTCAACTACAACTTCAGCCCTTTTGTGAACTACTTCATCGTTTTCAACTAAATCATCTTCCATATCAACATCATTAATTTTTTTAGAGGGAAGGTGAGGATAAGGTAATTTTCTCCAAGGATAAGTGACTTCTTTCTCCTTCCCCTTTCTCATCTTCTTTTTCTTTTCCTCGACATTCTCCTTTTCAACTACATCGTTTTCTTTTTCATTTTCAACTAACACCTCCGATTCATCCTCCTCAACTTCTTCATCGCTTTCACAATCCGTCATCTCATTTTGATTTATAGTGAAAATTGCTTTGCAATACTCCTTCGGGTTTGTTTGAGTGGTTGGGGAAAATGATGTCGAAGCTTTTTGTTCGGAAAGTTGCTTAGCTAGTTGTCCAACTTGAGTTTCCAAGTTCTTGATAGATGCCTCCGTGCTCTTTTGATTAGCCATTGAGGCTTGCATAAATTGAGCTAGAGTGTCTTGAATGTTGGAAGATCTCACTTGACTTTGAGGTTGGTTTTGTTGTTGGCTTTGATTTTGTTGTTGACTTTGATTTTGATTTTGATTTTGTGTTTGATATGGATTTTGCCTTCCTTGGTTATTGTTATCTTGCCTCCACCCTCCTTGATAACCTTGATTACCCCTTTGTTGGTAACCTTGGTTTTGATTTTGATAAGGGTAAGGAGCTCGTTGTTGGTACCCTTGGCCTTGGTTGGCCACATAGTTAGCTTCCTCATTCTCCGGAGGACAAAAGCGGTTTATGATCTCCTTTGCACAATTCACAACAAGCTATTTGGTGAGCTTGCTTATTTGATGCTCCTTGTAACTCCATGATTTGTTGAGGGAGTTTAGCCATTTGTTTTGTCAATTCTTCAACTTGTTTCGCAAACAATTTGTTTTGCGCCACGAGTGCTTCATGACTCGAACCAATTTCTAAAACTCCTTTTCACTTGTACACCTCCTTGATCATGTTGAGTTTGATGATCATTCCCCATCTTCTCAATTATTTGGATTGCTTCATACGGTGTTTTGCCATCAAAGAACCTCCGCCGTGGCATCCAACAACAATTTGTGTTGAGGTTGGAGACCATTTCGAAAATATGAATTTGTGTAAGCTCGTCAAAACCATGGCTCGGACACTTCCTTAGCATAGACTTATATCTTTCCCATGCCCGATTCAAAGGCTCGTTTACTCCTTGCGAAAATACCGAGATAGCCGTCTTAGCCTCCATGAAACGTGATTGAGGGAAAAAGCGTTCAAGAAACTTTTCCTCCAAAACGTCCAATTAGTCATTGTCTCTTGCAATTGATCAAGATACCAATCTTTTGCCTTCCCCACTAGAGAATGAGGGAAAAGCCTTTGGAAATATTGCTCTTCTTGGTCTTCCGGAGCACCCGCCGCTCCCGCGATCTCGTAGAACTTGGTAAGGTGAGTGTAAGGGTCTTCATGGTCGTGGCCATGAAATGGACTTGCATAGAAGTTGAAGCAAGCCCGTTTCATTTCCAACCCTTGCATTTGCTTGTCGGGCAACCGAGCATTATGGCGAGGGCTATTGACACACGGCCCCGTGGTGGTGGTGGTGGTGGTTGATTCTCCTCCATAGTGGTGACTTCTCCAAACACGGGTGGTGTTGAAGAAGTAGATGCTTCTCCTCTTTCTCCTCTTTCTTGCCTTTGCCTAGCTTGTCTTTTTCTTCTTTTAGCACTACTATTAAGTCTCCTAGCCGTCCTTTCAATTTCGGGATCGAAAAGGAGTTGGTCGACCGAATACTTCCCGCATAAACTAATTCTGAAAAGTCTAGCCACACAAAAGAAACAAAGAGATTAGTAGAAAAGTCTTAAACACACAACTATTGCTATACTAACAACATCAAACGCCAATCCCCGGCAACGGCGCCATTTTGTTGTAGGATTTTTCCGTGAACAAAGTATTTTAATTATCGATTCCACAGGGATTGGTGCATGTTATAGTCTTTCAATAGAAAAGTATGTTTTAAGATGATGTAACCAAAGGGTTTGTTATCTACTCTACTAGAACCATGAGTTTCCAAACAACAACTAAATTAATTCTTTCAAAGAGAGTTATGGTTTGGATTAGAGAGAGTTTGAGATTGTTTTCAAGTTAAGAAGGCATGTCAAGATTAGTTTCATTGATCTAGTTTCATACATATCCATTTTAATCAAGTGATGAACATAATAGATGATTTCTACAAATACATATTCTCTCAATCTTGTAGATTTCCCACCAAGATTGTGAATGTTATCATGTTAATCCTTGCATGATTCCTCACTACAACTATTAGCATGATAATCATTAAGTTCAATATTTTGTAAACTCTAACACACAAATCTATTCCTAGCATTTGTTTATGAGAGGATGAATATCCTAGGTCACTTTGAAATATTCTTTTCCAAGCAAAACTCAAAGCATAAAGATGAAGAACAAAGATATTCAACTATATTAATCATCAACCATGTTCATACACCAATGGATTAAAAGAAATACATACTATAAAGATCAACTACCTCTAATCTTGACACAAAAGGAGCTTAGCTACTCATTTCCATGGTTGCCTTGCTCTCAAGATTGTTGGTAGAGATGATGAACATGAGAAAAATCAAGAGAAAAGCTATGGTTTTTCTTCCTAAACTTGCCCTAGATTTACAAAGATGAAAGATAATGATGGTCTATGTTTTCTTGCTTCCTTTACAAGCCAAAAAGGTCTGGTGAAGTGATGGGTTGGTGGCTCAAAGGTGAAAGCATGGGCTGTCCTTTTTCTGATTTCGAGACCTTGTTGTCTGAGCACTCATGCTGGCAAAGCGACTGTAGCATGCTTCCTCTCCAAAATTATCTTCAAAAGAATCATCCCTAAAGCTCTTCAAGTACCCTTGAATCCAAGCTTGGGAGAATTAGTTAATAAATTCCTACAATTAAGAGTAACTAAAGTCAAATAATATATATATTAAACAAAACTAGATAAAAACCTAATTAAAGCAAAATACTAGAATAAATATACAAATTAAATACAAAGACATTGTTAAGGGCCACAAAATAATGTACAAAATAACTACAAATTGGTCCTTAACAGTTGGAATATGGAAATAATCATTCACGCTTTATATCTCTTTACATTGAAAAATGGAAATCCATTTTTTCATGTGAACCATCTCTTGGATCGATGCACGCAAAGGGGCTAATAAAAAGTCACAAAGTTAACTGCCTCTTTCTCTTCGACCAACACAACCCTCTATCATTACCACTATAAATCACAGGTTCTATCCAACTTCACAAGAATCCAACCTCAGATTTCTCTTCTTTTTTTCCAGATCATCGATCTCTATGTTGATCTACGGTTTTCACCGCTCTCCTTCAGGTGTAGTGATTTTGTTTAACTTCTTTTTCTTCCTATTCACGCCGCCAAAACCATCGTCGAAGTTTCCCCCTTTGTTTTTGGATTTCACCTGTCATTTACTAACGCCGTTGTTGCACCCCAAAATTTTCTCTCCTATCTCGATTTTATCTGGCTTAGGCTTCACATCCATCAGCATACACTTCTGTTAGGCCATTGGCATTAAATACTCATTCGCTCATCACATTTGCATCGTTAGTGGCGTTTAGGTTGATCGAAGGTCATTTTAAACCAACATTTTCATCATTTTGTGGCTGTAAAGTACCCGTCATTGCACGCTCAGGAATTTATATCATTGGGGGTTTGAAGTGGCTCCCCGTGTTTCTTTCATAAGATGTGGAAGATGTTTGTGTTTGGTATTGAATTTTATTTCCTCTTATCCATCAGTCCTATTGCATAGGTTTCTGTTTTAGAGGTCGCGTTGAGTTTATCTCCTTCCGCAAGTCAATTGCTCATGAGAAGGTTTGGAAAATGAAGTTGAGAAATTATGCCTACTTGGTCTATAATTTTCCTTGAAAGTTTTTGAAGGATTGAGTTTCTAATTAAGGTGGTGTCTATCTGTCAAGTGAGATGAAATTATTTCAATTACAAGATAACTTGGATTTCGAGATTTTGAATTACAAGTTCAAAGCTTTGACGATGCATATTCGAAGCCTACTTGAGTTTGAAAGAGGATTTAGAAGATTGAATATGTTTTAAAAATGCTATTTTCACAAAGTTTCAAGTTCTCGTTCTCACACTTAGCTTCAAATGGTATCAATTTCGTCAACTTACATCAATTTACTTCATGAATATACAAGGAGAGTTCAAGAACTACGGCGTAATTTGCATAATATGTTATCTCATGTTTTGTTTGCTATGGCCTAGTCATATTTATATCATGATTCATCATCAAGAGCTTCCAAGGAAATTGTTTGCCAACCAGAAGAACCAAGTCTTATTTCTTTGGCTCAATCCCAAATCACTTCATTAATTTACAAGAACTTTTAATTAAACTTCGGAAAGTTGCATTATCCTTATTTCAATTTTACAAGGGTTAAATTACACATCATAAGAAGGATTCAGGTTCTAAAGTTACATTTGATACAATTGGAACAAATTCATTCAAAGTTCTGAAGTTATATAATCAGAACAAATTCATTCAAAGTTCTAAAGTTATACAATTGGAACAAATTTATTCAAAGTTCTAAGTATAAGGATTTCTATTACAAATTTTGAAGGTACAAGTTGGTTTACATTAAAAATTTGTTCTATGTATTACAACTTTTACAAAAGGTCCCTAAATCCTAATTCCTAAAGCTTTGATGTTTTCTTTGAGTTTGAACAATTAATTGCCAAGCCTCTCCATTTTCTTCAAGTAGCCATGGGTTCTTTTCTTCATCTTCAAGTGCTAATTCAATACCATATTTTCTATCACATGAAACAAAAAGAAGAAATTGATTAGTCACCAAGAAATACAATCAATAAACTTGAAATGTAAACAAGTATCATTCAAGATATTGTGCAATCTCATCATTAGGGATCAGAGGCAAGAATCGGGTTGAGGGTTTTAATCATGTTCAAACAATGCAAGCCTCATGAACAATAACTATTCCTATCATCGGCTAAGAACTCACTACTACAAATCACAAGAAAACTAATTCTTAGTTCACAATAGGAGGTGAAAAAAATGCAAAAAAAGCAGCAAGTACAACTCATCATAACATCATGGTAGAGAGAAATTAGTGCACAACAGCAAAAGCATAATCAGAAGTTTTAGCCCAATAAAGTAAATTGTAAGCAGACTTATCATCAGAAAAAATCAAAATCCAATAACAACAAAAATAGTGCAGCAACCGAGTCCAGCATAATAACATATCAGAAAAATAGATGCAAAAAAAGAGGGTTTACATCAGCAAATTACTGCAAGTGAATCAGAATCAGTAACATGTCAGAAGACAATCAAAAGGCCCAACAACACAAAATTTTGTATGGCCTGTTTTTTTCCAGAAAATCACAAGTCCAGCAACAGAAAAAGAGAAAACAGCTCTCTAAGTCCACACCAAACAGTCATCACAAACCCTAATCTGGTATCATTATAAAAAGATTAAAGGCACAGATTTCGATGGGGGGAAAGAAACTGTTCACAAGAAACCCTAAAATGGCACAAACCCTAATTTATAGATTTGAAAACCCTAATCTATTCATCATCATTTTCCTACCATCCTTCCCTTTAGAAATCGATAAAACGAAAGAAAAGAAGAAGAAGAAACGATAACAAATCACGAGTCAAAAGAAGAAGAAAAGAGAGATATCACCGATTAAAGGTTCAGATTCGCTCTGAGGAGGCACAGGCTCCGCCTTTCTTCCCTTTTTTACTTTGTTTTATCTTTACATCATCATCATCGCCACCATTTTCAAGAAAACAAACTTAGGGTTTTTTCCATCCCTTTTAGATCTAGGAGAAATCATCAAGAATCTGTAAAAATCAACCGATTATTAGAGTATAGAATAAAGAGAGGAATAAGAATATGAAAAAAATCAAGAATCGGGATATTGCAACCGCCCCCTGCCGCCGTCGCCGCGCAGCGCGACCTTTTAATCTTCTTCGGTGAGGTAGTTTGGAGAGAGATGAGAACATGTTTAGAGAGAGACGAGAGCACGTTGCGTAGAGAGAGAGAGAGATTTTTTTTTGATTATGGGGTTTAATTATTACTTACTTGTTTTTTTATGAAATTAACCATGTTTTTTTGTTAATCTGGTGGTGACACATGTCACCACCTTTTAATAATATCGTTTGCGATCTGATGCCATACTCCCCATTGGTCTCGTGGTGCACCCCACCTCTCCATCTATGATCACCATCAAGTTCTCATCATCACCGTCCAATTCTCATCATCATCAGATTCAGACCCAACGCACGTCAGGGCGCAGACTCATGATGGAATTCTTGGAGCTGTTCACACAGGACCTAACAGATCCTCCTCTTGGACCTGGGCCTCATTTTTGCTTCCTCTAGGATTGCTCAAAAAAAGCAGGCCCATTTTAAACCCTTCTCTTTTTAATTATTTGATTTAATTATGCAAATAAATTTGGGTTGATGTATTAAATAATAATTAGTTTTATGATAGCTTTTATTTGACAATTTATCGATTAAATTATTAATTGATATTTTTATCAAATAAAAAAAAATCTATTCTAATAATTATTTCAATTTTTAGAATTGTATCGTGTGATAATTACTTATTTGTTCTTGCATGCTTGTATGATTTATTCACGATTGCACACTTCACACACAATTAATATAAAACAATTTTGTTTCTTTTAATTTGGCTCGTACGCCATAAGGTTCTCATAGATGGGAATGGGCATGGTCATTCTCACGAGGTTAATCAAAGCCCTTGTTGCTTTGGTTAACCATAACCCGAATAATTTGGTCCATATACCGTTTAACCATGCATGAGAGTTTCATGGTTGGGGATATGAGCACCTATCCTCACGAGATTAATTAAGTCCATATACTTGATTAATCATGACCCGATTCCATTCCATTCTATCCATATACCAAAGCCTCATAAAACACTTTCAAAAATTAATTAATAAATCGATTGTTTTCAAAAAATGATTTTTCTTGAATAAACGTGGATGGGGTTAGTTTAAATTGTTAGATGATAGCCTAAAGGTTTAAACGAACTCGAAGTTTTTATATTGTTGGATGATAGCTCGATAAACTAAAAACTTCAATCCTAGTCAAAACAGTGATAGTGAGGTGATATTCGATTAAATTGTTGGATGATAGCCCGACGGTTTATTCGAACTTAAAGTCTTTGGATTGTTGGATGATAACCCGATAACCTAAATACTTTTATTCACGCAATTAATAACATGAACCTCGTTTCACTTCAACATTCTCATAATAAAGATTTTGGATGAGAGTTGATTGGTTGAGCTCACTCGCCAATTTCTAGTATTCGAATCGTTAGATGATAGCCTAACGTTTTGGTACTTGTCATCCACAACTTAAAATCAACTCAGCTCACTCCAAATTCTTTTTTTGCTCATATGAGATCATCAAAAACATTTCTACTAAAATCAACACAACCAACTTGAACATTTTCAAGAAGAACTACGGAGTTCTGACTTTCCCATTGCACGAGGGAATATGTAGACACATGGTTACGAAACCGCGGAAAACTCAAAATAATAATAAACAAACCCTTTTTTTCTTATCTCTCGAACATAATTTAGAAATTAGCGAATATACACACAAACACTTAGAACAAAACGGGTCCCATCGAGTATTATGGACGTAAGGGGTGCTAATACCTTCCCTTTGCGTAACCGACTCCCGAATCCATCTTTTTTGGTCTTGTAGACCACCTTATCCGATGTCGTGGGTTTTATCTATATTTTCCCATTCTTTTAGAACAAATAAAATTAGGTGGTGACTTCATTGTTTTAAAACTAAATGATTTTGAAAAAACAGTTACGATAGTTGGCGACTTCACTGGGGAAAATATTGCAAGAGTCTACCATAGTTTAGTTCTTCGCATGTTTATGTGTTTGTTTATGCTTATTTATGGTTTATTGCTTATTATTCTCTTTACGCTTTATATATATTATTCTGTTGATATATTATTGTGTTGGGAATTTATGGGTGTTGATACATAGATAAGCCCATTACTCAGGCTTCTAGGTAACCTTTTTAGGAATAAAGGGATTGCGTAGCCTAGGTCCCCCTGACTCCAATATCTTGTGGACCGAAGCAAAGACTTCAGCTTAGAGTTGGTTGTTTTAAGGAGGTTGTTGACCCGCATGATAGTGCAGGACATCAATCTCTGGACAAATAACCTATAACTTTAAGTTTGCTCTTGATATCCAAAACCTGGACCGACCGCTCAAATAATGGATTTCGAGCATCCTATTAAGAGCCTTTTCTTGGAGTATACTTTTGCAAATATTATCATTACGTAGGTTGTTCACGTGTTGATAAAGTTTGTAAAAGGGGATTTGAGACTCCAAGGAAAATTTAGCCAAAAAACTATACAACCAACCTTGCTTGGGGAATTGTTGGGTAGACGTCGAAACCATGACCGACCAACCTTATGAACCAGTTTTAATTAATTTCATTTGTATCATACATTACATGCATTTGCACAAGTCAACTTAGCATATAATATTTATTTTCAGGGAATCTTGTAGGATTTGTTGGTGTAGTAAGTAGAAAGGAAGAATGAATCCAAATGTGAAGAACGTCCCACATCTCAAGTTCAAAGAGCTGAAGATAGGAAAGCTGATAACCCAAAGTGGGAGAATTCCACCTGTCAGTAGAGCTTATTTTGGGAAAAGATTCGGGAATATTTTGGATCTTTTGACTACCAACGTAGACATGGAAGCTTTGATTGCTTTGGCGAAATACTATGATCCACCTCTTTGATGCTTCACATTCCAAGACTTTCAGCTTGTTCCTACAATTGATGAGTTCGAGAGAATTCTTAATTGGCCTTTGGAAAATGACATCCCTTTCATTGATATAGGAGAAGAATTGAATAAGGCCAATATAGTTGTTGCCTTGTCTCTTCCTGTTAGGGAAGTTGCACCCTAGGTTACTGCTAACTGGGAATTTCTAAGTACGTTTGAGAGTACTGATTAAAGGCAAATATCCCTACAAGTTAAAGGCTGACTCTAAACAAATATAGTTTGTAACACGGTGAGAGAACTGACTTGTTTTGTTTTGCGTTTGATCACAAATGTTGCGGATAGCAAGAGTCGCCACCGACTTTTCTTTTATCCAATTAAGGAAAGGTGAAAAGAACAGGAAAAGACCTTCGTTTAGATTCTGAGTAAGGGAGTTGGTTATGAAAAGGGAAGGTATTAGCACCCCTTTCCATCCGTAGTTATCTACGGGCTCTTAATTGCTTTAGCTCATTTTAAATTATTTGTGTGTGTGTTTAAAAATGTTTTGAAAACATCATTTCGCTTTGACTTCGTAATGATTCACGCTGGAATGTATACGGAGTGTTTGGAAATGTTTCATTTTGGAAAAGACTTTGTAATGATTCACGTTGGAATGTATACAAAGCGTTTTGAAAAGTTTTGAAAGTGTGAGGTGTGAAAAGTGTTTTGATAGAGCAAGCAATTAAGAGTGTATTACCTACTCAGAATGGTCGTTTCCGTGTTGTTTTACTTTCCTTTAGAATAGCGCTATCCATACCATTAGTTGGTAGGTAACCCTATTCGTTGGATGTAGAGGGACATTCGAAGGGACATCAGATGGTCATAGAAGGCAACTTGTAGGAGTATCCTAGCACATTCGTAGGGAAGATCATCACTTTTCGTAGGCAACAATCGAGGGACGAGATCATGTATTCGTAGGCAACATCGAGGGACTATGATCTTTATATCGAAGGGACTATGATGATATACTGTAGACAACCGTGCTAAGATACCCCCACGTTCGAGGGACTTGACCATTTATTCGAAAGGCAACGAGAGAAGATACCATAGGGGGTGCATGTGTGAAGAGAGTGTGTTGTATTCAGATAATTTATCTTATGATTAGAGTTAGCTACGTTGATTTTATATTGCCATACACGCCTAGTTACTAGCAGTTTATAGGTGCGGAAAGTAAATTGCGGAAATGTAAAGTGCAGAAAGTAAATCCTACGCTATTACATGGCTTTGGGGCAGTTATATAATTGAGGAGTGCGGAAAGTAAAACCCTTATTAAACTATTACATCCCATGAGCAGTTACATAATATTGGAAAAGAAAATGCAAGAAAATAATCCTAACTATTACAACCTGGAAGCAGTTACAATAATCGGAAAAAGAATCGAATTGCAAATAAGAGAAAATAATGTTCGTGAAAAAGATTTTTGAGTTAGGAAAAAAGTTTTAGGGTTAGCAAACCTAATTAGATGAGAAAATATTTTTTGGGAATTTTCTGGATTAATTTTAGTATAGAAAAACAATTAAAAGTTAATTTTTTTATTAATTAACAATTAATTAAAATATGCATGCAATTTATTATTTTTTTATGTTAAAAATTAAATAACCATTTTCTGACCTAAATGCGAAAAGAAAAAATTTTATTGTGATTTTTTAATGTGTTATAAAAATATTTGAAAAGAAATTAAATTGAATGGAAAATATGAAAAAAAAGATAATAAGGTTAATTTGCAAGTGATAAAAAATAAGCTGGGGCTGCTGGGTTTCGAACCAGGGCCCTCTAGGATGAACACGCGCTGCCTTTGCCATCTGAGCCAACCTGCATTTGTGTTAGGCATATGAAATAATAACATTATAAGGGAAATAATTTCCTGAAAATTAATTTAAAACAAAAAACGCGCGCAGGCTTCATCGTCCCCATTTGAAATACCAGACTTTTAGCTACGGTTTTGTTCGTAACAGCTTTACCTCATTTCGTAGCTAAATCCTCAAATCAAAACATCAAGGAATATGCAACATAAATGAATTATAAGGCCATGGATCAACTGGAAATCAGGTTCTAAACACGATGATGCCCTTGGTTCTTTCCAATTTGTCCTAAATAAGAAAACCCCAATCGGAGCTTACGAACCCTAGCAATGGTGATACGGTATTCCTGCACTTAAAACTCAATTAAACTATGCAGAAAGCTTCGAAGCTTCATGATAAACACAAATACATGGTTAAATTCAATTGATTATGCATAAAAATACAAAATCGATTTTGAGTTAGAGGTGTGCAAACCGTGTTTTGGATTTCGCATTTCTGGATGTCTGGCTTGCTTGTGAGTATCTGGAATCGATCAGAGGAACTCCAGGAAGCGATTGGAATGCTTAGAATGGCTTGAATTGGAGCAAAACTATGGCTGCTATGTTGCTTGAAGGCCACAGTTTTTTGGACTTGGTTTAGGGTTCTTGAGGCAACAAATTCATTCTTGTGGCATTAAGAATCAGTGTGTATATATACTAGAGTGAATTAGGTCAAGAATTATGAAGAAATATCATGCCAATCAATGAAAAAATATTTGATTTGGAATCAAACCAAATATTGCTTTTTTGAGACAATTTTAATCAATTCTCTTGCCAATCTTCATTATTTCGAAATAATCAGATTAATTGGCTTGCTTGGACCTCAAGGATGAGAGAAAATCAATCTTGCACTTAATTTTTGATTTTATATCTTTTATTTTAATTAAATTGGTTTTAAATGAATAAAAATCCAAAATAAATAAAAAATAAAAGATAAAAACGTGTCCTTGGGCTTGGAGGTTCCAATTTAGATAAGGAACAAGTTTGAATCAAGAAAAGTTAGGCCCATTTGGAAATTTTTTGATTTTCTCAAGTATTTCTCTTTATGCACCTCCTCAAAAATGCTCAACTTGCACATCTTGTATCTTGCTCAATTTTTGACATTTTTGGGTGTTCTTAGACTTTTTAGAAAGCTCAAGATGTCTTCTAAACAGCCCTTTTGGTTTAATCTTCATTGAAGTTTCCATGCTCATGAACACTTCTTTGCAAAAAGATGACTTTTTGTTGACTTTTAAAAGACCTGTAATGTTTTGATCCATAACTTCCAAATGAAGCATTTCTAGCCCAAGCTTGTGAGACATGAAGTTGTAGAGAATTGAATTCTCTTCAAAATGAGATTTGGTGGAAAAATTTATGATAAAGTATGTGAAAGTTATGCCTGGTCAAAGTTCTGTTGACTTTTGTCTGAAAATCCCTAATTTAGAAACTTTGACTTTTGATCAAATCTTGACTTTTCTTGAGGAATCATGCTCAACCCTTGATCAAATGATGAATATTACTTCAAAATATTGGTGTTGACAAAAAATTATGAAGTTTGACTGTATGTTGACCACAATTAACTTTTTGTCCAATATAGTTGATTTTCAACTATCTGAGCAGTTAGATGAGCAATTTTGACTTGTAAGGCTTGAAAATTGACATGGTGATTCTTTGAAGCATATGATGAGGTATGATGACCACCTGAAGCATTGGAAGCCCACCTTGACTTGATAATGGCCAAACCCTAGTTTGGGTTGTTTGCTTAGAAGAGGGTTTGTCTGGTCAACCCTTGTGAAATCCTTGAGTATGGATATGTGAATTGTCTTGAGAAGTGGGAGGGAAAATTTTGGGGTATAACAGTTGCCCCTGTCCCATATTCTTGTACTGGAAGGGTTAGATTGGCATGCTTTCCTTTCGTGACCTAAAAGTAGAAGATGATTGAACACTTGAGTACACCTGAAAATTTGCACTCGCTGTTGTATGAAGTAGGACCGTCAGCTGATGATGCGCTGGAATGGGCTTATAGATGCCATTTGGAGAAGCTAATACTGGAGGGTGAGTCATACGCTAGACTCTGTATTGGTCTTTTGAGTAGAAGAGACAACGGAGATGGGCTTAAGATGCCATCTGGAGAGTGAGTTGTACGCTAGACTCTGTATTTGTCTTTTGAGTAGAAGAGACAACGGAGATGGGCTTAAGATGCCATCTGGAGAGGCTGAGTCGTACACTAGACTCGATATTTGTCTGAGATGGGATTATGATGCCATCTGGGGCTGTTGATAATAAGAGAGAGTCAGAATAAACCTTCGTCTTGGCTATTCCTGAGGTGAATACTTGGCAGGATGTGGATAGCTTTCCCGTCTTGCTTCGGGTATTAATCCATAATCTGTTGCCTGGAGATAATTTGTGCGGTCTTTCAGATAGATTTCCCGTCTTATTTCGGGCATTAATCTTTGACCTTCGGTTTGGACAATAGATGTTACCTGTTGGGGAAATGCGAGTGTATGACAATATTACTATGATGTATGCATATGTTATGACTTTTATGTAGATGTATGAATATAGATGCAGATGTAGATGTATTTCAAAAACATATCCATCTTGAAGAAGATGGGAACGTCCTGCTAGAGATTTTTGATGTTTTCCAGGAGATAGGGTTATTGCGAACCCTGACTTGGAGAGAAAAAGAGATGCTTCTGATTCCTCCGATGCACTATCTGACCAAATCTCTAGTTTGGATATTAATGCTGTTGGAAGAATAACATCGATCAAGAGATACTCGGTTGGGGATCTTGTGCATAGATCTTGCTGGGGAATGATGTGATATGAAATAACTGATTACTGCTCGGAGACTGATCTAACGTGGCAAAGCTGATAGGGTCGTTAAAGCTGACGAGGCTTGCAGGATCTTTAGAGCTGATGAGGCCGATAGGGATCACTTGAGGTGATGAGTCTGAAGTTTGTTGAAGACTCTGACTGGGGAATAAGAGAGATGTAAGTTCCTCTGATGCACTATCTGACCAAGTTTCGAGTCTGGATATTGCTGCTGTTGGGGGAATGATATGGAATAACCTGTTACTGCTTGGCGTAATTGGCTGATGTGTTACTGCTCGGGGACCAATGTAACGTCGTGGCTTAAGAATGTAGATAAGTATGATAGAATCACTGCTCAGGGACCGACGTGATGAAATTGACAAGATCACTTAACGTGATGAAATTGATAGGATCACCGCTCGGGGACTAAAGTGATGAGGTTGATAGGACCACTTAACGTGATGAAGTTGACAGGATCACTACTCGGGGACTAACATGATGAAGTTAAAGCTGATAAAATCACTGCTCGGGGACTAATGTGATGGAGCTGATAAGATCACTGCTCGGGGACTAACGTGATGAAGCTAATAAGATCACTGCTCGGGGACTAATGTAACACCCCAATTCTATCCCTCATAATTAATAATAAAATCAAAGTTTCAAAATTCCATCCAACAAAAATTGAGGCATCACATATTCGTATTTTCATCACTTTGCATTATAATGCACATCACACAAATCAAAAGTTGGATATACCGATTCATATCATAATTCATCATATAAACATATGACTATTCACAGCACAGCGGATGTGTTCACAAAATATACATATCATCATGTTGTCATCAATACATAAAGTTATAACATCATAAGATAGTATACATAAACTATCCTATCAAAATAATAACGTCGCCCAAAACCCAAGTGTTACTATGATCAGAGCAGAGCGACTCAAAATAAAGAGACTCGAGCTAATCCTCATCATCCTCGTGGATCACCTGCACGTTACCAATATAAAGGCAACGACGAAACAAGTAAAGGGTGAGATACTCCAAAACATATAATTAAAGGCATGATAAAATATATAAATAGTTTTGGAATTATAAATGATATAAGTTGATAAGAGTATGTCAACATGTATAAAAAACAAAGCATCATATAACATCGCAATTCAACATAAGTCATCAATTAAAACCCAACGCCAAACAGTTCAAACATAAACATAACCGACTCCATGAGACACGACTATGTTATGCATGTGGTACCCGTCGCTTTATCCATAATTAGGAACATTCGGCATAAAGCCCATCGTCGCTTGGCATAAAAGCCCTCGTCACCTATGCAATGTATGTGAATCGACAATACAACATCACAAACACGACACAACAAAAACATCATCATCGCTCATCAAAATTGACATAAAGTCCACATCGCCATATTTATCCACATCAAGATAAACATATCATCGCATCACATATCATCAAGTATTCGTTATAAATAAACCATCGCAAATATAATGTTGAAACACTCCACATCATTATCAATTTATTCACCAAATTTCGAATACGGAAAAATAGTTAAACACCAATAATATTCGCGAAAGTCATTCCTAATAACCGGCATTAGTCATAATCGTCAACATTGCAATCGGATTGTCCATACGTGTCTTAAATCGACTAAAACGCAATCCGATTCAATTTAACCATAATTTGGCCTATTTCAGATCGTTTCGTAAAAACTTGTAATTTCGAAAAACTAACCTCACCACTACATTCTACACGTCGAACTTAGCTAGTACGTTAATTTTCGTTGAATTCGGAGCAACTTGCTCCGTCGTCGAAATTACCGAAATTGGGAAATCGGAACATAATCGGGTTCCAAATTTAATCGGCTAACTTTTGTCCTAATTATATTTTATTAATACCAACTAGTAGTATATGGAATTGAGGAAAATAGAAGAAATAGAAGCTAAATGAAAATTATGCAGAAAATAAAATTATGTAGAAACAGAAAACTCAGAAAACACAGCAAAATGCCATTTTTCCAAAACCACCCCCAGCATGAAGGGACGATCGTCCCATGCTTACAATTAGAGGGAGGCGGATGCCTAGGGGAGGGGGACGGCCTCCCCTCATGGTGAGGTGGGCGCCTCCCCCTTATTCCATTCCTCACTCATCTTCTTCTTCCACGGTTCAACATACAGACACACAGTTTTCTGGTTTTCTTTTCACAGTTTCTTATTTCTTCATTCTATAACTTCTAGTTCCTACAAGCTTAGAAATAAAACACCCATAATCCATACTCCTAACTCAACCTTTCTAAGTTATTTCAACAATCACTCAACCAAAACTCATGAATCAAAATACCAATCTTTCCTAAACGCACAACATATCTATCAAACCCTAACTATATGAAATGGAAGATCAAACCCCTTACCTCAAGTGCTTGGATGATTGCAAGATGCTCCAAAAAATTCCAAACCCTTAGCTTGCTCTTGTTGTTCTTCTTCTTCTTCCAAAACCCTCTAGTTCTCTCTATGTTTCTAAGTTTGGTTTTGTGTTGGAATGAAAAGAAAATGAGGAAAAATGGTTTTATGTTGTATTCTTACTAGCAAGCCAAGGGTGTACACCCAATTGTCTACAATTAGTCCTCACACCCCTAACTTATCTTATTAATTAACACCTTAATAATATTATTAACTCAATTAATTAAAACAACTTCGGGGAATTAAATATCGGTCTGAATAATATTTTACCGAACCGAACGGAATAAAAACCGGACCGAATGAATCGTCACCAAATATATTAATAGATATATCGATTAATATAAATATTCTCGTCTCCAAAACAATCATCAAACGGTAACTCAAAATATTAATATAATATAATATTAAATAAAATGGGGCGTTACAACTAACGTGATGAAGCTGATAAGATCACGGCTCGGGGACTAACGTGATGAAGCTGATAAGATCACGGCTCGGGGACTAACGTGATAGAGCTAAAGCTTGATGAAGCTGTTAGGATCACTGCTCGGGGACTAACGTGATGAAGCTGATAAGATCACTGCTCGGGGACTAACGTGATAGAGCTGAAGCTTGATGAAGCTGTTAGGATCACTGCTCGGGGACTAACGTAATGAAGCTTGAAGTATTGGAATACTTGCTGGGAGGAGATTAGTATTTCGTCGGAGAAGATTTGTCTTTGTAGGGAGACCGATGGCTCTGTGGGGATAGATGATCCTGTGGATGTATTTCTTGTGAAAGTAACTCTGTGGGGGATGTATTGATAACTTTAGTCGTCATCTCAATTCCTAGAGTCTCTAGTACTTACCCTTTTTTTTCATTCTCTTTTCATATGTTTGTGAATAGATGTTTATTGTCAGATGCATATAATCATTCAAAGCAAACATTGGACTTTATGCCAAAAACAATAAAATTAACACTGTAAAAAGGGAATTTGCATTAATTTTGAAAAATGGCGTATGGCCAAGCAGTTTGTATACAAGAGACGAATATCCTAGTAAGAGGAAACTGTCAGAATAGTAAAAAGCTATGCAGAAATAATCTCATCGAGTTTCAACTATGTTATTCCTCATATATTTCGACTATCTCATCTCCTTGCTGTCAGTAGAAAGTGAGTGAATTAATTTTGCGCCATTTGAATCTTGAATGTTGATAGTAGCGTGGTTTGTAGGTAGGTGATCTAGACGAGACATAATCGTACGCTTAAATCCATAATTTTTGCCTAGACCGCCCTTTTGGGTTTTCAGTCTATCGGGATACCCTTTTTTTCCCAAGCCGCCTTTGAAGGTTTTCGACAAGCCGGGTGTACATATTTTTCGTATATATCCTTAACTTTTACCCGAACCTTTTGGTTCGCCAGGATGCCCTTATTTTTTCCTAGGCCAATCGACCTAGCAGGTCTCGTTTAATCGTAGTATTTTTTGACTATGTCTGCGTTCACAGGGTGTGGAAAGTCTTCTCCATCTATGGAGCTAAGTATCATAGCTCCACCAGAAAATACTATTTTGACTACAAATGATCCCTCATAGGTGGGAGTCCATTTGCCCCTGGGGTCACCTTGTGGAAGGATGATGCGCTTGACTACTAGATCACCGACTTGGTAGACTCGGTGCTTGACTTTCTTGTTGAATGCTCTGATCATTGCTTCTGGTATATCTGTCCATGGCAGATAGATGCTAGCCATTTTTCGTTGATCAAGTTGATCTGGTCAAGGCGAGTCTGGATCCATTCGTCTTCACCTAGTTCTGCGTCCTGGAGGACTCTGGTTGAGGTTATCTGAACTTTGATGGGTAGGACTGCTTCCATACCGTATACAAGAGAGAAGTGGGTTGCCCCTGTAGATGTTCGTGCTGTAGTGCGGTAACCATGGAGGGAAAATGGCAACATCTCGTGCCAATCCTTGTAAGTCACTGTCATATTCTGTATGATCTTCTTGAGATTTTTGTTGGCGGCTTCCACTGCGTCGTTCATTTTAGGCCGATATGGAGAAGAGTTGTGATGCTTAATTTTGAACTGCGTGCAGAGTTCGATGATCATTTTGTTGTTGAGGTTGGTACCGTTGTCTGTGATGATCCTTTCGGGGACGCCGTATCGACATATAAGATTATGCTTGATGAATCGAGCCACAATATTCTTGGTAATGGATGTGAACAAGGCTGCTTCTACCCATTTAGTAAAGTAATCAATTGCCACAAGGATGAAACGGTGTCCATTGGAAGCGGTCAGTTTAATTTCTCCAATCATGTCGATGCCCCACATTGCGAAAGGCCAAGGAGCGGTCAAAACATTTAACGGAACTGGAGGTACGTGGACTCTGTCTGCATATATCTGACATTTGTGACAAGACCGAGCATAGCGGTGACAATCAACTTCCATGGTGGACCAATAGTAACCTGCTCTTAGAATCTTCTTAGCCATCGTATGTCCACTGGAGTGGGTACCGAATACGCCTTCATGTAATTCTTCCATAATTCGTTCTGCTGTTTTCTGGTCTACACAGTGGAGTAAGCACAAGTCGTTATTG
The DNA here is from genome assembly GCA_021764765.1 of Vicia sativa. Lineage (NCBI taxonomy): Eukaryota > Viridiplantae > Streptophyta > Magnoliopsida > Fabales > Fabaceae > Vicia > Vicia sativa. The sequence goes on from CM038795.1 coordinate 266,341,925, forward strand.
CGCTTGTATAAGATGTTGTTGTTGAGGAAGAATTTGGATGCGAATCTTCTTAAGAATTTCTTGTCATTGACAGATGCCCCTGCGGGATATTCTTGAGTCTCGAGATACCTCTTCACTTCGTAGAACCAAGGTTTGTCTTCTGTATCGAGTTCACAACAGTATGCTGGTTCGTTCGTCAAACTTTTCGATGATGATTTGGGGAGCTTCGTTGTCCCATATGACTTTGAACATAGATGACATAGTAGCTAACGCATCTGCCAACTACTTTTCTTCTCGGGGAATATGATCAAAAGTGATTTCTTCAAAGTAAGGGATCAGACTTAAAACATGCTCTCGATATGGAATGAGATTCGGATGCTTCGTATCCCATTTTCCTCTAATCTGACTGATCACTAAAGATGAGTCTCCATACACTTGCAAGAATTTGATTCTTAAGTCAATAGCAACTTTGATACCCATGATGCACGCTTCGTATTCGGCCATGTTGTTGGTGCAATTGAAACAAAGTCTGGCGGTGAAAGGCGTATGTCCGCCAGTAGAAGATGTAATGATGGCGTCAATGCCATTGCCAAGTGCGATTGAGGCTCCATCAAAGACCATGGTCCCTCGGGATCCCGGTTCAGGTCCTTCGTTTGGTCCTGGTTCTTCGCAATCAGTAACTAGCAAAACATCTTCGTTTGGAAACTCAAACTGCATAGATTAATAGTCATCTACGGCTTGATGAGCCAAATGATCGGCTACCACACTTCATTTGATCTCTTTCTAAGTAGTATACTAGATGTCGTATTCGGTCAAGATCATTTGCCATCTTGCTATTCTTCCGGAGAGAGCAGGTTTCTTGAATATGTATTTTATCAGATCCATCTTAGAGATCAACAAAATAGTGTGAGTCAACATATAATGTCTTAGTCGGTGAGCAACCCAAGCCAAACCGCTGCAAGTTTTCTCGAGCTGTGAGTATCTTGTTTCACAGTCGGTAAACTTTTCGCTAAGGTAGTATATTGCATACTCTTTTTGACCAGAATCGTCACGTTGCCCCAACACACACCCCATTGAGTTCTCAAATACTGTCAAGTACATGATAAGAGGCCTTCCTTTGGCTGGCGGTATCTGGATAGGAGGATTTTGTAGATATTCCTTGATTTTGTCAAAAGCTGTCTGGCAATCGTCGTTTCATTCCACTACTTGATCTTTCTTCAGTAACTTGAAGATTGGCTCACAAGTAGCAGTTAGATGCGCAATGAATCTGGCAATGTAGTTCAATCGTCCCAAGAAACCTCTGACATCCTTCTCAGTGCGGGGAGCTGGCATTTCTTGGATAGCTTTAACCTTGGCGGGGTCAACTTCAATACCTTTACCACTGACAACAAATCCTAAGAGTTTACAGGACCTGACTCCAAAAGTACACTTGTTGGGATTGAGTCTTAGTCTGTATTTCTTCAGTCTATCAAACAGCTTCCGCAAATGATCGAGATGCTCTCCTTCAGTTTATGATCGAGCTATTATGTCGTCAACGTAGACCTCTATCTCGTGATGAATCATGTCATGAAACAAAGCCACCATGGAACGTTGATATGTGGCGCCATCGTTCTTCAGACCGAACTGCATGACCTTGTAGTAGAATGTGCCCCACTGTGTAACGAAAGTAGTCTTTTCCATGTCTTCAGGAGCCATTTTGATATGGTTGTAACCGGAGAAACCATCCATGAAAGAGAAGACCTTATGTTGAGCGGTGTTGTCAACTAGAACATCAATATGAGGAAGTGGAAAATCGTCTTTCGGACTTGCTATGTTCAGATCTCTGTAATCCACACACATCCGTACTTTGCCATCTTTCTTAGGTACGGGTACCACATTTGTAAGCCACTGTGGATAAGAAGTAACGGCTAGGAAACCGGCATTGAACTGTTTCATAACTTCGACTTTGATTTTCTCTGACATCTCAGGACGCATACGACGGACTTTCTGCTTCACAGGGAGAAAACCTTCTTTTGTTGGTAGCCGGTGTACCACAATGTCAATGTCTAGACCTGGAATGTCTTTGTATGACCAAGAAAAAATCTCAATATAGTCTCGCAACATCTGGACCAATCTCTTCTTGACACTACTCTGAAGACCTGCTCCTATCTTGATTTCTTTTCTGTCTTTGTAAGTACCTAGATTCACAACCTCGACTGGCTCTTCGTGTGGCTGTATAACCTGCTCTTCTTGCCGTAATAGTCTGACAAGTTCTCCTGGCACTTCATAATCTTCCTCACCTTCGTCTTCGGCTTGGTAGATCGGATTATCAAAGTCATATTTAGCAATAGCAAAGCTGTTATCAACGAGATTCGGGGTGAATTTGCAGTGTATCACGTGGGTGTGTGTAAGAACACATAGCTTTTGAAGGGTTAGTAAAGTAAAATAAAGGAAATAAAACAGTATTTAAATGCAAAATTCCAATGATTTTATTGAATGAAAATATGCAATAACAGAAAATAAATAAAGAATGAAAAGCATAACAGAAAACCAAAAGAAATTACTCCTGTCTAAAGGAGATTGGTATGACGTTTTCGGTCTTCCAATTGCTGAGTCCGTTGTTTGGATTCAGGAAGATCCAGTTGCTGATGTCGAAGTCGCTGTCGTCGTCTTCTATGGTATGGACTCCATTCTTGCTGATGTGGAAGGGAAGTTTGGCGGCACGTTTGCGGCATATCATCTTCTGACCTTTGGTGGTAAAGCCTAAACCAATCTTGTTGGATTTAAAAGGAAGAGCAGGGAGCTGACCCCAAATAGTACGACCTCCTTTTTCAACTGCAACTTGGGCGTCCTTCAGTGAGGCCATTCTTGGTGGAATTTTAGTAACTTCAGGAGTGATAGGAGAGTCAACAGGCATGACTTTTGGAACTGTTTTGAAAGCTTGACGGGGATTTTCGATGAATTCACCTTTCATTTCGAAGTATCAAAATGACTGCAGATGGCTTACCATGTATTCTTCGTCACCGCATACTGTAACAATCTTCCCCTTCACTAGGTACTTCAGCTTCTGATGCAGGGTAGAGGTAACAGCGCCTGCCCCATGTATCCAAGGGCGCCCAAGTAGGCAAGAGTAAGCTGGACGGATGTCCATGACAAAGAAAGTGGAATCAAAAGTTTGGGAACTGACTTTAACAGGCAGGATGAGCTCTCCAAGTACTGTTCGTTTAGAACCATTGAAAGCTCTTACAATTATGTCACTGGGCTTTAAGACTATTCCTTCAACATCAAGCCGGTCGAAAGCGCTCTTTGGTAGAATATTTAGAGCAGAACCAGTATCTACCAATACGTGAGACAATGTAGTACCCTTACATTCAATGGAGACATGCAAGGCTTTGTTGTATTTCTTTCTGGCAGGAGTCAAGTCAGCATCAGAGAAACCCAAACCGTTGTTGACGGCCAGGCTAGCAATACAACCCTCAAATTGATTAGCTGTAGTGTCTTGCGGTATGTGAGCATTCTTCAGGAACTTTACTAAGGCTTTAGCATGAGCCTCAGAGCACAATAACAGAGCTAACATGGATATCTTGGACGGAGTTTGTCCCAATTATTCACAACATTGTAGTCGCTCTTCTTGATGCTCTTCAGAATTTCCTCCATTTCTTGCTTGGAGGTATCCTCAGCAACTTCCTTTGGCACTTCTGTATGAGCAGGATGAGTTACTGGTTCTTTCCCTCTAGCTTCAGGAATTGGTTCGATAGTTGGAATGCGAGCTGGAGTCGCAGTTTCTTTTTGGAGAGATTTATGGAGAAAATACTCTTTTTGTCGATGTCAGGATCAGAAGCTTCGACTGCAATATCTTCAATGGTCAAAGGTTCTTGCTTGATGCCATGATAGTAAACTTCGGCTCCATAATTCCACGGTATAGCTTTGTCAGAGGAATATGGAATTGGTCTAGGAAAAGTGATGATGAGAGGGGCCACTCTAAGCGTAGGATCGGCAGAGGAGATCCTTATTGTATTTACATCAGCACAGTCTTTTGGGAAATCGTCTCCCCATCTGGTTGCTTTGACATCTTCAATAGGGATTTTGTAACTTTCTGGAGCGATATACTTAACCATGAAATCGAACTTTCCACTTGGTTGCCCCAAGGTATCCCAGACTTCTGGTAAGGCTTCGTCTGCATCTTCGATCTTCAGATTCTTAGAAATGTCTTCACACAGATTCTCCACAGAGGGAGGTTTCAAAAATAGCACTTCTCGGTTGTCCATCATGCGTTGAATACGCCTTCTCAACCAAGAACATCCGTCAGATTCAGATGCACACCACCGATAATCATCCGGGCGTCCTAGAAATACACTGGCTTACAACAAATCTTTCTTGACAGTCATCAGAGGAATAGTCAGATTGTTCACATCATAAGTATATGAGTCTTCGTCAATAGCATTGGAACTTTTACCTTGGTTAGGAATTGGTGTGTTGATCACATTCGGAGTTTCGACAGGAGGGTCAAATTCAATTTCCCTAGCTTCAATCATGTCTTGAATCTTGTTCTTCAGAGCCCAACAGTTGTCAGTGTCGTGCCCTGGGCTGTTGGAGTGGTATGTACACCTTGCATTAGGATTGTATTTTGGAGAGGAAGTGTTGACGTGTTAAGGAGGATTCCTCAAAGTAATCAACTCTGCTTTCATCATGTGTTGCAATGCTTGCGACAATGTGTCATACCCCAAAATTTGCCCTCCATCTACTCAAGAGATTTCATACATCTATGCTCAAGGATTCCTCAAGAGTTGATCAGACAAACTCTCTCTTAGACAATCAACCCAAACTAGGGTTTGGTATCTCTCAAGTCAAGATGAACTTCCAACATCTCCAATGGCCTTCATGCCTCCTCATATGCTTCAAAGATTCTCCATGTCAAGTTTCAAGCTTCACAAGTCAAGTTTCCTCAGACAATTGCTCAGATGGTTGAAAATCAGTTGTATTGGACAAAAAGTCAACTGTGGTCAACATATAGTCAAACTTCATGATTTTTGGTCAACATCCTCATTTTGAAGTGACATTCATCATTTGTTCAAGGGTTGATCATGATTCATCAAGAAAACTCAAGATTTGCTCAAAAGTCAAACTTTCTAAATTAGGGTTTCTAGGTGAAAAGTCAACTGAACTTTGACTGATCATAACTTTCTCATACTTTCTCACAAATTTTCCCACCAAAGCTCATTTTGAAGGAAATTCAATTCTCTACAACTTCATGTCTCACAAGAATGTCCAAAATATGCTTCATTTGAGAGGTATAGCTCAAAACATTACAGGTCACTTTCAAAGTCAACAAAAAGTCAACTTTTTGCTTTGAAGATATAATGAGCATGGTAACTCCAATTGAGATGAGACCAAAAAGGTTGGTTAGAGGACTCTTAGAGCTTTCCAAAAAGTCCAAGAACATTCAAAAATGTGGAAAATTGAGCAAGTTACACCACTCACAAGTTGGGCAATTTTGAAAGAATGCACAAAGAGAAATACTTCTAAAAATCAAAAACTTTGCAAATGGGCCTACTTTTTCTTCATCCTAACTTATTCCTCATGCAATTAGGAATATCCAAGCCCAATGCCACGAATTTTTATTTTATTTTCTTATTTAATTTGGAATTTATTCATTTAAATACAAATTAAATTGAAAAATAAAGTATAAAATCCAAATTAATTGCAAATTTGATTTTTATTTCTTCTTTGTGATCCAATCAATTCATTAAAAGCCAGCAAATTCGAAATTGGATCAATATGGGAAGATTAGATTGAAAATTGACCAAAGTTTGAAGATTTGATTTTTTGCAAAAAATCAAATTTGATTATCATTGATTATTGATCAATTCTTTCCCAAAACAATGCCAAATCCTTCCAGTACTTATACTTGATGCATACCAATTGCAAGAGGACGAAAAAATTTCCTTTAGAAACCCTAACCCAATTCAAAGAAACCGTGCACTTGAAGCAACTGGCAACCCTAGTTTTGCTTCGATTCAGCCAATTCCAAGCCTTCCATTGTGTTCCTTGAGGCTTTCAGAATCGATCCAGACCCTTACAACTCTCAAAAACATCAAGAATTGAGAGAACACGATTTCGGTTTGTCATACTTTTTCAAAATTCGATTTCTATCATTCATGCACTTTTAACATGTTTCGTGGTTTGTTTTGTGTTTAGATGGAAGTTTGCAAGCTTTCTGCATAGTTTGATTGAATTTTCATGGCCGGAATCAGAACTTACCATAGCTAGGGTTCCATGGTTCGAATTGGGATCTCACGAAATAGGACAAATTGGACAAAACGAATACCACCATCATGTTTAGAATGATGAATCCAATCGAACCATGCCTTTGAATTGAATTTATATTGCTTGTGCTGGATTTTAGAATTTGCAGGGGTCATAGCGTCGAGGGAAGCCGACGCTAGCTTTTCAAAAATTCAAATGGAGAAGATGAAGATCTTCGCGCGTGTTCTTGGTTCTCAGGAATCGAGTTCGTTTAAAACGATCGTGTTTCAACTTTCAAACACCAAATGACAGGTGGCCTAGTGGTTAAGGCGCTAGCTGTTGGAGATGCTCTCATAAGACACCGGTTCGAACCAGCCAGGGACCATTCTTTTTCCTCTTTTCACAAACTTATATTTTCTAACATATTTTCATATTTTCTTTTATTTTAATATTTTTGCATTGTTTAAATTTCTTTTCATCATTTTTATTTTTGCATTCAAAATTCATCAAAAAATATTTTCTTTTTACATTTATATTCTGAAAATCTTTATTTAATTTAATAAATTAAAAAAACATATTTTTTGCATGCATATTTATTTTTATTTGTAATTTTGCTTTTAAATCATTGTTAATTAGTTTTTAATTATTAAATTGCATCTAAAAAATCTCAAAAAATTATTTTAGTATATTTATATTATTTCCAGCATGTAATAATTTTTCCATATAAAAAATTGCATTTTTTCTAACATTTTCTCTTATTTCAATTTTATCATATTTTCCGATTTCTCGTTTGTTTCACAGGTTAATCCGATTCAGACGATTCTTCCGTTTTCATTTTATTTTTCAATAATGTAATTGTATACGGGATGTAATAGTTTAATTTAGGATTTTATTTTCCGCATTTTAAATTATGTATCTGCCCCAAAGCCTTGTAATAGCGTAGGACATTTACCTTTCCGCACTTTACATTCCGCATTTTACTTTCCGCACCCTATAAATTGCTAGTAATTAGGCGTGTATGGCAAGACTAAAATTGAACATAGCTCACTCTAATTTCAAGATAACATATTCTAAAATCAACACACTCTTTCACACACGCACCCCTTAGGGTAATTCTCTCTCGATGCCTTTCGATTCAAAATGGTCATGTCCCTCGAACGTAGAGGTATTCTAGCACCGTTGCCTTCCAAACAAATCATCATAGTCCCTTCGATACAAAGATCATAAGACCCACGATGTCGCTTCCGAATACATGATCTTGACCCTCGATTGTCGCCACGAAAAATGATGATAGTCCTTCGAATATGCTAGGATACTTCCTACAAGTTGCCTTCTATGACCATCCGATGTCCTTCGAATGTCCCGCTTACATCCAACGAATGGAGCTACCTACTAACTAATGGTATGGCTAGCGCTATTCTAAAGGAACGAGGTACAATAAACGACCAATTCGAGTGGGTAAATAAGTCTTTTAGTTGCTTGCTCTATCAAATGCTTTCCACACCACACACTTTTTTCAAAGTTCAAATTCTTTTCAAAACAAAAACATTTCCGAACACTTTGTATACACTCCTACATGAGTCATTACAAAGTCAAAGCGAAATGCCTTTTTTCAAAACATCTTTGTCAAACACACAAAAAGCAATTTTAAGAAAGTGATCTAGAGCAACTAAGAGCCCGTAGATAACTACGGATGGAAAGGGGTGCTAATACCTTCCCTTTTCATAACCATTCTCCCGATCTCAGAATCTAACGAAGGTCTTTTTCAGTTACTTTTACCTTCCCTTAATTGGATAAAAATAAAAGTCGGTGGCGACTCTTGCTATCCGCACATTTGGATACAAAAAATCCTACAAAGTCAGTTCACCGTGTTACAGAACTGGCGACTCTGCTGGGGAATACACCTAAAAGAGATAATTGCCTTAGGGATTTCTAGATCATTTTTACTGTTTTTTGTTTGATTTGTATGCTTTATCTTTAAGGTTTGCTTGGGTATTATATTGTTGGGGGATCCTACACCCAGATCCGGGTTTCCTTTTAGGTAAGTAGCATTAGATCATCGCGACCGTTAGACGTATAACTAAACAGTCAACATGATGGCTACGTTAGCGTGACACTTTGGTTGTCCCGATACTCTTCATTCCCAAGTTGAAGATAGTATTTGGCTTCTACGTGGTGTCATCAAGCGCTAACTAAACTTTTAGAACCTTAATTGACCCATCTTGGCCATTAGAAGGTAGTGAGATGGCCGGCTTTGGTGTAGACCGAGGTTGGTTGATACTCGATGCTACGCTCATTGAGATCAGACTTTTGGGACATTTTCGATCGACCACTTGGCCGTTGTATTGAAATAAGCGCCTCGAGAAAGATCTGTGTGAGATTCCTAGAACCGGTTACTATTATAGGACAGGATGAACCAACTCAAACTTTTGGTGGGGTAATCACCTATACCTCTTGCAAGCCTTAAACCTAGGCTCATTGTGTGAATTGTTTGTGTGTGCTAAACATGACATCATGACATCATTCGCATTGCATATCATTTCTAACTATTTCAAGGACCTAGGGATTTATCTTTGCTCTGTTTTGTAGGGATTATGGCTTCTAGAAAGACTATCCGAATCAACTTCATGGGTATCCTTCTAAGCTCAAAGAATTGGTTTGAAATTCCGACCATGCTCAGTTCATCAAAAGACATGGTTATCTACTTGATTTGGTCATCTCCGGTTTTAAAGAGGATATGATGCATGTCCTATTCCAGTTCTTTGATCCGAAACACCATTGCTTTATATTTCCAGATTATCAGTTGGTTCCTACCTTAGAAGAGTTCTCTAAGCTACTTGGGATACCTATTCTCGACCAAATGCCATTCACCGGTTTGGAAAAGGTTCCTAAGTTCGAAGACATCGCATCCGCCTTACATCTTAAGCGCTCAGATATTGAAGCCAATTGGGAAACTAGAAGTGGAGTTATGGGTTTACTTTCCAAATTCTTAATTAAGAAATTCCTCAAAGTTATGAGTTTCCATGCATTTGAAAATATTGTGGCCTTGCTAATTTATGGTTTGGTTCTATTTCCTAATTCATCGATATCAATACCATCAAGTTGTTCCTTACCGACATCCACTTAGACATCACACTCACTACTACTAGCGACAAGGAACTCTCATGTGTTGTATACCGTTACTTTCAAGGTGGTTTATTTCGCACCTTCCTCCAGTTTTGAAGAATGACAAAGGTTGAGATGGTCTCAAGGTTGATGTCACTCTCTCATTCAGATCCTTTGATTCTCTGAAAATTAGTTTTGTTTGAGAGATGGTCCACATGAGAGATGGTCCACATGATATGCTTCTCCAAGATATTGTGTTCGATTACAATCACGATCTCATTCGAAGGTTTATACATGCTTGGGGCATGGTAAAAAGAAGACTTTGGGGGAACTCCATTCCTTGGGAACCTTACCTCAAATGGTGCGAAGCTCATGATGAAGAAAGGTTGTTACTCCATACTGATTTTGAAGACTTGAAGAGACGGATTCAACATTTGAAGCTCGGTGCTATGCAAGCGAGAAGAAAGTGCTAGAGTTGACAAAGCTACTTCACGAGGACATCAACTTACATCGGCACCAAGAGGAGCCCATGGGAGACTTAGAGCTTTAGGATGTTTTTTTTTTTATTGTTTTGAACTATCTCTTGTACTTAAAAGAAAAAGAAAAAGAGAACTAATAAATGTTTGTTCATTGCTTGTTTAACAAATTTAAATCTCTAAGGTCCTTGAAAACATTGCATTGCATTCGCATAAACATTGCATAGCATAACATTGCATCACGGTACATTGGAGATTGGTTTTCTCATTTGCTCGCTATTTATTTTAGCGAAATGGCTCTTGAACAGATGTCAAAGATCTTGAGCTCGAATGCTCAAGAGATGTTCACCAGCTTGGTCCAAGGCCAAGAAGATTTGAAGAAGCTCATCAACAAAAGAAGAAGGTTGTTGGTCTCCTCAACATGGGCGACGCTACAAAGGTGGTCCTAAGGTGGTCGGCCGATTGAGCTCTCAAGGAAGTTCAAGAAGGAAGATGAGCAAAGTAACAAGGTTGATGGTGAAGGCAGCCAGATGGGCCGAAAAGACTATGATAATGGCCAATATCGAGGAAGATGACAAGTACAAGCAACGAAGATCGTCTAAATCTGTGGAAAACTTGAAGATGTCCGGGCTGAATTTTGATGATCGAGTCTGTTGTTGTGATTCCTCCCAAGTTCAAAGTTCCTACTTTTGCCAAGTATGATGGCATGTCTTGCCCAAAGCTGCATTTGAAGTCCTATGTCCGAAGATCAATCCCCACCGATGATGAAAGTTGTGGATGCACTATTTTCAAGAGAGTTTGTCGGAACCAGTTGGAATGGTACTATCGGCTAGAGAATGACCGTATCCGTACTTGGAGTGACTTTGATGCTTTCGCATATGAGTACAATGTGAATTGACACCCACTCGCATGCAACTACAAAGCATGTCTATGGGTCGTGACGAGAAGTTCAAAGTATGCTCGAAATGGAGAGATCTAGCAGTGAGTTCAACCACCCTTGTCCAATAGGGAGTTGGTTGATATGTTTATGGAACACCGACAGCCCATTCTTCAATCATCGATTGGAAACTCTTCACCAGATTCACCGAGTGATATTGACAAAGAGCATATTGAAGTGGTATCAAGAGTGGAAAGATTCATGTAGAATCATCTTCAAACGCTGCGAAGAAATCTTTTGGTGGTAAGAAAGAAGCCAATGCTGTGTATGGTCGAAAAGCCGAGCCAAGACCGACCGTGCTCAATCTGTGGGGCGTTGTGATCTCCAATCCTACATCGGACAACCTCGGCGAGACAACGCAGCGTAACCGCCCAAGACAGTTACGAAGATCAACATGCCTTTGTCGCAAGCCTTGCAACACATGTTGAACGCAGAGCTGATAACCTTGAGGGATCCTCCTCAAAATGTCAACACTTCCTCTCCGAAGTACAATCCAAATGCTAAGTATGCTTACCATTCCAATAGCCGGGATATAATCGATGATTGTTGGGCTCGAAGAACAAGATTCAAGATATGATTGAATCTAAGCAGATTGAGTTTGATCCTGTGGAGACTCGAATGTGATCAACGCGCCTATGCCTAATCATGACAAGAGTTCCAATCTTTGTTGGCGTGATACTTATGTTTTCAACATAGATGACTTGACCATTCCTCCGATGACTGTTAAGAAGAACTTGTTGCAAGCCGGTGTCAACCAGGATGCCCAGAATTGTCGGTGCCCATCCGCACTGATGGTTGTGCTTGGTTGAGAAGACGTGTTCATGCATGATGGATAACCGTGAGATACTATTTCGAAACCACCGTGCGAAGCGTGTGAAGAAATGTCTAAGTTGAAGATTGACAATGCGAAAACTGTACCATCGTGTGGGATACCTTGGGGCAGCCAAGTGGAAAGTATGATTACATGGTGAAGTACACTTCCCGATAGTTACAAGATTCCTATTGAAGATGTTAAAGACCGGATGGGGTGACGATTTCCGAAGATTATGCTGATGTTAACACAATAAATTTCCTCTGCGATCACTAGAGTGGCGCCTCTCATTATCACTTCTCAAGACCGCCATATTCCTCGACAAGGCTATCCTTGGAATTATGGAGTGATGTTTACTATCATGGCGTCAAGCAAGACCCTCGACTATCAAGATCTTACAGAAGCTACCATTCCCGACATTGACAACATCACGGATCCGTAAGGTGACCAGAACCGGAAGAGTATTCTCTCCGGATATCTCTCCAAAAGACACCGCGACTCCAACTCGCATTCCACCATTCAACCATTCCCCAAGCTAGAGGAAAGAACCTGACTCATCCCGCTCAACCGAAGTACCAAAGGAAGTTATGAAGACACCTCCAAACAAGAAATGGAGGAAATTCTGAAGATCATCAAGAAGAGTGACTACAATGTTGTGGAACAATTGGGACAGACTCCGTCCAAGATTTCCATGCTCGCTTTGCTCTTGTGCTCCGAGGCTCATGCTAATGCCTTGGTGAAGTTTCTGAAGAATGCTCATGTGCCGCAAGACACTACCACTGATCAATTTGAAGTTTGTATTGTTAGCCTGGCTGCCAACAACGGCCTAGGCTTCTCTGATGCTGATTTGACTCCTTCCGGAAAGAAACACAACAAAGCCTTGCACATCTCTGTCGAATGTAAGGGCACCACCTTGTCTCATGTTTTGGTGGATACCGGTTCCGCTCTGAATATCCTTCGAAGCGCTTTTGATCGACTTGATGTCGAAGGGTTGGTTCGAGACCCAGTGACATTGTGAGAGCTTTTGATGGTTCTAAGACAAGACTTGGAGAGCTCACTCTCAAAAGTCGGTTCCGACTTTTGATTCCACTTTCTTTGTCATGGACATCCGTCCATTACTCTTGCCTACTTGGACGCCTTGGATACATGGGGCGCGTATACCTCTACCTTACATCGTTGAAATACCGGTGAAAGGAAGGTTGTCACGATGTGGTGAAGAAGAGTATATGGTCATCATACGGTCATTCCGATACCTCGAGATGGAAGGTGAATTCTTGAGACTCCTGTCAAGCTTTTGAAACAATCCCAGTCATGCCTGTGACTCTCCGTCACCCCGAGGTTACAAGCTCCGCCTAGGATGGCCTCTTGAAAGATGCTCAAGATCTGTTGAACAAGGAGGTAGTGCTATTTGGGGACAGCTCCCGATCTTCCTTCAAATGACATGGTGGTTTAGGCTTCACCATCAAGGGTCGAAGATGATACGCCGCGACGTGCGGACAACTTCCTTTCCGCATCAGCCAGAGTGGAATCCATGCTATAGAAGACGACGGCAACGACTTCGACATCGGCAAGTGGATCTTCCCAACTCCAGATCGTGGGCTCAGCAATTGGAAGACCGAAGACGTCATACCAATCTCCTTTAGCGAGTAATTGCTCTTGTTTTGTTTTGCTTTTCGTATTTCTTTATGTTTTGAACAATAAACTTTGAAAGCCTAGTGCCTTGCCGGGCATCATGGCTCGTTGCGAGGTTATTATCTCATTGTTTGTGTATTTTCATTCAATAAATTCGTTGGACTTTTGCATTCAATTGTTTGTTTTCTTTCTTTTACTTTATCACCCCTTCAAAAAGCTATGTGTTCTTACACACACCCACGTGATACATAATCACTCAAATCTCGTTAATACAGCTATGCTAGTGCTAAATATGACTTCGATAATCCGATCTACCAAGCGAAGGCGAAAGTGAGGAAGATTGTGAAGTGCGGAGAACTTGGGCTACTACAAGAAGAAGCGAGTTATACACCACGAAGAGCAAGTTGAGGTTGTGAATTTGAGTCTTGCGAAGGCAGAAAAGAGATCAAGATAGAGGCGGGTCTTGAGAACAGTGTTAAAGAAAGGTTGGTTCAGATGCTACGAGACTATATTGAGGTTTTGCTTGGTCATACGAAGACATGCGGGGTTGGACATTGATATTGTGGTACACGATTGCCGACAAAAGAAGGTTTCTCGGTGAAACAGAAGGTTCGTCGATGCGTCCGAGATGTCGAGAAAATCAAAGCGAAGTTATGAAGCAGTTCAACGCGGTTTCTTAGCACCTCTTATCGATGGGTTGCAAATGTGGTACCCGTACCTAAGAAGGATGGCAAGGTACGAATGTGTGTGGATTCGAGATCTGAACAAAGCAAGTCCGAAAGCGATTTTCCACTCCTCATATAGATGTTACGGTTGACAACACCGCTCATAAGGTTTTCTCCTTCATGGATGGTTTCTCCGGTTACAATCGGATCAAAATGGCTCGAAGACATGGAGAAGACTACTTTTGTTACGCAGTGGGGCACTTTTTGCTACAAGGTTATGCCGTTCGGATTGAAGAACGCAGGCGCCACTTATCGATGCTATGACATTATTTCATGACATGATTCATCACGAGATAGAGGTCTACGTCGGCGACATGATAGCTCGATCCGGATGAAGAAGAACATCTTGATCATTTGCGAAACTATTTGACAGATTGAAGAAGTACAGACTGAGACTTAATCCGAACAAGTGCACCTTTGGAGTCAGATCCGGAAAACTCCTAGGGTTTGTAGTCAGTGGAAGAGGTATTGAGGTTGACCCTGCGAAGGTTAAAGCTATTCAAGAGATGCCGACTCCATACAGAGAAGGAAGTCGAGGTTTCTTGGGCGATTGAACTACATTGCATTCATTGCACACTTAGCGCTACTTGTGAGCCAATCTTCAAGTTACTAAAGAAAGATCAAGTAGTGGAATGGAGCAGCGATTGCCGGATCGCTTTTGACAAAATCAAGGAGTACCTACAGAATCCTCTATCCCGATGCCGCCAAGGAAGACCTCTTATCATGTACTTGCGTTAGAGAACTCAATGGGGTGTGTGTTGGGGCAACATGGCGAGTCAGTCGAAAAGAGCATGCAATATACTACCTTAGCAAAAGTTTACCCGTGAAACAAGATACTCACACTTGAGAAAACTTGCAACGCTTTGGCTTGGGCGCTGTCCGACTAAGACGGTATATGTTGACTCACACTACCTTGTTGATTTCAAGATGGATCCGATAAAATACATCTTTGAGAAACCAGCTCTTTCGGAAGAATAGCAAGATGGCAAATGATCTTGACCGAATATGACATCCGGTACACTTCTCGAAGCGATCAAAGGAAGTGTGGTAGCCGATCATTTGGCTCATCAAGCCGTAGATGACTATCGATCTATGCGGTTCAATTTCGAGATGAAGATGTTTTACTAATTCTGATTGTGAAGAACCAGGCCAGACGAAGGACACGAACAAGGATCCGATGGACTATGGTCTTTGATGGAGCCTCAAACGCACTTGGCAATGGCATTGGCGCCATCATTACATCCCCTACAGGCGGACATACTCCTTTCACCGCCAGATTATGTTTCAGTTGTACTAACAACATGGCCGAGTATGAAGCGTGCATCATGGGTCTTAAAGTTGCTATTGACTTAAGAATCAAGTTCTTGCAAGTGTATGGAGACTCAGCTTTGGTGATCAGTCAGATTAAGGGCGAGTGGGATACGAAGCATCCGAATCTCATTCCATATCGAGAGCATGTTCTAAGTTTGATCCCCTACTTCGAAGAAATTACTTTTGATCATATTCCACGAGAAGAGAATCAGTTGGCAGACGCGTTAGCTACTATGTCATCTATGTTCAAGGTTAGATGGGACAATGAGGCTCCCCAGATCATCATTGAGAAGTTCGACGAACCAACATATTGTTATGAGCTTAACACAGAAGAGAAACCTTGGTATTACGACGTGAAGAGGTATCTTGAGACTCGGAATATCCGAGGGCATCATTAATGATAAGAAGTTCATGAGAAGGTTTGCATCCAAATTCTTCTCAGCGGCATCTTATACAAAGCGCAACCGACTTGTGCTTACTCTGTGTAGACCCGAAAACAGCAATGCGTATCATGGAAGAGTTACACGAAGCGCATTTGGTACCCACTCCGGTGGACACACCATGGCTAAGAAGATTTTGAGAACAGGTTACTATTGGTCCACCATGGGCGATTGTCACGCTATGCTCGATCTTGTCACAAGTGCCAGATTTATGCCGACAAAGTACACGTACCTCCAGTACCTCTGAACGTTTTAACTTCTCCTTGGCTTCCAATGGACATCGTTTCATCCTTGTGGCAATTGATTACTTTACCAAGTGGGTAGAAGCAGCCTCGTATGCATCAGTTACCAAGAATGTTGTGGCTCGATTCATCAAACATAATCTTATATGTCGGTATGGCACTCCCGAAAGGATTATCATAGATAACGGTTCCAATCTCAACAACAAGATGATCACCGAACTCTGCACGCAGTTCAAGATCAAGCATCACAATTCTTCTCCATATCGGCCTAAGATGAATGGCGCGATGGAAGCCGCCAACAAGAACATTAAGAAGATTATCTGAGAAGATGACGTGACTTACAAGATTGGCATGAGATGTTACCATTTGCTCTTCATGGTTAGCACTACTGCACGAACATCCACGGGCAACCCCTTCTCTCGTATACGGTATGGGCCGTCTTACCCATCGAGGTTCGGATACCCTCAACGAGTCCTCAGGAGGCGAGTTAGGCGGCGATTGGATCCAGACTCGCCTTGACCGATTAATTTGATTGATGAGAAGCGACTCGCGTCCATCGCCATGGACAGATTTATCGAAGCGAATGATCGAGCATTTAACAAGAAGGTCAAGCACCGAGTCTACCAAGTCGGTGATCTAGTAGTCAAGCGCATCATTCTTCCACAAGGTGATCGAGGGCAAATGGACTCCCCCTATGAGGGACCATTTGTAGTCAAAACAGATATTTTCCGGAGCTATGATACTTAGCACCATGGATGGTGAAGACTTCCACACCACAGTGAATGCGGACATAGTCAAAAATACTACGCATAAAGAGACCGCTAGGTCGATGAACCTAGGCAAAACAAGGGCATCTGGCGAACCAAAAGGTTCGGGCAAAAGTTAAGGATATATACAAAACATGTACACCGGCAAGTCGAAAACACGAAAAGGCGGCTTGGGCAAGAAAAGGTATCGGGTGAAAACCGAAAGGCGGTCTAGGCAAAGTTAGGGATTTAAGCGTCGACTATGTCTCTTCGGATCACTGCTCCCGACTACTATCGCATTCAAGATTCAAATGGCGAAGATCAATCTACTCACTTTCTCTGACAGCAAGGAGATGAGATAGTTGAAATATATGAGTACTAGCATAGTTGGAACTTAACGAGATTGTTTCCGCATAGCTTTTACCTTTCTTGTGTACAAACTACTTGGCCATACGCCACCTTTCAAATAAGCAAACTTCTTTCTCTTTACAATTTACATGTTGTTATTTGCAATAAGTCCAACGTTTGCTTTGAATGACTATCGCATTTGACAATAAGAATCTAATCACACATCGAAAAGTGAACATACAAAAGTACTTACTACGGGCTCCGAATTGGATGACGGCGAAAGTCACCAAAGCATTCCCCGAGATGAGCATGATCAAAGGTGTCACACAACACAACTTCCCAGGAGCAAAGGGAATCCAGCTGCAATTCCACTCGACTAAGCAATGTTACATCGGTCTCAGCGGTAACACCTCACCCCATCAAGGTATTTATCCCGGTGGTATCTCTCGATCCGTTCCTTTTCCCCAGCGGTATCTAGACCGGGACTTGGTGGATAGTGCATCGGAGAACCTACATCTTCATTCCCGGCCCGGAGATTACAACGGGATCCCGACTCTTCGGCCAGTCTCGGCAACTATCAAATGCTCTCCAGTGAGATCGAATCCCAATAGGCGCCTCCTAAATTTCCTCAGCAGGATCTACATACAAGGTCCCCAATGGATCGCCTCCCAGATTCTCCTCAGCAGGGTCTATATATGAGATCTCCAACAACGAGCTTCTCAATCTCTACCTTCCTCAACAATATCTAGGCCCAAGACTTGGTCAGATAGTGCATCGGAGGAATCCAGGGTATCTTTCTCAAAAGCAGGGACTTCCACCTACTCAATTCCCCAAGCAGGAGTCAGAAATCCTCAAACAAAACATCCGCATCTTCTTCAAGATGGATATGTCTTGAAATATCACAACATTTATCATTCATACATTACTCATAAAGTCATAATTCATGCATATGTCATTTATACACTATCATGCATCATACTTTGCATAAAACTAACAAATATTCTATCAAAGTTTCTCTTGTTTTCTCCAAAGCAGTGTGATCCTTGGCGCAAACAGGTCGAGATTAAGCCCGAATCGGCGGAAAAGACCGACCCGTGGTTGTCCTCCGACGACGGTCGATTAAGAATCGGAGGAAAACTATCAAAATACCACCTCGGTTATCCTCCGATAACGAGGCAATGGATCAACACCGATGCTGAGGAGGCTATCCACATTCTTGCCAACTACTATTCCCCTCAGAGTAATCAGCACGAAGAGTTATTCTGATTCCTTATTATCAACAGCGACTACAGAGTCTAGCGTACGACTCAGTTGCCTTGGATGGCATCTTAAGCCCATCTCCGACTACATGTCAACATTTCTTCACTTTCAGAATGCTGCATATATGGTTAAAAATTAATACAGACCATAAACTTCATTCAATATGAACACGAAGTCTAACGTACGACTCCCTCTGGATGGCATCTTAAGCCCATCTCCTCTCCTTGCCAGGAACGCCTACAGAGCCTAGCGTACGGCTCACTTTCCAGCAAATCCTCCTGATATCGAGTCGGCGTCGACTCACTCCCCGGCTTCTCAAATGGCATCATAAGCCCATTCCGCATCATCGATAGCTGCGGTGCAAATTTTAGGTGTACTCGGTGTTCAATCATCTTCTACCTCCAGGCCACGAAAGACAAGCGTGTCAATCTAACCCTCCAGTACAAGAAGATTGAACAGGGGCAGCTGTCATACCCCAAATTTGCCCTCCATCTACTCAAGAGATTTCATACATCTATGCTCAAGGATTCCTCAAGAGTTGATCAGACAAACTCTCTCTTAGACAATCAACCCAAACTAGGGTTTGGTATCTCTCAAGTCAAGATGAACTTCCAACATCTCCAATGGCCTTCATGCCTCCTCATATGCTTCAAAGATTCTCCATGTCAAGTTTCAAGCTTCACAAGTCAAGTTTCCTCAGACAATTGCTCAGATGGTTGAAAATCGGTTATATTGGACAAAAGTCAAGCTGTGGTCAACATACAGTCAAACTTCATAATTTCTGGTCAACATCCTCATTTTGAAGTTGCATTCATCATTTTATCAAGGGTTGATTATGATTCATCAAGAAAACTCAAGATTTGCTCAAAAGTCAAACTTTCTAAATTAGGGTTTCTAGGTGAAAAGTCAACTGAACTTTGGTGATCATAACTTTCTCATACTTTCTCGAAATTTTCCACCAAAGCTCATTTTGAAGGAAATTCAATTCTCTACAACTTCATGTCTCACAAGAATGTCCAAAAATGCTTCATTTGAGAGGTATAGCTCAAAACATTACGGTCATTTTCAAAGTCAACAAAAGTCAACTTTTTCTTTGAAGATATATTGAGCATGGTAACTCCAATTGAGATGAGACCAAAAAGGTTGGTTAGAGGACTCTTAGAGCTTTCCAAAAAGTCCAAGAACATTCAAAAATGTGGAAAATTGAGCAAGTTACACCACTCACAAGTTGGGCAATTTTGAAAGAATGCACAAAGAGAAATACTTCTAAAAATCAAAAACTTTGCAAATGGGCCTACTTTTTCTTCATCCTAACTTATTCCTCATGCAATTAGGAATATCCAAGCCCAATGCCACGAATTTTTATTTTATTTTCTTATTTAATTTGGAATTTATTCATTTAAATACAAATTAAATTGAAAAATAAAGTATAAAATCCAAATTAATTGCAAATTTGATTTTTATTTCTTCTTTGTGATCCAATCAATTCATTAAAAGCCAGCAAATTCGAAATTGGATCAATATGGGAAGATTAGATTGAAAATTGACCAAAGTTTGAAGATTTGATTTTTTGCAAAAAATCAAATTTGATTATCATTGATTATTGATCAATTCTTTCCCAAAACAATGCCAAATCCTTCCAGTACTTATACTTGATGCATACCAATTGCAAGAGGACGAAAAAATTTCCTTTAGAAACCCTAACCCAATTCAAAGAAACCGTGCACTTGAAGCAACTGGCAACCCTAGTTTTGCTTCGATTCAGCCAATTCCAAGCCTTCCATTGTGTTCCTTGAGGCTTTCAGAATCGATCCAGACCCTTACAACTCTCAAAAACATCAAGAATTGAGAGAACACGATTTCAGTTTGTCATACTTTTTCAAAATTCGATTTCTATCATTCATGCACTTTTAACATGTTTCGTGGTTTGTTTTGTGTTTAGATGGAAGTTTGCAAGCTTTCTGCATAGTTTGATTGAATTTTCATGGCCGGAATCAGAACTTACCATAGCTAGGGTTCCATGGTTCGAATTGGGATCTCACGAAATAGGACAAATTGGACAAAACGAATACCACCATCATGTTTAGAATGATGAATCCAATCGAACCATGCCTTTGAATTGAATTTATATTGCTTGTGCTGGATTTTAGAATTTGCAGGGGTCATAGCGTCGAGGGAAGCCGACGCTAGCTTTTCAAAAATTCAAATGGAGAAGATGAAGATCTTCGCGCGTGCTCTTGGTTCTCAGGAATCGAGTTCGTTTAAAACGATCGCGTTTCAACTTTCAAACACCAAATGACAGGTGGCCTAGTGGTTAAGGCGCTAGCTGTTGGAGATGCTCTCATAAGACACCGGTTCGAACCAGCCAGGGACCATTCTTTTTCCTCTTTTCACAAACTTATATTTTCTAACATATTTTCATATTTTCTTTTATTTTAATATTTTTGCATTGTTTAAATTTCTTTTCATCATTTTTATTTTTGCATTCAAAATTCATCAAAAAATATTTTCTTTTTACATTTATATTTTGAAAATCTTTATTTAATTTAATAAATTAAAAAAACATATTTTTTGCATGCATATTTATTTTTATTTGTAATTTTGCTTTTAAATCATTGTTAATTAGTTTTTAATTATTAAATTGCATCTAAAAAATCTCAAAAAATTATTTTAGTATATTTATATTATTTCCAGCATGTAATAATTTTTCCATATAAAAAATTGCATTTTTTCTAACATTTTCTCTTATTTCAATTTTATCATATTTTCCGATTTCTCGTTTGTTTCACAGGTTAATCCGATTCAGACGATTCTTCCGTTTTCATTTTATTTTTCAATAATGTAATTGTATACGAGATGTAATAGTTTAATTTAGGATTTTATTTTCCGCATTTTAAATTATGTATCTGCCCCAAAGCCTTGTAATAGCGTAGGACATTTACCTTTCCGCACTTTACATTCCGCATTTTACTTTCCGCACCCTATAAATTGCTAGTAATTAGGCGTGTATGGCAAGACTAAAATTGAACATAGCTCACTCTAATTTCAAGATAACATATTCTGAAATCAACACACTCTTTCACACACCTTAGGGTAATTCTCTCGATGCCTTCGATTCAAAATGGTCATGTCCCTCGAGCGTAGAGGTATTCTAGCACCGTTGCCTTCCAAACAAATCATCATAGTCCCTTGATACAAGATCATAAGACCCACGATGTCGCTTCCGAATACATGATCTTGACCCTCGATTGTCGCCTCGAAAAATGATGATAGTCCCTTGAATGTGCTAGGATACTTCCTACAAGTTGCCTTTTATGACCATCCGATGTCCCTCGAATGTCCGCTTACATCCAGCAGATGGAGCTACCTACTAACTAATGGTATGGCTGGCGCTATTCTAAAGGCGATAGAGTACAATAAAGCGACCAATTACGAGTGGGTAAATAAGTCTTTTAGTTGCTTGCTCTATCAAATGCTTTCCACACCACACTTTTTCAAAGTTCAAATTCTTTTCAAAACAAAACATTTCGAACACTTTGTATACACTCCTACATGAGTCATTACAAAGTCAAAGCGAAATGCCTTTTTCAAAACATCTTTGTCAAACACACAAAAGCAATTTTAAAGTGATCTAGAGCAACTAAGAGCCGTAGATAACTACGGATGGAAAGGGTGCTAATACCTTCCTTTTCATAACCATTCTCGAACTCGAGAATCTAAGAAGGTCTTTACTTACTTTTACCTTCTTAATTGGATAAAAATAAAAGTCGGTGGCGACTCTTGCTATCCGCACATTTGGATACAAAAAATCCTACAAAGTCAGTTCACCGTGTTACACAATGGCATGTTGATCTTTGTAAACTGTCTTCGTGGCGCGTTCTGGCTAGGCGCGTTGTCTCGTTGAGGTTGCGCTGGTGTAGGATTGGAGATCTGCCCCAGATTGAGTCTGATCGGTTTGACACGGCTTTTCTGACCAAACACAACATTGGCTTCTTTCTTACCAAAAGATCTCTTCGCAGCATTTGAAGATGACTCTACCTGAATCTTCCCGCCCTTGATTCTAGATTCAATACGTTCTCTTGTCAGTATCAACTCGGTGAATCCGGTTGAAGAGTTTCCAATCAGATGATTGAAGAATGGGCCTGTCAGTGTTCCCATAAACATATCAACCAACTCCCTATTGGACAAAGGTGGTTGAACTCTGCCTGCTAGATCTCTCCACTTCTTAGCATATTCTTTAAACTTCTCGTCACGACCCATAGACATGCTTTGTAGCTGCATGCAGGTGGGTGCTAATTCAGCATTGTACTGGTACTTCTTGTAGAAAGCATCTGCTAAGTTATTCCAGGTATGAATGTGGGTACTCTCTAGCTGATAATACCACTCCAACTGAGTTCCGAATAAACTCTCTTGGAAGAAATGGATCCATAGCTTTCTGTCTTCAGTATGAGGATGGATCTTCGGAACATAGGACTTCAAGTGCAACTTCGGGCAAGAGATGCCATCATACTTGGCAAAGGTAGGAACTTTGAACTTGCGCATAATCACCACGCCAGGGACAAGACTCAGATCATCATAATTTAGCCCGGACATTTTCAGATTTTCCACAGTATTCAGACGGTCTTCAAGCTGTTTGTACTTGTCATTGTCAAGAGGATATTGTTCGTTTGCATAGTCTTCGTCTTCGTTTTCAGACCCATGATGGCTTCCTTCACTATTCTTGACACTTCCCTCAGTTTCACCGCTTTTGTCTGAGATTTCGAACTGGCTGACCACCTTAGCTGCACCCTTATGATTTCTTCCCATGTTGAGGATACCGATGGTCTTCTTTTTTCTGGTGATGAGCTTCTTCAGGTCTTTCTGGCCTTGGACCAATTTGGTGAACATTTCCTGGAATTGAGCATTCTAAGCCTGGAGATCTTTGACAGTCTGTTCAAGAGCCATTTCTACTGAAATAAACAGCAAGAGAATAAGAAAAACTGGTCTTCTATGTACCTGTTATGAGATGTTATTCCATGATATGCGATGTCTATGCAATGCAATGTTTTCAAGGACCTTAGGAATTTAAATTTGTTAAACAAAAACGAACAAACTTTTTATTAGTTTACTTTTAGCAAGTACAAAACAAACTTTTAAACGAATAAAGATAAATCCCTAGAGCTTTAGGTCTCCCATGGGCGCTTCCTCTTTGTGTTGAAGTAGGTGTTGATGTTTCGCTCCTCGTGAAGTATCTTTGTCAACTCTAATACCTTCTTCTCGCTTGCATAGCACTGAGCTTCGAATGTATCCCTTTCTTCTTTAAGTTGAATCCATGATCTCTTCAAGTCTTCGAAATCAGTAGGCATGTCAGGATGAAGAACGGTATAGGGTTTGTCACCTATAGCAATAGGTTCCATAATCACGGGTAGCACAGGTGTAAACGACATCATAAGGTTTTGAGCTCGAGCTCGCACCCATTTGAGGTAAGGTTCCCAAGGAATGGAATTCTTGTGTCCCAAAGTCTTGGTATCAGTCTTCTTTACCATGCCCCAAGCGTGCACAAATCTTCGATAGTAATTCTGGAGATCGTGGTTGTAGTCAAACACAATGTCTTGGAGAAGCATATCATGAGGACCATCTCTTCGAGCATAACCAAACTAACGTAGAGCTAGAGAAGGGCTGTAAGTGATACCTCCCCTTATGCCAAGGAGTGGTACATTAGGGAATTCTCGAAAACGCTCAATGAATGTGAAGTCCTTTTGAGAGAAAAGACACCAACGGATATCTGAATGAGAGAGTGACATCAGTCTTTGAGACCACTTTAATCTTTGCTTGTTCTTCATTATCGATTGAGGAAGGTGCGAAATAAACCACTTGGAAAGTAACGGTATGCAACACATGAGAGTTCCTTGTCGTTTGATAGTACGAGTATGGAGAGAATGCAGAATGTCCCCAAGTAAGGTAGGCACAGGATTACGAGTGAGGAATATCTTGATGGAGTTCACATCTATGAACTGATCTGGATTAGGAAATAGCACCAAGCCATAGATTAGCAAGGCCAAAATGTCTTCGAATGCATGGAAACTCATAGCTTTGAGGAATTCTCGAGCTTTCTTTATCAGAAACTTAGCAAGCAAACCCTTAACTCCGCTTCTTGTTTCCCAATTGGCTTCAATGTTTGATCGCTTTAGATGTAATGCTGATGCGATGTCTTCGTACTTCAGAGCTTTTTCTGAACCGGTGAATGGTATCTGATCAAGAATAGGTATCCCAAGTAGCTTAGAGAACTCTTCCAAAGTAGGAACCAACTGGTAATCTGGGAATGTAAAGCAATAATGATTCAGATCGAAGAACTGGAATAAGGCGTGCATCATATCTTCTTCAAAACCGAAGATAACCAAGTCAAGCAGATAACCATGTCTTTTGATGAACTAAGCATGATCGGGAATTTCTGAAACCAATTCTTTGAGTTGAGAAGGTATGCTCATGAAGTTGACTCGGATAGTCTTTCTGGAAGCCATGATCCCTACAAAACAGAGCAAAGATAAATTCCTAGGTCCTTGAAATAGTTAGAAATGATATGATGATGCTATGTTATGATGTCATGATGTCATGTTTAGCACACACAAACAAATCACACAACGAGCCTAGGTTTAAGGCTTGCATGAGGTATAGGTGATTACCCCACCAAAAGTTTGAGTTGGTTCATCCTGTCCTATAATAGTAACCGGGTTCTAGGAATCTCATATCATTGATCTTTCTCGTAGGCGTTTATTTCAATACGACTACCAAATGGTCGACCGAAAATATCCCAAAAGTCTGATCTTAATGAGTGCAGCATCGAGTATCAACCAACCTCGGTCTACACCAAAGCCGGCCATCTCACTACCTTCTAATGGCCAAGATGGGTCAATTAGGGTTCTAAAGGTTTAGTTAGTGCTGATGACACCACGCAGAAGCCAAATGCTATCCTCAACTTGGGAATGAGGAGCATCAGGACATCCAAAGTGTCACACTAACGTAGCCATCATGTTGACCGTTTCGGTATACGCCTAACGGTCGCGATGATCTATTGCTACTTCCCTAAAGGAAACCTGGATCCTGGTGTAGGATCCCCCACAAATATAAAGCCCAAGCAACCCTTAAAGGTAAAGCATACAAATCAAACAGAAAGTGGTAAAAGTGAACTAGAAATCCCTAAGGCATTCTCTCTTTAGGGTGTCTCCCCAGCAGAGTCGCCAGTTCTGTAATACGGTGAACTGACTTTGGGATTTTTGTATCACAAATGTTGCGGATAGCAAGAGTCGCCACCGACTTTTCTTTTATCCAATTAAGGGAAGGTGAAAAGAACAGGAAAAGACCTTCGTTTAGATTCTGAGTAAGGGAGTTAGTTATGAAAAGGGAAGTTATTAGCACCCCTTTCCATCCGTAGTTATCTATGGGATCTTAATTGCTTTAGCTCACTTTAAATTGTTTGTGTGTGTGTTTGAAATTTTTTTGAAAAAGTCATTTCGCTTTGACTTTGTAATGATTCACGCTGGAATGTGTACGAAGTGTTTGGAAATGTTTCGTTTTGGAAAAGACTTTGTAATGATTCATGTTGGAATGTATACAAAGTGTTTTGAAAAGTTTTGAAAGTGTGAGGTGTGAAAATTGTTTTGATAGAGCAAGTAATTAAGAGTCTATTACCTACTCAGAACGGTCGTTTCCGTGTTGTTTTACTTTCCTTTAGAATAGCGATATCCATACCATTAGTTGGTAGGTAACCCAATTCGTTGGATGTAGATGGACATTCGAAGGGACATCGGATGGTCATAGAAGGCAACTTGTAGGAGTATCCTAGCACATTCGTAGGGACGATCATCACTTTTCGTAGGCAACAATCGAGGGACGAGATCATGTATTCGTAGGCAACATCGAGGGTCATCGAGGGACTATGATCTTTATATCGAAGGGACTATGATGATATACTGTAGGCAACCGTGCTAAGATATCCCCACGTTCGACGGACTTGACCATTTATTCGAAAGGCAACGAGAGAAGATACCATAGGGGGTGCATGTGTGAAGAGAGTGTGTTGTATTCAGATAATTTATCTTGTGATTAGAGTTAGCTACGTTGATTTTATCTTGCCATACACGGCTAGTTACTAGCAGTTTAAAGGTACGGAAAGTAAATTGCGGAAATGTAAAGTGCGGAAAGTAAATCCTACGCTATTACATGGCTTTGGGGCAGTTACATAATTGAGGAGTGCGGAAAGTAAAACCCTAATTAAACTATTACATCCCATGAGCAGTTACATAATATTGGAAAAGAAAATGCGAGAAAATAATCCTAACTATTACAACCTGGAAGCAGTTACAATAATCGGAAAAGAATCGAATTGCAAATAAGAGAAAATAATGTTAGTGAAAAAGATTTTTGAGTTAGGAAAAAATCTTTAGGGTTAGCAAACCTAATTAGATGAGAAAATATTTTTTGGGAATTTTCTGGATTAATTTTAGTATAGAAAAACAATTAAAAGTCAATTTTTTGATTAATTAACAATTAATTAAAATATGCATGCAAAATATTATTTTTTTTATGTTAAAAATTAAATAAGCATTTTTCTGACTTAAATGGAAAAAGAAAATATTTTTTGTGATTTTTTAATGTGTTACAAAAATATTTGAAAAGAAATTAAATTGAAGGGAGAATATGAAAAAAAAGAGATAATAAGGTAATTTTGCAAGTGATAAAAAATAAGCTGGGGCTGATGGGTTTCGAACCAGGGCCCTCTGGGATGAACACGCGTTGCCTTTGCCATCTGAGCCAACCTGAATTTGTGTTAGGCATATGAAATAATAACATTACAAGGGAAATAATTTCCTGAAAAATAATTTAAAACAAAACACGCGTGCAGGCTTCATCGACCCTATTTGAAATACCAGACTTTTAGCTACGGTTTTTGTTCGTAGCAACAACTTTTACCTACAGATCGTTTCTGTAGCTAAATCCCTGCAAATCAAAATATCAACGAATATGCAACATAAATGAATTATAAGGCCATGGATCAACTGGAAATCAGGTTCTAAACACGATGATGCCCTTGGTTCTTTCCAATTTGTCATCAATAAGAAAACCCCAATCGGAGCTTACGAACCCTAGCAATGGTGAAACGATATTCCTGCACTTAAAACTCAATTAAACTATGCAGAAAGCTTCGAAGCTTCATGATAAACACAAATACATGGTTAAATTCAATTGATTATGCATAAAAATACAAAATCGATTTTGAGTTAGAGGTGTGCAAACCGTGTTCTGGATTTCGCGTTTCTGGATGTCTAGCTTGCTTGTGAATATCTGGAATCGATCAGAGGAACTCCAGGAAGCGATTGGAATGCTTAGAATGGCTTAAATTGGAGCAAAACTATGGCTGCTATGTTGCTTGAAGGCCACGGTTTTTTGGACTTGGTTTAGGGTGCTTGAGGCAGCAAACTCGTTCTTGTGGCATTTGGAATCATTGTGTATATATACTAGAGTGAATTAGGTCAAGAATTGTGAAGAAATACCATGTCAATCAATGAAAAACTATTTGATTTGAAATCAAACCAAATATTGCTTTTTTGAGCCAATTTCAATCAATTCTCTTGCCAATCTTCATTATTTCGAAATAGTCAGATTAATTAGCTTGCTTGGACCTCAAGGATGAGAAAAAATCAATCTTTCACTTAATTTTTGATTTTATATCTTTTATTTTAATTAAATTGGTTTTAAATGAATAAAAATCCAAAATAAATAAAAAAATGAAAGATAAAGACGTGGCCTTGGGCTTGGAGGTTCCAATTCAGATAAGGAACAAGTTTGAATCAAGAAAAGTTAGGCCCATTTGGAAATTTTTTGATTTTCTCAAGTATTTCTCTTTATGCACCTCCTCAAAAATGCTCAACTTGCACATCTTGTATCTTGCTTAATTTTTGACATTTTTGGGTGTTCTTAGACTTTTTATAAATCTCAATATGTCTTCTAAACATCCCTTTTGGTTTCATCTTCATTGAAGTTCCCATGCTCATGAACACTTCTTTGCAAAAAGATGACTTTTTGTTGACTTTTAAAAAGACCTGTAATGTTTTGACCCAAAACTTCCAAATGAAGCATTTCTAGCCCAAGCTTGTGAGACATGAAGTTGTAGAGAATTGCATTCTCTTCAAAATGAGCTTTGGTGGAAAAAATTTTGACAATGTATGTGAATGTTATGCCTGGTCAAAGTTCTGTTGACTTTTGTCTAAAAAACCCTAATTTAGAAACTTTGACTTTTGATCAAATCTTGACTTTTCTTGAGGAATCATGATCAACCCTTGATCAAATGATGAATATTACTTCAAAATATTGGTGTTGACCAAAAATTATGAAGTTTAACTGTATGTTGACCATAATTGACTTTTTGTCCAATACAACTAATTTTCAACTATCTGAGCAGTTAGATGAGCAATTTTGACTTGTAAGGCTTGAAACTTGACATGGTGATTCTTCGAAGCATATGATGAGGTATGATGACCACCTGAAGCATTGGAATCCCACCTTGACTTGAGAATGGCCAAACCCTAGTTTGGGTTGATTGCTTAGAAGAGGGTTTGTCTGGTCAACCCTTGTGAAATCCTTGAGTATGGATATGTGAATTGTCTTGAAAAGTGGAAGGGAAAATTTCGGGGTATAACATAGTTCCATTAGGAAAACTTTATAAAACCAAGTTAGAAATAACAGAAAATATGTGTCGACTAAGAAAGTGATCCAGAGAATCGACCAAACCGACCAAGCAGCCAAAAGAAATAAACGAGACAAACGCGTCGAAGATGAACCACTTCGACTAGGAGGGTAAAGAAAAACAATTGGCCGATTCGACATGTTATGGGCTGTGTGAAGGAGTTGGTCGAAGTTTAGACGCTGTCGAAAACATAGGCCAAGGGACTTAGGGAATATAATTCTTCCCAAAAGTATATCGAAACCAGATGCAGTTAATCTTTTTGAAAGTAACCCTTAGTTTCAACAAAATCAGATGCAGTATATCGAAACCAGATGCAGTTAATCTTTTTGAAAGTATAATTCTTCCCAAAGGTATATTTCTACAAAATCAGTATAACATACAAAATCTTAGTACGTGTCTTAAGATCAATTGGTCGATCTTGCAAGTAACCCTTAGTTTCAGGACCTAGGGAGGACCAGCGCTTGTATACCATTTTCCACAGTAAACAAATTGGCACACCTGGGGGGACATGTGCTAACTGTTAGAATTTGTCATTAGAGGTTAGAAGTGCATGAAACTTAGAAGTGGAAATTCAGCCAATAAGAAGCCACGTACTAGAAAACGTACACCTAAGATGACAAACACTACTTTTGCGTCGAACGTGGATGAAGTTCCATCACGAACTTTGGGTCTTGCCGACCCAGTTGTTTCGCAACTTGCATCATTTCCCCCATTAAACAACAAACTATCTTAGGGCCGACTGCGTCAGTATCAGTCCCTATTCCCCAGACCACACCGGTGAGTCCAGGGCCTTTGGTGGCCACGAGTGCCATTCCGAACACAACGATACCTAGGTTTGGTATTACTACGAATCCCCCTTATGGAATACCGTATTCTTTAATGATGGGATATCAGTCGACCCCAAGTGCAGCGATAGTGTCTGATAGTGCACAAAACACAAACGCTCCTTTGCAAGGAGCTGCAATAGGGGGAGATAGGGTAATGCCTGTACAACACCTAAACAGTACGTCTGTGGCAGTGTTAAGGCAACAAATGGATGATAGCAACAATGAGTAGGTTAACATGTTAACTAACCAAATGGGTAATGTGTTTAACTCCATAGTACAAGAATCGGTTGAGACTAATAGGCAGTCCGCTAAAACGAACCGACAAGTAATTGCACAGTTAACACGTTTGTGTAACTTCTTAGGTGCTCCCCAAGCGGATGCCCAATAGGGGCCACCGGTTCGACAACCCATTGTCATACCCCAAAATTTTCCCTCCTACTCTTCAAGACTTCCATACATCTATACACAAGGATTCCTCAAGGGTTGACCATACAAACCCTCTCCTACACAATCAACCCAAACTAGGATTTGGAAATTCTCAAGTCAAGATGGGTTTTTAACACCTCCAATGATCATCATGCCTCCTCACATGCTTCAAAGAATCTCCATGACAAGATTCAAGCCTCACAGGTCAACTTTCCTTAGACAATTGCTCAGATGGTTGAAAATCAGTTGTATTGGACAAAAAGTCAACTGTGGTCAACATATAGTCAAACTTCATGATTTTTGGTCAACATCCTCATTTTGAAGTGACATTCATCATTTGTTCAAGGGTTGATCATGATTCATCAAGAAAACTCAAGATTTGCTCAAAAGTCAAACTTTCCAAATTAGGGTTTTCCAATGAAGAGTCAACTGAAATTTGACTGAGCATAACTTCTTCATACTTTATCAGAAATTTTTCCATGACCTCTCATTTTGAAGGTAATTCAATTCTCTACAACTTCATATCTCACAAGCATGTCCAAAAAATGCTTCATTTTGAAGATATGGATCAAAACATTACAGGTCCTTTTCAAAGTCAACAAAAAGTCAACTTTTTGTGATGAAGTTTTATTGAGCATGGAAACTCCAATTGAGATGAAACCAAAGAGGTTGTTTATAGGACACCTAGAGCTTTCTAAAAAGTCCAAGAACATTCAAAATATGGAAAATTGAGCAAAATACACCTTGCACAAGTTGGGCATTTTTGGACAATTGCACAAAGAAAGATATTTGTCAAAATTCAATTTTTTTCCAAATGGGCCTATAATTTTATGATCCAAACTTGATCATAATATTATTTGTGACCTATTGATGCCTTTCCATCACCTCTTTCTATTTTTTTGATTTATTTTTGAATTTAAAAGCATTTAATTCAAATTTAAATTAAATAAAATATGAAAACAAGGTATATTTTCAATTGGGTTGGATTTTTATCAAGCTTGAGGTCCAAGATAGCCCACACAACTTGCCAAATTCGTGCTAGACTCTCACATGGAAGGAAAATCAAATTTTTAAAAGATTTGATTTTATTTGAAAGGAAAATTATTTTGCATTGAATGGCATATCTTTTTTCTTTCTTTTTGCTCCAATTCATCACTCTATAAATACACAACACATTGCCAAGTACAAAGGACGAAACCCTAGCCCATACAAGCAACCCTATTTTTCTCAAAATTTCTCATAGTTGGCAAAATTCGTATTTCAATTTCCAACAAGTTTCAAGGTGTTTTGAGCATCCAAACGTGTTCCTGAGGATCCCCGCAAGCATTCCCAATCCCTACTCGAAGCCCAGACTGCCCAGATCGTGCCATACACCTTGCTCCGATTTGGTACTTTCTTGAATTTCGATTTTCATTATTCATGCGTTACTAACTGTTTTTGCTTGCATATTTGAACTCAGGACACTCTTTAGATCATGAGTGACGCATTACATGTAAGCTTGCACGCATAGAACCCGATTTGCCCTGAGTATGGCAACTTGAACTGTTTGATTCGAACTGGCTGATACAATTGTTTTCAGGGCAAACGAACACCACCATCTTGTTCGCAGCCCTCGATTTAGGGGGGTAGGGTACCTATTTCCCTTTTATTTCACTTATTTTTGCAGGTTTGGATTTTGCTTGGTCGGAGAAGACGACCGGAGCTACGGCTCTGGCATCGTTGACGTGTGTTGACCGGAGAAGGCAAGCGTGGCAGTTTGGCTTGTTCTGATTCGTTCATTCGTAAACAACTGGGGCCCGCGGATGACTGTGCGTTGAAATTCCAAAGTCAGGACACGTTTACCTTCTTAATGCCATGTTTCCAATTCCCAAACACAAGAGCCACTTGGGTCAAATGGCAAGCAGGCGTGTGATCTCCTCAGAGGGCCCTGGTTCGATTCCCTGCCATGGCAAATATTTTTGCAACTTTTTACAAACTAACTTTTTCTTTTCTTATTTTTCTTAATATTTTTCATCTAATTTAATTTATCTTTAAACAATTTTCTCATGCATTTAAAAATCACCAAAAATATTTTCTTTTTTGCATTATAGTCAGAAAAATACTTATTTAATTTTTGACATTAAAATTAATATTTTTGCATGCATATTTTATTTAATTGCTAATTAATCATTAATTTGACTTTTAATTGTTTTTTAATTATGAAAATGATTCAGAAAATTACCAAAAAATTATCTTATCATCTCAATGTCGTTACGAATATAAAACCTTTTTCCTCATTCAAAAATATTTCTTTTTACTAACATTTTCCTCTTATACAATTTCTCTTGATTTCCGATTATGTATCTGTTCACAGGTTGTAACGTTTCAGACATTCTTTCTTGATTTTCTTTTCAATTATGTAACTGCCAATGGGATGTAATAGTTTAATTAGGATTTATATTTTCCGCACTCCTATTATGTAACTGCCCCAAAGCCATGTAATAGCGTAGGACATTTACTTTCCGCACTTTACTTTCATGATTTATTTTCCGCACCCTATAAGCTGCTAGTAACTAGGCGTGTATGGCAAGATAAAATTGGACATAGATCACTCATAATTTCAAGATAACATATCGAATTCGACACACTCTTTTCACATGCACCCTTAGGGTAATTCTCTCTCGTTGCCTTCTGAATACAAATGGTCAAGTCCCTCGAGCGTAGAGGTATTCTAGCACCGTTGCCTTCAAAATAAATCATCATAGTCCCTTCGATACAAAGATCATAGACCCACGATGTCGCCTACGAATACATGATCTCGTCCCTCGATTGTTGCCTACGAAAAGTGAGGATCGTCCCTTCGAATGTGCTAGGATACTTCCTACAAGTTGCCTTCTATGACCATCCGATGTCCCTTCGAATGTCCCTTTTACATCCAACGAATAAAGTTACCTACCAACTAATGGTATGGATAGCATTATTCTAAAGGAACGTAAAATCACACGAAAACGACCAATTCTGAGTAGGTAATAAAGACTTTTAGTTGTTTGCTCTATCAAAAATGCTTTTCACACCACAGACTTTTTTTTGTTAAAGTTCAAATTCTTTTTTTCAAAACGAAACATTTCCGAACACTTTGTATACATTCCTACATGAATCATTACAAACTCAAAGCGAAATGCCTTTTTTAAAACATTTTTAAACACACAGAAAGCAATTTTAAAGTGATCTAAGAGCAACTAAGAGCCTTTAGATAACTACGGATGGAAAGGGGTGCTAATACCTTCCCTTTTCATAACCTTCTCCCTCACTCAGAATCTAACGAAGGTCTTTTCCTGTTCTTTTCACCTTCCCTTAATTGGATAAAAGAAAAGTCGGTGGCTACTCTTGCTATCCGCAACATTTGTGATACAAAAATCCCAAAGTCAGTTCACCGTATTACAGAACTGGCGACTCTGCTGGGGAGACACCCTAAAGAGAGAATGCCTTAGGGATTTCTAGTTCACTTTTACCACTTTCTGTTTGATTTGTATGCTTTACCTTTAAGGGTTGCTTGGGCTTTATATTTGTGGGGGATCCTACACCAGGATCCAGGTTTCCTTTAGGGAAGTAGCAATAGATCATCGCGACCGTTAGGCGTATACCGAAACGGTCAACATGATGGCTACGTTAGTGTGACACTTTGGATGTCCTGATGCTCCTCATTCCCAAGTTGAGGATAGCATTTGGCTTCTGCGTGGTGTCATCAGCACTAACTAAACCTTTAGAACCCTAATTGACCCATCTTGGCCATTAGAAGGTAGTGAGATGGCCGGCTTTGGTGTAGACCGAGGTTGGTTGATACTCGATGCTGCACTCATTAAGATCAGACTTTTGGGATATTTTCGGTCGACCATTTGGTAGTCGTATTGAAATAAACGCCTACGAGAAAGATCAATGATATGAGATTCCTAGAACCCGGTTACTATTATAGGACAGGATGAACCAACTCAAACTTTTGGTGGGGTAATCACCTATACCTCATGCAAGCCTTAAACCTAGGCTCGTTGTGTGATTTGTTTGTGTGTGCTAAACATGACATCATGACATCATTTGCATTGCATATCATCTCTAACTATTTCAAGGACCTAGGAATTTATCTTTGCTCTGTTTTGTAGGGATTATGGCTTCCAAAAAGACTATCCGAATGAACTTCATGGGTATACCTTCTCAACTCAAAGAATTGGTTTCAGAGATTCCCGATCATGCTCAGTTCATCAAAAGACATGGTTATCTACTTAACTTGGTTACCTCCGGTTTTGAAGAAGATATGATGCATGTCCTATTTCAGTTCTTTGATCCGAGACACCACTGCTTTACATTCCCAGATTATCAGTTGGTTCCTACCTTGGAAGAGTTCTCTAAGTTACTTGGGATACCTATTCTTGATCAAATGCCATTTACCGGTCTAGAAAAGGCTCCTAGGTACGAAGACATCGCATCAGCTCTAAATCTAAAGCGCTCAGACATTGAAGCCAATTGGGAAACAAGAAGTGGAGCTAAGGGTTTACTTGCTAAGTTTCTGATGAAGAAAGCCCGAGCGTTCCTCAAAGCTATGAGTTTCCATGCATTCAAAGACATCTTGGCTTTGCTAATCTATGGTTTGGTTCTATTTCCTAACTCGGATCAATTCATAGACGTGAATGCCATTAAGTTGTTCCTTGCTCATAATCCGGTGCCTACTTTACTTGGAGATATTCTACATTCTCTCCACACTCGTACTATCAAAAGACAAGGAACTCTCATGTGTTGCATACCGTTACTTTCTAGGTGGTTTATTTCGCACCTTCCTCCATCGTATTGAAGAACAAACAAAGATTGAAGTGGTCTCAAAGACTAATGTCACTCTCTCATTCAGATATCCGTTGGTGTCTTTTCTCTCAAAGGGACTTCACATTCATTGAGCGTTGTGGGAAATTCCCTAATGTACCACTCCTTGGCATAATGGGAGGTATCACTTACAACCCTTCTCTAGCTCTACGTCAGTTTGGTTATGCTCGAAGAGATGGTCCTCATGATATGCTTCTCCAAGATATTGTGTTCGACTACAACCACGATCTCCAGAATTACTATCGAAGATTTGTGCACGCTTGGGGCATGGTAAAGAAGACTGATACCAAGACTTTGGGGCACCAAAACTCCATTCCTTGGGAACCTTACCTCAAATGGGTGCGAGCTCGAGCTCAAAACCTCATAATGCCATTTACACCCGTCTTACCGGTAATTATGGAACCTGTTGCTATAGGTGACGTACCCTATACTATTCTCCATCCCGACATGCCTACTGATTTCGAAGACTTGAAGAGATCCTAGATTCAGCTCAAAGAAGAAAGGGATACAGTCGAAGCTCAGTGTTATGCAAGCGACAAGAAGGTACTAGAGTTGACTAAGCTACTTCACGAAGAGAGGAACATCAACGCCTATCTTGGCACCAAGAGGAAGCGCCCATGGGAGACCTAGAGCTTTAGGATTTTTGTTTCTTTTGTTTTGTTTTTCCGAACTATTTCTTGTACTCAAAAAGAAAAGAAAAAAGAGAATAAAAAGAAACTAATAAAGTTTGTTCATGCTTGTTTAACAAATTTAAATTCCTAAGGTCCTTGAAAACATTGCATGGCATTCGCATAAACATCGCATAGCATAGCATAACATTGCATCACAGGTACATTGAAGATTGGTTTTCTCATTTTCTCGCTATTTATTTTAGCAGAAATGGCTCTTGAACAAACTGTCAAAGATCTCCAGGCCCAGTATGCTCAGTTCCAGGAGATGTTCACCAACTTGGTCCAAGGCCAAGAAGATCTGAAGAAGCTCATCAACAGGAAGAAGAGGGTTGTTGGTGTTCTCAACATGGGCAGACGTTACAAAGGTGGTCCTAAAATGGTCAGCCGGATAGAACTCTCAGAGAGTGTCAAGACTGAGGGAAGTGTGTCATACCCCAAAATTTGCCCTCCATCTACTCAAGAGATCTCATACATCCATACTCAAGGATTCCTCAAGAGTTGATCAGACAAACTCTCTCCTAGACAATCAACCCAAACTAGGGTTTGGTATCTCTCAAGTCAAGATGAGTTTCCAACATCTCCAATGACCTTAATGCCTCCTCATATGCTTCAAAGATTCTCCATGTCAAGTTTCAAGCTTCACAAGTCAAGTTTCCTCAGACAATTGCTCAGATGGTTGAAAATCGAGTGTATTGGACAAAAAGTCAACTGTGGTCAACATACAGTCAAAACTTCTGATTTTTGGTCAACATCCTCATTTTGAAGTTACATTCATCATTTGATCAAGGGTTGATCATGATTCATCAAGAAAACTCAAGATTTGCCCAAAAGTCAAACTTTCTAAATTAGGGTTTTTAGATGAAAAGTCAACTGAACTTTGACTGATCATAACTTTCTCATACTTTCTCAGAAATTTTTCCACCACCTCTTGTTTTGAAGGAAATTCAATTCTCTACAACTTCATGTCTCACAAGAATGTCCAAAAAATGCTTCATTTGAGAGGTATAGCTCAAAACATTACAGGTCATTTTCAAAGTCAACAAAAAGTCAACTTTTTGTTTTGAAGATATTTTGAGCATGGTAACTCCAATTGAGATGAGACCAAAGACATTGGTTAGAGGACTCTTAGAGCTTTCCAAAAAGTCCAAGAACACTCAAAAATGTGGAAAATTGAGCAAGATACACTATTCGAAGTTGGGCAATTTTGGACAATTGCACAAAAGGACATATTGGTCAAATTGCAAAATTTTCCAAATGGGCCTATAATCTTTTGATCAAACTTGTTCATGATGCTATTCTTGACCCATAAATGCTTGACCTTGGTTATTTTCTATTTTTATGATTTATATTTGAATTTTATAACATTTAATTCAAAAATAAATTATATAAAATATGAAAATTAAACATTTTTCTCAAAAGGAATGATTTTATATCTTTCTAAATGTCCAAGAAGGCCCATGACCCTTACCAAATTCGTGATAGCCTTGCATTCATGAGAAAATCAAATTTTTTCCAATATTTGATTTGTTTTAAATGGAAAATATTTGCACATTCAAGAATCAATCTTTTTCTACTCTTTTGCCATCCAATTTTCTTCTATAAATATCAAGCATCATAGCTTGACATCAAGGAGAAACCTAGCTCAAGCCAAACCCTTATTTTGTCAAAATTTTCCAAGAAAGTTGCAAAATCGTGTTCTTGTTTCCAGCCCTTTTGGACCTCAAAACCACTCCATTGTCTTGAGGTAAGTTTGAGTAAGTATACACTCTTGCCATGGGTTAAAGCAAGCTGAATCGAGCCATATACATACATACATATTCAATTTCTTTTGATTTTTGCATTTGATTGTCCTGTGTGTATTAATTGTTTCTAATGCCTTTAATGTGTTCATGAGGTCCATTATGCATGATCTGGGCAATCGTTAGCCAGCTGGAACGTCAAAAATGCATGATGCCATGTTTAGGGTTTCGATGTGAAGCTTCGAACCGGTAGCTAGAGGCATTTTCAATCGAAACTAACCTCACCATTGGATTCAGGAGGGTCGATTTAGGGGGGTAGGGTACCTTTTGTTCCTTTATTTCACGTATTTTGCAGGTTTCGAATTTTGGCAAATCGGAGGAGACGACCGGAGCTAGGGCTCCGGCGTCGTTGACTCGATCTGACTCCGGCGTGGCTTGCGTGGCGCGAGGAAGCATCCTGATTCGTTCTCTCATCCAGCGAGGACCCCACCATGCTGATTGTGCATTGACCTCTCCAGATGGCGACGCGTGTTGCTCATCATCCCACGTTTCTGATCCATGACACGCCTGCACATGTGGCGTAGTGGTAAAGGCAACTCCTGTTCAAAGATCCTCTCCAAGGTCTCCAGTTCGAACCACACAGAGACCAGATTTGCATTCTTTTTCAAAACTTGCATTATTTTTCCTATTTTCATATTTTTCTAATTATTTAATATTTGCATGTTATTTTAATTAATTTCACAATTTTATTACGCATTTAAAAATTACCAAAAACATTTTTCTTTTTACATTATTTTCTAAAACCTTTATTTAATTTAATAAATTAAAAAATATAATTTTTGCATGCATATTTATTTTATTTATATTTTAGCATTTAAATCATTCTAAATTGCATTTTAATTATTAAATCTTTTCCAAAAAATCCCAAAAAATTATTATAGCTTATTTATCTTATTTCCAGCATGCATAAATTTTCTCATATTAAAAATTGCATTTTTCTAACATGTTTTCTCTTATTTCAATTTCATCATATTTTCCGATTTTCTTATCCTTTCACAGGTTGATCCGATTCAGACGATTCTTCCGTTTTTATTTTACTTTTCAATAATGTAATTGCTCATGGGTTGTAATAGTTTAATTTAGGACTTTTACTTTCCTCTCTTATGTATACGCCCAAAGCCATGTAATAGCGTAGGTTTACCTTTCCGCACCTTTACATTCCGCATTTTATTTTCCGCACCCTTATCAATTGCTAGTAACTAGGCGTGTATGGCAAGATAATAATTGGACATAGCTCACACTAATTTCAAGATAAAATATCCGAATTTGACACACTTCTTTCACACACGCACCCCTTAGGGTAATTCTCTCTCGATGCCTTTCGATTTCAAAATGGTCATGTCCCTCGAGCGTAGGGTATTCTAGCACCGTTGCCTTCCAAACAAATCATCACAGTCCCTTCGATACAAAGATCATAAGACCCACGATGTCGCCTCCGAATACATGATCTTGACCCTCGATTGTCGCCTACGAAAAATGATGATAGTCCCTTCGATATGTGCTAGGATACTTCCTACAAGTTGCTTTCTATGACCATCCGATGTCCCCGAATGTCCGCTTACATCCAACGAATGGAGCTACCTACTAACTAATGGTATGGCTAGCGCTATTCTAAAGGAATGTAAAAATGCAACGACCAATTAAGTGGGTAAATAAGTCTCTTAGTTGCTTGCTCTATCAAATGCTTTTCACACTACACACTCTTTTTCAAAGTTCAATTTCTTTCAAAATAAAACATTTCTTTGTATACACTCCTACATGAGTCATTGCAAAGTCAAAGCGAAATGCATTTTCAAAACATTTTGTCAAACACACAAAGCAATTTTAAAAAGTTATCTAAGAGCAACTAAGAGCCCGTAGATAACTACGGATGGAAAGGGGTGCTAATACCTTCCCTTTTCATAACCATTCTCCCGAACTCAGAATCTAACGAAGGTCTTTTTCTGTTACTTTTACCTTCCCTTAATTGGATAAAAATAAAAGTCGATGGCGACTCTTGCTATCCGCACATTTGGATACAAAAAATCCTACAAAGTCAGTTCACCGTATCACAAAGTGTCAAGGGCAATGAAGATGATCAGCGTGAGTCTGAGAAAAAGGAAGAAGAATATGAGAATGATCAGTACTCTGATGAAGATGACAAGTTCAAGCAACTTGAAGACCGTCTGAATGCTGTGGAAAATCTGAAAATGTCAGGGCTGAACTTTGATGATCCGAGTCTTGTTCCTGGTGTGGTGATTCCTCCCAAGTTTAAGGTTCCTACTTTTGCCAAGTATGATGGCATTTCTTGTCCAAAGCTGCATTTGAAGTCCTATGTTCAGAAGATCAATCCCCACACTGATGACAGAAAGTTATGGATGCATTATTTTCAAGAGAGTTTATCCGAAACTCAGTTGGAGTGGTAGTATCAGCTAGAGAGTGACCGTATCCGTAGTTGGAGTGACTTAGCAGATGCTTTCTACATACAGTATGAGTATAATGCTGAATTGGCACCCACCCGCATGCAACTACAAAGCATGTCTATGGGTCGTGACGAGAAGTTCAAAGAGTATGCTCAAAAATGGAGAGATCTAGCAGGCAGAGTTCAGCCACCCTTGTCCAATAGGGAGTTGGTTGATATGTTTATGGGAACATTGTCAGGTCCATTCTTCAATCATCTGATTGGGAACTCATCAGCCGGATTCACCGAGCTGATATTGACAGGCGAACACATTGAAGCTGGTATCAAGAGCGGAAAGATTCAGGTGGAGTCATCATCAAATGCTGCAAAGAGATCGTTTGGTGGTAAGAAAGAAGCCAATGCTGTGTATGGTCAGAAAAGCCGATACAAGACTGATCGTGCTCAATCTGTGGGAGCAGTTGTGATCTTCAATCCTACATCAGCACAACCTCAGCGAAACAACGCGCGTAACCAGAACGCGCCACAAAGATAGTTTACGAAGATCAACATACCATTGTCGCAAGCCTTGCAGCACATGGTGAAAGCAGAGTTGATTACCTTGAGGGATCCTCCTCAGAACATCAACACTTCCTCTCCGAGATACGATCCTAATGCTAAGTGTGCTTATCACTCCAACAGTCCAGGGCATAGTACTGACGATTGTTGGGCTCTGAAGAATAAGATTCAAGACATGATTGAAGCTAAAGAGATTGAGTTTGATCCCCCGGCTGAGACTCCGAATGTGATCAACGCACCTATGCCTAATCACGACAAGAGTTCCAATGCTATTGACAAAACTGCTTATGTCTTCAATATAGATGACTTGACTATTCCCCTGATGACTGTTAAGAAGAATTTGCTGCAAGCCGGTGTCAATCCAGGATGCCCAGAGAACTGTCGTTGGTGCCCATCTACACCTGATGGTTGTGCTTGGTTGAGAAGACGTATTCAGTGCATGATGGATAACCGCGAAGTGCTATTCCTAAAACCACCTGTGGAGAAGCTGTGTGATGACATGTCTAAATTGGATATCGAAGATGTGAGCGAAGCTGAACTGTCTGCATGGGATACCTTGGGGCAGCCAAGTGGAAGATTTGACTACATGGTGAAGTATACTGTTCCTGAAAGCTACAAGATTCCTATTGAAAATGTCAAAGAAACCGGATGGGGGGACGATTTCCCAGAAGACTATGCTGATGTTAACACAATAAGGATTTCCTCTGCTGATCCTATGCCTAGAGTGGCACCTCTCACCATTACTTCTCCCAGACCAATTCCATATTCCTCTGACAAAGCTATACCTTAGAATTATGGAGCTGATGTTTACTATCATGGCGTCAAGCAAGACCCTCTAACCATTGAGGATCTTACAGTCGAAGCTTCCATTCCTGACATTGACAACATCACCGGATCAAGTAAGGTGACCAGAACCGGAAGAATGTTCTCTCCAGATATCTCTCCTCCCAAAGACACTGCGACTCCAGCTCGCATTCCAGCTACCGAACCAGTTCCTGAAGCTAGAGGGAAAGAACCAGTGACTCATCCTGCTCAGACAGAAGTACCAAAGGAAGTTGCTGAAGACGCCTCCAAACGAGAAATGGAGGAAATTCTGAAGATTATCAAGAAGAGTGACTACAATGTTGTGGAACAGTTGGGACAGACTCCGTCCAAGATATCCATGCTTGCTCTGCTCTTATGCTCTGAGGCTCATGCTAAAGCCTTAGTGAAGTTTCTGAAGAATGCTCACATACCGCAAGACACTACTACTGATCAACTTGAAGTTTGTATTGCTAGCCTGGCTGCCAACAACGGCCTAGGCTTCTCTGATGCTGATTTGACTCCTGTCGGAAGGAAACACAACAAAGCCTTGCACATCTCTGTTGAATGCTGTAATACGGTGAACTGACTTTGGGATTTTTGTATCACAAATGTTGCGGATAGCAAGAGTCGCCACCGACTTTTCTTTTATCCAATTAAGGGAAGGTGAAAAGAACAGGAAAAGACCTTCGTTAGATTCTGAGTAAGGGAGAAGGTTATGAAAAGGGAAGGTGTTAGCACCCCTGTCCATCCGTAGTTATCTACGGGCTCTTAGTTGCTCTTAGATCACTTTAAAATTGCTTTCTGTGTGTTTGAAAATGTTTTCAAAAAGGAATTTCGCTTTGACTTTGTAATTATTCATGTAGGAATGTATACAAAGTGTTCGGAAATGTTTCGTTTTGAAAAAAAAAGAGTTTGAACTTTAACAAAAAAAGTGTGTGGTGTGAAAAGCATTTTTGATATAGCAAGCAACTAAAAGTCTTTATTACCTACTCAGAATTGGTCATTTTCGTGTTATTTTACGTTCTTTTAGAATAATGCTATCCATACCATTAGTTGGTAGGTAACTTTATTCGTTGGATGTAAAAGGGACATTCTAAGGGACATCAGATGGTCATAGAACGCAACTTGTAGGAAGTATCCTGGCACATTCGAAGGGACGATCATCACTTTTCGTAGGCAACAATCGAGGGACGAGATCATGTATTCATAGGCGACATCGTGGGTCTATGATCTTTGTATCGAAGGTACTATGATGATTTGTTTTGAAGGCAACGGTGCTAGAATACCTCTACGTTCGAGGGACTTGACCATTTGTATTCGTAAAGGCAACGAGAGAGAATTACCCTAAGGGGTGCATGTGTGAAAAGAGTGTGTCGAATTCAGATATGTTATCTTGAAATTATGAGTGATCTATGTCCAATTTTATCTTGCCATACACGCCTAGTTACTAGCAGTTTATAGGGTGCGGAAAATAAATTGCGGAAAGTAAAGTGCGGAAAGTAAATGTCCTACGCTATTACATGGCTTTGGGGCAGTTACATAATAGGAGTGCGGAAAATATAAATCCTAATTAAACTATTACATCTCATAGGCAGTTACATAATTGAAAAGAAAATCAAGAAAGAATGTCCGAAACGTTACAACCTGTGAACAGATACATAATCGGAAATCAAGAGAAATTGCATAAGAGGAAAATGTTAGTAAAAAGAAATATTTTTGAATGAGGAAAAAGGTTTTATGTTAGTAACGACATTAAGATGATAAGATAATTTTTTGGTAATTTTCTGAATCGTTTTGATAATTAAAAAACAATTAAAAGTCAAATTAATGATTAATTAGCAATTAAATAAAATATGCATGCAAAAATATTAATTTTAATGACAAAAATTAAATAAGTATTTTTCTGACTATAATGCAAAAAAGAAAATATTTTTGGTGATTTTTAAATGCATGAGAAAATTGTTTAAAGATAAATTAAATTAGATGAAAAATATTAAGAAAAATAAGAAAAGAAAAAGTTAGTTTGTAAAAAGTTGCAAAAATATTTGCCATGGCAGGGAATCGAACCAGGGCCCTCTGAGGAGATCACACGCCTGCTTGCCATTTGACCCAAGTGGCTCTTGTGTTTGGGAATTGGAAACATGGCATTAAGAAGGTAAACGTGTCCTGACTTTGGAATTTCAACGCACAGTCATCCGCGGGCCCCAGTTGTTTACGAATGAACGAATCAGAACAAGCCAAACTGCCACGCTTGCCTTCTCCGGTCAACACACGTCAACGATGCCAGAGCCGTAGCTCCGGTCGTCTTCTCCGACCAAGCAAAATCCAAACCTGCAAAAATAAGTGAAATAAAAGGGAAATAGGTACCCTACCCCCCTAAATCGAGGGCTGCGAACAAGATGGTGGTGTTCGTTTGCCCTGAAAACAATTGTATCAGCCAGTTCGAATCAAACAGTTCAAGTTGCCATACTCAGGGCAAATCGGGTTCTATGCGTGCAAGCTTACATGTAATGCGTCACTCATGATCTAAAGAGTGTCCTGAGTTCAAATATGCAAGCAAAAACAGTTAGTAACGCATGAATAATGAAAATCGAAATTCAAGAAAGTACCAAATCGGAGCAAGGTGTATGGCACGATCTGGGCAGTCTGGGCTTCGAGTAGGGATTGGGAATGCTTGCGGGGATCCTCAGGAACACGTTTGGATGCTCAAAACACCTTGAAACTTGTTGGAAATTGAAATACGAATTTTGCCAACTATGAGAAATTTTGAGAAAAATAGGGTTGCTTGTATGGGCTAGGGTTTCGTCCTTTGTACTTGGCAATGTGTTGTGTATTTATAGAGTGATGAATTGGAGCAAAAAGAAAGAAAAAAGATATGCCATTCAATGCAAAATAATTTTCCTTTCAAATAAAATCAAATCTTTTAAAAATTTGATTTTCCTTCCATGTGAGAGTCTAGCACGAATTTGGCAAGTTGTGTGGGCTATCTTGGACCTCAAGCTTGATAAAAATCCAACCCAATTGAAAATATACCTTGTTTTCATATTTTATTTAATTTAAATTTGAATTAAATGCTTTTAAATTCAAAAATAAATCCAAAAAATAGAAAGAGGTGATGGCAAGGCATCAATAGGTCACAAATAATATTATGATCAAGTTTGGATCATAAAATTATAGGTCCATTTGGAAAAAATTGAATTTTGACAAATATCTTTCTTTGTGCAATTGTCCAAAAATGCCCAACTTGTGCAAGGTGTATTTTGCTCAATTGTCCACATTTTTGAATGTTCTTGGACTTTTTAGAAAGCTCTAGGTGTCCTCTAAACAACCTCTTTGGTTTCATCTCAATTGGAGTTTCCATGCTCAATAAAACTTCATTACAAAAAGTCAACTTTTTGTTGACTTTGAAAAGGACCTGTAATGTTTTGATCCATATCTTCAAAATGAAGCATTTTTT
Organism: Vicia sativa; assembly: GCA_021764765.1. Taxonomy (NCBI): domain Eukaryota; kingdom Viridiplantae; phylum Streptophyta; class Magnoliopsida; order Fabales; family Fabaceae; genus Vicia; species Vicia sativa. The sequence continues at coordinate 266,386,673 of CM038795.1, forward strand.
GGACATGCTTGTGAGACATTAAGTTGTAGAGAATTGAATTTCCTTCAAAATGAGAGGTGGTGGAAATTTTTTTGATAAAGTATGAAGAAGTTATTCTCAGTCAAAGTTCAGTTGACTCTTCATTGGAAAACCCTAATTTGGAAAGTTTGACTTTTGAGCAAATCTTGAGTTTTCTTAATGAATCATGATCAACCCTTGATCAAATGATGAATTTCACTTCAAAATGAGGATTTTGACCAAAAATCATGAAGTTTGACTGTAGTTGACCACAGTTGACGTTTTGTCCAATACAACTAATTTTCAACCATCTGAGCAATTGTCTGAGGAAAGTTGACCTGTGAGGCTTGAATCTTGTCATGGAGATTCTTTGAAGCATGTGAGGAGGCATGATGATCATTGGAGGTGTTAAAAACCCATCTTGACTTGAGAATTGCCAAACCCTAGTTTGGGTTGATTGTGTAGGAGAGGGTTTGTATGGTCAACCCTTGAGGAATCCTTGTGTATAGATGTATGGAATGTCTTGAAGAGTAGGAGGGAAAATTTTGGGGTATGACAGCTGCCCCTGTTCAATCTTCTTGTATTGGAAGGGCTAGATTGGCATGCTTGCCTTTCATGACCTGTAGGTAGAAGATGATTGAACACTCGAGTACACCTGAAAATTTGCACTCGACGTTGATTGATGATGTATGGGAATGGGCTTATAGATGCCATTTGGAGAAGCTGGAGACTTCACTGGGGAAAAAGTCGTACATTAGACTTGAGAACGTTGCCTGGATAGGAGGAACGTCGGAGATGGGCTTAAGATGCCATCCGGAGAGATTGATGTTGAGGAATGAGCCGTACGCTAGGCTCTGTAGATATTCCTGAAAGTAGAGAAGAGCACGGAGATGGGCTTAAGATGCCATCCGGTGGGAGTCGTACGCTAGACTTTGCGCTCGCCTTTAAATGAAGTTATTGGTTTGTATTGGTTTTTTAACCAAATATGCAGCATTCTGAAAGTGGAGAGGTGTCGACAAATAGTCGGAGATGGCCTTAAGATGCCATCCAGGGCAACTAAGTCGTATGCCAGACTCTGTAATTGCTGTTGATAATAGAGAGTTAGAATCAATCTTTCGTCTTGATTACTTTGAGGGGATAGTATGCATAACGCGGATAGCTTCCCTGTTGTGCTTTGGGTGTTGATCCAATGCCTGTTTTCGGAGGACAACTCAAGTAGTCATTCGGATAAGGTTTCCCGTCTGGTTTCGGGTATTAATCCTGGACTTGTGGCCATGATTGTTCAGATTAATCTTTGACCTTTCGTTTAGAAGTGATTTCCACCTGTTGGGGGAAAAGTAGAAAAAGAAATTTTGACAGGATATAGTTAGACTGATGCAGATTATGATGCATGTAATGTGTATGAACATTGTTTTTATATGTAATGTATGAATGCATATGTAGGTATTTTAAAACATATCCATCTTGAAGAAGATGTGGACGTTCTGCTTGGGGATTCGTGGCTTCTGTTTGAGGACGAAACCTTGAAATCCTTGACTTGGAATAAGAATAGGTGACTTTGATTGCTTCGATGCACTATCTGACCAAGTTTCGAGCCTGGACACCGCTGTTTGGGGAATAAAGATGGAAGATGCTCCGCTGGGGATCTTGTACGTGGACCCTACTGGGAATGGAGGAAATGAGGAGGCAATCTGCTGGGGACCGTGTGTGTCGACCCTGCTGGGGATAATGGGAACCGGGGAACATTCCGTCGGGAATCTTGTGCGTAGATCCGGTTGGGGAGTAAGAAATGTAGTTTTCCTCCGACGCACTATCTGATCAAGTTTCGAGTCGGGATATTGCTGCTGCGGGGGAATGAGAGATATTCTGCTGGGGATGAATACCTCTATTGGAGAACTAGTGAAAAGAGGTAAGTACTTTGCTGGGAAGGATTTGTAATAAGCGAAGGCTCTGCGGGGATTTGTACTCTGCAGGGTAATGTATTGGTGGCCTTCGTTGTCAGCTCAATTCCTAGAGCTTGTAGTAAGTACTTTTGTATGTCTGCTTTTCGTATGTTTGTAAACAGATTTTTATTGTCAAATGCATATAATCATTCAAAGCAAACGTTGGACTTTGTGCAAAAAAAAAAACAACAAAAACAAACACTTTGTGAAAAGAAAGAACTTGTATTAATTTGAAAGGGTGGCGTATGGCCAAACAGTTTGTATACAGAGAAAGTAAAAAGCTATGTGGAAACTATCTCGTTAAGTTCCAACTATGCTAGTACTCATATATATCGACTATCTCATCTCCTTGTTGTCAGTAGAAAGTGAGTGGATTGATTTTCGCCATTTGATCCTTGAATCCTGATAGTAGTCTGCAGGTAGGTGATCTGGACGAGACATAGTCGTACTCTTAAATCCCTAACTTTTTCCTAGACCGCCCTTTCGGGTTTTCAGTCTACCGGGATACCCTTTTTTGCCCAAGCCGCCTTTTCAGGTTTTTGACTTGCCGGGTGTACATGTTTTGTATATATCCTTAATTTGTGCCCGAACCTCTTTGGTTCGTCAGGATGCCCTTATTTTTGCCTAGGTTCGTCGACCTAGCGGGTCTCGTTTATGCGTAGTATTTTTTGACTATGTCTGCGTTCATAGGGTGTGGGAAGTCATCGCCATCCATAGTGCTAAGTATCATAGCTCCGCTGGAAAATACTGTCTTGACTACAAATGGTCCCTCGTAGGTGGGAGTCCATTTTCCCCTGGGATCACCTTGTGGAAGAATGATGCGCTTGACTACTAGATCACCGACTTGGTAGACTCGGTGTTTGACTTTCTTGTTGAATGCTCTAATCATTCGCTTTTGATAGATCTGTCCATGGCAGATGGATGCGAGTCATTTCTCATCATTCAAGTTGATCTGGTCGAGGCGAGTCTGGATCCATTCGTCTTCGCCTAACTCTGCGTCCTGGAGGACTCTGGTTGAGGGTATCTGAACTTCGATGGGTAGGACTGCTTCCATACCGTATAGAAGAGAGAAAGGGGTTGCCCCTGTAGATGTTCGTACTGTAGTGCGATAACCATGAAAAGCAAACGGTAACATCTCATGCCAATCTTTGTAAGTCACTGTCATCTTCTGTATAATCTTCTTAATGTTCTTATTGGCGGCTTCCACTGCGCCATTCATCTTGGGCCGATATGGAGAAGAGTTGTGATGCGTGATCTTGAACTGCGTACAGAGTTCGGCGATCATCTTGTTGTTGAGATTAGAACCGTTATCTGTGATAATTCTTTTGGGAGTGTCGTACCAACAGATAAGATTATGCTTGATGAATCGAGCCACAACATTCTTGGTAACAGATGCGAACGAGGCTGCTTCTACCTACTTGGTAAAGTAATCAATTGCCACAAGGATGAAACGATGTCCATTGGAGCGGTGGGCAGATTTCTCCAATCATGTCAATGCCCCATATTGCGAAGGCCACGGGCGGTAAGAACATTCATGCGGAGAGTACGTGTACTTTGTCTGCATATATCTGGCATTTGTGACAAGATCGAGCATAGCGGTGACAATCAGCTTTCATGGTGGACCAATAGTAACCTGTTCTCAGAATCTTCTTAGCCATGGTATGTCCACTGGAGTGGGTGCCAAATTCGCCTTCGTGTAATTCTTCCATGATCGCACTGCAGTGTTCTGGTCTACACAGCGGAGTAAGCACAAATCATGGTTGCGCTTGTATAGGACGCCATTGCTGAGGAAGAATTTGGATGCGAACCTTCTCAAGAACCTCTTATCATTGACAAATGCCCCTGCGGGATATTCCTGAGTCTCAAGATACCTCTTCACATCGTAGAACCAAGGTTTCTCTTCTGTATCGAGTTCACAACAGTATGCTGGTTCGTCAAACCTTTCAATGATGACTTGGGGAGCCTCGTTGTCCCATCTAAACTTGAACATAGATGACATAGTAGCTAATGCGTCTGCCAACTGATTCTCTTCTCATGGGATATGATCAAAAGTAATATCTTCGAAGTAGGGGATCAGACTTAGAACATGCTCTCGATATGGAATGAGATTCGGATGCTTCGTATCCCACTCGCCCTTAATCTGACTGATCACTAAAGCTGAGTCTCCATACACTTGCAAGAACTTGATTCTTAAGTCAATAGCATCTTTAATACCCATGATGCACGCTTCGTATTCGGCCATGTTGTTCGTACAACTGAAACAAAGTCTGGCGGTGAATGGCGTGTGTCCGCCCGTAGGAGATGTAATGATGGCGCCAAAGCCATTGCCAAGTGCGTTTGAGGCTCCATCAAAGACCATGGTCCATCGGGATCCTTGTTCAGGTCCTTCGTCTGGTCCTGGTTCTTCGCAATCAGTAACTAACAAAACATCTTCGTCTGGAAACTCGAACTGCATAGACTGATAGTCATCTACGGCTTGGTGAGCCAAATGATCGGCTACTATACTTCCTTTGATCGCTTCCAGGGAAGTATACTGGATGTCATATTCGGTCAAGATCATTTTCCATCTTGCTATTCTTCCGGAGAGAGCTGGTTTCTCAAAGACGTACTTTATCGGATCCATCTTGGAGATCAACAAGGTAGTGTGAGTCAACATATACTGTCTTAGTCGGCGAGCAGCCCAAGCCAAAGCGCTGCAAGTTTTCTCAAGCTGTGAGTATCTTGTTTCACAGTCGGTAAACTTTTTTGCTAAGGTAGTATATTGCATACTCTTTTCGACCAGACTCGTCATGTTGCCCCAACACACATCCCATTGAGTTCTCTAACACTGTCAAGTACATGATAAGAGGTCCTCCTTCGGCGGGTGGCATCAGGATAGGAGGATTCTGTAGGTACTCCTTGATTTTGTCGAAAGAGATCTGGCAATCGTCATTTCATCCTACCACTTTATCTTTCCTCGGCAGCTTGAAGATTGGCTCACAAGTAGCAGTTAGATGTGCAATGAATCTGGCAATGTAGTTCAATCGTCCCAAGAAACCACTGACTTCCTTCTCGGTGCGGGGAGCTGGCATTTCTTGGATAGCTTTAACCTTGGCAGGGTCAACCTCAATACCTTTACTACTGACAACAAACCCTAGGAGCTTACCGGATCTGACTCCAAAGGTGCACTTGTTAGGGTTGAGTCTCAGTATGTACTTCTTCAACCTATCAAACAGTTTCTGCAAATGATCGAGATGTTCCTCTTCAGTCTGTGATCGAGCTATCATGTCGTCGACATAGACCTCTATCTCGTGATGGATCATGTCATAAAATAAGGTCACCATGGCAGGCTGATAAGTGGCGCCAGCGTTCTTCAATCCGAACGGCATGACTTTGTAGCAGAAAGTGCCCCACTGTGTAACAAAAGTAGTCTTCTCCATGTCTTCAGGGAGCCATTTTGATCTGATTGTAACCGGAGAAACCATCCATAAAGGAGAAAACCTTATGCTGGGCGGTGTTGTCAACTAGAACATCAATATGAGGGAGTGGAAAATCATCTTTCAGACTTGCTTTGTTCAGATCTCTGTAATCCACACACATCCATACTTTGTCATTCTTCTTAGGTACGGGCACCACGTTTGCAACCCACTGTGGATAAGAAGTAACGGCTAGGAAACCGGCATTGAACTGCTTCATAACTTCGGCTTTGATTTTATCAGACATCTCAGGACGCATGCGACGAACCTTCTACTTCACTAGGAGAAAACCCTTTTTGGTTGGTAACCGGTGCACCACAATATCAACGTCTAAACCTAGCATGTCTTCGTATGACCAAGCAAAAACCTCGATGTAGTCTCGTAGCATCTGAACCAATCTTTCTTTAACGCTGCTCTCGAGACCCGCTCCTATCTTGATTTCTTTTCTGTCTTCACCAGTACCCAGATTCACAACCTCAACTGGCTCTTCATGTGGCTGTATAACTCGTTCTTCTTGTTGTAGTAGTCTGACAAGTTCTCCTGGCACTTCATAATCTTCCTCACCTTCGTCTTCGGCTTGGTAGATCGGATTATCGAAGTCATATTTAGCAATAGCATAGCATTATCAACAGATTCGGAGTGATTACGCGATGTATCACGTGGGTGTGTGTGAAAACACATAGCTTTTGAAGGGGTGATAAAGTAAAAGAAAGAAAGCAACATTTAAATGCAAAAGTCCAACGATTTTATTGAATGAAAATATGCAAATGATGATAATAACCCTCAGCGAGCCATGATGCCCGGGCAAGGCACTAGGCTTTAAAGTTTATTGTTCAAAGCATAAAAGCGAAAAGCAAAGCAGAAAACAAAAGCAATTACTCTGTCTAAAGGAGATCGGTATAGCGTCTTGGTCTTCCAATTGTCGAGTCCGTTGTAAGAATTGGGAAGATCCACTTGCGATGTCGAAGTCGTTGTCGTCGTCTTCTATAGCATGGACTCCATTACGTCACGGAAAGGAAGTTGGCGGCGCGTTCATGGCGTATCATCTTGACCCTTGATGGTGAAGCCTAAGCGGTCTTGTCGGTTTGAAAGGAAGATCGGAGGCTGACCCCAACGACACTACCTCCTTCTTCAGCGCATCTTGAGCATCTTTCAGCGAGGCCATCCTGCGGAGCCGGTGTAACCGGGAGTGACAGAGTCAACAGGCATGACTACGGGGATTGTTTGAAAGCTTGCGGGGAGTTTCAAAAATTCACCTTCCATCTCGGTATCGGAATGACTGCGGATAATGACGTATATCTTCTTCACCACATCTTCTTCCCTTCCTTTGGTACTTGGTTTACGATGCAAGGTAGAGTGTGGCCTTGCCCCATGTATCCAAGGGCGTCAAGTAGGCAAGTAGGCGGACGGATGCATGACAAAAGTGGAGTCAAAATTAGGAACCGACTTTGGTGGCAGAATGACTCTCAAATCTTGTTCGTTTAGAACCATCAAAGCTCTCACGATAATGTCCTTGGGCTTTAGAACCAATCCTTCAACATCGAGTCGATCAAAAGCACTCTTGGTAGGATATTCAGAGCGGGACGGTATCTACCAAGACATGAAACAGTGTAATGCCCTTGCATTCAACAGAGATGTGCAAAGCTTTGTTATATTTCCTTCGCGAAGTCAAATCGACATCGAGAGAAGCCCTAGGCCGTTGTTGGCGGCGGGCTAGATATACAAACTTCAAATTGATCGGTAGTAGTGTGTTGGTATATGAGCATTCTTTAGAAACTTCACTAAGGCTTTAGCATGAGCCTCGAGCATAAAGCGAGCAAGCATGGATATCTTGGGCAGATGCATCCCATTCCACAACATTGTAGTCACTCTTCTTGATAATCTTCAGAATTTCCTCCATTTCTCGTTTGGAGGCGTCTTCAGCAACTTCCTTTGGTACTTCTATATGAGCAGGATGAGTCACTGGTTCTTTCCCTCTAGCCGGGGAATTGGTTAGTTTGGAATCTGAGGAGTCATGATGTCTTTGGGAGGAGAGATATCTGGAGAGAACACTCTTCCGGTTCTGGTCACCTTACTTGATCCGGTGATGTTGTCAATGTCAAGAATGGAAGCTTCGACTGTAATATCCTCAATGGTCAGAGGGTCTTGCTTGACGCCATGATAGTAAACATCAGCTCCATAATTCTAAGGTATAGCTTTGTCAGAGGAATATGGAATTGGTCTGGGAGAAGTAATGGTGAGAGGTGCCACTCTAGGCATAGGATCAGCAGAGGAAATCCTTATTGTGTTAACATCAGCATAGTCTTCTGGGAAATCGTCCCCCCATCCGGTTTCTTTGACATTTTCAATAGGAATCTTGTAGCTTTTAGGAACAGTATACTTCACCATGTAGTCAAATCTTCCACTTGGCTGCCCCAAGGCATCCCATGCAGACAGTTCAGCTTCGCTCACATCTTCGATCTCCAGTTTAGACATGTCTTCACACAGCTTCTCCACAGGTGGTTTTAGGAATAGCACTTCGCGGTTATCCATCATGCACTGAATACGTCTTCTCAACCAAGCACAACCATCAGGTGCAGATGGGCACCAACGACAGTTCTCTGGGCATCCTGGATTGACACCGGCTTGCAGCAAATTCTTCTTAACAGTCATCAGGGGAATAGTCAAGTCATCTATATTGAAGACATAAGCAGTTTTGTCAATAGCATTGGAACTCTTGTCGTGATTAGGCATAGGTGCGTTGATCACATTCGGAGTCTCAGCCGGGGGATCAAACTCAATCTCTTTAGCTTCAATCATGTCTTGAATCTTATTCTTGAGCCCAACAATCGTCGATACTATGCCAGGTATTGGAGTGATAAGCACACTTAGCATTAGGATCGTATCTCGGAGGAAGTGTTGATGTTCGAGGAGGATCCTCAGCGTAATCAACTCTGCTTTCAACATGTCTTGCTTGCGACAATGGCATGTTGATCTTCGTAAATATCTTGACACTCTACGAGAGTTCTATCCGGTGACCACTTTAGGACCACCTTTGTAGCGTCGCCCATGTTGAGAACACTAACAACCTTCTTCTTCTGTTGATGAGCTTCTTGGATCTTCTTGGCCTTGGACCAGGCGGTGAACATCTCACAGGCCGAGCATTATGGGCACGGAGATCTTTGATGATTTGTTCGAGCCATTTCGCTAAAATAAATAGAGAAAATGAAAAACCAATCTTCAATGTACACGTGATGCAATGTTATGCTATGCTATGTGATGTTTATGCGAATGCCATGCAATGTTTTCAAGGACCTTAGGAATTTAAATTTGTTAAACAAGCATGAACAAACTTTATTAGTTTCTTTTTATTCTCATTTTTCTTTTCTTTTGAGTACAAGAAATAGTTCGAAAAAACAACAAAACAAAAATCCTAAAGCTCTAGGTCTCCATGGCGCTTCCTCTTGGTCCGAGATAGGCTTTGATGTTCCGCTCTTCGTGAAGTAGCTTGGTCAACTCTAGTACCTTCTTCTCGCTTGCATAACACTGAGCTTCGAATGTATCCCTTTCTTCTTTGAGCTGAATCCGGGATCTTTCAAGTCTTAAATCGATAGGCATGTCGGGATGGAGAAACAGTATAAATCGTCACCTATAGCAACGGGTTCCATAGTAATACCGGTAAGGCCGGTGTAAATGGCATCATGAGGTTTTGAGCTTGAGCTCGCACCCATTTGAGTAAGGTTCCCAAGGAATGAGTTTGGTACCCCAAAGTCTTGGTATCGATCTTCTTTACCATGACAGCGTGTATGAACCTTCGTCGAGTAATTCTAGAGATCGTGGTTGTATCGAACACAATATCTTGGAGAAGCATATCATGAGGACCATCTCTTGAACATAACCAAGCGGCGTAGAGCTAGAGAGGGTTGTAAGTGATACCTCCCTTATGCCAAGGTGTTACATTAGAAATTCCCCACAGCGCTCAATGAATGTGAAGTCCCTTTGAGAGAAAAAGACACCAACGGATATCAGAATGAGAGAGTGACATTAGTCTTTGAGACCACTTCAATCTTTGTTCGTTCTTCAATCTTGATGGAGGAAGGTGCAAAACAAACCACTGGAAAGTAACGGTATCAACACATGAGGTTCCTTGTCTTTTGATAATGCAGTGTGGAAGAATGTAGAATATCTCCAAGTAAAGTAGGCACGGATTATGAGCAAGGAACAACTTAATGGCATTCGTCTATGAATTGATCCAGTTAGGAAATAGAACCAAACCATAGATTAGCAAAGCCAAGATGTCTTGAATGCATGAAACTCATAGCTACGAAATTCAAGGCTTTCTTCATCGAACAGCAAGTAAACCCTTAGCTCACTTTTTTGTTTCCCAATTGGCTTCAATGTCGGTAGCTTTAGATGTAGAGCCGATGTGATGTCTTCGTACCTAGGAGATTTTTCTAGACAGTGAATGGCATTTGATCAAGAATAGTATCCCAGTAACTTAGAGAACTCTTCAAGGTAAGAACCAACGATAATCACAGAAATGTAAAGCAATGGTGTCTCGGATCAAAAGACTGAAATAGGACATACATCATATCTTCTTCAAAACCGGAGTAACCAAGTCAAGTAGATAACCATGTCTGATAGGCGAGCATGATCGGGAATCTACTGAAACCAATTATTTGAGTTGAAAAGGTATACCCATGAAGTTGATTCGGATAGTCTTTGGAAGCCATAATCCCTACAAAGCAAGCAAATAAATTCCTAGATCCTTGAAATAGTTAGAGATGATATACAATGCAAATGATGTCATGATGTCATGTTTAGCACCATAAACAAATCACACAAAACCTAGGTTTAAGGCTTGCATGAGGTATAGGTGATTACCCAAAAGTTTGAGTTGGTTCATCTGTCCTATAATAATGTGGGTTCTAGGAATCTCATATCATTTATCTTTCTCGTAGGCGTTTATTTCAATACGACTACCAAGTGGTCGTCGAAAATATTCAAAACTACGTCTTAATAGGCGTAGCGCCAGTATCAACCAACCTCGATGCACTAAAGTCGGCCACTCACTACCTTCTAATGGCCAAGATGGGTCAATTAGGGTTCTAAAAGTTTAGTTAGTCTTGACACCATGAAGCAAATGCTATCCTAACTTGGGAAAGAGCATCGGGACATCTAAGTGTCACACTAACGTAGCCATCCCAATGACCGTTTATATCGCCTAACGATCGCGATGATCTATGCTACTACCTAAAGGAAACAGGATCCGGTGTAGGATCCCCCACAAATATAAAGCCAAGCAACCCTTAAAGGTAAAGCATACAAATCAAACGAAGCGGTAAAAGTGAACTAAAATCCCTAAGGCATTCTCTCTTTAGGGTGTCTCCCCACAGTCGCCGATTACATGTCCCAGTGAAGCTGACTTTGGGATTTTTATCGCAAATGTTGCGGATAGCAAATCGCCACCGACTTTCTTTTATCCAATTAAGGGAAGGTGAAAAAACGAAAAACCTTCGTTAGATTAAAGTAAGGGAAAGGTTATGAAAAAGGAAGGTATTAGCACCCTTTCCATGGTAGTTATCTGGGCTCTTAGTTGCTCTTAATCACTTTAAAATTGCTTTACGTGTGTGAAAATGTTTTGAAAAGGCATTTCGCTTTGACTGTAATGATTCATGTAGGAATATATACAAAGTGTTAAAATGTTTCGTTTTGAAAAAAGAGTTTGAACTTTAACAAAAAATGTGTGGTGTGAAAAGCATTTTTGATAGAGCAAGCAACTAAAAGTCTTTATTACCTACCGAATTGGTCATTTCGTGTTATTTCGTTTCTTTAGAATAATGCTATCCATACCATTAGTTGGTAGGTAACTTTATTCGTTGGATGTAAAGGACATTCGAAGGACATCGGATAGTCATAGAAAGCAACTTGTAGGAAGTATCCTAACACATTCGAAGGGCAATCATCACTTTTAGTAGGCAATAATCGAAAGAATCATGCCATGATGGCGACATCATTGGGTCTATGATCTTTATCAAAGGACTATGATGATTTGTTTTGAAAACGGTGCTAGAATACCTCTACGTTCGAGGGACTTGACCATTGTATTGTAAAGACAGCGAGAGAAGTACCTAAAAGTGCATATGTGAAAAGAGTAACCAGCCGATATGTTATCTTGAAATATAGTGATCTATGTCCAATTTTATCTTGCCATACGCCTAGTTACTAGCGGTTTATAGGATCACGGAAAATAATTGCGGAAAGTAAAGTCACGGAAAGTAAATGTCCTCACTATTACATGGCTTTAGGCGTTACATAATAAGATGCGAAAATATAAATCCTAATTAAACTATTACATCCCATAGGCGGTTACATAATTGAAAAGAAAATCAAGAAAGAATGTCAGAAGCGTTATAACACAAACGAGATACATAATCGAAATCAAGAGAAATTGCATAAGGAAAATGTTAGTAAAAGAAATATTTTGAATGAGGAAAAAGGTTTTACGGTAAGTAACGACATTAAGATGATAAGATAATTTTTGGTAATTTTACGAATCGTTTGATAATTAAAAACAATTAAAAGTCAAATTAATGATTAATTAGCAATTAAATAAAATATGCATGCAAAAATATAATTTTAATATCAAAAATTAAATAAGTATTTCTGACTATAATGCAAAAAGAAAATATTTTTGGTGATTTTTAAATGCATGAAAATTGTATAAAGATAAATTAAATTAGATGAAAAATATTAAGAAAAATGAAAAAAAAAAGTTAGTTATAAAAAGTTAAAAATATTTGCCATAAATGGAGGAATCGAACCAGAACCCTTTGAGGAGATCCTGCCTTGCCATCTGAACCAAGTGGCTCTTGTGTTTGGGAATTGGAAACATGGCATTAAGAGTAAACATGTCGACTTTGGAATTTCAGCACTTGATCGGCCGCGGGCCCCAGTTGTTCACAATGGGCGAATCGAGAACAAGCCAAAGCGCGCACGCTTGCCTTATTTGGTCAACACCGTCGCGGCGGGCCCAACTCCGGTCGTCTTCAGGCAAACAAAATCCAAACCTGCAAAAATAAAAGCGAAATAAAGGAAAAAAATACCCTACCCCTAAATGAGAGACTACGAACACGATGGTGGTGTTCGTTGCCACAAAAACACTACATATCATCAATTAGAATCAAGCAGTTCAAGATACCTAATCGCATGATCGGGTTCTATGCGTGGCTTACATATAATGCATCATTCATGATCTAAAGAGTGTCACTGAGTTCAATATGCAAGCAAAAGCAGATTATAGCATGAATAATGAAAATGAAATTCAAAAAGTACAAATCGAGCAAAGGTGTATGGCATGATCACGAAATGGTCAAAGGCTTCAGTAGGGATTAGGGAATGCTTCTTGGGATCCTCGGGAACACCTTTGGATCTCAAACACCTTGAAACTTGTTGGAAATTGAAATACAATTTTGCCAACTTTGAAAATTTGCAGAAAAATAGGGTTACTTATATGGGCTAAAGGTTTCATCCTTTATACCAGGACATTTGTGTATTTATAGAGTGAGAAATTGGAGCAAAGAAAAGAAAAAATGCCATTCAATGCAAAATAATTTTCCTTTCAAATAAAATCAAATCTTTTGAAATTTGATTTTCCTTCCATGTAAAGTCTAGCACAATTTGGCAAGTTATATATAGCTATCTTGGACCTCAGCGTGATAAAAATCAACCCAATTGAAAATATACCTTGTTTTCATATTTATTTAATTTAAATTTAATTAAATACTTTTAAATTAAAAAATAAAATAAAAATAGAAGAGGTGATGGCAAGGCATCAATAGGTCACAAATAATATTATGATCAGTTTGGATCATAAAATTATGAAACCCATTTGGAAAAATTAATTTTGACAAATATCTTTCTTTAATACCATTGTCCAAAAATGCCCAACTTGTGCAAAGGTGTATTTTCTCAATTTTCCAATTTTGAATGTTCTTGGACTTTTAGAAAGCTCTAAATGTCCTCTAAACAACCTCTTTAGTTTCATCTCAATTGGAGTTTCCATGCTCAATAAAACATCATTACAAAAAATTGACTTTTTGTTGACTTTGAAAAGGACCTGTAATGTTTTGATCCATATCTTCAAAATGAAGCATTTTTTGGACATGCTTGTGAGACATTAAGTTGTAGAGAATTGAATTTCCTTCAAAATGAGAGGTGGTGGAAATTTTTTTGATAAAGTATGAAGAAGTTATTCTCAGTCAAAGTTCAGTTGACTCTTCATTGGAAAACCCTAATTTGGAAAGTTTGACTTTTGAGCAAATCTTGAGTTTTCTTGATGAATCATGATCAACCCTTGATCAAATGATGAATGTCACTTCAAAATGAGGATGTTGACCAAAAATCATGAAGTTTGACTATATGTTGACCACAGTTGACTTTTTGTCAATGGCGATTTTCAACCATCGAGGAAAGTTGATTTTGAGAGCTTGATCTTGTCATGGAGATTCTTTGAAGCATGTGAGGCATGATGATCATTGGGGTGTTAAAAACCCATCTTGACTTGAGAATTGCCAAAACCTAGTTTGGGTTGATTGTGTAGGAGAGGGTTTGTATGGTCAACCCTTGAGGAATCCTTGTGTATAGATGTATGGAATGTCTTGAAGAGTAGGAGGGAAAATTTTGGGGTATGACAAATGCAAGGGCATTACATTGTCTCATGTCTTGGTAGATACTGGTTCTGCTCTGAATATCCTACAGAAGAGTGCTTTTGATCGACTCGACGTTGAAGGATTGGTTCTAAAGCCCAGTGACATTATCGTGAGAGCTTTTGATGGTTCTAAACGAACAGTACTTGGAGAGCTCATTCTGCCAGTCAAAGTCGGTTCCCAGACTTTTGACTCCACTTTCTTTGTCATGGACATCCGTCCGACCTACTCTTGCCTACTTGGAGGCCCTTGGATACATGGGGTAAGTATTACCTCTACCACACGTCGAAGTGAAGTACCGGTGAAGGGAAGGTTGTTACAATATGTGGTGAAGAGGAATACATGGTCAGTCATCTGCAGTCATTCCGATACCTCGAGATGGAAGGTGAATTCTTTGAGACTCCCTACCAAGCTTTCGAAACAATCCCCAGAGTCATGCCTGTTGACTCTCCTGTCACTCCTGAAGTTACATCGGCTCCGCCTAGGATGGCCTTGTTGAAAGATGCTCAAGCTGCAGTTGAAGAAGGAGGTAGTGCTATTTGAGGTTGAGCTCCCGATCTTCCTTTCAAATCGACAAGGCTGGTTTAGAGCTTCACCATCAAGGGTCGAAGATGATACGCCTTGAGCTTAGCAAGCCAACTTCCTTTCCGCATCAGCTAGAATGGAGTCCATGTTATAGAAGACGACGACAACGACTTCAACATCAGCAAGTGGATCTTCCCAACTCCCGACAACGGACTCAGCAATTGGAAGACCGAAGACGTCATACCAATCTCCTTTAGACAGGAGTAATTACTTTTGTTTTACATTTTGCTTTTCGTTTATACTTGAACAATAAACTTTAAAAGCCTAGTACCTTGCCGAGCATCATGGCTCGTTGTGAGGTTATTATCATCATTGCATATTTTCATTCAATAAAATCGTTGGACTTTTGCATTTAAATGTTGTTTTTTCTTTTTACTTTATCACCCCTTCAACTATGTGTTTCTCACACACACCCACGTGATACAAATCTCACTACGAATCTCGTTAGTAACTATCTATTACTAAATATGACTTGATAATCCGATCTACCAAGCCGAAAGCGAAGGTGAGGAAAGATTGTGAATGCGGAGAGAACTTGTCGATTGCTACAACAAGAAGAAACAGTTATACAACCACATGAAAAACTAGTTGAATTGTGAATTTAGGTACCGATGAAAACGAAAAAATCAAAGGAAGGAGGTCTTGAGAAGCGATTTTAAAAAAAGATTGGTTGAGATGCTACGAGACTATATTGAGGTTTTGCTTAGTCATACGAACATACGGTTTAACAACGATATTGTGGTGCAAACTACCAACAAAGATTTTCTCGGTGAAGCGAAAGGTTAAATCATTATCGTCCTAGATATACGAGAAAGATCAAAAGATGAAATCATGAAGCGATTCAATACCGGTTTCCTAGCCCGTTACTTCTTATCACAGTGGGTTGCAAACGTGGTGCCCGTACCTAAGAGGATAGCAAAATACGGATGTGTGTGGATTACGGAGATCTGAACAAAGCAAGTCTGAAAGATGATTTTCCACTCCCTCATATTGATGTTCTAGTTGACAACACCGCCCAACATAAGGTTTTCTCCTTTATGGATGGTTTCTCCGGTTACAATCAGATCAAAATGGCTCCTGAAGACATGGAGAAGACTACTAGATTACGATTAAGGGCACTTTACTACCTACAAGGTCGTATAGATTCGGTAAAAACCATGCCGCCACTATCCAGCGTACCATGGTGGCATTGTTTCATGACATGATTCATCACAAGATAGAGGTCTCGTCGACGACATGATAGCTCGATCCAGTGAAGAAGAACATCTAGATCATTTGCGGAAAATACATTTGATAGGTTGAAGAAGAAATGAGACTTAACCTAACAAGTGCACCTTTGAAGTCGAGATCCAGTAAACTCTTAGGATTTGTTGTCGATGGTAAGGTATTGATTGACCCGCCAAGTTAAAAGCTATACAAGATGCAGCTCCCATCAGAGAAAGTAGGAGAGTTTCTTGGGGCGTTTGAATTACATTGCAATTCATTGCATTTGATGCTACATGTGAGTCAATTTCAAGTTACTAAAGAAAGATCAAGTAGTGGAATTGAACAGCATTCCAGATTACTTTGACAAAATCAAAAGTACCTACAGAATCCTCCTATCTTGATATAGCCGCCGAAGAAGACCTCTTATCATGTGTACCGATGTTAGAAACTTCAATAGGGTGTGTTGGGGAAACATGGCAAATCGGTCGAAAAAGTATACAATATACTACCTTAGCAAAAGTTTACCGGCCGTGAAACAAGATACTCACAGCCTCGAGAAAACTTATTGCTAACCCAGGCTACTCACACTGATCTCAGATGGATCCGATAAAATACGTCTTTGAGAAACCAGCTCTCTACAGAAGAATAGCAAGGTGGAAAATGATCTTGACCAAATATGACATCCATATACTTCCCAAAGCGATCAAAGTGTAATGGCGATCATTTGGCTCACCAAGCCGTGAATGACTATCAGTCTATGTGAATTGATTTCTAAACGAAGATGTTTTGAATTCTTGATTGCAAAAGAACGAGACGAACGAAGGACACGAACAAGGATCGATAGACCATGGTCTTTGATGAAACCTCAACGCACTACAATAGCATTGGCGCCATCATTATATCTCCTACTGGCGGACCGCCATTCACCGCGAACTTTGTTTGATTATACAGAACAACATGGCGAATCTGAAAGTGCCATCGCAATTATTAAAACTTCTACTTGACTTAAAATCAATTCTTGCAAGTGTATGGAACTGACTTTAGTGATCAGTCGAATTAAAGGTGAGTGGGATACGAAGCATCGAATCTCATTCCATATAGAGCATATTCTAAGTCAATCCCTATTTTGAAAAATTACACAATCACATCCCACGAGAAAAGAAATGATTTAGCAACGCATTACTACTATGTCGTCTATATTCAAGGTCGAATGGGACAACAGCTCCCCGTCATCATTGAAAAATTTGGCAACAAGCATCTTTATTGTGAACTTCATCTGAAAAAACTTGGTTCTACAATGTGAAAAGAAAGTATCTTGAGAACTTCGGGAATATCCAGAAACATACATCGCAATAAAATTCTTGAAAGGTTTCATCAATTCTTCCTAACAACGGCATCATATACAAACGCAACCACGATTTGTACCTCGCTAATAAACGAAACAACACCGCATCATAGAAGAATACATTTAACCCTCCGGTAAACATACCATAGCTAAAAAGATTACGAAAACGGTTACAATTATCCACCATAAAGGTGGTCACCGCCGTCCCCATCTTGTAAAACAAATATATACCCGAAACAAAGTACACGTACCTCCGGTACTGGCCCAATGTTCTTACCGCTCCGTGGCCTTTAGCAATGTAGGGCATCGACATGATTGGAGAAATCAAGCCCACCGCTTCAATGGACATCGTTTCATCCTTGTGGCAATTGATTACTTTACCAAGTGGGTGAAGCGACCTCGTTTGCATCTGTTACCAAGAATGTTGTGGCTCGATTCATCAAGCATAATCTTATCTATCGGTATGGCACTCGAAGAAAATTATCATAGATAACGGTTCTAATCTAACAACAAGATGATCGTCGAACTACGCGCGTTTCAGATCACATCACAACTCTTCTCATATCGGCCTAAGATGAATGGCCGATGGAAGCGTAATAAGAACATTAAGAAGATTATCTGAAGATAGCGGTGACTTACAAAGATTGGCATGAGATGTTACCATTTGCTCTTCATGGTTGTCGCTTTTCTGATACGAACATCAGCAAACCCTTCTCTCTTGTATATGGTATGGGCGGTCCTACCCGCCGGGTTGAGATACCCTCAACAAAGTCCTTGACTATGATTAAGCGAGCGAATGGATCGGACTACGCCTCGACGGATCAATCGATTGATGAGAAGCGACTTCGCATCCATCTGCCATGGGCGGATATATCGAGAAAGCGAATGATCGAGCATTTAACAAGAAAGTCAAGCACCGAGTCTACAAATTCGGTGATCTAGTAATCAAAGCGCATCATTCTTCCACAAGGTGATCCGGTGGCAAATTGACTCCCACCAACGAGGACCATTTGTAGTCAAGGCAGTATTTTAAGCGACTATGATACTAGCGCTATGGATGGCGATGACTTCCACACCACATGAACACGGACATAGTCAAAAATACCGCATAAGCGAGACCGCTAAGTCGATGGACTGAGGCAAAAATAAGGGCATCTGACGAACCAAAGGTTCGGGCAAAAATTAAGGATATATATAAAAAATGTACACCCGGAGTCGAATACGAAAAGCGGCTTGGGCAAAAAGGTATCGATGGTAGAGAAAACCCGAAAAGGCGGTCTAACAAAAGTTAGGGATTTAACCATACGACCATGTCTAAATCGGATCACCTACACCGAGACTCTACCGGCGTTCAAGATTCAATTGGCAATCAATCCACTCACTTTCTCTGCGGCAGGAGATGAGATAGTCGATATATATGGTACTAACATAGTTGGAACTTAACGAGATAGTTTCGCATAGCTTTTACTTTCTCTGTATACAAACTGTTTGGCCATACGCCACCCTTTCAAATTAATAGTTCTTTCTTTTCACAAAGTGTTTGTTTTGTTTTTTTGCACAAAGTCCAGCGTTTGCTTTGAATAATTATGCATTTGACAATAAAAATACATTTTACAAACATGCGAAAGCAGACATACAAAATACTTACTACAAGCTAGGAATTGAGTGACAACGAAAACCACCAATGCATTCCCTGCAGTACAAATCCCATGAGCCTTAAGCTCGTTACAAATCTTCGCTAACAAAGTACTTACCTCTTTTACAAGTTCTCTAATAGGTATTCATCCCCAATAGAATATCTCTCATTCCCCAATGACAATATCCACTCAAAACTTGATCGGATAGTGCATCGGAGGCTTCACATTTCTTACTCCCCAGGATCTCGCACAAGATTCAGGCGGAATTTTCCGGTTCCCATTATCCCCAGAATTGACACACAAGGTCCCAAGATTGCCTCCTCATTTCCGCCATTCCTAGTAGGGTCCACGTACGAGATCCCCAACGAACATCTTCCATCTTTATTCCACAATGACGGTGTCCGGGCTCAAAACTTGGTCGGATAGTGCATCGGAGGAATCAAAGTCACCTATTCTTATTCAAGTCAAAGTTTCAAGGTTTAGTCCTCAAAGCAGAAGCCACGAATCCCCAGCGAGCGTCCACATCTTCCTCAAGATGGATATGTTTTGAAATACCTACATGCATTCATACATTACATATAGAAACAATGTTCATACATTACATGCATCATAATCGCATCGATCTAACTATATCTGTCAAAATTTCTTTTCTTTTCCCCAACAGGTGGAAATCACTTCTAAGCGAAAGATCAAATTAATACGAACAATCAATACAGTCCATGATTAATACACCAAACCAAGCGAAACCTTATCCGAGCGACTACTTGAGTTGTCCTCGGAACAGAGCATTGGATCAACACCGAAGCTTCAGGAAGCTATCCATGTTATACCTACTATCCCCTCAGAGTAATCAAGACGAAGATTGATTCGACTCTCTATTATCAACGGCAATTCACAGTCACGGCATGTACTTCGGTTGCCACGGATGGCATCTTAAGCCATCTCAAACTATTTGTCGACATCTCTCCACTTTCAGAATCTTTGCATATTTGGTTAAAAACAATACAAACCAATAACTTCATTCAAAGGCGAGCACAAAGTCTAGCGTCGACTCCTCCGGATGGCACCTTAAGCCCGTCTCCGTGCTCTTCTCTACTAGGGAATATCTCTGAGCCTAAGTGCGGCTCATTCCTCAACATCAATATCTCGGATGGCATCTTAAGCCCATCTCCAACGTTCCTCCTATCCGAAGCGTTCTCAAGTCTATTACGACTCATTCCCCAATGAAGTCTCCGCTTCTCAAATATGGCATCTTTAAGCCCATTCCATTACATCATCATCAGCGGCGAGTGCAAATTTTCGAGGTGTACTCGGTGTTCAATCATCTTCTACCTACAGGTCATGAAAGGCAAACGCATGCAATCTAGCCCTTCAGTACACAGAAAGATTGAATAGGGCAGCTGTCATACCCCAAAATTTGCCCTCCTACTCTTGAAGACATTCCATACATCTATACACAAGGATTCCTCGAGGGTTGACCATACAAACCCTCTACAATCAACCCAAACTAGGGTTTGGCAATTCTCAAGTCAAGATGGTTTTAACACCTCCAATGATCATCATGCCTCCTCACATGCTTCAAATAATCTCCATGACAAGATTCAAGCCTCACAGGTCAACTTTCCTCGAGACGATTACTCGGATGGTTGAAAATCGGTTGTATTGGACAAAAGTCAACTATGGTCAACATACAGTCAAACTTCATGATTTTTGGTCAACATCCTCATTTTGAAGTGACATTCATCATTTGATCAAGGGTTGATCATGATTCATCAAGAAAACTCAAGATTTGCTCAAAAGTCAAACTTTCCAAATTAGGGTTTTCAATGAAGGAATCAACTCAACTTTGGTGAGCAAAACTTCTTCATACTTTATCAGAATTTTCCACCACCTCTCATTTTGAAGGAAATTCAATTCTCTACAACAATAATCTCACAAGCATGTCAAAATGCTTCATTTTGAAGATATGGATCAAAACATTACGAGGTCCATTTCAAAGTCAATAAAAGTCAACACTTTGTAATGATGTTTTATTGAGCATGGAAACTCAATTGAGATGACACCAAATAGTTGTTTAGAGGACACCTAGAGCTCCTAAAAAGTCAAAGAACATTCAAAATGTGGAAAATTGAGAAAAATACACCTTGCACAAGTTGGGCATTTTGGACAATTACAAAAGAAAGATATTTGTCAAAATTCAATTTTTCAAATGGGCCTATAATTTTATGATCAAACTTGATCATAATATTATTTATGACCTATTGATGCCTTGCCATCACCTCTTTCTATTTTTGATTTATTTTTGAATTTAAAAGCATTTAATTCAAATTTAAATTAAATAAATATGAAAACAAAATATTTTTCAATTAGGTTGGATTTTTATCAAGCTTGAGGGTCCAAGATAGCCCACACAACTTGCAAATTCGTGCTAGACTCTCACATGGAAGGAAAATCAAATTTTCAAAAGATTTGATTTTATTTGAAAAAGGAAAATTATTTTGCATTGAATGACATATCTTTTTCTTTCTTTTTGCTCAATTCCTCACTCTATATATACACATTTGCCAAGTACAAGGCAAAACCCTAGCCATACAACCCTCTTTTCTCAAAATTTCTCAAAGTTGGCAAAATTAGTCTTTCAATTTCCAACAAGTTTCAAGGTGTTTGAGCATCAAGCGTGTTCACGAGGATCAGTAAGCATTCCCAATCCTACTCAAAGCCAATTTGCCGGATCGTGCCATACACCTTGCTCCGATTTGGTACTTTCTTGAATTCGATTCATTATTCATGTGTTACTAACTGTTTTGCTTGCATATTTGAACTGGGACACTCTTTAGATCATGAATGATGCATTCATGTAAGCTTACGCATTGTAATTAAGCTTCTCGAGTCATATTAAAGCATTGGTTTTGATAGAAGACAACATGGATACCAACATTCAAAGTTTGCAAAAGTATATCAATATCATAAAACCTTGTTACAAGTCTTGAAGATTAGAAGAATTATTAAAGAAACAACAATGTCATAAGGTATAAATAATTCTTAAACTTGAATATAGATGTTCACAAATATGCATTCATAATCATATACATATCCCATATGTTTAACAAAGAAAAAATATGTTTGAAATAATTTTCAAAAGAATTTTCAAAAATAAACTTTCGAGGAACCGATTCCTACCTAACGAGGAACGGTTCAAACTTTTCAAAAAACACGTCCTGGTTTTGTACGGGAATCAGGTTGTACCTATAGAACGGTTCCTGCGTATAAATTTTGAATTCGGCTATAACGTTCACTAGGAACCGGGTTACTGCTGGAGTTCGGAACCGTTCAATGAACCAGTCAGATTTTCTTTTGATTTTGAACATATTTCAAATGGTATTCATTCATGGTTGCATTGCATCTTTTCATATCAAATGGCATGAATGAAAAGGTATTTGTGACATTATAAATAGTGCGAAATTTTCAAATTCAAAGTACCTTCTTCAATTAACAATTTTCATCATTTCAAATTGTCATATTCTTACAAATTTTCAAGTGTTCTTACAAGTCATAATTTTGTGAAACTTGCCATATACATTTTCAATCATTACAAGTTTCATAAATTCATTTTATGAATATATAATCATTGTGAGAATTGTTTCTTTCTTGAAGAAGAAGATCAATCAAAGATTGATAGTGCTCTCCATCTCTTTCAAATAAATCATTGTATTACATAAAGAAAATATTCCTTACTATCGAGGTTGTTGGAAGTAAGTGTTGTGATTTGAAGAGGATTGTTCTTCATTCACATTAGTGTTGGTTTTGACCTTAAGGTATTAAGAACCTTTGTTCACTATAGGTTTAGATAGTAAGCATAAATTTGTACAATTATTCTAAACTATAGTGAAATATCTTCGTGTTGGAAAGGATGAAATACTCTCGGATTGTGAGAACGGGATATATCTCCGTGTTCTTTACTTTTCCGCATTTATCGCTTTCATCACCATAACCAAGAAAAGATAAGATATAGTCAAAAACCTTCAAACACTTAACCACAAAAATTACTACAAATATTCTCATTAAAACCGAATAAATTTTTATATACCTAATTCACCCCT
Source organism: Vicia sativa (assembly GCA_021764765.1). Lineage (NCBI taxonomy): Eukaryota > Viridiplantae > Streptophyta > Magnoliopsida > Fabales > Fabaceae > Vicia > Vicia sativa. The sequence goes on from CM038795.1 coordinate 266,409,628, forward strand.
CTTAGGCACTCTTAGACTTACACGCATAGAACCCGATTTGCCATGATTAGGGCATCTTGAGCTGATTTGATTGACTGGCGTCTGGTGTTTTAGGACAGCGAACACCACCAGCGTGTTGACCCTCGATTAGGGGGTAGGTG